>OX244284.1:10755240-11955240 GCA_945867215.1 Epinotia demarniana
CCCTCTGGCCCGCATCTCGGCGGCTTATGGGAGAGCGCAGTGAAGTCCGCCAAAACGTTGCTTACACGCATCATTGGTGAGCGCGTTCTGACCTTCGAAGAACTAGCTACCGTCTTCACCAAGGTCGAGGCCATTATTAACTCGAGGCCGCTATGTCCGCTTAGCAGCGACCCCAACAACTTTGACGTTCTTACCCCAGCACATTTTTTGATAGGTCGACCGCTTCATTGCGTTCCCGAGCACAACGTTGAGCAAGCTGGTAGTCGTCTGAGTCGTTGGCAGCTGCTGCAGCAAATAACACAGCATCTGTGGAAACGGTGGCATAGCGAATACCTACACACCTTGCAGCAGCGACACAAATGGCTCACTCCCACACCCAACTTACAAGTCGGAGAGTTGGTGCTTCTAATCGAACCCAACACTACTCCTCTGCATTGGCGCAGGGCCCGTGTGTCAAAAATATGCCCCGGATCAGACGGGATCGTTAGAGTTGTCGAAATTAAAACCTCTACTGGCACATTCATGCGCCCAGTGGTCAAATTGTGCCCGCTGCTTAACGCAAATTAAACCCTTAGTTATATAACTACTAAACAATCAAACCAGGTCATACAATTAGTTAAGTTTCAAACATTTGGTCTAGTTATGTAAGCTCTATTGCAAGTGTCAACACCCAGTGATCCATTTTTCCCTTATATTTTTTTGTTAATCTGTGCAAAAGATTTCAGATATTTTCAAGAGCACGTCTGCTCTTTGGGAGGCGGTATGGCAAATGCCGATTCATCCCATCACTAGTAATGTAAAACTACCCTTTTTTATCCTATCCTAAATCCACATATTCGCATACCTGAATTGGGGGTAGGAAATCAAAAACTGTGACAATCTCTCTACTACTGCGCGCTTCGGGTCGAGCACACGCTCCCTTCGAAATAAAATACCGCGAGTGGACAAAACCAAGACAATCAGCGCGATTCTATCGCCAATCATACGCCCTGGGGCAGAAGAAGTAAAAGGAGTGAGCGTCGCGTCCAATTCCATCAAGCACGCGCGGGGCAAATATTCAGGAACCAGGTTTGCCTCCAATTTCCCTTTTTCCAACTTTTTCTTCGATCCCAGAAACAGTAATTCATTGGTTAACTAGCAATAATTTAAAAATTAATTTGGACAAAACTAAGATCATGACATTTAAAAATAGACGAAATGAGACATATAAATATAACTTAAGTATATCATATAAGGGACAACAAATTGAAGAAACAGATGTGACAAAGTTTTTAGGAATAAGCGTAGATCATAAGTTAACATGGAGGAATCAAATTGACATTATATGTAAGAAACTGAATCAATTTTCATATGTCCTATATAATTTAAGAAAGATTGTTAATGAACCGGTAGTTTTAACGGCCTATCAAGCCTTTGTTACATCAACGCTTAGATACGGCATCATATTTTGGGCAAACTCAGTTGACAGAGAAGTTGCATTTAAAGCGCAAAAAAGGTGCATCAGATCATTATGTGGTCTTAAGCGAATGGATTCATGTAAACCATACTTTAAAAAATTAGGCATACTAACTCTTCCGTGTTTATATATTTTTGAAATTGTAATTTTTGTAAAAGGTAATCTGCATTTATTTCAAAGTTTTAGAAGTACACGCCTTAGAAATCAAATAAGTTTCATGCCATCCAAAACAGCGTTTTTCAGGAAAAGTGTACTTGGGATGGCTCCTAGAATTTATAATAAAGTTCCGAACCCCATAAGAAATATAGAGGACATAAATAATTTCAAAATCAAATTGTTTAAATTTTTAAGGAACAAAGCATATTATACTGTTAACGAATTTTTGTCAGACTACAACTGAACGCCGCGGTGCCCCGTAGTTACATCACGGGAAGAGGGTTGCGACGTCTGGTGCCTGGCTTCAATAGCCTCGGACTAAGTGGGCTGACCTAGCGAGGTCGCTAGTCCGAACCGCGAAGTAGGTCGACGCGCCCACAAATTAGCATGTGTGGCCGTCGACTGTTTACTGCAGCAGCGGAGGCACGGTGCGAGCGTGACGGGAGCTCATTTGTCGTCGCGCTCACACACAAGCGGGATCCACAGGCGGAAATAAAACTCCGATACTCTTGAGAAAGCTTGATGGCACGGCTGGTTGGTTGGAGCGAGATGGGTATATGTTGCTCTAGTGATAGTCGAGCTTGTTATGAGAACATTTTGCTTATACTCCACCTCATATATAAACCTTCCAACATTACCATAAAGTGAAACATCTTTATTTCAAATAAACAATCATTTCTTTACACAAATTCGTCTTAGGTTTTTAGCGTTTGCATTCCAGTACCGTCTTAATCTAGGTAAACCTAGGTCTTAAATTATGTTAATCTTGTACAGAATTACTTAGTGCATAATTGTTAATAGGCTAAATGAATACATTGCAAATAGTTTAGGCGAAATACCTATCTAAATACTGAACCTTTGTAGTTTTATATAAATTAATACTTTTGATTCCTTTGTTATATCTAACAGAGGTCGTAAGCACTATTCTCAGTTATTTCATTAGATTAATATCACACTGTAGATTATTGATGTAGTAAAGTTTACTGTATTAAGCTTAAGGCTTGTCTAATATTTATGAATTATGAGCATAGTGCAAGCGAAAACTACCATAATATGAGCTATGCGAAGGAAATGATTATAATACATGTTTCTAATTAGCTTGAAGAGCTTTACCTACCGTGGCATAGTGCCGCTTATGCAAATTTACTACAGAAAAAGGAGGCAAGTTATTAACTTTACTATCAAGCTTGTATGTAAACAACTCATGTATCTAGAATATAATTATGGTTACAAATTAATGCAATTATATGCAGATTCTACTGAATATAAAGAAAAGCTTGCTAGAAGCTAGTGAAAGCTCTTACGGTTAAAACTTATGCTAAATCCTTAACTACGTTCGGCGCATTGCCGTTTTAAGCAGAATTAATTACGGATAAGCAAAGGTTGTTTTGTGATTCTACTGTCGAATGTAAATTAAGTAAATTTAGAAAATATGGAAACAACCTTGTATGAAAACTAAATGAACCCAGCTTTGGTTATGTGACTGAAGGCTTTGCAAAGCGCACTCTGAAAGCTTTGCAGCCACCGGCTTTTCAGGCGGCCAGGCCAAAGTCACAATCAATGAGGAATATTTGAATCATGAGGCACACCTACCAAAGGTGTGACCTCTATAAATGGTACAACTTGGTCTACCTATTTATGTTTGGAGCTTAAAGCTCTTAACGGAGGCTTTTACCTACACGTTATTGTCAAGTCCGGGTATATTTGGATGGTTAGTGAACTAAACCAATCCGCTCATATAAGATGTTAACTGTAGGAGAAAGTATCTTGACATAAGTCTGAAACCTATGAACCAAAGAGAGCTGTTAAGATGGTAAAATAAAGAGTCAAAGCTATGTATTTGTCTTACAGACGGCTGCCTTGAACAGTCTCCCCCTAATACGTAAGCACAAGAAATATGCTAACCAAGGTAGCTTAATCGAACAAATATGAGTATAAATTTGTCAATCCATATTTCGTTCTCACCTTTACAATACATGCGTGTACATCAATTTTCAGGTACTACTGAAACGCGCGCTGCAGTCATATTTACGTATCGATTAAAAACGAAATAAAATATCGCGCGCCGCGCTTACTACTTATTTTTCGTATTGTAGGTGGATCGAAATACTCCCATTGAAATCTACCCACCATACATTTTATGATTAGAACGAGACGCAAGATAACAAGCGCCTGCTCGCTCAGTGCTCTTTTTAAATGTAGGTGGATTGAAACAGTCCCATTCACATCTACCCACCACATGTTTTATAATTAAAACGAGATGCATAATATCGAGCGCCTGCTTGCTCAATACGCTTTTTTCTTATGTGGGCGGATCGAAATGTTTCCATTCACATTTACCCACTACATGTGTTTTATAATAGTAGATGGGAATAAGACTACGAAATTTACTAAATAATGACTGTCTTGAACATAATGACTGTCTTGAACAATCTCCCCCCAGTACGCAAGTACAAAAACTAATCAAGACTAGTCGAATCTATCAGTACGAGTCTCGAGGTCGGGCGACGGATGAGTCCAGCTGATGTTCTTACCTCTGTGACACGTACCTTGCCATCAGGTCCAGGATAAACTTTCTCTATACGCCCGCGGGGCCAAATACCTCTAGGCAAAGTGTTGTCCGCTATTAAAACAATATCGCCGGGTTTTAAGTTTGGCGAGTCGGAGGCCCGCTTGCGTGGTAACAAAGTTGGTTTATATTCTATGAGCCACTTCTTCCAGAATCTCTCAGCGAGCTGCTGAACTTCTTGCCAGCTATTTTTAAGAGATTTTTTATCGCTGAAACTACCGAAAGGCATCATGTCATTACCTAACGTACTCTTTACTTGCCTAGAGGCAAAAATTTCAACAGCCACCAACAAACGACTGAGAGCGCGCTGCAATCTGACGAAACGTGAAAAACGCTGCGGATCTGGCAGGTGAGCGAACCTATCCTTGGTGACATTGCCGGCGGTGGCAGTATTAACCGGTTTACGTTCTTCACCGGTGTTAGACGTAGCCTGTACTATCGTTTTAATTTTAGGCCACTTATCTGGAGACTCTAAAATAAACTGAGGGCCTCTAAACCACCGGTGGTTTATATCGAAATCTGACTTTATACCGCGTGTCGCAATGTCCGCAACATTTTCACTGGTCGGTACCCAGTGCCAATCGGATGGTCTCGTAAAAGTCTCTATTTCGGCTAAGCTATGTGCTACGAACGGTTTAAATGTCCTAGGATCCGAGTTTATCCAAGCAAGTACGGTTCGAGAATCAGTCCAGTAGTAGGACTGGCAAATTTCGTAGTCCGTTTCACGCCGGACCGCGTCTGCCAGTCTGCAAGCTAAGACGGTTGATTGTAATTCAAGTCTAGGTATCGAAATACACTTTAAAGGTGTTACCCTAGCTTTACTACTGACCAGATGTGATGTTTTATTGCCGTCAAAGTCGGTAACTACAATGTATATCGCAGTTGCAAAAGCTTTCTCGCTCGAATCGCAAAAGGCGTGCAGATAAGCTGGTCCTTTCGATCTAGGTATATGCCTAGGTATATCAAGGTCTTGTAATAAGTCCAGACTATCCAACCACTCGCGCCATGCTTTGTTTAGATGTTCGGGTATCGCTTCGTCCCACTGGCAAGACGCCCTCCACAAATCTTGAATTAGCATTTTGCCAAAAATCGTTACTGGTGTCGCCATGCCAGTCGGATCGAAAACGCTAAACACTGCGCTTGTGACCTGTCGTTTCGTAGGTACCCTAAGTCCCTTGACTACGTCTATAGGTGTATTGCGTAGATTCAAGTTGAAACCTAAGCTGTCATTTTGGTGGTTCCACAAAAGTCCTAAGGTACGCTCGTGGTCCGATTTTCCTATTATCGTGGTAGAGTCCTTAGACACATCCTTAACGTTGCACACAGCTCTAGGTTCATTAGATGCCCAGCCACATAGCGTGAACGAGGCCTTTCTGAACACCTTGTCCATGTCGCTAATGGTTTTCTGCGCCTGCTCTACCGTGTCAAATGCGCCCAAAAAATCGTCTACATAGAAGTTACGTTCCGTGAGTCTAGCTACTTCAGGATACGTATCGCGATATTCGTTTGCGTTTTTATTCTTAACATAAATAGCTGTAGCAGGACTCGACGCACTACCAAAAATCAAAGACGTCATTCTATAAGTCTGTGGAGGCGAGTCCCTGCTTTCCCCGCGCCATAAAAATCGTAAACTATCGCGATCCGCTTCCATGACTTTAACCTGAAGGAACATTTGCTTTATGTCCGAAATTACCGCTATACGGCCCTCACGAAATCTTATCAAAACTCCGAAAAGCGATTGAATTAAATCGGGACCAGGTAAAATCGCGTCATTTAGTGCTTTACCGCTTGTTCTACACGCAGCATCAAAAACGACTCTACTTTTTCCTTTTTGGGGGTGAATAACATTAAAATGCGGGAGGTAAAAGGCGCGCGGTGAGTCCGTGATAGAGTCAACTCTTTCAGCGAAACCTTGTTCTATAAGATCATCCATCTGCCTATTATATTCAGCCTTAAGTTCCGGGTCTCTATCTAGTTTTTTCTCTAACGTGTATAAGCGTCGCAATGCGTGAGCTTTATTATCCGGTAGAGTCTCATCATTAGTTTTCCACAATAAACCTGCTTCAAACCTATCCTCGTTAGGTATACGCTTACACGTAGATTCTAGCAACTTAACAGCTCTATCTTCTGGATCGTTAATTTGTTTACGCGGCTCTATGCCCAATGACTCTATACTAAAGTGCTCGCGTATCAAAGCTAGAGCTGGATCTTGATTATCGCAAGTAGGTTTAATGTGATTAACTGCCCCTAACAATTTACGAGGAAGATCGTTAACTCCATGAAGCACCCAACCGAGGTGCGTCAGGGATGCACAGGGTAAAGCTCTACCTGCTTCACATACTTGCCTACTCACTATCAAATGCCATGAGTCTTGACCTATAAGTATAGTGGGTTGTGCTGACTCGTAACACAACTCATCTTCTAAATGCCGTAAATGAGCACATTTACGAACGACCGACCTATCTACAGCTTGCGACGCAAGGTTCAACTTATCTATCGTATGCGCGGTAAAATCATGAAACTCTCTACTAGAGGTACCTCTAATTCTAAGTTTTACTCGCGAAGAATCGTTGTCTATCACCTCGTGACCACCTACTCCTTCGAAGGAGAGGGTTTCCCGTTTACCGGGATGCGAAACTTGCAAAGCTATATCCTTCTGGATTAACGATAGCGTCGCGCCTTCGTCCATCAAAGCGTATGTAGAGATGGTACCTTTTGAACCCTTTAGCTCTACCGGAATTATTTTTAAATACGCTTGAGACTGGTTCGAGTAGTTAACCGAACTAACTTGCTCTTTAGTCGCTACGGTCCTTTCTTTACGCTCTAAGCTCTTTTTCCTGCCATGCAATAAAGCATGGTGGGATGCCTCGCATTCTCCCTTCCCACATGGGTTATATTTGCATTTATTGTATGAGGATTTATGCATGTCGCCTAAACACCGGAAACAGAGCTTATAGCGTTTTAAAACGTCCCATCTATCGTTAACGCTCAGCTTAATAAAGTCAGCACAACTTGCTACAGGATGATTGCCTGCGCAAACTGCACACTTACTTTTCTGACTGTTATTAGCAGAGACGTTATTCCTATTTTCCTGTGGTTTAAACTTCCTATCATTATTACGCCTAGACTTGAAGCCGCCTCGCGTTGTGCGCTTGTTTGCCGTTGCAACATAATGTTGCTCCGAATCGGCTTCACTATCAGAATCATTTGATATAGGTAGAGTTTTCCTATCCTGCCTATGTGACGCAGACGCGCGAGAGTCGTGACTTGATACGGAATTGTCATCGTAGAAATCACTAGCTCCCTCATCGTCGGACGACACCGAGCTCTCCCTATACCTATGCCGTGAATTAATGTTATTCACCCTACGTGAGCGCACACCCGACTTGATCTTGGATTGTTCGTACGCGAACATACAGTTAAAGTTCTCACTCAAGTCCTTCAAAAATCTTGACAATGATAAGAGTTCCGGCACATCATCAGCGTTGTTCTTGTACCTATACCACTCAAATCTAACTATATTATTCATTTTTTCTACTATACGGCTAACTAATTCAGGAGCGTATAGGTACTGTGGCTTATTCAGGGCTTTAATAGAGGCTACTACATTACACACACGATTGCTGAATTCAGAAATGTTCCGACTATCATCGCTCAATCGCGGCATCCGCTTGACATTCTGAATTTCAGACAAAATGATTACGTCTGGCTTGCCGAAAGCTCTATCTAAAGCGGCGATTACTTCGTAAGGATTACTGCATGTGTGTAACATAGACCTTACTGACTCACGTGCCTGTCCCTTGACTGCCTTCCGAAGGCGTCCCATATTAGCTATGTCGGAGAACGAACTCTCCGTATCTAAATAAACACGTTTAAATGCAATCCAATCCGAGGGATTGCCGTCAAAAAAGGGCAAGTCACCTATATATTTGCCCGAGGTGAATTGCTGTGGCATGGGTGAAACGTGGTTGTCAGTCCTATTCATACTGATGGCTTGCACTATAGCGTCGCGTAGAGCGCTAATTTCCCCAGCCGCATTGTTTGGGCTGTGGTTCCTATCTACACCCTCGGTTTCTTGGGGTCTATGCTGTGGTGGCCTACTGCTACCTGGCTGTCCCAGAGTGGGAGAGGCGTTAGCTACGTTTCTACCATGCGTGGCTTCGTTGGGCAAACAAAAAGGGTTGGGCGGCGGCGCTCTTATAACCGAATGTTGACTTTCAGCTAACAACAATTCGTACCTAGAAGCGGCATAAGCGACGGCTGCCCTGGCTTGCTCCAACTGCGACGCGCGGAGTTCCGACTCCGCACGTAGTCTAACTAACCTATTGTCTTCAGCTCTTACGGCGTCATAATCAGTGGCGTCAATGATCCTAGGTGGCGTTTGTGCCCGCTCACCTTCTACTGAACCGGTTCTCGAACCACTACGCGGATTTACAACTTGATCGACAACGCCCGCGTGAACTACGTTGCCTACATTCGCGCCTAAACTGTTGGCGTCTAAAATATTTGCGCCCAAAGGGTTGGGGTCTTGTAGGTTCGCGCCTAAACTATTGGCGTCTAAAATTTTACCGTTATTGGCTAGAACGGGGTTCTCATCCTCACCGCTGTCTGACTCCTGCCTACTCCTCGACCTCGTTACTCGACCCTCCCCCTTACCTGTCATCCTAACCTTACCCCCCTAACACTAACAGTCCCTACCTGCCTAGCACTAACAGGCCCTATCTGCTCGCTCGGCGTACTACCGTATTGATGCCGATTGAGAATGGGAACGTAGGGAGGAAGGAGGTGATAGGTACCGTCTGGCAGAGGACCACTGTGCGATATAGGTGCTCGGGACGTGGTGGAACGCCACGCCCTTCAGCTTGCCAACCTGTGGCCAAACACCGCAAAGTATCAATACCAGCAAACGGCCGAGTTATAAAGACGCTCTGAAAAGAGCGCTGCAGTAACCACTCGGTATACCGCACTAAGACGTGTTATGAGCTCTGGTTGACACCGTTAGGCCAGAGCCACGCCACCTACCAGATTACAACGGGGATTGACATATACCCGGTTCTGATAGGATTTACAGATGCTCGATGACCACGACGACTTGACGCTTCGATTTCGAAGTCTTCCTCGCTAGTGTGTCTTCCTCGCTGGTACGCCTTTTCTTGCTTCTTTATCCCTGTTGAGGGCTTTTCGGTCTTGAGGCTTCGTTATCCCTTTTGAGGGCTTTTCGGTCTTGAGGCTTCTTTATTCGTTAACCCTGTTGAGGGCTCTTCGTGCTTGAGCCTTCGTTATCCCTATTGAGGGCTCTTCTTGTTTCTGCTTTCTTTCTTCATTAACCCTGTTGAGGGCTTTTCTTGCTTGAGAGTTCTTTGTTCTTATTTCCTGGCAGCTTCTTCGTACGGCGCAGATTGTTCGAAGTTCACTTTCTTTAAGGCCAATCCAACAGCTTGATTGTTAGAAAGGAATCTTCTTTAAGGCCAATCTGTTCGCGCTGAACTGCTTGCTTCAAATGGCAGCTTCTCGTACGATGCTTGAAGATTGTTAGAGGATGTCTTCTTTAAAAGGGCCAATCTAATGCTTGATTGATAGAAGAATCTTCTTTAAAGCCAAATCTTCTGCTTGAACTGCTTGCTTCGTCAGGGATCCGGCTCTCGAAGGACCATTGAACGCCGCGGTGCCCCGTAGTTACATCACGGGAAGAGGGTTGCGACGTCTGGTGCCTGGCTTCAATAGCCTCGGACTAAGTGGGCTGACCTAGCGAGGTCGCTAGTCCGAACCGCGAAGTAGGTCGACGCGCCCACAAATTAGCATGTGTGGCCGTCGACTGTTTACTGCAGCAGCGGAGGCACGGTGCGAGCGTGACGGGAGCTCATTTGTCGTCGCGCTCACACACAAGCGGGATCCACAGGCGGAAATAAAACTCCGATACTCTTGAGAAAGCTTGATGGCACGGCTGGTTGGTTGGAGCGAGATGGGTATATGTTGCTCTAGTGATAGTCGAGCTTGTTATGAGAACATTTTGCTTATACTCCACCTCATATATAAACCTTCCAACATTACCATAAAGTGAAACATCTTTATTTCAAATAAACAATCATTTCTTTACACAAATTCGTCTTAGGTTTTTAGCGTTTGCATTCCAGTACCGTCTTAATCTAGGTAAACCTAGGTCTTAAATTATGTTAATCTTGTACAGAATTACTTAGTGCATAATTGTTAATAGGCTAAATGAATACATTGCAAATAGTTTAGGCGAAATACCTATCTAAATACTGAACCTTTGTAGTTTTATATAAATTAATACTTTTGATTCCTTTGTTATATCTAACAGAGGTCGTAAGCACTATTCTCAGTTATTTCATTAGATTAATATCACACTGTAGATTATTGATGTAGTAAAGTTTACTGTATTAAGCTTAAGGCTTGTCTAATATTTATGAATTATGAGCATAGTGCAAGCGAAAACTACCATAATATGAGCTATGCGAAGGAAATGATTATAATACATGTTTCTAATTAGCTTGAAGAGCTTTACCTACCGTGGCATAGTGCCGCTTATGCAAATTTACTACAGAAAAAGGAGGCAAGTTATTAACTTTACTATCAAGCTTGTATGTAAACAACTCATGTATCTAGAATATAATTATGGTTACAAATTAATGCAATTATATGCAGATTCTACTGAATATAAAGAAAAGCTTGCTAGAAGCTAGTGAAAGCTCTTACGGTTAAAACTTATGCTAAATCCTTAACTACGTTCGGCGCATTGCCGTTTTAAGCAGAATTAATTACGGATAAGCAAAGGTTGTTTTGTGATTCTACTGTCGAATGTAAATTAAGTAAATTTAGAAAATATGGAAACAACCTTGTATGAAAACTAAATGAACCCAGCTTTGGTTATGTGACTGAAAGCTTTGCAAAGCGCACTCTGAAAGCTTTGCAGCCACCGGCTTTTCAGGCGGCCAGGCCAAAGTCACAATCAATGAGGAATATTTGAATCATGAGGCACACCTACCAAAGGTGTGACCTCTATAAATGGTACAACTTGGTCTACCTATTTATGTTTGGAGCTTAAAGCTCTTAACGGAGGCTTTTACCTACACGTTATTGTCAAGTCCGGGTATATTTGGATGGTTAGTGAACTAAACCAATCCGCTCATATAAGATGTTAACTGTAGGAGAAAGTATCTTGACATAAGTCTGAAACCTATGAACCAAAGAGAGCTGTTAAGATGGTAAAATAAAGAGTCAAAGCTATGTATTTGTCTTACAGACGGCTGCCTTGAACAGTCTCCCCCTAATACGTAAGCACAAGAAATATGCTAACCAAGGTAGCTTAATCGAACAAATATGAGTATAAATTTGTCAATCCAAATTTCGTTCTCACCTTTACAATACATGCGTGTACATCAATTTTCAGGTACTACTGAAACGCGCGCTGCAGTCATATTTACGTATCGATTAAAAACGAAATAAAATATCGCGCGCCGCGCTTACTACTTATTTTTCGTATTGTAGGTGGATCGAAATACTCCCATTGAAATCTACCCACCATACATTTTATGATTAGAACGAGACGCAAGATAACAAGCGCCTGCTCGCTCAGTGCTCTTTTTAAATGTAGGTGGATTGAAACAGTCCCATTCACATCTACCCACCACATGTTTTATAATTAAAACGAGATGCATAATATCGAGCGCCTGCTTGCTCAATACGCTTTTTTCTTATGTGGGCGGATCGAAATGTTTCCATTCACATTTACCCACTACATGTGTTTTATAATAGTAGATGGGAATAAGACTACGAAATTTACTAAATAATGACTGTCTTGAACATAATGACTGTCTTGAACAACAACTAATGGTAACTGTACACCCTCATAGTGACAGTCCATAGCTAAAATTTGTATGCCTTGCGGCCCGACATAGTGATACCAGTAACACCTACACGTATTTAAGATCTGTGCCTATGTACGACTTTAACTATGTTGAACAAATAAACTATTTGTATTTGTATTTGTATTTGTACCGTAGCCCATGGACGCTTGCAACTCCAGGGGTGTTACATGCGCATTGCCGACCCTTTCAGAATGTTTACACTCGTAGCCTTTAGGCCGGGTGCGTAACGCTTATAACGCTTATAACGATTAAAGGATATAATGGAGTTTTGATATAACAACATTTGATATATTCTCATGTAATATAATTATCAACCGATATAATGAACTTGTAACATAACAACTATTAATCTAACAGTCATAACGTATAACATACATGGGATATAACTTTGTTCGATATAAAACTCAGTTGGTATAATGTACTATTGGCATAATCTGGGTATAAATTTTGTTTATCATAATGACTTACTTGACATAATTCGTCAATGCTATAAAATTCAGAAGATATAGGTGGAGTTTACAATAAATAACTTTAGACATAAACAAATCATAAAAATAATGTTATAAATGTTACAATGAATACTAAAATAAATAAGCGAGACCTTTTGCACTTTCAACATATGGCATTATCCACCTCAAGGCAGGTCTCAGGTATGTACGACAACGAGCGAAGCGAGGAGGAGTGTTACGTTGAACTGCGACCATACAGTGCGCGAGCCGAGCGAGCGAAGCGAGCGTGCCGCGGCAGCGGCCGGCGAAGCGCCAGAACCGAACATTTTTTTATATAATACTTACATTACATATTATGTAAGTACTTACAAGTCTACGGCGGAGGGCGGTCCCAGAAACGAAAGCGGGGCTCCGTCAACTTCTTGGCAGACATTGTTATACGAAAGTGCAATTATTTAAACGAATATGTATGTTAAACATTATTTATGTCATAAACGCGTTACATGAAATCGTAATTATTTTAAATAATATGTATGTTAAACATATTTATGTCATAAATGCGATATACGAAAATAGAATTATGCCACTTGCAAATTATGTCATTTTGCCTAATATATCAATTGATAATTGGAGTAAAGCAAAATATAGCAAAAAATCGTTATATCAAACGTTACATTATACTAAATAACTTTATGCCAATTTAAAGTATATCAAGTGTATGTTAGTTTTTCTGACATTATATGAAACATTACGCACCCAGGCTCGAGCCTAGGGCGGCAGATTTTGGGGGGCGGCAAATTAGAAGACCGATTTTTTTTACGTCATACAAATCAAAAAGACTTTTCCATGACGGTTTTCTAATGTCTTAGATAGAAGTCTGCAACAAATTTTGCCGATGACTTTCCTCTCTTCAAACTTCCATATTCTAGAGTTATCAGCTAGTTCGCCGCCCCTCAACCAGTACTCGGCCTCTGCGCCCTTTGCCCACACTTTGTGTGCATGAAAAGAGCGAGATTGTATAAAATGTATGCCCCTCTTCCCACTAACAATAACAACCCATACATGCCAGTCCTACTACTGGTTGGAGGCTACAAACTGGATGGTTTGTACATAATTTTGTGTTTTGAATTCGAATATAATGAATAATTTAGTGCCGGCGAAAGTAAAAACTCAATGACATAGTAACAGTTTTTCGATCAGGTCACGTGTCCGTCTTACGAGTTTACCATCTGTCGAATCTTACGGTCACGTGACCTGTTGCGAGTTTAACATTTTTCCCTATCACTAAAGTGCACAGCGCTGCTAAAGAAGTTTTCACTTCAAAAATATTTTCTCCGAACGCGGTATTTTTTAATGCTACTATGTATAATGTGCCTTGGCGAGGCTAATTCTCCATTTCAATAACCGTGTGGGTTACCCCGGTTTCCCGAACATGTCCTGGCGAAAAACGAAAACAACATCGAAGCAAACAAAAATAACTAAAACAAGGCACTGAACTACAAAACCACGAGTTTTGCCCTTGCAAAAAGTGTCGTGATTTTTACCAGCACCTCCAATATCAGCTGAAATGGTCAAAAACGATGAAAAGCTGTTTTTGAAATACGAGCGATAAGAAATTTAAAACCCGGCCAAGTGCGTGTCGGGCCACGCGCAGTGTAGGGTTACGTAATTGCATGTCTGACTTAGTTACATCGACGTGCGGCGCGGTTGCGTCGTCCGAATTTGTAACTCAAAATTGGGTGCTTTTATTAGTTTACATGGTGTAGATTCCGTAGATATTGACTCCGATGAAGTGATAAGTTGTCTGGCTTGTTTTTGCTATGATTGCTCAGAGGCGGCCGCTCGCGCCGTAGCACGCGTCGTACGTACTTTAACCGTCCCCTTGAAAGTGGGACCAACGCGTGTCCAGCGCGGCCGCAAAGCGCCTGCAGTTTGAATATACCGCGTCAACTGCGCTGCCCCCAATAGCGAACGACCCGCGTTCGATTTGTGGAAGGGTGGTATTCCACCTGTCCAAGACCTTTGTCCAGTGTGCATTGCGTCTCACTCGCTTTTTAAGCAAAATGTGAGACGCAAATACATATTGGACAAGTGGAACACCACCCGAAGCCATTAATGCTCCGTATTGAGAGTAACAAGAGAAAAAGCATACAAAACACATATTTAAAGGCAATACGTTTATTGCAAAGTTATTGAGTATTATCTTCTAAAGGTGAAAACTGTATACATCATAATATCAGACCTTATCATAATATCTTGCCGCTTCTCTAAGGTGCTTCTCTAGCCACGTCAGTCAACTGTCATATTTTTTTACTTCGGGAGAATCCTAACAAATCCCGACCATCTGGCAACGTTATGTTTCATTTCATGGTGTATTAAACGTTGTTTCCCAGCACTCGTAAAGGTACATTGGCCACATTTGTAGGGCTTCTCAGTATGTATCTTTTGATGTCTCGATAGATAACTTTTCTGGGTACTACTATAACTACATTGGCCACATTTGTAGGGTCTTTCACCAGTATGCGTACGTTGATGACTTAATAAATGACTTTTCTGGGCACTACTATAACTACATTGACCACATTTGTAGGGTCTCTCACCAGTATGCGTCCGTTGATGACTTAATAAATGACTTTTCTTGGCACTACTGTAACTACATTGGCCACATTTGTAGGGTCTATCACCAGTAATACCAGTATGCGTCCATTGATGAGTTAATAAATATTTTTTCTGGGCACTACTGTAACTACATTGGCTACATTTGTAGGGTCTCTCACCAGTATGCGTCCGTTGATGATTTAATAAGTGACTTTTCCGGGCACTTCTATAACTACATTGGTCACATTTGTAGGGTTTCTCACCAGTATGTGTCTTTTGATGACTCGATAAAGAACTTTTCTTGGCACAACTAAAACTACATTGGCCACATTTGTAGGGTTTGTCACCAGTATGAGTCCTTTGATGATATAATAAATGACTTTTCCGGGTACTAGTGTAACTACAGTCAGCACATTGGTAACTTGGCCTTCCATTTCGTTCCTTCTGTTGAATTTGACCTGCAAGGAAAAAAAACATTACTAACACACTGAATGTTCAGAATCAAACCTTGGCTCTTGCGCCGCGCAGACTCGTGGCCGCTGGGCTGCTGGGCCGTGGGAAGGAGACTGTGTTCGGGCGCGCAAGCGGGACAGAAGTACGGCGCGCGAGCGAGATTGAAGCGACAGCTTTCTTTGGTTCAACGGTTTGAGCTAGGTCGATTTAAGGGACTCCTAGCTCCCAATGACCTTCGACCTGTAACTGTCGGTTATTTCGTGTTTTATGGCTTAACGTATTAACAACGAGGTTTACCGAAATAGTATTTCATATTTACTTCAAAACCCACAGTTTTTAGTATATAAGGCAGCAAACTTTGGCAATTTCAGGCCAATAAACCAGTTTTTGGACGTAACTTTTGTGATAATGAGTTCAAAATAAAAATCTCTCGTGGGTTGTTAGAGACGTTATTAAGGAACAGTTGCCCTTAAAACAAGTGCATAAAAAACATACTATTATATTAAAATAGAGCTTTTTAGGGTGCCGTCCCCAAAGGGTAAATCGGAAGTATCGGAACCCTATTACTTAGACTCCGCTGTCTGTCGGTCTGTCCGTCTGTCACCAGGCTGTACCTCATGAACCATGATAATTAGACAGTTGAAATTTTCACAGATGATGTATTTCTGTTGCCGCTATAACAACAAATACTAAAACACAGAATAAAATAAATATTTAAAGGAGCACAAACGGGATTTTTTGCCGTTTTTATAGATAATGGTACGGAACCCTTCGTGCGCGAGTCCGACTCGCACTTGGCCGGGTTTTTTAACAGTTTTTTTTATAAATTGGCGTGTAGGCGGTCTTTCCAAGTAGCCGAATGAAGGGAAGTCCATCTAGTAATGATTTGACGGACAAGTTCGGAATCAAGTTCGTCCATAGAATGATTCACATGTATACTTATATTTTTTTATTATTATTAATTATTATAGCTTTATTTCCCACTTAGTATTTTACAATTTCTTATCCTATTTTTTTTTGTGAATTATTTTTATTAACTTTCTTATTTGTGGTCCCTATTTAGGGTAAAAGCCTCAATACTTATATAACACTCCTTCAATTATTATTGAAGATTCGGAGTAAATGTTCTTCTCTAATATGTTGACAGAGACAGGGTTGTAAACCATTTTTTGAATATAATTAATATATGTCAATTTGTATTGTTCATCCAGTGTAAAAAAAAATATATATTATTTATCCAATATAATTATTTCTGGTAATAATATAAAAACCGGGCAAGTGCGTGTCGGAAAACGCATAATAAAGGGTTCCGTACCGTTTACTAACATTTTAAAATCACTATTCTAGTGCATTCATCCTTACTTGTCTTATTTGGTAAACAACATTCTAACCTCAAAATTTTTCTTTTTAGACTATAGCAGCTATTTTATCATAAAAAAAGGCGTTGGTAGACAAAAAATCGTGAAGTGATGTCCGAAAAGTCGTCTCAATACTCACAAAATTGCTATTCTATCCTAAAAAGATGCATTTTGAGGTTAGAATGTTGTTTACCAAATAAGACAAGTAAGGATGAATGCACTTGTATGTATATCATAAGATTAAAAAAGTCTTATTTTCATAAGAAACTCACGGCGCTTACTTCCTTTCCTTTGAGGAAGGCAGTTTAAGCCTTTTTAATTTTGAATACCACGTCGGTGGCATAACAAGCATACGGCCCACCTGATGGTAAGTGGTTACTGTCCTACCTACCCATGGACGCTTGCAACTCCAGGGGTGTTACATGCGCATTGCCGACCCATTAAGAATGTTTAGACTTTAGACTGATCTTGGTGAAAATAATATTCATTGAAAGTATTTCAATGATTTTTTACATATTTTTCAATTACCCGATTTGGATGGCAGACCCAAGTTTTGACTTTCAAAGTGACTATCTTGGAATATATTCACTTGCTCAAAAATACTGCTGAGCTTCGGTTTCGTCTAATTTGAAGGGAACACCTGGGTCCGGCTTAGGTTTCGTCAATTCGTCTAATTTTAAGCGGAGGTTTTAACGGAGCCGAAAGTCAGCGGCCGCGGCGCGCGGCGTGTGCCTAGGTAGGAGTGCAATACAAACAGGTTTTGACTTGTTTTCCAGAAAATCACCCCACCTGCTTTATGACATTATGACGATTGTTTACTCATTCGTTTATTGTTTTGGTTCACGATAGATTAGGTTCACATTAGTCTCCCTCCACCTTCACCTTCACCTGCTCCGGTTTCGGATTCGCTTTCGCTTTTGGGTTCGCTTTCAGTGTCGGATTCGCTTTCGGTTTCGTTAAAACAAATTTAAAAAATCCGGTTTCGGCTTCGGTTCCAATAAAACCACCTCCGTAACATCCCTAGTATAAAGTGGCTAATTACGGTTCTTGAGTACAATGCCGGTGACATACGGACATGGCGAAACTATAAGGGTTCCGTTTATGCCATCATGTCTATGGAACTATTGGAGATTGTGTGTTCACACCCTTTTCATTACGTTTATACAGGCAACATTCTTTTGTCTGTGGCATGACTCTGTCTGTATCCGTTTCGTCTTGTCTATTGCTCTCTTACCGAATGGCTCCACAAATATGTGCCTGCTTATTGAATTTAAGTAATTAATCGTTATTTTATCTTTATTACATCTACAATGTAACGTGACCGATATGTGTTCTAATTGTAAATAATTAAAATACATTTATTGGTTGAACAATCTTTATATTTTATTTCGACATCAATCAACTCGTCTTTTGCTGAAGCCTGTCGCGAAGCCCTGCGCACGTGTCTGCTCAATAGGAACCCCAAAAGAAGAACTTAGATCTATGATGTTGCAATGAAAATGAGTCTAGAAAAAAACTTGGCAACTTCTTCCTAAAGGCAAATCTGGTGTAGGCTTGCCTTGGTGTATAGTGGACAGAGTTTCCAGCTAAAACAATAACAACACCAGAAATTGCCCAACACATGATCACAAAATTAAGGAGTTCTGTTAAATTGAACATAAAATAGAAATAGCTGACAGATCCTCAGATCGCAAACAGCTTCTAAATCTGTTTTCAATTATAATTTTATGCAGGCCCCTTGCATTAACTATTCGAGTTAAAACGAAAAACAACTTGTACATATATACAAATTTACTATAATGTAGTCTTCCAGCTCAGTGCTCTGAGGTAGGGTGCCCAAGGCTGGCTATGGCTGTTTCCTTGCTGAATGGCGGTGCCAATTCTTTGACAGACGATCCTATGTGGTCAGCAGTTTACTCAAACAGCTGTTATTTTAAACCCCAGAATAGTAGAAGTTAACCGTCATAGAGACATATTTTTGAGTGTGTTGGAACTAGAGCTGCCGGCTTTATCGGTTGGATGTAAAAGTGGGTTACATATTTAAATTCAAAAGAGTATATGTAGACCGACTTCTCAACAGTAGCCTGAATGTATTTTAAGATTGCTTTTATACCTATTCATATTGTAAGAAGCCTTATCTAAGATTATAAATAAATAGAGATTCATATTATGCTACCTATTATTATGAAAAAATCACCCTATTAAAACACCACCCAAAAAATTTCATTTGAACTGATAAATATGGAAAAGTCACTGACTTTAGCAGGTTACTCAGACATGTCATGACAAACTATACCTGGCGTCGTAGCGCGGAGCACAAGGGGCGGCTGCACTAGCTCGGGGCCGAGCACGAGCTCGTCCTTCACGACGTGGTCGGCGTACAGCCGCGCCGCCGCCGCCGCCGCGCTCACGCCGCGCGCACCCTGTTCCCCGTCCTCCGGCGAGGGCTCCTCTTTTACACAAACATTCAAACACGGAGGCTCGATTTTTACACAATTTTTCGAGTACGATGGCTCGGCTTTTACCGAAACATTCGAGAACGAGACTTCTTCTTCTTCTTCTAGAGACTCGTGCTCCAATAAGGGCTCGGCCTTCACACAAACTTCTTCTAAACCCAACACTGCTTTTTCCATCATTCATAAATTATTAAAAAGTAGACTCGAAAAATTATAATAAGCGTAAATACGAGACTATTTGGGTTTTGACATAATTTGCTACTTGTTTTTTTTTTTTATTCGTCCATTCGGTCAGGCTAAGACTATGGGCCATACTGCCCAAAGAGTATAATAAGTATTGCCTCCATTTGATACTTCCACTTGGCTGGCCTGGCATCTAGACTAATGCCGCGTTTATACGCTTGCGATGGCTTGGCGCGTGAGCAGGACGCAGCTATGCGTTAGAGGGAGAGGGCTATAATTCGATCTCATTCGTTTACATAGCTGCGTCCTGCTCACGCGCCAAGCCATCGCAAGCGTATAAACGCGGCATAATAAGTATTGGTATTGCCTCCATTTGCTACTTGGCTGGCCTGGCATCTAGACATTTGCGTTCCAATACTTCCGATAATTAACCGACAAGTAAGAAGAGACATCCAGCAATTAAATTAATAAATTCAATAGCATTCTAGAGATTGAGTTGTGAATTTGTGAAGCTGATTCACATGACATTTTATAATGTTAATGTGTATAATCATAGTTATATTTTTTGTATATAATTATGAACAGAGTATTCGGAACGGTCCTCCTCATCCTCCTTAATAAATCGTTAAAATTGCTTAGGCTGGCCGCACATACACGGTTTCCTGATAAGGTTTCCGAATACGGAATTGAGATTCGGAATCCAAGGCAAAGCACACACGTTCGTTTTTCAGTATTAGGTTTTTTTCTGCCACTTCTAGAGCGACGGTTCTTAAAAGAGCACGTATAGACATGGAAAATGAGTTATTGCTTTTAATTGCGCTCTTACTGGCGTTACACAACAAAAAGAAGAAGAAACGAGGTTATTATATAATTTTATTTTTTTGGATATCTTTCGACAGTCATTATTAAATTTTCGACGTCACCCATGTTGATTACAGTCAATCACAAAAATACCGTATACGTCCACTTCGTACGGCGCTCGCGCATTTCACTTGAAATTTCCGTTCGTGTGCGGCTAGTGAAACAAAATGTATGCAGGGGCTCCGTTCGGGATGACGTCATTCGGTTTTTTCCCGACCCGAACGCACGGAACGAACGTCGGTTTTTTCCGTACGGAAATTTTAAGAACGTGTGCGCCTTCATCTAACATTAATATGAAAAATGCGCATTCAGGTTTCCGAATCTGAATTCCGTATTCGGAAATTGGATCTTGGTTAATGGTGGGTACACACTGAGCAAACGAACAACCAACGAACGCGAAGCATTTATGTGTTAGAGTGAGATACATAGCCGTTCGTTGGCTTGGTGTGTACACAGCATTGATGCAGCTTTTGGCTACTTGGGAATGCTCTATTAGTACAACTTGACCCTTATAGCGTACACCGCAAGGTAGATTTGTGCGAATTACCATTTTACTTCTTTCATTTAATTTTGAACTGATAACTGATAAGTAAGGGGGGCGCTGCTGTGCAACCTGTAACGGCTACTCCGCATATAATCGATCTTTAAAAATAATACAGGCCATAATATCGCTTCAAAATTCATAAAAACATTTAAGTGTAGTGCAATAGACTTATAAGAATAATAACAAAGTGAAAATAAACAGTAAAAATGTGAAAAAACAGTGAAATTATGCCATTGTTTACATTGACTATAATCACAAAAACTACGAACAAAAGAGACATTTATGGATGTGAATCATAATTAGTGAAGAAAAAACACAGTGTGAGACATAAACACAGTGAAATTAGAACTCTTAATCCGTTTTATTATTTTAATAACCTATAATTTATGCTAAGTCACCAGGCAATGTTTAAGAAGTTCATTACATTACCACTAGAGGGCACTCTTATCAACAAAGAGAGTGCTGCCATCTGTGACATTTTCCGAATATCACTTTGACTGCTTATCGAACATCGATCCAACTTCGTGCACAGTATTCAAAGTGTTACTAAACTACAGCGTTAGAGGTCGCAGAGATACGAAAAATGGAAGAAATTACAAACATGTTAAAAAAACTTCACGAAGACATGAATCAGATGAAAAACGACAACAGAGACATGGAAAATAGGATCACAAACACGATTATACAAAAATTGGACGACAAATTCGATAAACTAGAAGAAAAACACAAAATATTAGAAGAAAAAATCATAAAACACGATAAAAGACTGCAATATGTCGAAAAAGAGTTAAGAAAGAAAAACATTATGCTTTTTGGAGTGGCTGAAACGGAGTCAAGCTACGAAAAACTAGAAAATACTGTACTGAATGTTTTAAATAACATCATGAAAATAAACTTAACGAGATCAGAAATTGAGGCGGTATCAAGAAGGGGAAAAAGGGACGAAAATAAGGTTAGACCGATTGTACTAACCCTCACCACACTTGGCAAGAAAATTCAAATATTGAAGAACAAGAAAACCCTAGAAAAAACAACATATTATATTAAAGAAGATTTCACGCCTGAAGTACTCGAAGAACGCAAAAAATTAAGGGCTCAGCTATTAGAAGAAGAAAGTAAGGGTCGAAAAGCATTCTTGAGATATGACAAGCTTATAATTATCCCAGAAACTAAACATAAACAACAAAATAGCCCTAACCGTAATAGCAGCAAAAGGCAGTTATCAGAATCCCCTGGAAATGTTCACAACAATTGTGGACCGGGTAAAAACGGTACGAAAAACCCACCAAAGAAACAAAATATTAATATAGAACAGTACATGATTAAAACTCAAAATAAACACACAGAACAACCTGCGAGTGCCTTATCACCTTTGAACACAAATACTGACACGTCTACGCCGAATCAAAATACGAAAATTATGAAAAAATGATATAAAGCGACCTCTCCACGATCACCCCCATCACGGCCGGTCACCGCGGGGGCGAGAGACCAAAACCCTCCATTCCAACAACTCTATTTATGTACATACAATGCAAGATCTCTTCTATCAAACGAAAGATTATTCGATTTTAAACTAGCAATATCAAAAATTAATTACGATATCATCGGACTAGCAGAAATAAGAAGAACGGGGTACAATATCGAAGAAGATGATGAACATATATTCTGCTCCTATGGCGAGACAAAAGGTCAATATGGAGTCGGATTTCTTATAAAAAAGAAATATAAATTTAACATAAAGAGCTTTATAGCAATATCAGAACGCATATGCATCCTAAACTTAATATTCGACAACACTACACTATCGATGGTGCAAGTCCACGCACCAACCGCCGACTCCAGCGAACAGGAAATTAAAATATTCTACAATCAACTCGATCAAGCTCGCAAAAAATGTCATAAACACCAAATAATACTTGGTGATTTCAACGCGCGTGTCGGTCAACGCGTTACTGGCGAAGAAAGAATATTAGGCAAATATTGCTACGGAAAAAGAGACACCAGAGGCGAAACGCTACTACAGTTCTGCTGGCAAAATAACCTATTTGTTGCAAATAGTCTATTTAAAAAAAATACAAGAAACATGTGGACATGGCTATCTCCAAAAAAGACAAGGAGTCAAATTGACTACATATTAACTAACCATAAAGAAAATCTCACCAATATAGAGATACTAAATAGACTATCTTTTCCCAGCGATCATCGGCTTATAAGGAGTACAGTAATAATTTCAAAAATCAGGAACAGTAGAGTGAAGTACAAAAACGAAAAATCTCATTTAATTACACCAGAAGAGCTATTCCTTAAAAACTTAAATGAAAGAATTTTAGCTACTTTATTGATCGAGAATGAAGATGTAGAGACTTATTATCATAAAATAAAGACATGGATATCTGAAAGCCTAAATGATACGACAAATAAAACAGTGAAAAAGCACAATATCATTTCAAATTACATAAAACGACTTATAAATCGACGATCTGAGTTAACAAACAAGCACGGAATTACAGCTGAAGAGAAGATTGAACGCACTTTCCTATACAAAAATATCCACAAACTTATCAAGAAAGAACATCAGACACACAGAATTGAAGTAATAGAAAAACATCTTTCGTGTTCAGGTAGCTTGAAGAAAGGATATAAAGCGTTAAGTGAAAGCAAACAATGGATCCCTTGCTTGAACGAAAACTGTACGAATTTTAAGACCTTCTCAAGACTTAAAATAATAGATATTGCCACTTCATTTTATAGAACACTTTATTCGATACAAAATACAGACCAAGATGATAGCCAACCACTCTCGTATAACTCTACCACCATAACCAGATTTTCAGAATCTGAGATCATGAAAAAATAAATAAATTGAAAATAGATAAAAGCTCTGGCCCGGACGGAATTCCAAATAAAGCAATAATAACAGGCAAAATTTTACTGGTGCCATACTTAACTAACTTGTTTAACATGATTTTAGAAGCGAAAAGAATACCTACAGAATGGGCAAAATCCGATATAATTTTGCTGTATAAGAAAGGAGATCCTGCTAATATATCCAAATACAGGCCCATTAGCCTACAACCGAATCTTTACAAAATATTCGCATCCTGCCTAGAAGAACGTCTGGCGCAGTTCACTGAGAAACACCAACCACCTGAGCAAGCAGGCTTTCGAAAAAGCTTTTCAACAATAGACCACATCCACACGCTAGAACTAGCAATAGAGAAGTATGAAGAACACCAAGGGTCACTATATCTGGCTCTTATTGATTATGCCAAGGCGTTTGACTCTATATCCCATTATAGTATGTGGAAGGCTCTATACGAGTGCGACGTCCCAACAGAGATTGTAGAGCTTATTAAAGACATATATAATAAAAGCGTGTCTCGTGTGCGAATGGAAACAAAAGGCTCGGAAATAAAGATCTGTAGAGGAGTCAGGCAGGGTGACCCCCTCTCGCCTAGACTTTTTATCACGGTACTCGCATCCATCATGAAAAATCTGGGCTGGGAAAAGAAAGGAATAAACATAAAAGGCGAATTTCTAAGCAATCTCCGGTTCGCCGATGATATAATTATTTTTTCGGAATCCGCAGCTCAGTTACAATCAATGATTTGTGAACTAAATACAGTTAGTAAAAAAATCGGCTTGGAATTAAACACTGCTAAAACAAAGGTTATGACAAATGCTTCAAAAACTCCCATTTATGTTAACAATACCGAACTAGAATATGTGCAAAATTACATTTATTTAGGAAAACTGATAGGCTTTACTAAATCAAGACATAAAGACGAAATAAATAGAAGAATAAATTTGACATGGAATAAATTCTGGAGCTATAAAGAAGTACTTAAATCTAACCTTCCAGTCAAACTTAAGAAAAAAGTCCTAGATTCCTGTATACTACCATGTCTCTCATACGGCAGCCAAACATGGATATATAACAACTATATAACAAGTAAAATACAAACATGTCAAAGAGCCATGGAACGAAGTATTTTAAATATAAAACGGAGTGCCCGGAAACGTAATACCGATATAAGAAAAACAACAAATGTAATAGACGCGGTACAACACTGTAAAAAACTTAAATGGAAATGGGCGGGCCATGTGGCACGTATGAGCGAACAAAAATGGACAAACAGAGTAACTACGTGGACAGGACCTGTTGGTAAGCGAAGTAGGGGAAGACCAAGAGAAAGGTGGACAGATGAGTTAGATAGAGCGACTGGAAAGGATTGGTTATCAAAGGCAAAAGATAGAGACACATGGAAGGATATGGAGGAGGCCTTTACTCGTAGAGAGGTCCTTAGTAAATAATAAAAATAAATAATTTATTGTATGCTTACTATAAATAAATATAAAATGTAAAATGTGAAATAATGATGCATGCATGAAAGGAAACATAATATAAATTGTAAATTGTATTTATTAAGGAATAAAGAGGCTATATTATTATTATATAACTGATAAGTACCTAGTAAGTTAAGGCTGCTTTAACGTGCACACTTGGTAAATAATTGTGATTATTTGAGTTGAACTATAGATATTAAAAAAAGGAGGCTGCTATACACTGTATTTTGTATTTAAGTACCTTGTGAATCCTCCAGCGCGTTCAGCATGAGATCCTGGAGTCCCCTGCAGGAGAGCGCAGATGCAGGGCACCATGGAGTTTTTAGTGGATAGAAATACCGCATCACCCAGTCATCCCCCGGTGATTGGGTACCTGGTTCGCAGGCTTTCTTCACGAAAAAAAAAACCGGCTAAGAGCGTGTCGGGCCACGCTCAGTGTAGGGTTCCGTAGTTTTCCGTCCGTAAGTGTCCCCGGATTAAGAGTCCAAACCAAAATCAGGCTTCGTAGCCCTTAACTTTTATAGTGTCCACAGGAAAGACGCGAACCTAAATTTGAGTATGACCCCCCCACTTAAGCGTTAAACAAGCAATACTTAGCGAACAATTTTATTATTAGACAACGAACGACCAAAGACAACTAAGACCATTCGAGCACGGCAATTTTTCGACCTAATGTATGGGCGCACCTGCTCCGACCCCATGAAAATCAGGGAAATCTTAACAGCGCCATGTACAATGTGAGCGTTCTGCGTACAGCGACATCTATCGGCAAATTAAGTAAACTATTGCGCGCGAGCTTAAAGTATGGAAGATGATTTTTATGGGATAATTCTTTATTGCATGAACCGATTTTCACCGTTTTAACTTTATTTGAAAGAAAGTCATTTCATTGTGATTTTGTAGAAATTACAGGTACAATAAACACCTGCTTAAACGGTTAAATTACAAACTTGATTCAGAAATTATTTTGTAGTTTTTTTCAACAATTATTTAACCTATCAAGATCAAAATAATTTTCCTAGTAAGTTTTTATAAAGTTCTACTTTTAAGATTTTTTTCATATTTTTAAAACTTATGGTTCAAAAGTTAGAGGGGGGGGGGGGACAATATTTTTTTACTTCTGGAGCGATTATCTCCGAAAATATTAACATTATCAAAAAATTATTTTAGCAAACCCCTATTCATTTTTAAATACCAATCCAACAATATATCACACGTTAGGATGGATAAACGTCTCGCGTAAAATGGTGCGTTTTATGCACTTGTTGTACAATCTACTATTTCAGTGACTCGCAATGTGGTTTTAGGAGGAACCGAACAACTACACTCGCAGTATTTAAATACGTCAAGGGGGGTGCGTAACGATGCATATAATTTTTTTTGAAATAATATTAGTCGCGATAACACTCATTTGATATAATTATTGAGTGATATAACACCACTAAATATATTTACATACGATATAATTATCATTTTATATAACGATCATTTGATATAATAGTATTTAGTATAACATACTTTAAATATAATCCATATTTCCCATAGTGAACAAATGATATAATGCTAATTTATTCTAATGCACAGTTCGCATAATATTTTTTGGTAGACTCTAAGGCAGGTCGGTGTGGGTACGACGACGAGCGAAGCGAGGAGGAGTGTTAGGTTGAACTGCGACCCTATAGCGCGCGAGCCGAGCGAGCGCAGTGAGCGTGCCGCGGTAGCGGCCGGCGAAGCGCCAGAACCCAACTTTTTTACTACCTAATATATGCTTACATAGTACAATTTGCAAGCCGTTACATTTGCTACATTTCCTTTTGGATGTCGTATGATTTTTATACCAGTAATTCTATTAGGTTATGTAGAAGTAGGTTTGGTACGCGACACGAACTGCAAGAGAAAAGTATGTTAAGCTGGGTAAATAAAACTCAAATGACACACAAAAAACATATTTTAATACTTACTAAACTGAACGAAGACAGATAATATTAATTTTAATAATGAAACTACCCACCTAAATAACGTTTTACTACATAGTGGCACTTTGCAGTAATGGCGTGTTTGCTTTTAATTATGATCGTTAAGGCGTTATTAATCTAACTAATAATAAAAACGAAATATTATTCTTCTTGATAGTTATGATATATAACTTGTATATAACATGAGCATTATACCATATAATGATTATACAAAATAAGTGTTATATCCGATGATCGTTATACAAAATAAACATATATATTTTGAGATTATAACAAACGTTTATTATATACAATGAGTGATTATATCCCTTGAAAATATATCAAATGTTGTTATAGCGAATGAAATTATATTATTTATTTTTATACCCATCATTACACACCTCGTCAAGGGAATACTGGTTATAATCAACTGAAAAAAATATGCTGTGGGTGTCTTCTTGGATATGGGCAAAGCATACGATAGAGTTGTTTATCGTATACTACTAAACAAGCTCTATGGGATAGGTGTAATTAAGAGGTTATGCCCATTAATGGTTCATTTCTTACCTAAAAAAACCGCATAGAACGCGTAGAAATAGAATTACACGACTATAAAAAGGTAATAATAAAAAATACAATCTAAAGATGGTAAAGTACCTGATAGTGAATGGGTATCAGTTTCCATGAATGTCCACCCTTACACAGTCTATGGTCACATCTTTAAAAAACCCAAATCACAATCTCTATGCCCCTTCTCTTTCTGCCAAGCCTCCGAACGCCGTACACGTATGTACTAATTATATCTGAAATAAATCCTGAAGATCTTCTGAGTGTTTTCATCAGCACCCCACTCCGCTTCACCAACTCTTGCACCTTCAGGTTATGGGGCCCAGAGCAATACCCGCTGTGATTTGTAATTTTTAATGTGAAGCGGTCAAGAAAGTGGTGGTTGCATATTGTGGATCGTCCTCCCGGCTCGGGCGAGTCCGCGTTATATAACCTCAAAATATATAAATTCACAATGAGTGCTGATGAAGTTCGCCTTTATTCTTTTGCCAAATTGGAAGGAGTTTCCAATTATTCCACATGGAAATTTTACATGGAGATGGCACTGACACTTGAAAATCTAAGGAACTGCATTTCAGGCGTGGAAACTGACGCAACTAAAATCCAAAAAGCACTAGCTCGTATTTGTCTTGCCGTTAAACCTACGTGTCTTCAATATGTGAGAAATGCCACGACAGCACGTGAAGCGTGGGATAACCTGTCTAAGGTATTTGAAGACAAAGGATTTTATAGAAGAGTATGTTTACTACGTAAACTTCATCGCTCCCAGTACATCGATTACCCTGACATGAGCGCCTACATCGAAGGCGTGACGGATTTAGTCCAACAACTTGCCGATATTGGCAAGACTATTGAAGATGCAGAAGTCGCTGAATTGCTTCTCAGCGGGCTTCCAGAAGAGTATGATGTAATAGTATCAAGTTTGGAATCCGCCAACGTGTCCCTGTCACTAACGAGTGAGCTTGTGCGCACCAGGCTCCTGCAAGAAGAGCATCGACGTGGCAATGGCAACGGGATTCAACATATGAACACATCTACGGATACAGCCCTCGCTGCTCGCCGAAGCAATATCAAGTGCAACTATTGCAATAAAATTGGACACATAAAATCAAAATGTTACAAATTAAGAAATGATAAAAGGAAGACTAAGAGCGAAGAACATGTACTTTTAGCGCTAACATGTAACAATTTTTGTAAAGATCAGTGGCTAGTTGATTCGGGTGCTAGTTCCCATATGAGCTGTGTTAAAGGTAATTTTATAAATTTTAAAAGTGTTTCTGAAAATGTCACGGTAGCTAATGGCCAGAATTTAACATGTGTTGGTAGAGGAGATGTGTTTTTTAGAACCAAGTACGGCACTGTTACTCTAACAGATGTCATGTTTGTACCGGATCTCTCAACCAATTTAATAAGTGTAAGTAAATTATGTGAGAAGACCATATCTGTAAATTTTGTAAAGGAAAAATGCCTTGTACTTAGAGAAAACACTACCATTTTATCCGGCACTAAAGTTAATGGGGTTTATCATTTGGACATTGAAGGGGTAGGTCAATCTTATGATTCACAGGTGGCAAATACTTCAACCAGGGTGGTGCCCATGGATTTGTGGCACAAAAGGTTGGGCCATTTAGGTTACAGAGGTATGCACACCCTAAAAAGTTTGGTTACAGGTCTGATGTTTCAGCAGCCTCAGCATGAACAATTACAGAACTGCGTGTCATGTGCTGAGGGGAAGCAGAAAGTTGTAGCGTTTCCCAAAGGGGAGGCCACACGGGCCAAGCAGCTTTTGGAACTTGTGCATTCGGACGTGTGCGGTCCGTTTCCTGTGAGCAGTTTGGGTGGATCAAGATTTATGGTGACCTTCACAGATGATTTTTCAAAGAAGACATTTGGTTTCTTCATAAAACACAAATCTGAGGTAATGTCCAAATTTATTTTATTTAAAGCTACCGCTGAGAAGCAAACAGGTTGTGTCGTAAGGAAGCTGAGGAGTGACAGAGGTGGGGAGTATTGTGGTCATAAATTCAGGGATTATTTACAAAAAGAAGGCATTGTTCATGAGACCACGGTTCCATATTCACCCCAACAGAATGGTGTAAGCGAACGTGGAAATCGAACGGTTCTCGAGAAGGCTCGAAGCATGCTTCAGGAATCTGGCCTAGGTAAGCATTTTTGGGCTGAAGCAGTCTCAACTGCAATTTATTTAAAAAACAGGTCGCCCACTGCTAGTGTACCCGGCAAGACTCCTGAAGAAGTGTGGTCTGGTAACAAAGTTGATCTTAGTCATTTGCGAGTGTTTGGCTGCAAAGCATTGTCTCTTATAGATGCCAGCAAACGTGACAAATTAGATGCCAGATCAAAACATTGCATCTTTGTTGGTTATGCAGAACACTCTAAAGGCTATAAATTATTGGACCCTTTGCATCTCACAAATGTTATTATTTCAAGAAATGTAATATTTTTAGAAAATGAATTTTATAATATGAACATGAAAAATATTTTACAGAGCCCCACTAATGTTGTGCAACATGATTTGTGTAAAACACAATCTAGTAATATTAATATTTTATTGAATGATGACTTGTGTCAAACACAGTCAAATGAAAATAATATTTTAATGAATAATGACATTTTAATTCTTGATGATATTTCAATTAATAATGAGTCTGATGACAGTAAAAAGAATGATGTCACAAATAATTCTAATGCAAACAATGATGTGGTTTCAGATAACGATTTATCATGGAACAGTGCTGCTGATGACAATGAGCCAGGTGATACTTCACTGCCATCATTGCCCGAGGAACAGTCCGTTCGAGGGGAAGATACAGAGCTTGGGCCGGAGCCTGTGTCTGACAGTGAGTCGTACATGCCCTCGGCGTCGTCATCATCATCCTGCAACGAGCGGAATGTTCGAGGGGAAGTTATGCTCGAATCGGAGCCAGCGGCCTGGCTACGAGCGACGCGAACATCCCGCGCGCAGCACGCGTTGCAATAAACCAGTCAGGTACAATGATTATAATTTGTCAGACTCGTCATTGCTAGTCACCAATAAATGTCTAGTTGTTAATGAACCTCTTACTTACGAAGAGGCCATGAATAGCCCCCAAAGGCAAGAATGGCAAACAGCCATGCAATCTGAGTTTAACTCATTAATGTCCAATAATGTATGGACCCTTGTAGATAGGCCCTTAAATAGTAATGTAGTAAAATGCAAATGGGTCTTTAAGTTAAAGAATGGATCTTCAGGTCCAAATAGTGTGTTAATTAAAAACGGTTACATGCAAAGTAAATGTGAGCCCTGTATATACATTAAAAGGTCAGATCGGAGCTTAATAATGATTGCCCTTTATGTGGATGATTTTTATATTTTTTGGAATAATAAGAATGAAAAAGAAACGTTATGTAAACTGTTACAGTCTGAATTTAATTCCAAGCAGTTAGGAACTTTGAAAAATTGTTTGGGCATTGAGATATCAAGGGATAGGAAGCGTGGTACATTAGCTTTATCTCAGTCAGACTATATAAGAAACTTATTGTTAAAGTTTAACATGTCAAATTGTAAGAGTGTTTCTAGTCCAATGGCAAGTAATTGTAAACTTGAGAGACCCAAACAAGATACAGATGGTTTATCAGAAAATGTTTATCCATTCAGAGAATTGATTGGGTGCCTCATGTATTTATCCGTTTGCAGTCGGCCTGACATCAGCTTTGCTTTGTCACAACTTAGCCAATTTTGTAATGGTTTTACAAAAGATCATTGGATAGCAGCGAAAAGGGTCCTGCGATATCTGTCAGGGACAATTAATTATTGTCTCATATTTGTTAAAAGTGGTAACTTTAACATTTCAGTATTCGCAGATGCCGATTTCGCTAATGACTGTGATAGGAAGTCGTACAGTGGCTTTGTAATAAAAATAGGTGACTCAACCGTTAACTGGGAATCTCGCAAGCAGCGATGCACTGCACTCAGCAGTACCGAAGCAGAATACTTAGCTCTTGGCGATGCCTGTCGTGAACTTTGCTTTGTCAGGAATTTCATGAATGAAATTTTTGATAAACAACTGTGTTGTACACTCTATAGCGACAACCAAAGTGCGTTGAGACTCCTAGAGATACGTGAATATTGTCACAAGAGGACAAAGCATATCGATTTAAGATATCACTATGTAAAAGAAATAGTTAAGAAATATGATATATTAACTAAGTATTTACCTACTGATAAGATGATAGCGGATATTCTAACTAAAGCTTTGTCTGGTCTTAAACATTCTAATTTTGTACATGATTTGAATTTAAAAATAGTAGAGCCTTAATTTTAATGCATAATTATTATGTATATGTGTCATGTACTTTCTCTTCATAAATGTGAAGTGTGAGGGGAAGTGATAGTGAATGGGTATCAGTTTCCATGAATGTCCACCCTTACACAGTCTATGGTCACATCTTTAAAAAACCCAAATCACAATCTCTATGCCCCTTCTCTTTCTGCCAAGCCTCCGAACGCCGTACACGTATGTACTAATTATATCTGAAATAAATCCTGAAGATCTTCTGAGTGTTTTCATCAGCACCCCACTCCGCTTCACCAACTCTTGCACCTTCAGTACCTACAACAATCCATACCACAGGGCAGCGTGTTAAGATGCATTCTTTTTTTAATTTACATTAATGACTCGCCTAAGATAATAAACAGTTGTTGCTCGCTTTATGCGGATGATATTTCTGTAATAATTCCTTGCGAGGGAAATTAGTGCATCCTTAAGAGATTACACGTATGAAAACAATAAAATTAGAATGTACTGACACTTTCTGCCTGCTAGGTACAAATATTGACTCTGCTGTAAACTGGAAGGAACATTTTGATATAATAAGAACGAAACTAAGTAAATTTACGTATGCTCTTTACGAATTAAAAAAAGTAACGGACATTAAGACTGCAATCTGCGCGTATTATGCTTATGCCCATTCTATACGCCAACGGCATTGTACTGTTGGGTGCTGCCTCGGACACCATTCAACTATTTAGAGCCCAATAAAAATGTATCAGAATAATCATAAGTCAAACAGACAGTTGTAAGCCTCACTTCATTAAGTATAAGATCTTGTCACTGACTTGCATTTATATTTTAGAAGGAAGCGCATTTGTAAAGAAAAATGCACATCTTTTCACTCAACAGGCCCGCGCCCAGAACCGGCTAGGTCTGCCGGCCTCCATGCTGAAAATGGTTAACTGTGGCCCCTACGGTATGGCAGTTAAAATATATGTATAATCATATTCTGCAAAAAATAAAAGATGTACTTACAACAAGACTTTAAGAAGTTTAAATCTTTATTGAAAAATGTGCTCATAGAAAAAGCTTACTACTGTCTAAATGACTTTCTAACTGATAAAAATATGTAAAATCCGCTACTTACCGACATGATCGATTTATTAATATTGTATCTACCAAATTAAATTACGTAACCAATTCATTTAAACGTGTTCTTTTATTATACTACTTACATATTAGTTTTTAAGTCATCCTTAACTTTACCATATTATTTGTTAAAATTGTAAAGTCTTTTATTCCTTTTAATTGTAAGTATATGTATATTTAAATGATGATAAATAAATAAACAATATACTTAAGCTTAAGCATGATCATTTTAATTTAATGATTATTATGCCTATGAACTAATTTAATATTTTTAAAAATTTCTGTGTATAACGATATCATGTAATTGCCGCTAAGAATAAATCATTAATTTTGTATGCCTCTAAATATTATATAACTAGTTTATAAGTTACAATTGCTGTGCCCTAGATGGGTTCATGTTGCGAACTGTATTAACCTGTAAGATCTTTGTAAACCACATGCGACAATAAATGAATATGAATACATTGGCCACAATTGTAGGGTTTCTCGGCAGAATGTGTCCTTAGACGACTCGATAAAGAACTTTTCTGGGCACTACTATAATTTATGTTTCCTTTGATGTTGTAATAAGTTTTTTTTATGAGCACTACTATAACAACATTGGCCACATTTGTAGGGTCTCTCGCCAGTATGCGTCCGTTGATGACTCAATAAATTACTCTTCCGGGCACTACTATAACTACACAAGCCACATTTGTAAGGTTTCTCTCCATTATGTATCTTTTGGTGACTCGATAAATTACTTTTCCAGGCACTACTAAAACTACATTGGCCACATTGGTAGGGTCTCTCCCCAGTATGCGTTGTTTGATGAATTAGTAAATGACTTTTCTTGGTACAACTATAACTACATTGGCCACATTCATAGGGTTTCTCACCAGTATGTGTCCTTTGATGAATCAATAAAGAACTTTTCTGAGCACTACTATAACTACATTGGCCACATTTGTAGGGTTTCTCACCAGTATGTGTCCTTTGATGATTCAATAAAGAACTTTTCAGGCCACTACTATAACTACATTGTCCACATTTGTAGGGTCTCTCACCAGTGTGTGTCCTTTGATGTTGTAATAAGTTATTTTTCTGGGCAGTACTATAACTACATTGGCCACATTTGTAGGGTCTCTCACCAGTATGTGTCCGTTGATGACATAATAAATGACTTTTCCGGGCACAACTAAAACTACATTGGCCACATTGGTAGGGTCTCTCCCCAGTATGCGTTGTTTGATGAATTAGTAAATTACTTTTCTTGGTACAACTATAACTACATTGGCCACATTCATAGGGTTTCTCACCAGTATGTGTCCTTTGATGAATCAATAAAGAACTTTTCTGAGCACTACTATAACTACATTGGCCACATTTGTAGGGTCTCTCACCAGTATGTGTCCTTTCATGAATTAATAAAGAACTTATCTGAGCACTACTGTGACTGCATTGGCTACATTTGTAGGGTTTCTCACCAGTATGTGTCATTTGATGACGTAATAAGTCAATTTTGTGAGCACTACTGTAACTACATTGGCCACATTTGTAGGGTTTCTCACCAGTATGTATCTTTTGATGACTTGATAAAGAACTTTTCTGGGCACAACTATAACTACATTGGTGACATTTGTATTGTTTCCTACCCTTACGTAATCCTTTGTGGGATAATAAATCACTTTTCCGGGTACTAGTATAACTACACTGGTCAGCTCTGTAAGACTTCTCACCAGTATGTTTCCTTAGATGATCTATTAAATTAAGCTTTCTGCGAGTAGTGTAACTACAGTGAGCACATTGGTAACTTGGCCTTCCATTTGGTTTCTTCTGTTGAATTTCTCCTGCAAGGGAAAAAAATCTAATTGAAAACACACTGAAGTTAGATCTGTTTTGCTGGCCCATTTCATAAAGCTAAAAATTACAATTTTAAAAGTCTAAACTCGCAAAGCTCTAATGCCTGAATGCCAAGCGGACATTTGGCTAATGTTGCTTTATCAGGCTTGTTAAATTTTAACGTGTGTCTTTGGGAAATGGTTCAAGGGTTTTATCATTTTTCCTTCATAAAAAAGCTATAAGGAAATAAATGTGGGACTGCGGGAGATGAATAAGGCAAGCGAGATCGTTTTAACCACTTATATTAATAAAAACTTCAAAATTACACTCGTTACAGTCGGCCATTGCTTAAAAGTATATCTACCGGAAACAGATTCCGTCTAAACCTAACTTCATTCTATCCCTTTCTCGCTCACGCATAGCACACTGTCCTTTCTTACCGTTCCGTACCAAGCATTACATCAATCTTCCATCCCACATAAATATTAAATGATACTCAGTTCCAAAAACCACCAGGGAATAATAGAATAGATAATTGATAAGGTATTAGTTGACAGAATAATATGGCGTTTATTTAAATTGAAAGAAAGCAAATAAATTTATTCAACATCCATGACTGACTGAGTAGCAGCCCAATAACTTTGCTTTATGCTCACATGATATCTGACCACGTGAACAGAACGTGGCTATACAACTCTTAAACTAGAGCAGTTCAACTCATTGTTTAAGCTGCTTAGTCTTCTTAATGAGTAGTTGGCTGAGCAAAGCAGTACCGTAAACGATTAGAAAAGTTTGTACCAATAGCTGTGTCCACACCGGACGAACGGTTCGCCCGAGCCATCAAAAACACTCGCCCGAACGGTTCGGGCGAGCCGTCAGAACGCTCGGGCGAGCCGTCAAAAGACGCGGCCGCAAGCGCTCGGTCGGTGTGGACGGGCGTTCGGGCAAACGCGCGCGGCTCGCCCGAGCCATATCGGGTCGGGCGAATTTACCTAACGATAGTTGAGCTCACGATCGCGATGAAGCCGCACGTGCGCACAGCTGTCGCTTCGACAACTTTAATTTTGCTTCTACATTTAGTACGAAATCGAACGAAATGTATAAAAAGAAAATCCGCAAAATGTTGATGCGCAAAATTTTTGCTGCCTACTATTTTACTTAATTTCAAACGAGCCATAGGTACCTATTCGTATAAATACTTGTAATCACGTTCTCGGAAAAAGCTCTAACGATTTCGATGAAATCTGCAATACAGAGGTTTTCGAGGCCGAAAAATCGATTTAGCCAAGTCGCATATGTCACAACTCATATTTATAATCGCTTCCATTCGTTTTTTTCCGCCGCTACATAAAGTAGGTACAGTCAAGGTCACCAATATGTATAGGTACACCACTGTTGAGGCCGCATCATCTACAGGGGAAGCGGGGGCACGGCGGGCCTAAACCTGTTGGTCGAGTAATGGGGGCCGCATCCGCCGGCCCGCGACCCCACGCCCCACTCTCACCTACGTTGCCATACAGGCAACACACGCGCTTTACTACCAGACGCGAACTTAAGCTATCACATTTTTATATTATACTTTGTGGAAACAAGATTATAGAAGTCTAGAAAATCTATGTCTTCATTATTTTCAACTAAGACCCCTAAGTCTTAAACAATGGTGACCCCGACGTGATTTACGTGAGAGCTACGCCGCCATTTCTGCGCCATCGAGAGTCGACACGTTGAGAAGGACGAACAGAGGTCAAGACATTGAAGCTCCACGTGCTTCGTTCCAAGCTGCCAACCACCCTTACTTCAAGCCAGCCGGTCATCAGCAACGAGCCGCAGCCAAGGTTTAGCAAGGGAAGTGCACCGTTCCATTTTATTCCTTCTGTTCCAAGCTTTCTCCCCCTCTATTTGACTATTAAGCTCTGCCATCTTTTCAAGGTTTCTTACGCACAAGCTTTAGTCACAAATTAACGCATTACTTTTTTATTAGTATTTTATTTGCATTGAATCGCTTAGCTTTATTTTTGTGCCAGCACATACCTAACTGGTCGCTATTTAATTGTGTCTACGCTGCATTCCCGCTTAACTTTCCGATTAAGCAAACGCCAAAGCAATTTTGCAATTTTTATAAGGCTTGTTTACTACTTTTGCAAACATAATTCTCCTTAATAAGTGCAGTGCAACTGTAGCTTTAATTATCCATTCTATCTCCGCAGTCGAGCTATTTTATGAACTATAGACTTAAATTTCCTGTTCTCTAAAGACATTCCATATTCCTCGCAAAATATTCCATTACGTAACATAGTTGTTTTCGCCAAGCAGTGCCAACCAAACCGGTGTCCATTGTCCCGATCGGCCGGCCGCCGCCGCCTTATCACTGCGCTTACGCACGGTTGTTGCCAGGCGCGCTGTTACCGAGTGCACTGTCGCCGAGAGGCTGCATCTACCTTGCGCATCGTGCGGCCACGGTGACTGCGGGCATAAGCCGGACGAATTTACGTAACCTTTTCTTTTATTTGAGTTTAATACTTGTGTTCATCCTCTTGTTTCGAGTGCATTCACGATGTCGAATTTGATAAATTCAAGAAGCTCAATTAAGGGTCGTATGACCAAATTTAGAAATTTTCTCGACATCTTGAAGAGAAGTGATAGTATTTCACCGAAAGAGGTGGATGAATGCTCCATGAGGTTGGATCGCTTACGTGGGCTACTCAACAAATTCGATGAGTTGCAGACTCAAATAGAGATTGCTGATCCCACCTCATTGGACTCGGAAATTGATGTGAGAGACGAGATGGAGAAGGATTTTTATTCACTGATATCGGATGCCCAAAAATTAATTGATTCGGTAACCGATAAACCTGAGTTTGCAAGCGTAAAATCGGAAGATCAAAGTCAATGTAATCATCGTGAAAATGAGTTGAACTTCCGATTACCTCAAATAAAGATCGCTAGTTTTGATGGTTCGTACTTTAAGTGGTTAGAGTTTCGTGAATCATTCGACGCGCTCATTAATAAAATTGAGAGAATCAGTCCCATTCATAAATTCCACTATTTGAATTCTTACTTAGAGGGTGAAGCCGCTCAGGTTATAAGTAATTTGGAGGTAACGCAGGCCAACTACACTGAGGCTTGGCGCCTCCTCTGCGAGAGATACGACAACAAAAAACAGTTGATTAGCAATCATTTAATTTCGCTTTTTAATCTTCAGCCCATAGGCCGCGAGTCGGCCAAGGCTTTGCGGTACTTGGTGGATCATGTGTCCAAAAATTTACGGGCCCTAAATGTCATACTTCTCAATGGGATATTTTAATTATCCACATGGTTTCGGGCAAGCTCGATAACAACACTTCATTAAAGTGGGAAGAATTTAAAAACGACGGTATCAATGATGATTTGCCATCCCTGGCCGATTTTAATCGGTTCTTGAAGGGTCGCGCCGATGTATTAGAATCGGTACAGCGAAATAGGTCTGAGAAACCAGTTTTTAATAACAAGCGTGAACCCCATTTCTCCCACAACAAGCAAGAGAAAGCTGTCGTGAAATCTTTCACAATTTCAGCCAGTTCCGGTGCTTCAACTGTTGCTCCTGCGTCGTGCGTATTCTGCCAAGGCGGCCACCGCATCTAAGACTGCTCGTCGTTCCTGTCGCTATCGGTCGAGGAGCGCATATCCGGAGCGGCAAAGTTAAGGCTCTGTCTCAATTGTCTGCGTAAGGGACACACTTCACACCGCTGCAGAGCCATGCCTTGTCACACTTGTAAGAAACACCATAATACCTTGTTGCATAGGGAAATTCCTCAGGTTGTAGACACGCCGGCCGCGGCCGAGCCCTCGCCTCCGCCGCACTCGTTGCCCGGGTTCGCATGCAACAACATGACCGTCGCGCATTCGAATAATGTGTTGTTGTCAACAGCGCTCATTGATGTTTACAATCCCGATACTAATGAGCATGTCACCGCGCGCGCGCTCTTAGACTCAGGTAGCATGACGTCACTGATAACAACCAGTTTAAAACAGAAATTGCATTTAATTCCGAAGCCGAACACAATTAGTGTGGTAGGAGTAGGTAATGTACCATTGACCGGCACGCCCGAGCGCTGCGTAATACAAATACGATCCAAATATGATAATAGAACGCAAGTAGATCTGTCGTGTTTAGTTTTGCCTACTATTTCAAGCGTTTTGCCGCAGAAACATATTGATGTATCGCGTTTAAGTCTGCCTAAGAATATTACACTGGCCGATCCTACATTTAATGAGCCATCATCTGTTGATGTTCTGATTGGCGCGGACCTGTTCTGGCATTTGATTGGGTCTGAGCAGATTACGTTAGGCGACAATATGCCAATTATGCGAAAGTCGAGGTTAGGTTGGGTACTGGCCGGACCTATGAGCATTACGCCAAGGTCAAGCGGTATTTATGTTAATACGGTAGTTCAATGCAATCACTTGTCAACTTGTGATAGTAAATTAGACGAGTCGTTGACTAAGTTTTGGGAACTGGAACAGATTCCTCAGCCTACCAAGCCCTATACCGACATCGAAACTGAATGCGAGCAACATTTCGTGACTCATACCTATCGGGGCGAGGACGGCAGATTTTTTGTGCGCCTACCACTGATTACGGAACCTGATTGTTTGGGGGATTCATTTAATTTTGCGAAAAAACGGTTTCTCGCGTTAGAAAGGCGTTTTAATAAGAACCCCGCGCTTAAAAAAATGTATCAGGAGTTTATCTCTGAATATTCTGAGCTAGGCCACCTGTCCGTGTCTGCCACTGCTATTCCAGACCCCTCATTCTTTGTTTCACATCATCCAGTCCTGAAACCCACCAGTGAATCCACGAAAATTCGGGTAGTCTACAATGGCAGTGCAGCTACCTCGTCAGGTTATTCAATAAATGACTTGCAGATGGTAGGCCCCACTATACAGGACTCGCTCTTCAATATTTTATTGAGATTTCGCAGTTATAAATACGTCCTGTCCGGCGACATCGAGAAAATGTACCTATCGTCAGATTAGAGTACAGGAATGCGATCGCGATTTGCAATTGATTCTTTGGCGGGAAAACGAAAGCGAGCCGTTGCAAACTCTCCGTCTAAACACCGTGACCTACGGATATTCAGCCGCCAGTTTTTTGAGCACTCGGTGTTTATGGCAGTTAGGCGAAGAGTGTGACGATGTTAAAATTAAAACAATAATTCAAAGCGACTTTCTCGTCGACGATTTGTTGACAGGAGCAGACACGGAAGAAGAGCTAATTCAAATAAAAAATTCAGTCGAGCATGCTTTATCAGCCGGTTGTTTTACTTTGCGCAAGTATCGCTCTAATTTACCATCTGTGTTACATGTTTTACAGAAACCTAATCCAGAAGGGAGCCTGATTATCAGTTCCTCTTCGCACACGCTAGGCGTAGGCTGGGATTCTGCCGCAGATGTTATTCATTTTCCCACCGAGTATTCAGCCAAAAACGAAGGTCCCACTAAGCGATCTATTCTCTCAGATTCGTGTAAAATATTCGATCCGTTAGGAGTGCTTTCTTTGCTAACCATCATACCGAAAATATTAATCCAAAAATTATGGGTCTCTCGAATCGGGTGGGACCATCCTGTACCAGAACCGATTAAAGGTTCGTGGCAATATTTTGTCAATAGTTTGCCTTACTTAAATTCGCTTCAATTACCACGGCATGTATTATGTGACTTTCCTGTCCAAATTGAGATGCATTGTTTCTGCGATGCCAGCCAGGCCGCCTATGCTACTTGCATTTATTTAAAGTCAGTTAACGACAAGGGTGATAACATTGTTAGACTATTGTGTGCCAAGGCCAGGGTATGCCCGGTCAAGGTCATTACGGTTCCTCGAGCCGAGTTATCCGCTTGTTTACTAGGCGCGCAGCTCGCATCAGCTGTTTCCAAGACGCTACGTTGCCAGATCGCGCGCACTGTTTACTGGACGGAGTCGTCTATATGTTTATCATGGTTAGGTACTAATTACAATAAACTAAAAACGTTCGTATCTAATCGTGTGGCTAGCATTTTAGAACTCACTGAAGGCAGCGAATGGCGTCACGTCCCCACATCTCTCAACCCGGCCGATTACGGTTCTCGCGGGGTTGATGTTTGTAAATTACCCAACTTAGATATGTGGTGGAACGGACCTACCTTTTTGCGTGAGCCAGAACAAAACTGGCCGCAGTTTGCCGCGAATACTGGAATTGATTTGCCCGAATTGAAAGTAAATGTTAACTTATTAAATAACATAACAGACGAGCCTATCCTTATCGATTTCGATAGGTATTCGAAACTTAAAACTCTGCAACGCTCATTAGCGTATGTACTTAGGTTTATATATAATTGTTTACATCCGACTGATAAGATAACAGGTGTTTTACAACCTGAGGAACTTGAACGGTCATTTAAGAAGTTAGTTAATTTGGCCCAACTAGACAGCTTCGCTCACGAATTAAGGATGCTTCGTGATAAACAAGTTCTTAACCCTAAAAACAAAATGATTTCTTTGAGCCCGTTTATTGACAAGGAGGGATTATTGCGCGTAGGCGGAAGGCTTGCCTCGTCGTTCTATGCGTTTGATAAACGCCATCCTCTAATTATGCATGCAAAACACAGGCTTACAAAATTGTTGTTTCGGCAGGAGCACGTGCGTCTTCTCCATGCTCCTCCACAGCTGCTTCATAGCTCCATTAGTGAATTTGTATGGACGATTCGAGGGCGCGACTTAGCTCGCACTGTGGCGCGTCAGTACGTCACGTGTCGCCGTGCGGCAGGCAGCACTTCTGCTCCGCTAATGGGTCTTTTGCCGCCAGAACGCACAACGCCCGACTTCCCGTACGTTGTCAGTGCTGTCGACTTCGCCGGCCCTTTCTTAATAACCGACAGGCATGGTAGAGGATGCAAAATTACGAAATGTTATTTAGCTGTTTTCGTTTGCACCCGGTACAAATGTGTACACTTGGAGGCCGTGAGTCAGCTGTCTACAGACGCCTTTATTTTGTCGTTGCGCCGTTTTATCTCTCGCAGAGGAAAGCCGCGCGAACTTCTGTGTGACAATGGTCGAAATTTCACAGGGGCGGCCAAGGAACTTAGCGATTTTTTAAAGGTTTACTCGGATCACTTCTCTAATTTCGCATCTGACGAGGGTATTAAATTCAAATTTTCTCCGGCTTATGCTCCTCATTTTAATGGCTTAGCTGAGGCTTGCGTTCGATCGGCAAAATACCACTTGAAGCGAATTTTAGGAAATGCACATTTAACTTTTGAGGAGTTGGCAACGTTGTTTAGTCAAGTAGAGGCTATCCTAAACAGCCGACCCTTATGTCCCTTATCATCATCCCCTAACGATTTCCAACCTTTATCTCCAGGGCACTTCATCATCGGCCGTGCGCTGACTTCACTGCCATCACCCAGTTTGATGGATGTAAACGCAAACCGCTTAGATAGGTTTCAGAGGCTTGAGGCATTGAGGCAGCATTTTTGGAAGCGTTGGCAGCTGGAATACATCTCCGAGCTCCAGCAGCGGACGAAATGGCGCGTTCCTGGCAGATCGTTTCAACTGGGCGACCTGGTGCTCATCAAGGAACCGAATGCACCTCCTCTTCACTGGCGAATGGGACGAATCGACAAACTTTTTCCCGGCACCGACGGCATTTCCCGAGTGGCTGATGTAGCCACCACTACGGGCACCTACCGGCGAGGTGTGGCCTACCTCTGCCCCTTGCTGGACGAGACGGAAGAGTCGTTGAAGACTGGAGCCTTCAAGGGCCCCCAGGATGTTGAGGCCGCATCATCTACAGGGGAAGCGAGGGCACGGCGGGCCTAAACCTGTTGGTCGAGTAATGGGGGCCGCATCCGCCGGCCCGCGACCCCACGCCCCACTCTCACCTACGTTGCCATACAGGCAACACACGCGCTTTACTACCAGACGCGAACTTAAGCTATCACATTTTTATATTATACTTTGTGGAAACAAGATTATAGAAGTCTAGAAAATCTATGTCTTCATTATTTTCAACTAAGACCCCTAAGTCTTAAACAACCACAAAAGTACAGAAATATGTATACAGACCTTGTTACTACGGAAATAAGGTTTTTGTATATATATTTTTGCAACTTTGGGTATATACATATTTTTGACCTCGACTGTACATACCTGCCAGACATTTTTTTCTAAATTAAAAAAAATTAAAAAACTTGGTTAGTCAGGCGGAAGACCCTAGAGCTAGACTAACCCGACACTATACCGACGACATCCCGGACATCAGCCTGTACGAGATTGTAATGGCTCTTAAACAGCTCAAGAACAACAGAGCACCCGGTGAAGACGGAATAACAGCCGAACTTCTGAAGGCGGGTGGAAAACCGGTCCTTACGGCCCTTCAGAAGTTGTTCGGTTCCGTCTTACTGGAAGGGAGAACTCCAAAGGCATGGAATAGAGGTGTGGTGGTGCTGTTCTTCAAAAAGGGTGACAACACTCTGCTGAAGAACTACAGACCCATCTCACTTCTGAGCCATGTCTATAAGCTGTTTTCGAGGGTCATTACAAACCGTCTCGTACGCAGGCTAGATGACTTGCAGCCTCCCGAACAAGCCGGTTTCCGAAGAGGCTTTAGTACCGTAGACCACATCCACACGCTTCGTCAGGTTATACAGAAGACCGAGGAGTATAACCTGCCTCTCTGCTTAGCGTTCGTGGACTACGAAAAAGCCTTCGATTCGATTGAAACCTGGGCTGTACTACAGTCTCTCCAGCGGTGCCAAGTTGACTATCGCTATATCGAAGTGCTGAAGTGTTTGTACGAGAGCGCCACTATGTCAGTCCGACTCCAGGACCAGAACTCGAAACCTATTCCGCTGCAGCGGGGAGTCAGGCAAGGAGATGTTATTTCTCCAAAACTGTTCACCGCTGCACTGGAGGACGTTTTCAAGACTCTGGACTGGAGAAGGCTAGGCATCAGCATCAACGGCGAGTACATCACTCACCTTCGGTTTGCTGACGATATAGTAGTCTTGGCTGAGACCATGGAGGACTTAAGTACGATGCTCGATGACCTCAGTAAAGCATCCGAGCGAGTTGGTCTAAGAATGAACATGGATAAGACGAAGATCATGTCAAATGCCCATGTAGTACCAACTCCCATTACAATCGGACACTTTACGCTCGAAGTTGTAGACGATTATGTATACCTAGGACAGACGATCCAGTTAGGTAGGTCCAACTTCGAGAAAGAGGTCAATGGTCGAATCCGACTCGGCTGGGCAGCGTTCGGGAAGCTACGGCAAATCTTTTCGTCCAATATTCCGCAGTGTCTCAAGACGAAAGTCTTTGACCAGTGTGTGTTGCCAGTGATGACATATGGCACTGAAACGTGGTCGCTTACTATGGGCCTCATAAGAAGGCTCAAAGTCACCCAAAGGGCAATGGAGAGGGCCATGTTGGGAGTTTCTCTGCGTGACCGCATCAGAAATGAGGCTATCCGCAGCAGAACCAAGGTAACCGATATAGCCCTCCGGATCGCTAAACTTAAGTGGCAGTGGGCGGGGCACATAGCACGTAGAACCGATGGCCGTTGGGGCGGAAAGGTTCTCGAGTGGCGACCACGTGCCGGAAGGCGCAGCGTGGGTAGGCCCCCGACAAGGTGGACTGATGACCTGGTAAAGGTTGCGGGAGTCCGCTGGATGCGGGTGGCGCGGGATCGGTCACTTTGGCACTCTTTGGGGGAGGCCTATGTCCAGCAGTGGACGTCTTTCGGCTGATATGATGATGATGATGATGATGAAAAAACTTGGATAACTACCGATATTTACAACTGTCCTACAAAGCTACATGGATATAATATAATACACTCTATGTTGGAATAAAATACGTAGGGCAAAAATCGCCCTCGCCTTCTGTCGTTCGGCCGAACAAAAAACCACCGTCCACATAGGCCGAGCCGCTCGCGGCTCGGGCAAACCGTTCGGGCAAGCATTCGGAGGCTCGCCCGAATCACGTCCACATCGGGCGAGCACGTTTGGGCGAACGGTGTTCGGGCGACCCGTTCGTCCGTGTGGACACGGCTAATAATTATATTTTTGACAGAAATGACAGGTGAGTACTTCAACATTGCTTAAGAATATTCATCCAGTGTTAATAAATACTATATATTCCCCCGTGTAGTGTTAGGTTGGAATTTCACCACCCCCTTTCTTCCCGTGGGTGTCGTAAAAGTCGACTAAGGGACCAGCGTAGAAGCGTGTTGTGGGCGATGGGCTATCAACCTATCACTGCAATATCACATTTAGTCAATCTTTTATACCCACATTTATGCTTAAAGTGGCGCTGGAACGTACGTTTCATGTGCTCTCCCTACCCCTTTTGGAAATAAAGGCGTGAATGTATGTATGTATGTATGTATGTATATATTGTTTACCCACTATAATTCTGTTATTGTTATGTAACAACCGGTACTGTCGCGAAGCCACTTCTGGTCGATCTCATGGCCGCGAATGAGTACCTTTAGCACTTTAGCTCAGTTATCTGTATAAGCATGTATGCAACTATGAACCTACACCTACAGCTTGCAGAATCCTTTATATATCTGACAGATGAGCTGCCGCCTTGTGCGTACCAGTTCCATATGAGCTGTGGGGACCTTCGTCCCCGAGAATGTCCTCCTCCTCCCCTTACAGACATCCCTTAACCACACAACTGATGCTGCACCGTTTCACACGCTATTGTTCCCGTTATAATTACTCGAGTGCACCCTTGACTGATAACGATATAGCCTGAGGCTGAAACTACCGAACCTGAGACCCTGTTGTTACACTGATTACTAATCCTCTCACACTAAAGAACTCCACGACTAACAACTGTGTTATCGCCTGTACCTGACATGTAGGAAACCTTATTCATATACATGATCTACCGTCACACCTCCCAAATAGAATAAGACCTGTGGACGCACATAAATACATCACATCATAAACAGTCATCTTGTGAGCTGTGTAAGCTAAGCACATTAACAGTAAATGTACCAAATCATTACAATATCATAGGATGCATTGAAAGTGATCATGGAAAGAGCTCACCCTGGTTTTCCTCCAAATCTAACACTACAAATCTGCACTTAACTGTTCGTACGCAATATAGCCGTTAGGAACTCATATATAACTCATATAGAACTCGTATATCGTCACACCTCCCAAATAGAATAAGACCTGTGGACGCACATAAATACATCACATCATAAACAGTCATCGTGTGAGCTGTGTAAGCACATTAACAGTAAATGTACCAAATCGCTACAATATCATAAGATGCATTGAAAGTGATTATGGAAAGAGCTCACCCAGGTTTTCCTCCAAATCTAACCCTACAAATCTGCACTTAACTGTTCGTACGCAATATAGCCGTTAGGAACTCTTGACTCTCCGCCTACCCGTCAATATCGTTATAAAATGATTAATGGTCGGTGTTGCTACATAAAATAATCGGCTGTTTGAGACATGATTATTAACATCAATGTAAATACCATCGTGAATCATGACCATTCACGACAGGTACAGTGCGTGTTGGAGCACTTACAATGAAGGGTTCCGTACCTAATAATAACATTTAAAATCAGTATTATATACCGCAAGTTTAAAAAACTCTTTTCTTTATAGGATACTCACGGTGCTTACGTCCTTTTCGTTCAGGAAGTCAGTTTTTTTGCAATAACACACAAGATTATTTTTTTACAACTAGTTTGGTGGTAAACAAACTTACTACCCACCTGACGGTAAGCGGCTCCAGTAGTATATGGACGCTTGCAAATCGAGCGGTGTTAAATGCGCGTTGCCAACCCTTTTAGAATGTATACACTCCTATCCTTTAGACAGATCTCAATCAAAACAATTATCTTTGAAAGTATCTAAAAAGCACTATGACCATTTTTTTTTTTCAATTACGAAAGATAGACTATATTTTTGAGACTTTCAGAGTGATTTTCTCCTATATATTAACTTCTATCAAAACTACTGCTGAGATACCTGGAATTTATTATAAAGGCCTGGCGATTGACGGACTTTTTGCCATAGATGACTCTTTAATTAAGTACCTATAGAATAGAGTTTCATTTTGTTCACAAACTGCTTCTCACACTTCTAATTTTTTGCTTTTACTATCATAGTTTTTTGCAGGGCAGGGCGGTGGCACTAACTACCTGGGTTAAGAAAGAAGCAAATTGTCAAGTCAATTATTATTGAACCAAAGCTTCTGAATATGAACCTAAGGGCATTACCAATTTAATAATTAATTCGAGTTTGAATTCCGCAAAGTCTGCTGAAGCTATAGAATGAACCAACTGTATAAAATACCTTGGAATAGACTTGGATCAGCATGATTCTTTTAAACCACATATTCTTTTTCTATCTCAACATGTGAGGTAACTTATCTACATGATGAGATTAGTCCGTAACTCTGCCGATAAACGTGTCCTGAATCTAGTGATCTAGTCTGATGTTTCGCTCTGTGAGTCCATTTTGGGATACTGCATATCTGCATGAGGAGGGGTGGGTTTTTATTCATGATTGATCTTGAGCGAGCCCAGAGATCTGACTTCATTTGAAGGTAATGTGTAAGGACCCATTTCAATACTGTGTAGGAACAGGAACTAGAATAAAAACCTGCTTTATTGTTTGGATAAAGTGAGTTACATATTCTAATTCAAGAGTTATAATATGTAGATCCACTTCCCAACAGTGACCTGAATATGTTTATATTATTTACATTGGTTTTATAATTGGTTTTATTGGTTTCAAAATACAAATTATTTATTCTGCAAATAGGGTGCGTCCCACGAGATATAACAACAATATATATAATTTCATATTAATAACTAGCTTTTGCCCGCGGCTTCGCCCGCGTAGTAAAAGTAATTTTCCAATAATTATTGAATTGCTACGCCGCCTACTAACCTACTACTACTAACTTCCCCTACTAATAACCCTTGATCATAACCCATTATGGTAAATTAATTTTTATTTACTATTATATTTATGCCCGTGTGGTGGCGGGTTAGAATTTCACCACCCTCTTTCTTCCCGTGTGTGTCGTAAAAGTCGATTAAGAGAGCAGGGTTGAAGTGTGTCCTGGGTGATGGGCTAACAACCTAAGCAATATGACTTTTTGTCGATCTTTTATACCCACATTTATGCTAAAAGTGGCGCTAGAACATAAAGTTCATGTGCTCTGCCTGCCCCTTTTGGGAATAAAGGCGTCAATGTATGTATGTACGTATTTCTGTTATTAAATTTACAATCATGATTAATGAGAATCTGTCCTCTGGAATAAAAGCTACTTTATGTTCATGAACATTAATGTTAAAATACCAAAATATCTCCACGAATGTTAAGTCAAATTTGTGGCCTGGACATTGCTATAGGCTTGTTTCCTAAGATTTTTTTCCATGCTTTTCGAACCAGTATTTAACATAAATACCCAAAAATTTGTTTTAATTTAACGGCGGCCAAAATGCTTAACTTATTAAAAGTAAGCAGATCTTCGTGCAGCACCTTGAATGTACTTATTACGGATGCAGGCACTTTCCCAATGTCTCCTACCCTCCCGTCCCGCCGCGCCGCCCGCACTCGCCTAGGTACCGATTGCTGACGATCGAGATGGCACCAAATACAAACTTTAAAACCTATAACCCTATATAACGCGGGTCTCGTTCCATACCTCAAAAGCAAAAATAGAACCCTTATTTATAGGATCACGTGTGGCTGTCTGTCAGTCCGTCTGTTACAACCGATTTGCTACGAAAAAAACTGGACCGATTGAATTGCAATTTGGCACAAATATTTTCATGAATTTTCATGTCCACAACATTACATTTCAAAATCTATGTGATTTTCGTTATTAACGTCCCAAAAAACCGTAATAACAACGCCCATATTGATATTTAGACGCCACGTTGGAATGTAAAATGGTTGTTGTTTTCCTAATCAGCGACCCGATAAACCATAGAAACAATAGATGCCGATGTTGATTTTCAGATTTTGTCACCACATGTCTCCTTTTAGGGGTTGAATTCTCAAAAAACCGGAAACACTTGTTTACTCATTTATCGTTAGGAATTATCCTGTGAATTCTCGAATTAAATTGTCTAATTAATCTTTTTTCTCCATACAAACTTTGGACCTCCTTTTTAACCCCTTTAGGTGTAATTATTTCAAAAACGCTGAAAGCACTTTATTTGTTAATTAATAAAATTAGTAATCTGTCCACAAAGTTTTAAGTACGTAGTAGCTAAAAATAAGTTTCCCTTATACAAAATTTGGACCCTCATTTAACCCTCTTAGCGGTGGAATTTTATAAAACGCTGAAATTACTTTTTTTGTATCCTAATAAGTTATCTTCCTACAAAGTCTCAAGTTTCTAGTTCAATAAATAGTGTTTCCCCTCCACAAACATTGCATCCCTATTTAACCCCCTTAGGGGAAGAATTTTATAAAACGCTGAAATTACTTTTTTGTATCTTAATAATGATATTCCTACAAAGTTTCAAGTCTCTAGTACAAAAAAATATGTTTCTCCCATACAAACTTTGCACCCCTATTTAACCCCCTTAGGGATAGAATTTCCAAAAATCCCGTCTTATCCCTTGCCTACGTCATAAAATGAAGTTCTGGTGTAAATTTCAAGTTTCTAGTCCCAGTAGCTTTGAATACGAACTTTGCACCCCTATTTTACCCCCTTAGGGGTGGAATTTTATATAAAGCTGAAAATACTTTTTTTTGTATCCTAATAAGTAAAATACTTACCAAGTTTCAAGTCTCTAGTTCAATAAATAATGTTTCCCTTATACAAACATTGCACCCCTAATAAACCCCCTTAAGGGTAGAATTTTCTAAAACGCTGAAAGAACTTTTTTTGTATCTTTATAAGTAATATCCCTACAAAGTTTCAAGTCTCTAGTACAAAAAATCATATTTCTCCCATACAAACTTTGCACCCCTTTTTAACCCCCTTTGGGATAGGATTTCCAAAAGTCCCGTCTTATCCCTTGCCTACGTCATAAAAGGAAGTTCTGGTGTAAATTTCAAGTTTGTAGTCCCAGTTGTTTTGAATACAAACTTTGCACCCTTATTTAATCTCCTTAGGGGTGGAATTTTAAAAACGCTTAAGATATTTTTATTTGTATCCTAATAAGTAATTTTCCTACAAAGTTTCAAGTCTCTAGTTCAATAAATAATGTTTACCTCATACAAATATTGCACCCCTATATGAACTCTTTAGGGGTAGAATTTTCTAAAACGCTGAAAGTAAGTCGCGAGATGTCGCTGTCGAACAGTAAACATCGATTCGAATATCTAATTCTATTAAATACTTAACAGCCGTTTAAAATTGTGAGTTGCGGACTAAGTGATTACTTGTATTCTGAACTCCGTGTGAAAGTGTTATAAACAGCAACAAGCCAGTAGAAACGTGAAAAATCTAACTGAAAAGAATCGACAGGGTGTCCGTTATCCCTGGATCAAATAATAATTGAAATCAACAAATATGAAGAAATCGAGTCAAGAAGAAGTTTTGAATGAATAGAACTCTCAAACTTAATCTTCTTTCAACCAATATTGCCCTGAAAAGTAAGAAAAAGGAGTGAAATTTGGAGAAATTATCTACTCTTGATAACAGCGCCACCTATCCAGAGACGTGAAAACGTCAATAGCACAACCCGTTGCCCTGCGCTAGAACGAGATGATTAGATAAATCAAGCGAGAAAACTACACTTTTGGCAAGTACACTTCCGATAACGCACAACTCATTAGCGAAACTCCGCCTACATCTATAAAAACGCCACCGTAAAAATAGGCCTACAAACGACGCGCGAAGATCTATTGATTTGTAAAATATAGACAAAACGATCTAGATTAATATTATAAAAATGATTTGTTACGCCTGCAATACAAACATTACTAGCAGCCTCGAACTAATAAACTGTACAGCATGCACCCTTACATATCATTATAAATGCTTAAATATACCATCCGCAGTCTACAGAGAATTGAAGTTAGAACAACTTAAAACATGGCTTTGCCCGTCCTGTCATAATGTCACTACACGCCGAAAGACCGACGAAGCACCAGTCAAGGGAATAATGAATAGCCTTATCTTGAATGAATCTGCAATGTCAACAGACGACCAGCGATCCGAGCATTCCGAGCTTGAAGACAGCTTGCCGGCGGGCGATACCCAACATAACGTTAATAGCTCCCAGGAGCAACATCAAGCTTTTAGCATTACACCTACTCTAATTGAACAAATTGGGAATATGATGGAGTCTAAGCTAGAAAAGAATAATAAAAACATAATTAGTGAATTGAAAACTCTAATTCAGTCTGAAATTGATACAGCACAACACAAATTTAGACACGAAATAGTTGAAAAAAATCACTCCGTTTTAACACAACAACAAGAAACTTTGAGCAAGCAGCTACAAGCAACCAACAAAAAAATCCAAGAGTTGGAAACTGAAAATCAAAAAATTCATTATCAGTTGGAAAAACTACGCTCTGAAAGCACCAAACCCAACGATAGTGAGAAAAAATTCGTCTTATATGGTTTGGACGAGTACTACGGAGAAACCGAGTCTTCCCTATATCCCCGGATCAACAATATGTTCAGTGCCTTTCTGAATATCGAAATAAATGGATTCATTGAATCAACCAAACGAGTAGGAAAAAATAGAAACCGCCGACCGATAATTATTGAACTGATCAGTAATAGAATGAAAAAATATATATTGAACAATGCTGACTGTTTCCACAATACAGGCTATGCGGTATCAGAAATCCTTGGCCGCGAGGCCTTAGAAAAAAGAAAATACCTAAGGGAAATGTTAATTAGTGCGCGACAAAAAGGGAACCACGCCATAATAAGGAAAAATAAACTATACGTAAACGGAGTAGAATATAAACAAATAGCCGAAGCCGAAAAATCAGTCCGTGAACCATCCACCAGCTCGCCAGTTCCTGCCACCACCATCACAAGAACCACCCTACCACAGCAAGAAACACATATTGTCCCTTACGACCCCCTTACGCATACTGCATACGGCCAAAAGGAAGCGCTACCCCGCGACGACAGCGCTATGCTGCGAAACGAGAGCTCATGCACTCTCTCCCCCGATAAGAGAAGTTTAAAAAACGAGAACCATGTCCAAAATTTAGAGCAAACGAGCGAACATCTTAATCATACTTTTCGCCACCAAGGAAAAAAATAAAAATAAAATTCTATTCCAAAATATGCAAAGCCTATATAATAAACAAGACACACTTGAAGCATTTTTGTATGAGCTTACTGAACCACTCCTAGCTTTTTGTGTATCGGAGACCTGGCTTAATCAAGCTAAAGCAGAGCTCATCCACTTCCAAGGTTACCACCTAGCCGCATCATGTCATCGGGAGAATCATAGCGGCGGCGGAGTTACCATCATTATCAACAATAACGTCAACTACATCGAACGAAAAGAAATCAAGGGCATGTCGGTGGAATATGTCATCGAAGTTTGCGCAGTGGAACTCATAGACCTTGAAATTATTTTAATAATATTATATTGGAATGGTAGGGAGGCCGACGTTTTCTATAGTCAATTAAAATTTATTTTAGATCATCTTTCGAAATATTCCAAAAAAATAATTGTAATCGGTGGTGATTTTAACACAAACACCTTGGTAGACTCAAAGCAGGCCACGACCCTTCTTGACGTCATGCTTGAATACAACTTTAGGCAATACATAAATGAACCAACGCGGATAAGCATAAACAGTTCAACATGTCTGGATCTAATATTCACAAATTTTACAAGAGGCTTTAACACTGAAGTATGTGAGTACGGTTTTTCAGACCACAGATGTACTATACTAAATTTAATGTACCCAAAAAGCTCTCATTCACATACAAAATCAAACCTGTGGTATCAAACAAAACGAATTTATAATTCCAAAAATATAAACGCATTTAAATTATCGTTACAAAATACAGACTGGCAAAAATACATGCATGTAGATAAATCAGTAGATCAAAATTATAACTCATTCAACAATTATTTATCTAATATACTGGAAAACTGCATACCTAAAAAAAGAATTAAGATAAAATCAAATAGTTTCAGCTCCTGGCTTACTCCTGGAATTAAATTATCGTGTAAAAACAAAAGACTGCTAAAAATCCATTCCATAGCATCTAGAGATAAAATTCTAAAAGCACACTACAAACAGTACGAAAAATTATTAAAATCCGCGATAGCAAAATCTAAAAAATTGAATTACATACGAAAGATGAATAAGTCTGCAAATAAAGTGAAATGCATGTGGCGTATAATAAAACAGCGAACAAATAAAACACCTTATCAAGCCAAACATAATATTGAATTACAAATCTACAACAAGCTTACATCTGACCCTAAACTAGTCGCGAACACATTCAATAAGTTATTTATCAGTGCCGGGCGGTCGCGAGCGGCAGGGGTGGGGACGCCGCCGCGCGGCCGGCCTGTGCTTCAGCCCAGCGAGAATACTTTGTATTTACGGCCAGTTGACCAGCACGAGATAAAAAAGATAATACAAAGCCTAAAAAGTAAATCTAGCTGTGGTATCGACGAACTGCCATCGTCACTTATAAAAGCGTGCGCTGAGGAGTTAACGCCACCACTAACTTACCTCATAAATCAATCATTCGATGAAGGTATATTTCCGGACTCATTAAAGACCGCTATAATTAAACCAATCCATAAGAAAGACAAGAAAACGGATCCCAATAATTATCGCCCCATTGCGCTACTACCCGTCATGTCAAAAATATTTGAAAAGGCAATGTGTAGAAGAGTATATTCCTTTTGCGAAAAATATGATATATTTGATAAATCCCAATACGGTTTCCGCCAAAATCGCTCTACAATATTAGCGGCTTACACTTATATCAACGAAATTTTAAATATCCTAAATAAAAAACAGTATGCCATAGGAATTCTGCTAGATATGACGAAAGCGTATGAAAAAGTGAACTATAATATACTCTTAGAAAAACTATACGGAGTTGGAGTGCGTGGTGTAACGCATAAATGGTTTCAATCTTACCTAAGAAATCGTAGGCAATACGTCGAAATCGAACACATAAACGAAGCGTCAAGCGAAATTTCCACTTTTAGGTCTGAAGTCCAACTGGTAACAGATTCTATTCCTCAAGGAAGTGTAATTGGATGTGCCCTGTTTATTATTTATATTAACGACTTCCCTAAAATATTCAAAGATCCATGCGTCATGTTTGCCGACGATTGCTCGCTATTATTATCATGCACAAATAATAAAAGTCTAGACGAAAAGCTTCGCGATATGATGCGCAACGCTATACTTTGGCTGAACGACCACAATTTAGAGTTAAATTTTTCAAAAACAAAAATAATGCAATTTAGACCTCGTCAGAAACTACAATTAGATATAAATTTTTCCTTTAATAACATAGAAATAGATTGCGTCCCCTCATTTTCTTTACTCGGAATAAATATAGACACAAATATAAATTGGAAATGTCACATCCAAAAAATTAAAACCAAACTAAGCCAATTTGTATACGCTCTAAGGGAACTAAAAAAGTCAACCGACATCGAAACGGCAATGACGGCTTACTATGCCTTTGCACACGCATGGCTCTCCTATGGGGTGACTTTATGGGGGAACAGTACCAATGTACAGGAAATATTCATTCTACAAAAGAAATGCGTTCGAATAATAAGCAACATCAAGCAAACCGAGAGTTGCAAGCCCCACTTTCAAAAGTTAAAAATCTTAACCTTACCTTGTATCTACCTATTAGAATCGTGTAAATTTGTGAAAAAGTGGCCGGAACTATATACCAAACTTGGGGACGGGCCTCGTCGGTACGAATCGCGCTATAAAAATAACATTAGCCAACCATCGTCAAAATTAAAACTCCACAGTAATGGGCCATATTCGATGTCAATACGAATTTATAATAAATTACCGAATTATATTAAAGATGAGCAAAATTATAATAAGTTCATTAAAAGTTTAAAAACATTTTTAAAAGAAAACTCGTATTACAGTGTAAACGAATATTTGAATCCCCCATCAGGTGTAAAATTGTAAATATAACTAATAATAATAATTATAACAATAAGCCTTAACTGAATGAATGAATTGTACTTTTAATGAATTATTTAATATTGATGTCATAATGTTTAATTAAAATTCCTGTTTTGCCTCATTGCCAAATTGAATTAAGGAATTGTATTTTAATTAGTTATTTAATATTGATGTTTCTTTTATAAAATCATTTTAATCCATTACTGTTATTATGTGATATTGATATTTAATTAAAATTCCTGTTTGGCTGCGCCCTATCCGGGTCCTCGTACTGTACCTAGCATTAAGTTGCATGTGTTTGTGTACTTGGTTGCAAATAAATGTAAATGAAATGAAATGAAGGACTTTTTTTGTATCCTAATAAGTAATATCCCTACAAAGTTTCAAGTCTCTAATACAAAAAATAATGTTTCTCCCATACAAACTTTGCACCCCTATTTAACACCCTTAGGGACAGAATTTCCAAAAATCCCGTCTTATCCCTTGCCTATGTCATAAAAGGAAAATCTGGTGTAAATTTTAAGTTTCTAGACACAATAGTTTTTAATGCATACTTTGCACCCCTATTTAACCCCATTAGGGGTAGAATTTTATAAAACGCCAAAAGTACCTTTTTGGTATCAATAAGTAATCCTCCTAAAAAGTTTTAAGTCTCCAGTTCAATAAATAATGTTCCCCCATACAAACTTTGGACCCCCATTTCACCCCCTTAGGAATAGCATTTCCAAAAATCCTGTTCTATCCCCTGCCTACGTCATAAAAAGAAGTTCTGGTGTAATTTTCAAGTTCCTAGTCCCAGTAGTTTTGAATACAAAATTTGCACCCCTATTTAATCCCGTTAGGGGTGGAATTTTCTAAAACGCTGAAAGAACTTTTTTTGTATCTTTATAAGTAATATCCCTACAAAGTTTCATGTCTCTAGTACAAAAAATAATGTTTCACCCATACAAACTTTGCACCCCTATTTAACACCCTTAGGGATAGAATTTCCAAAAATCCCGTCTTATCCCTTGCCTACGTCATAAAAGGAAGGTCTGGTGTAAATTTCAAATGTGTAGTCCCAGTAGTTTTGAATACAAACTTTGCACCCCTATTTGACCCCCTTAGGGGTGGAATTTTGTAAAACGCTGAAAGTACTTTTTTTGTATCTTAATAAGTAATCTTCCTACAAAGTTTTAAGTCTGTAGTTCAAAAAATAATGCTTCCTCCATACAAACTTTGGACCCCCGTTTTACCCCCTTAGGGGGTGAGGTTTGAAAAATCCTTTCTTAGTGCTCCCCTACACCTTATAAGGAACCTACGTGCCAAATTTGGAATCCGTAGACCCAGCGGTTTGGGCTGTGCGTTGATATGTCAGTCAGTCAGTCAGTCAGTCAGTCAGTCAGTCAGTCAGTCAGCTTCTTCTTTTATATATTTAGATGTTCACAAGATATAATGAACGTTAGCTATAACAACAATACCAGTACTTTTATAAGGAACTAGCTTTTGCCCGCGGCTTCGCCCGCGTAGTAAAAGTAATTTTCCAATAATTGTTGAATTGCTACGCCGCCTACTAACCTACTACTACTAACTTCCCCTACGAATAACCCTTCGTCATAACCCATTATGGTAAATTAATTTTTATTTACTATTATTTTTATGCCCGTGAGGTGGCGGGTTAGAATTTCACCACCCTCTTTCTTCCCGTGTGTGTCGTAAAAGTCGATTAAGAGAGCAGGGTTGAAGTGTGTTGTGGGTGATGGGCTAACAACCTAAGCAATATCACTTTTTGTTGATCTTTTATACCCACATTTATGCTAAAAGTGGCGCTGGAACATAAAGTTCATGTGCTCTGCCTGCCCCTTTTGGGAATAAAGGCCTGAATGTATGTATGTATGTACGTATTTCTATTATTAAATTTACAATCATGATTAATGAGAATCTGTCCTCTGGAATAAAAGCTACTTTTTATGTTCATGATAATGTTGAAATACCAAAATATCTCCACGAATTTCAAGTCAAATTTGTGGCCTGGACATTGCTATATAGGCTTGTTTCCTAAGATTTTTTTTCCATGCTTTTCGAACCAGTATTTAACATAAATACCCAAAAATTTGTTTTAATTTAACGGCGGCCAAAATGCTTAACTTATAAAAAGTAAGCAGATCTTCGTGCAGCACCTTAATGTACTTATTACGGATGCAGGCACTTTCCCAATGTCTCCTACCCTCCCGTCCCGCCGCGCCGCCCGCACTCGCCTAGGTACCGATTGCTGACGATCGAGATGGCACCAAATACAAACTTTAAAACCTATAACCCTATATAACGCGGGTCTCGTTCCATACCTCAAAAGCAAAAATAGAACCCTTATTTATAGGATCACGTGTGGCTGTCTGTCAGTCCGTCTGTTACAACCGATTTGCTACGAAAAAAACTGGACCGATTGAATTGCAATTTGGCACAAATATTTTCATGAATTTTCATGTCCCCAACATTACATTTCAAAATCTATGTGATTTTCGTTATTAACGTCCCAAAAAACCGTAATAACAGCGCCCATATTGATATTTAGACGCAACGTTGGAATGTAAAATCGTTGTTGTTTTCCTAATCAGCGACCCGATAAACCATAGAAACAATAGATGCCGATGTTGATTTTCAGATTTTGTCACCACATGTCTCCTTTTAGGGGTTGAATTCTCAAAAAACCGGAAACACTTGTTTACTCATTTATCGTTAGGAATTATCCTGTGAAGTTTAGAATAAACTTGACTAACTAATCTTTTTTCTCCATACAAACTTTGGACCTCCTTTTTAACCCCTTTAGGTGTAATTATTTCCAAAACACTGAAAGCACTTTATTTGTAAATGAATAAGTAATCTGTCCACAAAGTTTTAAGTATGTAGTAGCTAAAAATAAGTTTCCCTTATACAAAATTTGGACCCTCATTTACCCCCCTTAGGGGTGGAATTTTATAAAACGCTGAAATTACATTTTTTGTATCCTAATAAGTTATCTTCCTACAAAGTCTAAAGTCTCTAGTTCAATAAATAATGTTTCCCCTCCACAAACATTGCATCCCTATTTAACCCCCTTAGGGGAAGAATTTTATATAACGCTGAAAGTACTTTTTTGTATCTTAATAATCATATTCCTACAAAGTTTCAAGTCTCTAGTACAAATAAATATGTTTCTCCAATACAAACTTTGCACCCCTACTTAACCCCCTTAGGGATAGAATTTCAAAATATCCCGTCTTATCCCTTGCCTACGTCATAAAATGAAGTACTGGTGTAAATTTCAAGTTTCTAGTCCCAGTAGCTTTGAATACGAACTTTGCACCCCTATTTTACCCCCTTAGGGGTGGAATTTTATATAACGCTGAAAACACTTTTTTAGTATCCAATAAGTAAAATTCCTACCAAGTTTCAAGTCTCTAGTTCAATAAATAATGTTTCCCTTATACAAACATTGCACCCCTAATAAACCCCCTTAGGGGTAGAATTTTCTAAAACGCTGAAAGAACGTTTTTTGTATCTTTATAAGTAATATCCCTACAAAGTTTCAAGTCTCTAGTCCAAAAAAACATATTTCTGCCATACAAACTTTGCACCCCTTTTTAACCCCCTTTGGGATAGGATTTCCAAAAGTCCCGTCTTATCCCTAGCCTACGTCATAAAAGGAAGTTCTGGTGTAAACTTTAAGTTTGTAGTCCCAGTAGTTTTGAATACAAACTTTGCACCCCTATTTAATCTCCTTAGGGGTGGAATTTTAAAAACGCTAAGAATATTTTTATTTGTATCCTAATAAGTAATCTTCCTACAAAGTTTCAAGTCTCTAGTTCAATAAATAATGTTTACCTTATACAAACATTGCACCCCTATTTAACCCCCTTAGGGGTAGAATTTTCTAAAACGCTGAAAGAACTTTTTTTGTATCTTAATAAGTAATATCCCTACAAAGTTTTAAGTCTCCAGTTCAATAAATAATGTTCCCCCATACAAACTTTGGACCCCCATTTCACCCCCTTAGGGATAGCATTTCCAAAAATCCTGTTCTATCCCCTGCCTACGTCATAAAAAGAAGTTCTGGTGTAATTTTCAAGTTCCTAGTCCCAGTAGTTTTGAATACAAAATTTGCACCACTATTTAATCCCCTTAGGGGTGGAATTTTATAAAACGCTGAAGATGTTTTTATTAGTATCCTAATAAGTAATCTTCCTACAAAGTTTCAATTCTCTAGTTCAATAAATAATGTTTACCCCATACAAACATTGCACCCCTATTTGACCCCCTTTAGGGGTGGAATTTTCTAAAACGCTGAAAGAACTTTTTTTGTATCTTAATAAGTAATATCCCTACAAAGTTTCAAGTCTCTAGTACAAAAAATAATGTTTCACCCATACAAACTTTGCACCCCTATTTAACACCCTTAGGGATAGAATTTTCAAAAATCCCGTCTTTTCCCTTGCCTACGTCATAAAAGGAAGGTCTGATGTAAATTTCAAGTTTGTAGTCCCAGTAGTTTTGAATACAAACTTTGCACCCCTATTTAAACCCCTTAGGGGTGGAATTTTGTAAAACGCTGAAAGTGCTTTTTTTGTATCTTAATAAGTAATCTTCCTACAAAGTTTTAAGTCTCTAGATCAAAAAATAATGCTTCCCCCATACAAACTTTGGACCCCCGTTTTACCCCTTTAGGGGGTGAGTTTTGAAAAATCCTTTCTTAGTGCTCCCCTACACCTTATAAGGAACCTACGTGCCAAATTTGGAATCCGTAGACCCAGCGGTTTGGGCTGTGCGTTGATATGTCAGTCAGTCAGTCAGTCAGTCAGTCAGTCAGTCAGTCAGTCAGTCAGTCAGTCAGTCAGTCAGTCAGTCAGTCAGTCAGTCAGCTTCTTCTTTTATATATTTAGATAACGGTCAAATGCCATAATAATCATATAATATAACGTTTTTTTCTATAACACTCAAATTGACTAATTTAATTTCGTATAACATACATAACGTATAACGATCATGACATATAATATCTTTTCGTATAACATACATAACGTATAACGATCATAACGCATAGTATATTTTCGTATAGGGATTATAATACTGAACATTAGGTAAGGGCAGTCAGGAAGGGGGGGGGGGGGGGGGGCACCTACAAAGGGGGCTCGGGGCGCGAAGCCCCCCGCAGTAAAAAACAACAAATACTCTTAACAGTGGTATTACTTGTAGGTTAGGTTAGGGTTGCCTTGTGTCCCTTAGTGCGGAAATAGACACCCCGCGAAGCGGGGTGGCGTCGACCCGCTGGCGGTTAGGTAAGGTTAGATTAAAATAATTGGCGTGTTTGATATCAAAATAAATTTAATTTCAATCTTACAAAAGTTTAATGCAGTTGCAGTCTTCTCGCCGGATTAACTCGCAAATCCAATAGAATTTGTTATTTACTTGTCTGTTTTTACAAAAACTGTAACCATTCTTGTGAAATTTAATTGCTCCTTTTGCACTTTTGAGTACTTTACATTTGAACGCGTTATTTATGTTTTAATACACATTACATACAACAGTAAAAATCAATTGTTTCAACCGACTAAGATGACCACTAAATCATATAACGTTTATACCCCAACCCACAACGTTGTTTTAATAATGATTAAACTTACCTACATGACATTAAAATAACTAAATTAAAATAACTGAAGGCGATTATACCTACTATACGAGCATTATACTGTTTGATGTTAGATTAATTGAATAATATATGTTATAAACCTTAGCTGTTATGAATATTATACGCTTTAATCGATATATCAATTTATATTATATCTAAAGTACGTTATACTTTACGAAATTATATATTCTGACATTATAACTTTCGTTCGTTATGTGCAATGAACGTTATACTAAACAAACTTTTACACAGTGAGCGTATATATTATGAGCGTTATATGATAAGTTGTTATACCTCGTATTACTTACCCCTGCAAATAGGCCACAAGGGCACTTTTACATGTCAAACGGTAATTTACAATAAAAATAATAATCTTACAATAAAATAATAATAATCCAACACAATAATAATTTAAAATTTTCACATTAAGGACTGATATAACAACACACTAAATGTCACAAAGTTAATGAAAACAAAACAAAATATGACCATTACATTCGATAAGAAAAGGTCTGTGCATTAGGTAACAGAAAGTTAATGATATTAATTCAGTATTCCAGAGATGTATAAGGTCTCTGAGCGTCCAAATACAATTAATAATTATTCAATGTTCGTAGAGATGTATACGGTCTCTAAGCGTCAAAACAAAACAATAAAAAAAGGAATATTAATGTAATATTGTCAGTGATGTACATGGTCAATAACAATAAAACGTGTCAAGATCGGAATGATGTCTCTCGTCCATACGATAATAATAAAATAACACTAGTATTTAAGAAGTTAGGTACTATGCCCTTGCAAGCATGAACAGTCCGGACTCCACAAACAGCACCCGATCACGAGTATGACGCATATCTCAGCCATCGCCTCCCTCAACCATATGTTGGGGAAGGTGGCGACCCCATCAACGACGCCACCGTAAGCAAAGCCCTTTAAGCGAGCATGACATATTCAAGCCACCGGACGTTAAAAAAAAGATTAATAAGCGACTTGCTCGGCGAGAAACAGCATTACGTGCTCTCTTCTTACATAAAATGGAACAATTATTTCAGGTAGGTACTTATAATGTGTATTTAGGTATATTCCTTATAGAATTACCCTACTACTGGATTAAAGGCATTTTTGTCGTTTAAGAAATCGTTGACAGTATAATACGCCTTGCTTAGCAAATTACTTTTAACATGAGACTTAAATTGACTGAACGGTAAATTAACAATTTCGGTGGGTATTTTATTATAAAAACTTATGCTGTTCCCCACGAACGACGTGCTAACCTTGCGGAGACGACTGGCCTTCACTGCGCTCTTGTTTTTACTCCTGGTGTTGAAGTCGTGGATATCGCTGTTGAGTTTGAACTCGTGAAGGTTTTTCCGCACATACATGATATTCTCAAGAAAAGAAGAAGTGGAAGGGCAAGTTGGAAGGGGAAGACCTAGGCGAACTTTCTCCGATCAAATCGGAGAAATCTTAACAAAAGGCCAGGTCAAAAGTACCCTAAACCGACGAGCATGTATGAGAAATATTATGAAAGTGAGTGAAGCGAAAGTGGTTTGCCAGGATCGTAGCAAATGGAGATCCGTGATCTCTGCCTACCCCTCTGGGAAAGAGGCGTGATTGTATGTATGTATGTATGTATGTATGTATGTATTGGCATGCTACAGTAAGAATGTTTGCCTCCTTAAATTTGTCCCTGAGAGATTGTCGAGCTTTTAGTTCGTATATGGAGCGTAAAGCGCGTTTCTGTAGCACGAATATGGTCTGGATATCAGCTGCTCTCCCCCACAACAGGATTCCGTAGGACATAACACTGTGGAAGTAACTGTAGTACACCAGCCTGGCGGTCTCAACGTTTGTTAACTGTCTTATGCGTCTTACTGCATAGGCTGCCGAACTAAGTTTTCCGGCTAGGGCGGTGATATGTGCATACCATTGTAGTTTTGAGTCCAAGGTGATACCTAAAAACACTGTTCTATCTTCAATTTCCAGTTCATCACCCTTTAATTTGATCTTGGTATTGTTTAACTGCTTGACATTAGGTAAAGTGAATCTGATACACTTTGTTTTCTTGGAATTTAGCAGTAAATTATTTGCTGTAAACCATTTCACAACAGTGTTGAGTGCATCATTAATACAATCGAAGTTTTCCTCTTTCCTTATCTTCAAGGTAGACACCTTGAAGATAAGCGACGTGTCGTCTGCGAATAACACTATAGGTATCATGTTTATCTTGCAACATATTTGGTAGGTCATTGATGTAAATCAGAAACAGAAACGGACCCAGAATCGAGCCTTGAGGAACACCAAGAGCAACAGTTGTCCCTGCTGATTGGGTTCCATTGATGACTACTCGTTGTGTTCTCTCCGAGAGATACGATGTCACAAGATCAAGAGCACCGTTTTTAATTCCATAATGTTTCAACTTTCTGATTAAGTTCTCGTGATCAACGCAATCAAATGCCTTTGATAAATCACAGAACACTCCAATAGCATCCCAGGCATCAAAAATATGTTTAATTAGTACCACACCGGCATCAGTGGTAGAGCGACCCTTAGTGAATCCGAACTGGTTGGTATTGAGCAGTTTATTGCAACTAAAGTGGGACATAAGCTGATGGAGAATAACCTTCTCAAAAACTTTGCTTAGTGCTGGTAGTATTGATATTGGCCTGAAGTTGGTAGGGTCAGTTTTCGTTCCTGATTTAAACAACGGGATAATTTTACTGTTTCATGAGGTCAGGAAATACACCAGTATAAATACATAACACCCTGTGTTTGACCGAGCCTTTAAGATTTTTCCTGATTTAATGCGGTCGGAGCAGGTGCGCCCATACATTAGGTCGAAAATTTGTCGTGCTCGAATTGTCCAAGTTGTCTTTAGTCGTTCGTTGTCTAATAATAAAATTGTTCGCTAAGTATTGCTTGTATTGTGTCTGTCTATAAGACATGGTCGATTTCATTTGGGAATTTGAACTCTCTTGCTCATACATTCGGTTCATAATTCTAGTGAAAGGGAAAATTGGCTTCGTAGTGTGTAAGTAGAGATGCGCAAAACGCTTCACTGAAATTAAAAGATTAAGTCATATCTTCTGTCTTAAGTGGGGACACTTACTGTGACGGACGGAAAACTACGGAACCCTACACCGAGCGTGGCCCGACACGCTCTTGGCCGGTTTTTTATCGTAGCTCCATACATGCTTTGACCCCTTTAGGGATTGATTTCCGGTATAAACATCTATCCTATGTCCTTTCCCGGGACTCAAACTATCTCTATACCAAATTACATCTAAATAGGTTCACCGGTTTAAGCGTGAAGAGATAACATACAGACAAACAGGCACAATTTCGCATTTATAATATTAGTAAAGTATACAGTACAGACAAACATCATCATCATCACTTGAAAAAACTTTTCAAAAAAGGGAACCGTGTCAAAAAACGAACCCACTGAAAAGCACACATTAATTTTATACTATACCCCATCCCTATCCTCTCTCTATTACCTGGGTATTTACTTAGTTTTTGAAGGCGGTGCCAAACCAACAGAATACTGCCAAACAGAAAAGAATACTAAGAATGTACCACACCAATAATGCGTCGAAGAAATAATATTAGCGCGCTTGAAAATTCACAGAAATTGCATCCACTCGTAATCACCTGCACCTTGGTTTGGCACCTATTTAAATATGAAATAAATGTTCAAGTCATGTTCAAGATTCGGTGGGTCGAGGGAACTCTGTGGCGCTTGCAGCGAAGTAAAAAGCAACAAGACTTTTCAGCACGCGTATATTTCAAATATATCGCACGAAAAATAAGTTAGAAGTTACCCAATATGTATGATTTCACATTGTACAAAACGGTGGCTAATTTTAGATATGTGATCCGTATGAATAATGGATGAAGAATGATTGACAGCAGTTTAGTTGCCATAATGCAACAAACAATAAATAAAGCTGGATTTTTATTACCGCTTTTTGACGACCGCTTTAGCCTAGTTGGTAGTGACCCTGACTACGAAGCAAGAGGTCCTGGGTTCGAATCCCGGTAAGGATAAAAATTTGTGTGATGAGCACGAATATTTGTTTCTGAGTCATGGATATTTTCTATGTATTCAAGTATTTATATCTATTATATTTATCGTCGTCTAGTACCCATAACACAAGCCATACTGAGCTTACTATGGGACTAGGTCGATATGTGTAAGATTGTCCCCTTATATTTATTTATTTATTTATTTATTTATTAGGGTTCCGTAGCCAAATGGTCTGTCTGTCGTCCGCATGTCACAGGCATTTTACTCGAAAACTATAAGGTGTATTTCAACCAAATTTTGAGGATAGTTGTATTTGGTTAACCGCTACATAGTTTTACAAGTAATTTACAAAAAAAAAATTTTTAGGGGTACTCCATACATAAAACTAAAAGTCAAAAAAAAATTTCATTGCAAGCCCACGTGTGGCATTAATCGATAGGCCTTTTAAAATAAATATAGGGTTTCTCAGTTTTTTTTTTTTTGATTAAGTGAATAGAATCGGAGATAATCGCCCCGAAAGTCACTAAAATTGTGTCCCTCCCTCTGATTTTTGAAGCGTGTATTTTAAAAATAAGAAAAAAAAACATGGACATGGGGCTTGTTAAATTCTATCAGCGAAAATTGTTTTGAACAAGATCGGTTTATATTTTTTTTTTAATTGCCTTCCTTAAAGAAAAGGACGTAAGTTTTCAGTAACGATACGACCTTTTTAATATGCACGGAACCCTTGTTGTGCGTGGTCCAACACGCACTTGGCCGCTTTTATGAACTGTGAGCCAGACTATCCAACACTCTGTTGGTGTTTAGCGATAATAATGAAAGAGTACTTTCATTCATTTGTTTTGAGTTATATAAGGAGTTCATTTGAGTTGGTAGTTATGTTGATGGGGTACGGCCCATATCTCGACGAGATAGTCGATATGAGGCATTAGAATATAATAGAATAACATTTATTCATGACAACAACTCATACATGCACATAAATCAACATACAAAAAAGACAACATTGCCACGAAACGGTTTCACCTCAGCGTTGTGCTGGCCTAGTGGCCAGCGCTGGTTTTCCGATGGAGTCATCCGGTGATCCGTCCGGCGGCGGGTCCGGCTTTACGAGAGAATTATATACTATATAACGTACTTTAATTGGGAGACATATTTAAAATAAATCCGTTTATTGCAAACATATTGAGTATTATCATCTAAAGGTGAAAACTGAACATGTATACATCATAATATTCATAATATCAGGCCTGTTCATCTCGCCGCTTCGGCTAAACCCTGCTCTCGCGCACCTCGGGGGTGCAACAAGCCACGTCACTCAGCTGTCATATTAATTTACTTTGTCGGGAGTCGGGGGGACTAACAAAACTTCGGGAGAATCCTGACTAATCTCGACCATGCCTCGGCTCCTGGTCACAACGGCATGTTTAAATTCATGGTGTGATAAACTTTGTTTCCTTTGTTACTAGTAAAATTACATCGGCCACATTTGTATGGTTTCTCACCAGTATGTGCCCTTAGATGACTCGATAAAGAACTTTTCTGGGCACTACTATAACTACATTGGCCACATTTGTAGGGTTTCTAGCCAGTATGTGTCCTTAGACAACTCGATAAAGAACTTTTCTAGGCAGTACTACAACTAACTACATTGGCCACATTCATAGGGTTTCTCACCAGTATGTGTCCTTTGATGAATCAATAAAGAACTTTTCTGAGCACTACTATAAAAACATTGGCCACATTTGTAGGGTCTCTCGCCAGTATGCGTCAGTTGATGACTCAATAAATGACTCTTCCGGGCACTACTATAACTACATTGGCCACATTTGTAGGATTTCTCACCAGTGTGTGTACTTTGATGTTGTAATAAGTTCTTTTTAAGAGCACTACTATAACTACAGTCGCCACATTTGTAGGATTTCTCACCAGTATGTGCCCTTAGATGACTCGATAAAGAACTTTTCTGGGCACTACTATAACTACATAGGCACCATTTCTAGGGTTTCTCGCCAGTATGTGTCCTTAGACGACTCGATACAGAACTTTTCTGGGCAGTACTATAGCTTATGTTTCCTTTGATGTTGTAATAAGTTATTTTTACGAGCACTACTATACCAACATTGGCCACATTTGTAGGGTCGCTCACAAGTATGCGTCCGTTGATGTCTCAATAAAGAATTTTTCTGGGCACTACTATAACTACACTGGCCACATTTGAAGGGTTTTTCGCCAGTATGTGTCATTTGATGTTGTAATAAGTTTTTTTTATGAGCACTACAATAATTACATTGGCCACATTTGTAGGGTTTCTCACCAGTATGTGTCCTTTGATGTTGTAACAAGTTATTTTTAAGAGCACTACTATAACTACATTGGCCACATTTGTAGGGTCGCTCACCAGTATGCGTCCGTTGATGTTTCAATAAAGAAATTTTCTGGGCACTACTATAACTACATTGGCCACATTTGAAGGGTTTCTCACCAGTATGTGTCATTTGATGTTGTAATAAGTTATTTTTATGAGCACTACTATAACTACATTGGCCACATTTGTAGGATCTCTCACCAGTATGCATCCGTTGATGACATAATAAATTACTTTTCCGGGCACTACTAAAACTACATTGGCCACATTTGTAGGGTCTCTCACCAGTATGCGTCGTTTGATGAATTAGTAAATTACTTTTCTTGGCACAACTATAACTACATTGGCCACATTCGTAGGGTTTCTCACCAGTATGTGTCCTTTCATGAATCAATAAAGAACTTCTCTGAGCACTACTATAACTACATTGACCACATTTGTAGGGTCTCTCACCAGTATGTGTCCGTTCATGAATTAATAAAGAACTTTTCCGGGCACTACTAAAACTACATTGGCTACATTTGTAGGGTTTCTCACCAGTATGTGTCATTTGATGACGTAATAAGTCAGTTTTGTGAGTACTACTGTAACTACAATGGCCACATTTGTAGGGTTTCTCACCAGTATGTATCTTTTGATGACTTGATAACGAACTTTTCTGGGCACAATTATAACTACATAGGTTACATTTGTAGTGTTTCCTACCCTTATGTAATCTTTTGTGGGATAATAAATCACTTTTCCGGGTATTAGTATAACTACATTGGCCACCTCTGTAAGGCTTCTCACCAGTATGTTTCCTTAGATGATCTACTAAATTAAGCTTTTTGCGAGTGGTATAACTACAGTGAGCACATTGGTAACTTGGCCTTCCATTTGGCTCCTTCTGTTGAATTTCTCCTGCAAGGGAAAAAAATCTAATTGAAAACACACTGAAGTTAGATCTGTTTTGCTGGCCCATTTCACAAAGCTAAAAATTACAATTTTTAAAGTCTAAACTCGCAAAGCTGAAATACTTGAATACCAACTGGACATTTGGCTAACGTTACTTTATCAGGCTTGTTAAATTGTAATGTGTGTCTTTGGGAAATGGTCCACAGGAAATAAATATTTAATGATAATGATACTCAGTTTCTAAAACCACTATGGAATAATAGCTATAGATGATTGATAAAATATTCGTTTTCAGAATAATATGGCTTTTATTTAAATTGAAAGAAAGCAAATAAATTTATTCAACATCCTAATGGCTGACTGTGTACTCGTAGCAGCCCAATAACAATTTGCTTTATGCTCACATGATATCTGACCACGGAAACAGAAGGTGGCTATAACAACTCTTAAACTAGAGCAGTTGAACTCTTTGTTTGTGCTGTTTAGAGTCTTCTTAATGAGTAGTTGTTGGCTGAGCAAAGTGGTACAGTAAATGATAAAAAAAGTTTGTACCAATAATTATATTTTTGACAGAAATGACAGGTTTATAGAATTAATATACTTCAACTGTGAGGATGGACGTAATTAAACAACTGTTCACGTTGGGATTAAGATATATTGTGACTAATATTACATAGGGTGGTTACTTATATAGAGTTAGGGTGTGTCAGTGTGAGTGTCACACTACACCTCCCGCCTTGGCAAAAAAAATGATTAATATTGTAATCGATAATAATATTTTTTTTTACCAATGAAATAATTTTGAAAAATAAAATAAAAATAAAACTTGTAAATTAAGTCAGTAAGTAGGTACAAGTACATTTTTTTTTTGTATATAGTCATTTGAAGTTTACAGTTAACAGTTTTTTTTTGGCTATTCATAATTCCAGACACTTTTTAACTAAGTTCCCTTAAGTCGTTGAACAAGCATATGAATGTAATATTACAAAAAACTATTTAACAGATTAAAAAAAAGGACATAAAGGAAGTTTGGAAAACTAATTAAAAATTAAAATATCATTTTTTCAAAAGAAAATCTACTGTTACACGTGGCAATCATTTACATTTTTCAATGAAACTTTTCGACTTCAAATAGTTTGAGCAGACACAATAATAAAACAATATGAAAATTAAATGAGTAATAAACACATTGCACGCTTCGATGACAGCACAAGATTAAGTATAACTAATTTATTACCTAGTCGTAACATGATAAAAAAATCTTAAAAAGATACATGTCATATAAACTATCCGTTATTTAAGGTCCTCGTCCATGAAATATCCTACTTACGTTTACATCGTAATCGTAACGTAGATAAAAGTCAGTCCAATGTTTGACAATTGTCTTCTATAATGTATATATATCAGTTACTTGCAAGTCTTCATTTTTATAATGAGTATTTCATAGTATACTTTTATTCTCTTTAACTAAATAACCTTTTCATTACAACTTTTAACTTAAAGTGTGCATCTTAATAATATGCTTCACTTGTGGCAAAGGTACACGACGCATTAACACTTGGTCGGCCGACCTTACATATATATATTTATTTTGCTCACGATACAAGGTAATTACTATTTATTAACGCGCACTTACTATTTATTATTACTATTCAGGCAGTTCTTTTAACACTTCTTTCATTTCAACATACCATGTGTCCAAGGACCTTCACGATTGATACTCGACCGAATCATGATCAGGTTTCAAGGATTCCCTGCCTGCCTTGTATCATGGTGTACCTCTTGCTATATACCTACCTACTCGCTCAACGGCGCCTCTCGAGCTACCGAAGATAACGAGAGACATATATTCCTATGATATCATTTTATTTTATTTATTAAACCTTCTCAATAAAATACCATCCAAAATGCCTCTCAAATCACTCGTACCTTATGAAAACGTAAACATGTAAGACATTCATCAGCTCTTAGGTGATCAGGCTAATCGCTTAGTGAAAAACTTATTTGTTTAGTTTTCCCATACACTATGCTTAAAGCACTTTCAAATAATCGAAACATTCCTACCTCAAAAAACAATACTATTCAAAACCGAGCTATTCCAAAATTATTTATCTAAAATCATTTTCTTTACAAAATACATTCCTGCACATCCAACTTCCAATAAACGAAACTTCTGACCTTTAGAACCCAACGTTAATCTAACCCAATCTTTCCTATACTTACCGCAAAAACTGATCATATTCTAACAAAGCCGATTCCACGAAATAAGTACCACTCTTATATTAAATATAACATTTTCTTTGTCATTGATATTTGTCATTCATTTATGTATTTACTTATGTATCATCCTGCGTATTTATTATAATTGTTAACTCCATGTAGAAAAAAGCATCAGTACGTGTGTACTGGACACATAATCAACTTTAATAAAAATAAATCTTTAGTGCCTATAATAGACCTTAAATCTTATTAAAAAAATTCTTAAATCTTAATATTTATTCAGAAAAATATAATATTAATCTAAGATATGGTTAAAAGTCAGAGTCATTTATAACTTTTATAAGCAACTTTGTCAATCTTCAAAAAGTTTAAAGACAATTTAATTGGAATGATCTAAATTGATGCACAAGCTTCAAGGTTACTGCGAAATTTGAGATGTAATAACAGACGAACTGCATGCCAATCCTTTTATGCTGACACGCGCGTTTGCGTCATGCCTTATTTGTATAGTGTGATGAAATCCTCTCTATAATATATCGGTATTCAAAAATATAGTCTTATGATAAGCTAAATTAATTTTTGAAGAATTGATTATAATTAACACTGAAAATTTAGTCACAAATAATGTTTGTTTTCCTGAGAATGCAAAGTAGTTATGTCATGAATATTGTATTATTCTTTTTCATTTTACTATATATATAATCCTATGCAAAAGGTTTTTTGTTCCTCTTTTTTTTATTTTTTCCTCACTTTTAACCATAATTGTGTGTCGTCATCAAGCGGCAAAAAGCTTCTTAATATTATTTATATCACTTAAATATAGTACAGTCATCTAGTTTAATTAATTAATCAAAACAAAACAACTGTGGTAATCATACATTTCTATTTTAATTTTATATTTAACAAATGACACAATTTGATAGTTACCTACTTTTTTAACAAGTAGCCATGTAGGTTATATTATAAATGATACCTGCCTATATAATATTAAAAAAGTTTAAAAGGAATCTTAATTATTATAAAAAATGCATTTCTTTGTATATATGTTCTTCTGAACCATTCAGCCGATTCATGGATTCATGATTCTGGAACGTTACCGCATGCGCTGGACATCCTGACATTCGTGATCAGCCACGCCATCCTCGACACCATCTACTCCCGGCGGCATACAACGATCATTCCCAGCTCCCGGCACCGATTCCATTAAAATTGTTGTTTAGCACTGTTTCTTATTCTGGTTCTTTTATTTGTATTTAAATATTAAATTTCTCGTTCAGTTTAGAAAGTTTTTTTACTATTTTTACTATTTGTGGAATTTATACAATATCTTGCGCACTAATAGCTTGGTTCATTGTAATTGTTCACTGTTCACTTTTGGTCACAGAAAAATGTTCAAATAAAGTTCACTTATTTCGTTCGTTACTGGCTAGCGCAGCGCGCCGCCAGCACGGCACAAGGCCGCACTGGCAGGTCGCCATGTGAGGATGGACGTAATTAAACAACTGTTCACGTTGGGATTAAGATATATTGTGACTAATATTACATAGGGTGGTTACTTATATAGAGTTAGGGTGTGTCAGTGTGAGTGTCACACTACACAACATTGATAAAGAATATTCATCCAGTGTTAATAAATACTATACAGGGCGTCCCAAACTTATGGGACATGAAGGGGAAGTACCTTAAATATCGTAGATAGGGTATTTTGCTGAAAGAAGACCTTATGTTATTTTTGAAAGTTAGTAATCCTGCATTCAAAGTTTTTCGAAAAATTACTTACTTTGTCTGGGAATCGAACCGACTAAAATGTGAAAAAAAAATCACCCCTACTTTTGCAATCCCAATGGAAAGAATAGCTACAAAATAATAACTCTTCTTTAGTAACACAGTATTTTAAAAGAAAGGAACAATGTAAAATGTTCAAGTCATATTTCAAGAAAATTATTTATAGCCGACGACGACGTACGAAAAGTAGCGATATTATCATTCCATAGATAGCATTGATTATGCCAAGTCATATCGAGTATTCACCATAAAATGATAAGAAAATCAACAGGCAACGGCCTTATTAAAAGATTGGCGATTTGTGTAAGACAAGAACTACCTACATACTTCGGCAGTTTCATGTATGTTTTTAATTTGATTAAAATGATTAATTTCACGTTGTTCTTTTCTTTTAAAATACTGTGTCACTAAAGAAGATTTATTATTTTTTAGCTATTCTTTCCATTGGCATTGTAAAAGTAGGGGTGATTTTTTTTTTCACATTTAAGTCGGTTCGATTCCCAGACAAAGCAAGTAATTTTTCGAAAAACTTTGAATGCAGGATTCGTCGGGGGGGGCAAAGTTGTTCGCGTCCGTAGGAGCTACCTAACCACAACCCTACACGTGTCCCCCGGGTGGTGCTAAAGAACAACAAACGCCGAGTCGTAGGCGGCGGTCAACTAACCTACTAGGCAAGCTTAACAGCCAGCCAGTGTAAAGGTAGGAAATGACCTTTACAAACCGCATCCTTGTGGTCATGTTTCGCAAGACCGGTAGCCTTGGCTTAATTGCCTGGGCTATGAGGAAGACAACCTCTATAAAATAATTACCCCAATCCCAAGGTGCGTGCCGAGGGGATGGATGGCTGAGGGAATCCAGTCGCTAGCGCTAACCTCGATGGACCTGGCTCACATCGTTGTACTGTGCCTTCTCACAGGAATGGGCGTTACCCTGTGAGCGACCTCTATTTCGACCCTTCTCGTGGGAACAATAATTATGCATACGAATACCCAAAAAAACCAAAAACTCCAACCTCAACTAACTCAACAAGTATTTCACCCCGGACTGTTTAACAGACCAAGATCATCATCCATGACTGACCCAGCTCAAAATACATCTAATAGCTCTGAAGACTCTCCAAAAGATACTGCGACTGACATGACAGAATTACCATCACAAGACAACCAGCCTTATCCTGCTCCACCGTCATGGCAGAAAGTGATTACACCGCGCCACAGTAAAAAGAGAAAAACCTGCGGGTCCCCGCCTGAGCAAGAGGGAACATCCACGGAAAATCGCTTCAGCAACCTACCGCTGGACTCAACAGACGAAACACCCATCGAAAATGATAGGAAACCCAGCAAACCCCCGCCGATTGTTCTTAGTGGAATACAAGATGTCAATGAGCTACGAAAACTCCTTCTTACTGCCAGCACCGAAGATAAGTTTAAACTCAAAATCCTCAACAAATACACTCTTCACGTCCTTGTAGTAACCCCTGAAGAATATAAAAAGATTATTACTGTCATCAGATCAAACGGGCTTATTGGCCACACATTTACGCCAAAGGACTCCAAATGCTACCGGATCGTTATAAAAAACCTACACCATACTACTCCACATGAAGCAATTAACGAAGCAGTAGAGGCAACTAATAACAAAGTTAAAGGTGAAATTATCAACGCTCGCTACGGCCCAGATAAGACACCCACCTCGACATTTTTTGTCAACATTGAGCCTAGTGCTAACAACCCGGCAGCTAAAAAGATCGAGTATATCTATAATCAAAAGGTCAAGATAGAGGATCCTCGTAAATCAAAAGGCATTGTACAATGCCAGCGTAGCCTACAATATGGACATTGGACACTCCAAGAACAACTGCATGAGGCCATATCAATGTGTCAAATGCGCTGGACCTCACAAAAGCTCTGACTGCAAGAAAGACAGAGCTACCCCTGCTACCTGCGGCTTATGTTCCTGCGATCACCCGGCCAACTACAAAGGTTGTCAAATATACAAAGATCTTCTTGCTCGAAGAAACAAGAATTCTAGTCCTAGAGTCCGACCACCTGCACAAACTACCCCGGCTTCAACTGCAATGGAAAACCCGATTCCCGACACATCTAAACATAAGAGCTCTACTGACAACTCACAACAAAAATCATACGCTGAAGTTACCAGTGGCAACAATGACCAAAAATACCACAACAAGCTAGAGGAAATTTTAGTTAAACAGAGCGAAAAAATGGATCTACTAATACAACAAATAGGCTCCCTTGTGGGGCTTATCACAACCCTCGTCACAAAGCTTGCAAAATTACTTTTCTACACATAGCTACTTGGAACATTAACGGCCTTGCTCCCAACAAACACGAAGTAGAAATGTTCATAAAATCAAACAATCTTGATATCTGCCTTATATCTGAATCACACACAACATCACGAAGCAGAATATGCATTCCTGGTTTCTCCGTTTATCTAACCCCTCACCCTGATGGGGGTGCCCATGCTGGCTCCGCGGTCATTATCAAGAATAGTATAAGGCACTGCCTTTTGGATCCATTCACGACCCCCTACCTACAAGCCACTACGATACGCGTCGAAGATCGATCTGGACCTCTTAACCTCTCCGCAGTTTACTGCCCACCGCGTCACACCATAAAAGAGGCTATGTTTACCCGTTTTTTCGAATCCTTGGGCAACCGGTTCATCGCTGGTGGCGACTGGAATGCCAAACATTCTCACTGGGGCTCGAGACTAACAACCACTAGGGGTCGTGAACTAAAAAAGAGCTGCGATGTCATCAATCTGACACCTATGTCAACAGGAGAGCCTACATACTGGCCAACGGATAGCCAGAAAAAGCCTGACCTATTAGACTTCTACATAACCAAGAGTATTTGCAAGCAGAACACAATCGTCAAATCAAGTCTTGATGGCTCGTCTGATCACACCCCCGTTACTCTAATGCTGAGCTCCGTGCCTATGCTCTACGAGCCCTACGCTGATCACCTGCACAACCCGCACACAGACTGGCTCTACTTTCGTGAATACCTCGAGACGAATATCAACCTCAAACTTCCACTCAAAAGTAAAGAAGATGTGGATGATGCCTGCCTGTACTTCACAAATACTTTACAAGTAGCGGCTTGGGTTAGCACACCGGAGTTAAAAGGAACATCATCTGGCACCCCGATACCCCTTGCAATAAGGGAGAAAATTAAAGAGAAACGATGCCTCCGAAGAATTTGGCAGCAGTCTCATAGGAGCACCGACAAGACCAAACTTAACAGGGCAATTAAAGAACTGAAAGACCTCCTTGCTGACTCTGTAAACGAATCAGTCAGGCAAAGGCTTGTAAAGATTACTCCAAGCGGTCGTGGGGCTCATGACCTTTGGAAAGCGACAAAGGAAAACCTTCAGCCACAACAATGCTCCCCACCAATTAGAACTGGTCAAACTTGGGCGCGAACCGGCGAAGAAAAATGCGAGGCCTTTGCCAAACACCTTGCCAGCATATTCAAACCAAACGAAACCGATGAGCCTGAAGACCCGGAAATCGAGAAAATCATCAAACAAGACTTCCAGCTCTGCCTGCCACTGCGTCCTACCTCACCCAGAGAGGTGATTAGAGAGATTCGCAAGTTGGACTCAAAGAAAGCCCCTGGCTTCGACTTAATAACCGCAAGGCTACTAAAAGAACTCCCGAAGAAGGCCATTGTATTCCTTACCATACTCATCAATGCCACGCTAAGGACGTCCCATGTACCCGCCTTGTGGAAAACATCTGAGATTATAATGATCCATAAAGCCGGTAAACCACCAAATGAACCGTCGTCATACCGCCCAATCAGCCTGACGCCAGTACTGTCCAAATTATGGGAACGGATCTTCCTTGCGCGACTAAATCCCTGCCTAGATATGGATCAAATAATTCCGGACCACCAATTCGGCTTTCGTAAGAAACACTCCACTATAGAGCAGGTCCACAGAGTCTACAGCACCATAAGACAAAGCCTAGAAAGCAAAAAATACTGCTCGGCTGCCTTTCTGGACGTACAGCAGGCATTCGACAGGGTCTGGCACAAGGGGCTACTCTGCAAAATCAAAACTTATTTGCCACACTGTTTCTTCCCTCTAATGGAATCATACCTTAGTGACAGAAAGTTTCGAGTGAAGCTTGGTGACGCTAGATCTTCCTTGCTTACCTGCAGAGCAGGAGTACCCCAGGACTCAGTTCTAGGCCCTATCCTGTACAACATCTACACTCTTGACCTACCCCAGACACCTCAGGTCTCGGTAGCCACGTTTGCTGACGATGCAGCCTTTCTCGCCTGTAGCCAAGACCCGAAAGAGGCAAGCAGCTTGTTGCAGGTTCAAGCTCCTAAGTCACACCATATTACATTCACACTCCGGCGTGAAACTTGCCCACCCGTTAGTCTAGGCCCAGCTAACCTTCCCCAGTCGACATGCGTAAAATACCTGGGCTTTCACCTTGATCGAAGGATGACATGGAAAGAGCATATCAAAAACAAGCGCGACGAGATCAACCTCCGGTTCAGGAACCTGCTCTGGCTCCTGGGAAGGCAGTCTGTACTATCCTTAACCAACAAGTTGCGAGTTTACTGCGGGATCATCAAACCAATCTGGACGTACGGGATCCAACTGTGGTCATCAGCAAGCAAATCCAATACAATGCGAGTACAAAGAGCCCAAAACAACATCCTCAGGGTTATAGCGTCAGCACCCTGGTACGCTCGCAACTCGGAAATCCACGAGTACCTGGAAATACCGACTGTCTCCGAAGAAGCGAGACGATACTCAATCAAGTACAAGGACAGACTTATAGCCCATCCTAATCCCTTGTCTGCCAAACTATTGGAGCCCAATCCAATCAAGAGACTCAAGAGAGCCAACGTGCTGCCTGAATTAGACGAGAGTTAGGACAGTGGTCTCATCTCTCCAAACATCTACCACCTACTACCTATCTGATTATAGTCTTACGACTGATCGCAGATATATGTATTTAAAAAAAAAAAAAAAAAAAACATTTAAGTCGGTTCGATTCCCAGCAGAAGCAAGTAATTTTTTGAACAACTTTGAATGCAGAATTACTAACTTTCAAAAATAACATAAAGTCTTCTTTCAGCAAAATACACTATCTACGATATTTAAGGTGCTTCCCCTTCATGTCCCATAAGTTTGGGACGCCCTGTATATTGTTCTCCTGTGTAGTGTCGGGTTAGAATTTCACCACCCCCTTTCTTCCTGTGGGTGTCGTAAAAGTCCACTAAGGGACCAGGGTTGAAGAGTGTTGTGGGCGATGGGCTACCAACCTATCACTGAAATATCACATTTTGTCGATCTTTTATACCCACATTTATGCTAAAAGTGGCGCTGGGACGTATGTTTCATGTGCTCCGCAAACCTCTTTTGGAAATAAAGGCGTGAATGTATGTATACTGTATGTATATATTGTTTACCCAATATAATTATGTCATTTTTATGTAACACCCGGTACAGTGCGTGTTAGTGCACGCACAATGAAGGGCTCCGTACCCGCTAATATTTAATATCAGTATCATATACTGCAAGTTTAAAAAACTCTTATCTTTGTAAGAAGCTCACGGTGCTTACGTCCCTTTCGTTGAGGAAACCAGGTTTTTAGCGATAACCCACAAAATTATTATTTTTACAACTACGTTGGTGGCAAACAAGCTTACGGCCCATCTGAGGGAAAGCGGCTCCGGTAGTCTATGGACGCTTGCAAATCTAGCGGTGTTAAATGCGCGTTGCCAACCCTTTAAGAATGTATACACTCCTAGCCTTTAGACAGATCTCAATCAAAATAATTTTCTTTGAAAGTAACATTTCATTTCAATTATTTTTGATTTTCTCCAAATATATTATCTTCTATCAAAAATACTGCTGAAATTTATGTTAAAGACCTGGTGATTGACTTGCCACATGTTGATTAACAGAGTTTTTGCTATAGATGACTCTTTAATTATGTACCTATAGAGTTTCATTTTGTTCACAAACTGCTTCACAATTACACATATTTTTTTTTTCTATTAAAACTATATTTTTTGCAGGGCCGTGGCACTAACTATGTGGGTAAAAAAGATGTCTGCTGAAGCTATACAATGAACAACTAAAAAAGATGTCTGCTGAAGCTAAAGAACCAACTGTATAAAATACCTCGGAGTAGACTTGGATCAGCACACTTCTTTTAAACCACACATTCTTTCTCTATCTCAATGTGTGAAGAAACTTATCTACACATATAATGAGACTACTCCGTAACTCTTCCGATAAACATGTCCAGAATCTAGTCTATTTTTCACTCTGAGTCCATTTTGGGGGGCATATTGCATATCTGTCTTGATTTGAAGGAAATGTGTAGGAAACCATTTTCAATACTGTGTAGGAACTAGAATAAAAACCTGCTTTATTGTTTGGATGTTAGTGACTTACATATTCTAATTCAATAGTTATAATGTGTAGACCCACTTCCCAACAGTGACCTGAATATGTTTATAATATTTACATTGGCTTTATACCTATTCATATTGTAAATAGCCTTATCTAAGATGACAAAATAAATAACTTGAATATCCTAGTACCGATTATCATGAAATGAATCACACAATATTAAAATAACCAAACAAAAAAGTTTCAATTGAATTGGTAAATGTAATGTATTAATAAACGCGCTAGTTATGCTGGCAACACGGACTACTGTCTGGTTGACAGCCGAGCTGTGCAGGTGGCATATTATAGCGGAATATATAAATATTGTATTTCTGTAATGACCCTATTAATACAAAGCATATATTACATACAGAAACTTGGGAGTAAATAACTATACGCTACAGTAAATATGAAAAAGTCACTTGACTTTAGTAGGTTACTCAGACATGTCATGACAAACTATACCTGGCGTCGTAGCGCGGAGCACAAGGGGCGGCTGCACTAGCTCGGGGCCGAGCACGAGCTCGTCCTTCACGACGTGGTCGGCGTACAGCCGCGCCGCCGCCGCCGCCGCGCTCACGCCGCGCGCGCCCGCCTCCCCCTCTGAGGACGACGAAGAGGGTTCGTCTTTTACACAAACATTCGAACACGAAGGCTCGTCTTTTACACTAACATTCGAACACGAAGGCTCGTCTTTTCCACAAACATTCGAACACGAAGGCTCGTCTTTTCCACAAACATTCGAACACGAAGGCTCGTCTTTTACACAAACATTCAAGCTCGAGGGCTCGTCTTTTACGTGAACATTCAAGCACGAGGACTCTTCTTCTAGATACTCGTGCTCCGATAAGGGCTCAGCCTTCACACCAACTTCTTCTAAACCCAACACTGCTTTCTCCATTATATTCATAAATGATTAAAAAGTAGACTCGGAATAAGCGAAATTACGACACTAAAAAAGTTTTTATTTGGGTTCACAGACTACTAGAAGATACTACGTATGTTTGGGTTTGACGTTTCCTTTTTTTTTATGCGAGCATTGGCCTGGCATCGAGACATTTGCTTTCTAGAATTGCGTTCCAATACTTCCAATAATTACCCGACGACTAATAAGATCCGATATCCGTACCGTCACCGTTTTTTAAGCATTGGTGTGGGCGTAAGTACCTTAATACTACAAACAATAAATTTTATAAGATCAATTCATTGTAGAGATTTAGTTGTGGAGATGATTTACATTTTATAATTTTCATTTTACATACATACATACATACGTGCACGCCTTTATTCCCAAAAGGGATAGGCAGAGCACATGAAACTTATGTTCCAGCGCCACTTTTAGCATAAATGTGGGTATAAAAGATCGACAAATGTGATATTGTAGTGATCGGTTGCTAGCCCGTCGCCCACAACACACTTCAACCGCGGTCCCTTAGTCGACTTTTACGACACCCACGGAAAGAAAGAGGGTGGTGAAATTCTAACCCGACACCACACGGGTCAATTTTCATTTTGATGATAAAAATCCTCCTGCTCGTGAGTCGTCGGATTTTCATCCCCCACTGTCAATCAAAGGTGGGCGGTAAGCGTTAACTCGTTATTCCGTTAATCGTTAATTAACTAAAATTACATTTTGAGTAACGGATTATCTTTTTAAGTTTACTTTAAAAATGGTCACCGGACTCATTATCTTCCGTTCACTATCCAACGAGTCCGTTAATCGTTAAAAGCCGGCATCTGAGCAAACATTGCTTGTTCTAGCTTGTTCTAGAAGTTAAGGTGTAAATGTACGGAGAATTGTCGTTGCCAGGTCACAATGGGGTTGGCCGGGCGAAGGTATTTGCAGATGGCGCCAGCATAGGTTTTACCTCAGTCCTACCAAAACTGTCAAATTCTTGTTATTTTTTTCGGAATTTCCTTGTTTAGAATCAAGCCGTTTAAGCCAAATCCCATAGAAAAGGCTAGTGATTAGGTAAAACCTATGATGGCGCCATCTAGTCAAACATTTGATAGTTGCCAACCCCGTTGTCAAGTTGGTGAAATAGGAACCGCTAAGGGACCAGGGAGGCTAGTGGCACAGTAGATATCTATAGTTCCCAATATGATAGAGGAAAAGTCTGTGCGATTGTAGCTTAGCAAAGGGCATTGGGTAACCTTGTATGAGAAAAATTGTCATTTTATTTTTGCAGCGGCCACGGATGTTTGTGTAAAAATCTTTTAGAGGACCTCCTAATACGCATATATATATATAAAAATAAACGCGTTAAACAATATCGGAGCCGAGATGTTTTAGTTTGGTTTATAACTTTTCAATATGACCTGCGGAAATATGTATTGCAAATATCTCGGCTCCGATGCATTTTAGAGTATTACATTTCATAACAAAATATGTTTGTTTAAAAAAGATCTATCATAATATACCAATTTAACGAGTGGCCGCTCATTTAAAAAATATGACAACACACCCCTTTGTATCTAATGGGATATCTTCTGCACATCTATCATGGGACGGGCGCGACATACTCTCGATTTTTCTCGCACTCTTGTTCTAAGTGTTCTTACAAGAAAGAGACGGATAGTGAAAGAAAAATCGAGAGCATGTCAAAGCCGTCTCATGATAGACGTTCTAGAACCGCAGAAATGAAACAGCATTTTCTATATAATTATGATATAGATTTAATTCACTGTAAATCAAATGCATTCCATTCACAGATAGTGTACAAGTTTTTTTTTTATGGGCATGGGCACCATGTATTTTAAAGAAAAGTGTAAATATTATGTATACAAAGTAATAATTATAGCCAGTTGATGTTTTGTCCATAGTCCACTCCAATTTCTAATACAAGACCAAAAAAACTACGCGCTACCTGCGCCAGTATTGTTCAGGCCTTATAGTTAAGGGGATGCTTTGATTCGAGTCGACCACGCCCCCTTAAGAGACACACGTACGAGAAAAAGAGATGCAACACTCTTCGGGAATGGCTTCTTTTGGACAAATTTCGATAAATACCTAACTTAGTGAAGTTTTATTTGTATTTCCTTAAGTGAGATTTTAGATGAGATAAAATACTACGGTATTAACTTCACACATCACATCATCAGCCTATATATACGTCCCACTGCTGGGCACAGGCCTCCTCTCATGTATGAGAGGGAACGGGCAGTAGTCCCCACGCTGGCCCAGTGCGGATTGGGGACTTCACATACACCTTTGAATTTCTTCGCAGATGTATGCAAGTTTCCTCACGATGTTTTTCCTTCACCGAAAAGCTAACGGTAAATATGAAATCATATTCCGTACATAAGTTCCGAAAAACTCATTGGTACGAGCCGGGATTCGAACCCACGACCGCCGTTTGACAGCCGCATGCCTGAACCACTGGGCTACCGTAGCTTATTTATTATTAACTTAATTGTGACGTAAAATAATGTATCGTTTGAGTAGGCTGAGTAAAAAAAGGAAAAACAAAACTCTTTGGTTTTTTTTTCTATCGAGGAAATTTTAGGCTTTCACGTATCGATTGAATCAGATAAACAATCGTATAGTCAAGAATCATATATCTGAAAATCAGACCTTATTGTTTCTCCCAAGTCAGAACGACGTTTCAAAGCACGCGATAATTTTCTATGCACCCCCTTAAAGCAATGACGCGTAATTTCGTGTCCGAGAGGGAACTGGATTTGAGCTCCCGAAACGTTGTGAAACCGCCCCGTGCAACTCGAAGTGAGCCAACAGTTGAAACAGCTTTTCATTATATAAACACTGTACACACTTTCTGGCTTTCTATTTCAATCGGCTGCCTAGCGACTAGGTAATACTTTTTCATATTGTTTTCTATTTGCGCCCCAGTCCAAGTTGGCTCAATTTGGGTTGCACAAGGCGGTTTCACAACACTTCGGGAGCTCAAATACGCGAGACATCCGGTTGCCTCTTGGACGTGTCACTGCTCTGAATATTAAGTCTCACACAGACTGGCGCGGTCTGCGGTGGCGGACACGTAATTATTTTTTTACATACTTCAAATGTCACTGCTTTTAAAAAGTCGATTAAAAATTTAATTTTTGACTCAAGACAGTTGTAATTTTCGATCTGGAATCGGAAACCGTTTAAGAGTGGATTTTGGTGGGGACGGAACTAACAATGATGTAATATAAAAAACCGGTCAAGTGCGAGTCGGACTCGCGCACGGAGGGTTCCGTACGATTATCTATAAAAACGGGGAAAAAAATCATGTTGTTTGGGAGCCCCCCTTAAATATTTATTTTATTTTGTTTTAGTATTTGTTGTTATAGCTCAACAGAAATACATCATCTGTTAAAATGTCAACTGTCTAGCTATCGCGGTTTTTGAGACACAGCTGAAAAAAAAATCTTTGTTATTTGGGAGCCCCCCTTTAATATTGATATTATTTTGTTTTAGTATTTGTTGTTATAACGGCAACAGAAATAAATAATTTGTGAAGATTTCACGTTCGTTTTTTTACTGTTTTCATAGATAACGGTACGGAACCCTCCGTGCGCGATTCCGACACGCACTTGGCCGGTTTTTATATTACATCATTGGATGGAACATTATCTCGAAGTGCTATGTGTCTTGTGTCGTGCTCTCGGTCTCATATCCCTCAGTTTTCATGTCGTTGAGACCGAGCTCTTCGTTCTGCTCGTGCGAACGCTCGTAGTGTGTAACCTTGAGACCTGCGGACAAAACTACGTGTAAAGCTGGGAACTAATATTATCGGACGAGGCTGACGGACGCGGCTGACGGCCGCGACTGATAGATGTGCACAGTCTAACAGGATCCAGCGCGTCAGATTTCTGTTAGACGTTCGAACGCTAAAGGTTACGTCCACGGCTTAAAGCTGGGAACAAATTACCGGACGCGGCTGACGGACGCGGCTGATAAATGTGCACAGTCGAACGGGATCCAGAGCGCCAGATTTCGCTAAAGGTTACGTCCATGGCTTAAAGCTGGGAATAAATTATCAGACGACTGATTTTTTTTATTTAGATATACAATTTAACAGCATTACAGCATATGCCAAGGCGCTTGTAAACTTAAACTATTTAACATTATATATATATATATATATATATATATATATATATATATATATATATATATATATATATATATATATATACACACTAAGAAACGAGATATTTTTTAAATTTAAAAATGAATCTCACAGAATCTTTTAAAAATAGGCAGAAGTTTACTCCACTTGTAGGCAAACAAATCGCAATCTGCTGCATAAAGAATAATTCTGTTAAGTAACGCTTGCGCGTTGACAACAGAGGCTCTAGTATAAGTTTTACCGAAACAAAACTTTACGATCGCGTTTGCGTTCTACCCTCAAATTGTATGGGATTTGACAGCTAAACGCAAACGCGGTCGTAACGTTTTGTTTCGGTAAAACTTATACTAGAGCCTCTGGTGAGTGATCGTGCGCCGCCGTGCGAGCCGCCTCTTCCGCCAGGAGGAGATTCTTGTGATCAAGTCGGAGCCATCTGACTCACCTTTCAGAATACGACAAGCTGTAGTCAAAAGTTCGATATTGCGCCTAACCTCTACGGAGTTGAAACCTAACATCCTGAGAATGTACTTGGTAGGATATAGAAAGGGATAGAACCCGTACTTTTTCTTGTAAAGAAAGCGAAGAAACGCTTTTTGTACTTTCTCCAAAAGAAGGATGTAAGATTTTTCATGAGGGTTCCAAATTATTGAGGATGATTCTATCTTACTTCTAACCAATCCTGAATGTCATAATTATAAGAAAAATAAAAATAAAATAATGAAATTATAAAATCAATAATAACTAATAAACTTCTTATTCGAAAAAGAGAATATCGAGATTTAAGGAAACTATCGCGATTATCACGAAATTAAGAATAACATCACATACTATTATTGTTAGTAACAAAACTGTTGAGTGAATGGAGGAATACCTGGATCAACCTGGTGGTCGTCCAGGCTCTGCACGTACGAGTTGCCCGCGGGGTCATCCAGGATTATCGTCACGGGCCGTCTGCATTCCAGCACTTCCTCCATGGCTGTCACGAAACTGAAACAATTATTTAGTTTATTTTAGAGATGTACCGACTAGTCGGGAAAGCCGACTATCCGGCCTCATTCGTAGTCGGCGACTAGTCGGGAAAGCCGACTCTCCGGCCTCATTCGTAGTCGCCGACTAGTCGGGAAAGCCGACTAGTCGGGAAAGCCGACTATCCGGCCTCATTCGTAGTCGGCGACTAGTCGGGAAAGCCGACTATCCGGCCTCATTCGTAGTCGGCGACTAGTCGGCAAAATGTGCCGATTAGCCGGCACATTATGGATCACAGGAAATCAAAGTAAACTGTCATTTTTTACCATTCGTTTTATATTTTCGACATTATACAAACAAATCACTTGCTCTAGTCGATAGTTTAATCACTTTTTGTTTTATTTTGCTCTCGAAATGAAACATGCCGGTAAAAGTGTAAACAAAACTTGTCACGACGCGAACGCACGCAAACAGCGCGACGGCAAAGCGAAACGAAGTTTCCCGATTGCAACCGATCTTAGCCGAAGTCCACGATCGGCCTAGCCGACTAGTCGGCCTTCCAGCGGGCCAACTAGTCGGCTAGTCGGCCAAACCCATCTCTAGTTTATTTATTTATTAATGTATGGAGAACGAACAGCGTGAAATATAGTAATACAGTACAATAGAATTACAGAGCCAATTACAGGTTCTCACTTAAAGAAGTTAACTGTCTTATAACAACAAACTTTGCCCAATTAAATACCAACACAACACACCAAAAAGAAGACGAAGAAAGTATCTACAGCATAAGGATATGCTGTACAAAACATTTACCCAACATTTTTTAGTTCAAAAACATAGTAAGTACCTACCTACATGATTTTAGTAAACTAAACCCGAACGCGAAACTGCGCTATTTTAAATATCACCCATATAAAATCACCCCAGTCCAAGTTGGCTCAGTTCGGGTTGCACAGGGCGACCACAACACTTCGGGAGCTCAAATACCGCGAGCCATCAGGTTGCCTCTCGGACACTGCAACTACCCGTCATTGCTCTGAATACAAACTAAAGTGAGGCAGGGCACAGCGAAATGTCATCCCGCTCGAATTTGGAGCAGCCCAACTGGGGAAGTACCTCCGCCTTGCAGAAGACCACAGCCATAACAACACTACTACTCGCTCTGTAGTAGTGTTGTGTTCCTGGAGGTGAGCAAGGGCGCCAGAGCTCCTGAGGATGCGTTGTGTTGAGAGGGAGGGAACTTGTTCCTTTGGCTGTCAACACGGCGAATCCTCAAACATATCAAGGGTCGGCAACGCCCATACTCCTTTGAAGTTGCATGCGTCTACAGGCTGCGGTGTCCGCTTACCATCAGGCCGTACGCTAGTTTGCCACCGTCGTATAAAATAAAACAAGGGTCCTTCGAGTTGAAAACTGGCACTTCTGAAGGATTCGACTTGGTTTTTTTTTTATTAGATATTCTAAGTACTAACATAGTCTTTTTTAAGGATGTTGTCTGATGTAATAAAATGAATGTGAAGGATGTAGTATACAGACCGCTCCATGCCCCCGGGCTGCAGCCCCGGCGCGTCCCCCAGGGCGCCGGGCTCGTGGGCCAGCTGCTGCAGCGTGGCGCGCAGGAGCCCCTCGGTCGTCGTGAAGGATGTAGTATACAGACCGCTCCATGCCCCCGGGCTGCAGCCCCGGCGCGTCCCCCAGGGCGCCGGGCTCGTGGGCCAGCTGCTGCAGCGTGGCGCGCAGGAGCCCCTCGGTCGTCGTGAAGGATGTAGTATACAGACCGCTCCATGCCCCCGGGCTGCAGCCCCGGCGCGTCCCCCAGGGCGCCGGGCTCGTGGGCCAGCTGCTGCAGCGTGGCGCGCAGGAGCCCCTCGGTCGTCGTGAAGGATGTAGTATACAGACCGCTCCATGCCCCCGGGCTGCAGCCCCGGCGCGTCCCCCAGGGCGCCGGGCTCGTGGGCCAGCTGCTGCAGCGTGGCGCGCAGGAGCCCCTCGGTCGTCGTGAAGGATGTAGTATACAGACCGCTCCATGCCCCCGGGCTGCAGCCCCGGCGCGTCCCCCAGGGCGCCGGGCTCGTGGGCCAGCTGCTGCAGCGTGGCGCGCAGGAGCCCCTCGGTCGTCGTGAAGGATGTAGTATACAGACCGCTCCATGCCCCCGGGCTGCAGCCCCGGCGCGTCCCCCAGGGCGCCGGGCTCGTGGGCCAGCTGCTGCAGCGTGGCGCGCAGGAGCCCCTCGGTCGTCGTGAAGGATGTAGTATACAGACCGCTCCATGCCCCCGGGCTGCAGCCCCGGCGCGTCCCCCAGGGCGCCGGGCTCGTGGGCCAGCTGCTGCAGCGTGGCGCGCAGGAGCCCCTCGGTCGTCGTGAAGGATGTAGTATACAGACCGCTCCATGCCCCCGGGCTGCAGCCCCGGCGCGTCCCCCAGGGCGCCGGGCTCGTGGGCCAGCTGCTGCAGCGTGGCGCGCAGGAGCCCCTCGGTCGTCGTGAAGGATGTAGTATACAGACCGCTCCATGCCCCCGGGCTGCAGCCCCGGCGCGTCCCCCAGGGCGCCGGGCTCGTGGGCCAGCTGCTGCAGCGTGGCGCGCAGGAGCCCCTCGGTCGTCGTGAAGGATGTAGTATACAGACCGCTCCATGCCCCCGGGCTGCAGCCCCGGCGCGTCCCCCAGGGCGCCGGGCTCGTGGGCCAGCTGCTGCAGCGTGGCGCGCAGGAGCCCCTCGGTCGTCGTGAAGGATGTAGTATACAGACCGCTCCATGCCCCCGGGCTGCAGCCCCGGCGCGTCCCCCAGGGCGCCGGGCTCGTGGGCCAGCTGCTGCAGCGTGGCGCGCAGGAGCCCCTCGGTCGTCGTGAAGGATGTAGTATACAGACCGCTCCATGCCCCCGGGCTGCAGCCCCGGCGCGTCCCCCAGGGCGCCGGGCTCGTGGGCCAGCTGCTGCAGCGTGGCGCGCAGGAGCCCCTCGGTCGTCGTGAAGGATGTAGTATACAGACCGCTCCATGCCCCCGGGCTGCAGCCCCGGCGCGTCCCCCAGGGCGCCGGGCTCGTGGGCCAGCTGCTGCAGCGTGGCGCGCAGGAGCCCCTCGGTCGTCGTGAAGGATGTAGTATACAGACCGCTCCATGCCCCCGGGCTGCAGCCCCGGCGCGTCCCCCAGGGCGCCGGGCTCGTGGGCCAGCTGCTGCAGCGTGGCGCGCAGGAGCCCCTCGGTCGTCGTGAAGGATGTAGTATACAGACCGCTCCATGCCCCCGGGCTGCAGCCCCGGCGCGTCCCCCAGGGCGCCGGGCTCGTGGGCCAGCTGCTGCAGCGTGGCGCGCAGGAGCCCCTCGGTCGTCGTGAAGGATGTAGTATACAGACCGCTCCATGCCCCCGGGCTGCAGCCCCGGCGCGTCCCCCAGGGCGCCGGGCTCGTGGGCCAGCTGCTGCAGCGTGGCGCGCAGGAGCCCCTCGGTCGTCGTGAAGGATGTAGTATACAGACCGCTCCATGCCCCCGGGCTGCAGCCCCGGCGCGTCCCCCAGGGCGCCGGGCTCGTGGGCCAGCTGCTGCAGCGTGGCGCGCAGGAGCCCCTCGGTCGTCGTGAAGGATGTAGTATACAGACCGCTCCATGCCCCCGGGCTGCAGCCCCGGCGCGTCCCCCAGGGCGCCGGGCTCGTGGGCCAGCTGCTGCAGCGTGGCGCGCAGGAGCCCCTCGGTCGTCGTGAAGGATGTAGTATACAGACCGCTCCATGCCCCCGGGCTGCAGCCCCGGCGCGTCCCCCAGGGCGCCGGGCTCGTGGGCCAGCTGCTGCAGCGTGGCGCGCAGGAGCCCCTCGGTCGTCGTGAAGGATGTAGTATACAGACCGCTCCATGCCCCCGGGCTGCAGCCCCGGCGCGTCCCCCAGGGCGCCGGGCTCGTGGGCCAGCTGCTGCAGCGTGGCGCGCAGGAGCCCCTCGGTCGTCGTGAAGGATGTAGTATACAGACCGCTCCATGCCCCCGGGCTGCAGCCCCGGCGCGTCCCCCAGGGCGCCGGGCTCGTGGGCCAGCTGCTGCAGCGTGGCGCGCAGGAGCCCCTCGGTCGTCGTGAAGGATGTAGTATACAGACCGCTCCATGCCCCCGGGCTGCAGCCCCGGCGCGTCCCCCAGGGCGCCGGGCTCGTGGGCCAGCTGCTGCAGCGTGGCGCGCAGGAGCCCCTCGGTCGTCGTGAAGGATGTAGTATACAGACCGCTCCATGCCCCCGGGCTGCAGCCCCGGCGCGTCCCCCAGGGCGCCGGGCTCGTGGGCCAGCTGCTGCAGCGTGGCGCGCAGGAGCCCCTCGGTCGTCGTGAAGGATGTAGTATACAGACCGCTCCATGCCCCCGGGCTGCAGCCCCGGCGCGTCCCCCAGGGCGCCGGGCTCGTGGGCCAGCTGCTGCAGCGTGGCGCGCAGGAGCCCCTCGGTCGTCGTGAAGGATGTAGTATACAGACCGCTCCATGCCCCCGGGCTGCAGCCCCGGCGCGTCCCCCAGGGCGCCGGGCTCGTGGGCCAGCTGCTGCAGCGTGGCGCGCAGGAGCCCCTCGGTCGTCGTGAAGGATGTAGTATACAGACCGCTCCATGCCCCCGGGCTGCAGCCCCGGCGCGTCCCCCAGGGCGCCGGGCTCGTGGGCCAGCTGCTGCAGCGTGGCGCGCAGGAGCCCCTCGGTCGTCGTGAAGGATGTAGTATACAGACCGCTCCATGCCCCCGGGCTGCAGCCCCGGCGCGTCCCCCAGGGCGCCGGGCTCGTGGGCCAGCTGCTGCAGCGTGGCGCGCAGGAGCCCCTCGGTCGTCGTGAAGGATGTAGTATACAGACCGCTCCATGCCCCCGGGCTGCAGCCCCGGCGCGTCCCCCAGGGCGCCGGGCTCGTGGGCCAGCTGCTGCAGCGTGGCGCGCAGGAGCCCCTCGGTCGTCGTGAAGGATGTAGTATACAGACCGCTCCATGCCCCCGGGCTGCAGCCCCGGCGCGTCCCCCAGGGCGCCGGGCTCGTGGGCCAGCTGCTGCAGCGTGGCGCGCAGGAGCCCCTCGGTCGTCGTGAAGGATGTAGTATACAGACCGCTCCATGCCCCCGGGCTGCAGCCCCGGCGCGTCCCCCAGGGCGCCGGGCTCGTGGGCCAGCTGCTGCAGCGTGGCGCGCAGGAGCCCCTCGGTCGTCGTGAAGGATGTAGTATACAGACCGCTCCATGCCCCCGGGCTGCAGCCCCGGCGCGTCCCCCAGGGCGCCGGGCTCGTGGGCCAGCTGCTGCAGCGTGGCGCGCAGGAGCCCCTCGGTCGTCGTGAAGGATGTAGTATACAGACCGCTCCATGCCCCCGGGCTGCAGCCCCGGCGCGTCCCCCAGGGCGCCGGGCTCGTGGGCCAGCTGCTGCAGCGTGGCGCGCAGGAGCCCCTCGGTCGTCGTGAAGGATGTAGTATACAGACCGCTCCATGCCCCCGGGCTGCAGCCCCGGCGCGTCCCCCAGGGCGCCGGGCTCGTGGGCCAGCTGCTGCAGCGTGGCGCGCAGGAGCCCCTCGGTCGTCGTGAAGGATGTAGTATACAGACCGCTCCATGCCCCCGGGCTGCAGCCCCGGCGCGTCCCCCAGGGCGCCGGGCTCGTGGGCCAGCTGCTGCAGCGTGGCGCGCAGGAGCCCCTCGGTCGTCGTGAAGGATGTAGTATACAGACCGCTCCATGCCCCCGGGCTGCAGCCCCGGCGCGTCCCCCAGGGCGCCGGGCTCGTGGGCCAGCTGCTGCAGCGTGGCGCGCAGGAGCCCCTCGGTCGTCGTGAAGGATGTAGTATACAGACCGCTCCATGCCCCCGGGCTGCAGCCCCGGCGCGTCCCCCAGGGCGCCGGGCTCGTGGGCCAGCTGCTGCAGCGTGGCGCGCAGGAGCCCCTCGGTCGTCGTGAAGGATGTAGTATACAGACCGCTCCATGCCCCCGGGCTGCAGCCCCGGCGCGTCCCCCAGGGCGCCGGGCTCGTGGGCCAGCTGCTGCAGCGTGGCGCGCAGGAGCCCCTCGGTCGTCGTGAAGGATGTAGTATACAGACCGCTCCATGCCCCCGGGCTGCAGCCCCGGCGCGTCCCCCAGGGCGCCGGGCTCGTGGGCCAGCTGCTGCAGCGTGGCGCGCAGGAGCCCCTCGGTCGTCGTGAAGGATGTAGTATACAGACCGCTCCATGCCCCCGGGCTGCAGCCCCGGCGCGTCCCCCAGGGCGCCGGGCTCGTGGGCCAGCTGCTGCAGCGTGGCGCGCAGGAGCCCCTCGGTCGTCGTGAAGGATGTAGTATACAGACCGCTCCATGCCCCCGGGCTGCAGCCCCGGCGCGTCCCCCAGGGCGCCGGGCTCGTGGGCCAGCTGCTGCAGCGTGGCGCGCAGGAGCCCCTCGGTCGTCGTGAAGGATGTAGTATACAGACCGCTCCATGCCCCGGGCTGCAGCCCCGGCGCGTCCCCCAGGGCGCCGGGCTCGTGGGCCAGCTGCTGCAGCGTGGCGCGCAGGAGCCCCTCGGTCGTCGTGAAGGATGTAGTATACAGACCGCTCCATGCCCCCGGGCTGCAGCCCCGGCGCGTCCCCCAGGGCGCCGGGCTCGTGGGCCAGCTGCTGCAGCGTGGCGCGCAGGAGCCCCTCGGTCGTCGTGAAGGATGTAGTATACAGACCGCTCCATGCCCCCGGGCTGCAGCCCCGGCGCGTCCCCCAGGGCGCCGGGCTCGTGGGCCAGCTGCTGCAGCGTGGCGCGCAGGAGCCCCTCGGTCGTCGTGAAGGATGTAGTATACAGACCGCTCCATGCCCCCGGGCTGCAGCCCCGGCGCGTCCCCCAGGGCGCCGGGCTCGTGGGCCAGCTGCTGCAGCGTGGCGCGCAGGAGCCCCTCGGTCGTCGTGAAGGATGTAGTATACAGACCGCTCCATGCCCCCGGGCTGCAGCCCCGGCGCGTCCCCCAGGGCGCCGGGCTCGTGGGCCAGCTGCTGCAGCGTGGCGCGCAGGAGCCCCTCGGTCGTCGTGAAGGATGTAGTATACAGACCGCTCCATGCCCCCGGGCTGCAGCCCCGGCGCGTCCCCCAGGGCGCCGGGCTCGTGGGCCAGCTGCTGCAGCGTGGCGCGCAGGAGCCCCTCGGTCGTCGTGAAGGATGTAGTATACAGACCGCTCCATGCCCCCGGGCTGCAGCCCCGGCGCGTCCCCCAGGGCGCCGGGCTCGTGGGCCAGCTGCTGCAGCGTGGCGCGCAGGAGCCCCTCGGTCGTCGTGAAGGATGTAGTATACAGACCGCTCCATGCCCCCGGGCTGCAGCCCCGGCGCGTCCCCCAGGGCGCCGGGCTCGTGGGCCAGCTGCTGCAGCGTGGCGCGCAGGAGCCCCTCGGTCGTCGTGAAGGATGTAGTATACAGACCGCTCCATGCCCCCGGGCTGCAGCCCCGGCGCGTCCCCCAGGGCGCCGGGCTCGTGGGCCAGCTGCTGCAGCGTGGCGCGCAGGAGCCCCTCGGTCGTCGTGAAGGATGTAGTATACAGACCGCTCCATGCCCCCGGGCTGCAGCCCCGGCGCGTCCCCCAGGGCGCCGGGCTCGTGGGCCAGCTGCTGCAGCGTGGCGCGCAGGAGCCCCTCGGTCGTCGTGAAGGATGTAGTATACAGACCGCTCCATGCCCCCGGGCTGCAGCCCCGGCGCGTCCCCCAGGGCGCCGGGCTCGTGGGCCAGCTGCTGCAGCGTGGCGCGCAGGAGCCCCTCGGTCGTCGTGAAGGATGTAGTATACAGACCGCTCCATGCCCCCGGGCTGCAGCCCCGGCGCGTCCCCCAGGGCGCCGGGCTCGTGGGCCAGCTGCTGCAGCGTGGCGCGCAGGAGCCCCTCGGTCGTCGTGAAGGATGTAGTATACAGACCGCTCCATGCCCCCGGGCTGCAGCCCCGGCGCGTCCCCCAGGGCGCCGGGCTCGTGGGCCAGCTGCTGCAGCGTGGCGCGCAGGAGCCCCTCGGTCGTCGTGAAGGATGTAGTATACAGACCGCTCCATGCCCCCGGGCTGCAGCCCCGGCGCGTCCCCCAGGGCGCCGGGCTCGTGGGCCAGCTGCTGCAGCGTGGCGCGCAGGAGCCCCTCGGTCGTCGTGAAGGATGTAGTATACAGACCGCTCCATGCCCCCGGGCTGCAGCCCCGGCGCGTCCCCCAGGGCGCCGGGCTCGTGGGCCAGCTGCTGCAGCGTGGCGCGCAGGAGCCCCTCGGTCGTCGTGAAGGATGTAGTATACAGACCGCTCCATGCCCCCGGGCTGCAGCCCCGGCGCGTCCCCCAGGGCGCCGGGCTCGTGGGCCAGCTGCTGCAGCGTGGCGCGCAGGAGCCCCTCGGTCGTCGTGAAGGATGTAGTATACAGACCGCTCCATGCCCCCGGGCTGCAGCCCCGGCGCGTCCCCCAGGGCGCCGGGCTCGTGGGCCAGCTGCTGCAGCGTGGCGCGCAGGAGCCCCTCGGTCGTCGTGAAGGATGTAGTATACAGACCGCTCCATGCCCCCGGGCTGCAGCCCCGGCGCGTCCCCCAGGGCGCCGGGCTCGTGGGCCAGCTGCTGCAGCGTGGCGCGCAGGAGCCCCTCGGTCGTCGTGAAGGATGTAGTATACAGACCGCTCCATGCCCCCGGGCTGCAGCCCCGGCGCGTCCCCCAGGGCGCCGGGCTCGTGGGCCAGCTGCTGCAGCGTGGCGCGCAGGAGCCCCTCGGTCGTCGTGAAGGATGTAGTATACAGACCGCTCCATGCCCCCGGGCTGCAGCCCCGGCGCGTCCCCCAGGGCGCCGGGCTCGTGGGCCAGCTGCTGCAGCGTGGCGCGCAGGAGCCCCTCGGTCGTCGTGAAGGATGTAGTATACAGACCGCTCCATGCCCCCGGGCTGCAGCCCCGGCGCGTCCCCCAGGGCGCCGGGCTCGTGGGCCAGCTGCTGCAGCGTGGCGCGCAGGAGCCCCTCGGTCGTCGTGAAGGATGTAGTATACAGACCGCTCCATGCCCCCGGGCTGCAGCCCCGGCGCGTCCCCCAGGGCGCCGGGCTCGTGGGCCAGCTGCTGCAGCGTGGCGCGCAGGAGCCCCTCGGTCGTCGTGAAGGATGTAGTATACAGACCGCTCCATGCCCCCGGGCTGCAGCCCCGGCGCGTCCCCCAGGGCGCCGGGCTCGTGGGCCAGCTGCTGCAGCGTGGCGCGCAGGAGCCCCTCGGTCGTCGTGAAGGATGTAGTATACAGACCGCTCCATGCCCCCGGGCTGCAGCCCCGGCGCGTCCCCCAGGGCGCCGGGCTCGTGGGCCAGCTGCTGCAGCGTGGCGCGCAGGAGCCCCTCGGTCGTCGTGAAGGATGTAGTATACAGACCGCTCCATGCCCCCGGGCTGCAGCCCCGGCGCGTCCCCCAGGGCGCCGGGCTCGTGGGCCAGCTGCTGCAGCGTGGCGCGCAGGAGCCCCTCGGTCGTCGTGAAGGATGTAGTATACAGACCGCTCCATGCCCCCGGGCTGCAGCCCCGGCGCGTCCCCCAGGGCGCCGGGCTCGTGGGCCAGCTGCTGCAGCGTGGCGCGCAGGAGCCCCTCGGTCGTCGTGAAGGATGTAGTATACAGACCGCTCCATGCCCCCGGGCTGCAGCCCCGGCGCGTCCCCCAGGGCGCCGGGCTCGTGGGCCAGCTGCTGCAGCGTGGCGCGCAGGAGCCCCTCGGTCGTCGTGAAGGATGTAGTATACAGACCGCTCCATGCCCCCGGGCTGCAGCCCCGGCGCGTCCCCCAGGGCGCCGGGCTCGTGGGCCAGCTGCTGCAGCGTGGCGCGCAGGAGCCCCTCGGTCGTCGTGAAGGATGTAGTATACAGACCGCTCCATGCCCCCGGGCTGCAGCCCCGGCGCGTCCCCCAGGGCGCCGGGCTCGTGGGCCAGCTGCTGCAGCGTGGCGCGCAGGAGCCCCTCGGTCGTCGTGAAGGATGTAGTATACAGACCGCTCCATGCCCCCGGGCTGCAGCCCCGGCGCGTCCCCCAGGGCGCCGGGCTCGTGGGCCAGCTGCTGCAGCGTGGCGCGCAGGAGCCCCTCGGTCGTCGTGAAGGATGTAGTATACAGACCGCTCCATGCCCCCGGGCTGCAGCCCCGGCGCGTCCCCCAGGGCGCCGGGCTCGTGGGCCAGCTGCTGCAGCGTGGCGCGCAGGAGCCCCTCGGTCGTCGTGAAGGATGTAGTATACAGACCGCTCCATGCCCCCGGGCTGCAGCCCCGGCGCGTCCCCCAGGGCGCCGGGCTCGTGGGCCAGCTGCTGCAGCGTGGCGCGCAGGAGCCCCTCGGTCGTCGTGAAGGATGTAGTATACAGACCGCTCCATGCCCCCGGGCTGCAGCCCCGGCGCGTCCCCCAGGGCGCCGGGCTCGTGGGCCAGCTGCTGCAGCGTGGCGCGCAGGAGCCCCTCGGTCGTCGTGAAGGATGTAGTATACAGACCGCTCCATGCCCCCGGGCTGCAGCCCCGGCGCGTCCCCCAGGGCGCCGGGCTCGTGGGCCAGCTGCTGCAGCGTGGCGCGCAGGAGCCCCTCGGTCGTCGTGAAGCGCCCGCCCAGCGCTCGGCCTCCAACCTCCAGTTCCAACTCTGGTATCTCCATGCAGCAGGTCTCCGACTAATAAATAATAAATAAATAAATAATAAATATGTGCGGACAATCTTACACAAATCGACCTAGTCCCAAACTAAGCAAAGCTTGTACTATGGGTACTAGACGATGATAAACATACATGTATAAAGAAATAAATACTTAAATACATACAAATCCATGACTCCCAAACAAATATTCATGCTCATCAGCATCACACAAATAAATGCCCTTGCCGGGATTCGATCCCAGGACCTCTTGCTTCGTAGGCAGGGTCACTACCAACTATATAGGCTAAAGCGATCGTCGAAAATCCATACTAATATTATAAATAAATAATAAATATATAATAGTACATTACGTAACTAGGGCGGTGAATTCGTGAATACCCCAGATCGCAGGTGTTTGTGGCCCGAACCGGAGGTGAGGGCCATTAATATGCGCTCTGGGGCTTTACGAATTATCGCCCGTGTTGCGTACTAGTACATTACGTAACTAGGGCGGTGAATTCGTGAATGCCCCAGACCGCAGGTGTTTGTGGCCCGAACCGAAGGTGAGGGCCATAAATATGCACTCTGGGGCTTTACGAATTACCGCCCGTGTTGAGTACAAAATTCGTCTTCACCTGGCCACAATGCGAGTTTTCCCGTACGCGCAGCGTGCAGTAAAACTCGCATTATGGCCAGGTGTGACGTAAAAAAATTTACGTCTTCATCTGGCCACAATGCGAGTTTTCCCATACGCGCAGCGTGCAGTAAAACTAGCATTGTGGCCAGGTGTGATGTAAATAAATATAAGGAGACAATCTTACACAAATCGACCTAGTCCCATAGTAAGCTCAGTAAGGCTTGTGTTATGGGTATTAGACGACGATATAATATAATGGATATAAATACTTAAATACATAGAAAATATCCATGACTCAGAAACAAATATTCATGCTCATCACATAAATGTTTGCCCTTACCGGGATTCGAACCCGGGACCTCTTGCTTCGTAGGCAGAGTCACTACCAACTAGGCTAAAGCGGTCGTCAAATTATAAATGGGAAAGTGTGTGTGTGTTTTTTTGTTTGTCCGTCTTTCACGGCAAACCGGAGCGACGGATTGACGTGATTTTTTAAGTGGAGATAGTTGAAGGGATGGAGAGTGATATAGGATAATTTTTATGCCCAAAATCATCCTCTAAGAAGGTGAAATGAGGGGATGAAAGTTTGTATGCAGCTGCGATATAAACGAGTTCCACGCGGACAGAGTCGGGGGCAGAAGCTTGTAATTCATAGTTAACATAGTAACCAAGAACCCGCCTGGTAGGCACACGGCTGAGCCCGCTTGCTAATTTGGACGGGTAATAGTTTATATGCCACAACTTCCTACTAAATCAGTGGCAAATAAAAAAAGTGGAACTATGACAAGGACAATGAATGATATTTCCCTTTCTGTCACACTTATCGAGAGTTGTATGCTGCCAGCTCGCTCGCACGTGGTATTGTTACCATAGCTTATCCTGAGTATTATAGGTCCATGGAGTATAAGTAAACCGCGATAGAGCTACTAAATACTCTACTCAATAGTAGACCAGTCAATATAAACACAAAAAAAGGCAAACCTCGCAAACGCGCATGTAATAATGATTTTTTATATGTTGTTAGGTCCCTTGAGAGTATCAATACTTGAGTTGATAACCTTACACCCATGGTGCTCGAAAAGCTGGAACTACTTTTGACTAGCTGTATCTCTGCAACCAGTTGACCTAGAGTGCTAGGGCTAAGCTCAAATTGTAGCCAATTTAGTTAACTATATTATATTACAAGCAAGCATACTTGAAAAACTCTTCTTTAGAGTAGTTTTTTAGAACAAGTGCCGAAATAACCCAGTTTTTTTCGAGTACCATGGAGGTAGCACAGGCTTTTCAGGGTTGCAAACTTCTCGCAATGAACCTAACAATATATAAAAAAAAAATCGTAGCTACATGCGCGTTTGCGAGGTCAGATGTCGATTTTGATTGGCCTGTAGGTCAGCGAGCCTTACCTTGAGAACGTCTCTGGAGAAGTCTTCCCTGGAAGCCACGAGGACCTCGAACCTAACTCCCTTGTCTTCGACGCCGCCGCCTGATTTCACCTGGCAACATCACTTCAGTTAATTTCCAATTAATTTTAAGACCAAATGTTGCGCGCCTGAGCATGTGGACCTGGCACCTATTATCCACCTGTTCACCCATTCACACATGTTCAGAAATAAACAGTTTCGGGGGGTGTTATAAGTCCAACGTGTCAGTGTATCTGTGTATCTGTCTGTGTTATCGTAGCTCCCAAACGGATGGACCGATTTGAATGCGGTTTTTTTTTGTGTCATAGATAATTTTATCCCGAGTGTTCTTAGCCATGTTTCATCAAAATCTGTTCAGCCGTTTTTGATATATTGGACTTTGAAATGAAAATGTCGGGGGTTTTTCAACTTTTCTAAGTTGCAGTTATCCTGAATAAATTATTGGTCAGTTTCATTCAGCTGAAGTCAAATACATGTAATGATGCTTTACTGTTTCTTTGATCTCAAAAATGAAACAAAGATAATTGTGTTTCATTGACAAATCTAATATATTATATTCATTAATTTAAACATAGCTAAGAACACTCGGCATAAAATTATCTATGGCTCATCAAAACCGCATTCAAATCGGTCCATCCGTTAGGGAGCTACGCTACCACAGACAGATACACAGACACGTTAAACTTATAACACCCCTCTTTTTGCGTCGCGGGGTTAAGAACAGAAATTCAGAACACCAATAGGTATGTTCCCAAAATAGTTATTTACGATACAAGTGCTGCAAATAGGAAATTCGCAACGAGTGGTGATAAATTAAAACACGACCGAAGGGAGTGTTTTAAATCGACATGAGTTGCGAATTACCTATTCGCACGTGTATAGTACAACGTTTTACTGTACATATGGCTCTTTAAAGTCTCGACATATGCACGGAAAGTGCTCTTTTCCGCACTAGTGCGAGAAAGTAGCACCATATGTACTGTAAAGAATATTTGAAACTTGAATACCTCATTTGTGCGATGTCCGCAACCGTCACAGACAGTGGCCATGATCACCACCTCCTTGAAGTGGGGTATCTCTGAAAACAAACGGGTTACAGTCAGCGACCGAAAAAACTAGAGATGCAACGGATACTTGTTTGGCCGGATACCGGATATTCGGCCCGATCACCGGCCGAATATCCGGTATCCGGCCGCCGAATATTCGGCCGGCCAAACGATACCTACATTTTAGTTTGGCGGCGGGCGCGTCGTGCAGGTTTCAACCTGTTACGTATTGTAGGTTCGCGCGGACCGTTTTCCAGGCAAGAAACGAGTTTTATTAGGTCAGTGTACGGAACTATTTCGTATGCAGTACACGTGCGCCCGCATTACAAACGTACAATACGTTAAAGATAATACTAATAAACGAATATTGTCAATTTTTTGTTGTTTTCTTGTATACTAACCATTTTCTAAAGTCTACCAAACAGAATCACTATTCGGTATCCGTCCGGATAGTGCGCAACTATCCGGTATTCGGCCGGCTAGCAAAATAATGGCCGGATACCGGATAGCAACCGGATATCCGTTGCATCTCTAGAAAAAAACCATAGAAGTCTAAGTAGCGCCGCGAAATGCGCCAGAAAGGGTGCCACTGCCATTATGCGACGTTGGGTTGGCTGGCGAACATGCACATGCCTTCTCACCTGCACGGCTATCACGCGACGGCGCGCGAGCTCTCTCGATTTTTCTCGCACTATCCATCTCTTCCTTATTAAAAAGTGGACCCGCGGAGGTGTCAAAGCGGACCCTGGGTTCCTTTTCGGGGCACAACCGGGAATAACGCTAGGAGGATGATGATCCGTCTCTTCCTTATTAGAACACTTAGAACAAGAGATATAGTGCGATAAACATCGAGAGTATGTCGCGGCCGTCACATGATAAGGTCAGACGGCTCCGTATTGTCTGAAACCTGGTAAGACGGCTCCGTGTTGTCTCACACCGGATGAGACGTCTCCGGGTTGTCTGACACCTGGTCAGACGCCTCCGTGTTGTCTGACACCTGGTAAGACGGCTTCGTGTTGTCTGACACATGGTCAGAAGGCTCCGTGTTGTCTGACACTTGGTCAGAAGGCTCCGTGTTGTCTGACACTTGGTAAGAAGGCTCCGTGTTGTCTGACACCTGGTGAGACGTCTCCGTGTTGTCTGACACCTGGTGAGACGGCTCCGTGTTGTCTGACACCTGGTGAGACGACACCGTGTTGTCTAACACCTGTTGAGACCCCTCCGTGTTGTCTGACACCTGGTGAGACGTCTCCGTGTTGACTGACACCTGGCTCGACGACTCCGTGTTGTCTGACACCTGTTGAGACCCCTCGGTGTTGTCTGACACCTGGTTCGACGACTACGTGATGCCTGACACATACTGAGAAGGACCTACGTCTGCTGGCTGGCTACTCACTGGTGATCTTCATGTTGGTGGTGGCGGGGGCATTGCACTCGGGACAGTTGGTGGGGAACTGCAGGACCTCGTCGGCGGAGAGCTGCTCGTACGTGTGCGCGGCGGGGTCGCTCGGGGTCAGGAGGGAGGGCTCCTGGGTGTCGGACATCAGAGACACCTGCAAACAAACAGTACATGTTATAGCAGACAGTAGAACCAAAGTAACTGAGATAGCCCTCCGAATCGCTAAACTTAAGTGCAGTGGGCGGGGCACATTGCACCTAGAACCGATGGCCATTGGGGCGGAAAGGTTCTCGAGTGGCGACCACGTACCGAAGGCACGGCGTGGGTAGCCCCCCTCCCCACCAGGTGGACTGATGACCTGGTAAGGGTTGCGAGAGTCCGCTGGATGCGGGTGGCGCAGGACCGGTCATTATGGCACTCCTTGGGGGAGGCCTATGTCGAGCAGTGGACGTCTTTCGGCTTATATGATTTAGGCTAGTTTCATTCAACTTTCATAAATCATCTAGATATGTGTTCATATGTCAGGGCGCGCACATGCCATATGCGCGAACTGACATAAACACATACGTTGCAATTTAGCGACGCGATTATCGCACGACAATAAATCGTAGTGCGCGCCTGGCCTTAGACGGGCAGGTGGTAAAAAACCGACCAAATGCGAGTCGGACTCGCGCACGATGGGTTCCATACCATTATCTATAAAAACAGTTAAAAAAAGTTTGTGGTGTAGGTTTTTTTTTAAAAATTATTTGTTGTTATAGCGGCAACAGAAATACATAATCTGTGAAAATTTCAACTGTCTAACTATCACGGTTCTTGAGTTACAGCCTGGTGACAGACAGACAGATGGACACCGAAGTGTTAGTAATGGTTCCGTTTTTACCCTTTGGGCACGGAACCCTAAAAACGAATGGTCCTACCTCCTCATGAGTGAACACGCCCAGAACATGATCCTGCTCCTTGGTCCGCTTGAAGTAAGTCCGCTCGCAGCGAGGGTCCTTGCGGGGCGCTTCGGGGTTCTCGATGAAACAGTCACCTAAACAAAAAATTCAAAAGATTTTTCAAAAAACCCAACTGCTTTTTTAAAATTTTATAGCCATTGTCACTCCCACGATTAAGAGGAATCCAACGACACCGCATATGTCGAAATCCGTCAAACGGTTTAGGCTGCAGGATGTGCCAATACATACATACATACGCTCGAAAAACATAACCCTCCTCTCCTTCGGGCAGTCGGGTAAAAACAAGTTCATGCCATCAATACGAGTAGGTGTGTACACCAAGTGAAATAACCAATTGAGCAGAAATTTTGAGTATAAGTATAGTTTGGATGACAATTCAATATTATGGTACCATCGAGCTGATCTGATGATGGCCATAGGAACTTCGTGATTAAACGACGCAACCCCATCGAGTTTGGGCTCGTTAGAATCGTCTGAATGAGTAGTTGATGATGGTATACAGAAAAGTACCTAGTCGGCAATAAAAGCTAATACCAAAAAAAATTTTTTTGACAGAAACCTGTTGTTAGTGTGGAATAGTTTCGTGCACAATTGGGAGACGCTAGAAAACTGTTCAGACTAGACGAAAACTTATGCATCGGAGCTAGTACAGTCGAGTTCTCCAATATCTACACAGACCTTTCAAAAATATCTGTACAGAGACTTTATTTCTGCTGACATAAGGCACTTGTCCCACCGCCGGCGACGAGCGATAAACGAGTAGAACTAGAAACGAGTGGGCGAGCGGCGAGAAGCGAGTGTGTAGTTTCGATAGTGTTGTCGCTCGACTATAGCGAGTGTTCGAGTGCGACGGGCGATTACTCGCACCACTCGCTCAGTTGTAAGGTAGAATGATCGCTCTGATCGCCAAGCGTTCATCGCCGAGTACCGCTGGGCGAGTTTTATCGTCGATAGCTTTTACTGCGATCAACTAGTGAAGAGAGAGTACGAGCTGGCAGTGTGAACAGCCAGCGATGAACTATAAATATATCTCTCTCTTTTATTTACACAGGAGCGATTATCTTTTGTTCGTTTCTTAGGCGAGAAAAATCGCCGATATCTAATCGCTTCTTCGCTCTTGGTGAGACAAATGCCTTAGACACACGTGTAGATCTTTTTAAAGGCACGGGGGTGACTCTTGAGATAGTGAAGGAACTCACCGCTAGTGTCCTCCAGCTCCAGTGTCCAGCGCTTGTCCAGCTGTCTTCAGGCTTTGTTAACATACAGGAAGAGAGAACCTACACACTACTGTCTACAAGAGCCTCACGTCTCACCGCTAGTGTCCTCCAGCTCCAGCGTCCAGCGCTTGTCCAGCTGTCTTCAGGCTTTGTTAACATACAGGAAGAGAGAGCCTACACACTACTGTCTACAAGAGCCTCACTCCTCACCGCTAGTGTCCTCCAGCTCCAGCGTCCAGCGCTTGTCCAGCTGTCTTCAGGCTTTGTTAACATACAGGAAGAGAGAACCTACACACTACTGTCTACAACAACCTCACTCCTCACCGCTAGTGTCCTCCAGCTCCAGCGTCCAGCGCTTGTCCAGCTGTCTTCAGGCTTTGTTAACATACAGGAAGAGAGAACCTACACACTACTGTCTACAACAACCTCACTCCTCACCGCTAGTGTCCTCCAGCTCCAGCGTCCAGCGCTTGTCCAGCTGTCTTCAGGCTTTGTTAACATACAGGAAGAGAGAACCTACACACTACTGTCTACAACAGCCTCACTCCTCACCGCTAGTGTCCTCCAGCTCCAGCGTCCAGCGCTTGTCCAGCTGTCTTCAGGCTTTGTTAACATACAGGAAGAGAGAACCTACACACTACTGTCTACAAGAGCCTCACGTCTCACCGCTAGTGTCCTCCAGCTCCAGCGTCCAGCGCTTGTCCAGCTGTCTCCAGGCTTTGTTGACATACAGGAAGAGAGAGCCTACACACTACTGTCTACAAGAGCCTCACGTCTCACCGCTAGAGTCCTCCAGCTCCAGCGTCCAACGCTTGTCCAGCTGTCTCCAGGCTTTGTTAACATACAGGAAGAGAGAGCCTACACACTACTGTTTACAAGAGCCTCACGTCTCACCGCTAGTGTCCTCCAGCTCCAGCGTCCAGCGCTTGTCCAGCTGTCTCCAGGCTTTGTTGACATACAGGAAGAGAGAGCCTACACACTACTGTCTACAACAGCCTCACTCCTCACCGCTAGTGTCCTCCAGCTCCAGCGTCCAGCGCTTGTCCAGCTGTCTTCAGGCTTTGTTAACATACAGGAAGAGAGAACCTACACACTACTGTCTACAAGAGCCTCACGTCTCACCGCTAGTGTCCTCCAGCTCCAGCGTCCAGCGCTTGTCCAGCTGTCTCCAGGCTTTGTTAACATACAGGAAGAGAGAGCCTACACACTACTGTCTACAAGAGCCTCACGTCTCACCGCTAGTGTCCTCCAGCTCCAGCGTCCAGCGCTTGTCCAGCTGTCTTCAGGCTTTGTTAACATACAGGAAGAGAGAACCTACACACTACTGTCTACAACAACCTCACTCCTCACCGCTAGTGTCCTCCAGCTCCAGCGTCCAGCGCTTGTCCAGCTGTCTTCAGGCTTTGTTAACATACAGGAAGAGAGAACCTACACACTACTGTCTACAAGAGCCTCACGTCTCACCGCTAGTGTCCTCCAGCTCCAGCGTCCAGCGCTTGTCCAGCGCCTGCGCGGCCCGCAGCCGGCGCACGAAGGCCTCGATCTGCTCGGCGGCCTCGGGGTGCTCCGCGCGCCGGGAGGCCTGATCCTGGGTCAGCCCGGCTATGGCCCGGGTTAGGATACCCTCCACTGTTGTCACTTCTGAAAGTAATTATTTCCTTTCACTTCTCATGCTCGAAAAGTAGGGGCTAAAGTAGTATGTAGATGTAGCCCCTAGGAAAAATATGCATACGACTTGACCGCTTTAGCCTAGTTGGTAGTGACCTTGCCTACGAAGCAAGAGGTCCTGGGTTCGAATCCCTGTAAACGCATTTATTTTGTGTGATAAACTCGAATATTTGTTCCCGAGCCATGGATGTTTTCTATGTACTGTGTCCAAGCCGTGTATGTGTGTCGTCTAGTACCCATAGTCCAAGCTTTGCTTAGTTTCGGACTAGGTCGATTTGTGTAAGATTGTGCACTAATATTTATTCATATTTATTTATTTATATGTGTGATTTTTAAAACATTTCAATTTGACCAATCAAAACTTCACCATATTCCATCCACCAATCACAACTCTTTAAAAAAACATTTGTATCTGCTATCAACTAAGCAGCTTAGTTACTTAGTTATCAGAATCGACCAATCAGAAAACAAAATTGTTTTCAAAAATTAGGTGTTTTTAATTCTTTAATTCAAAATTACAAAAAAACGGCCAAGTGCGAGTTGGACTCGCGCACTAAGGGTTCCGTACCATAAAAATCACGTTTGTTGTATGGGAGCCCCCGTAAATATATATTTTATTCAGGTTTTTTAGTATTTGTTGTTATAGCAACCTGATAACACAACTTCATGTCAACATCAACATTCATCCATATCCATACTCATTTTATAAATACCAAAGTGTGTCTGTCTGTTACCTCTTCACGCTTAAACCACTGAACCGATTTAGATGAAATTTGATATATAGATAGGGTAAAGGATAAAATGTCATCTGGAATACATTATCGTGAAGTAATATGTCAGTGAAATGAATTAAATTACATCAGTGGAAACCTCGTCAAATTACAATTACATTTTGTCATATATTGGTATTAATTAATAATTTACAGATCTAATTTAGTTGTTTTCTTTATCAATGATATTGAAGCTCTGAATATTCTGATTTCCGAAATATTCAATTTGATTCATATATAATTCCACAACATTAGGTGTAGATAATTGAAATGTAATAGGCATGATGCCTCATGTTCAAATTGATAACGTACGCTAAATTGAGAGCAACCATCAAAAAATCCTAATAAAGTATAAATTATAATGATTAGTGTAAATGTCAGTTGTGACGTCACGGCATACCTGTGATGAAGCGTTTTGCGCTGCCCCCAGCGAGATAAACCTTTGTCTCAAATTTTTGGGTATTTATGTTCTATAATTGTAGTTGCCGCCATACAAACATTTGTTACTCTTCAAAAACTGGCTCGAATGACATCATAAAAATATCTTAGTCATCATCCCTATTCCCATAAATAACTCAAATAGTCATTGCATAAATCAAAATGCGTAGAATTTATTTAAATGAGAGTTTATTCACTTTAACAATGAAATTACAATAATTTTGTGCCGCGGAACGTGCTTCGCCGTTGCGAATCGGAAAGAGAAGAGAGTTGCCATATAAAAATAATGTTCAGCAACTAAAAGCAAACTTGCCATATTAAATACTAATTAAGCTAGGTTTACACTATATGTTTTGTATTAAACAGTCATGTTGTCCCAATACTTGCCTCCTTTCTGACTCTTCGCCGGAATCTCGAAGTCGAGCTCGGGTATCCTCACGCTAGTGTAGTCACTCTTGACCACCTGCCTGTTCAGGTCCAATGGCTGCTCCACTCTGAGCTTCCATCTGGAAAAACAACATCTTGCATTAGGTTCAAGAAGAGATCGCTTTTAGAATCAGAAAATATTTATAAAAGTTCTGTACATCACTCTCGGCGGTGAGGTTTACCGCCAGGAGTTCACACCCAGGAGACGTAAAATTGTGTGCGCACCACGGGCGGTAGTTCGTATTCGGTTCGGGCCACAAACACCAGCGATCTCGGGCATTCACGAAATCACCGCCCTAGGTACGTAATGTACTATTTCATTACACTTGCTCGTAAATGGTGTTATTTCATGCATGTATACAGAATGACAATGACCTAAATTGTTTCCGAGGGAGTTATGGTGTGGAGTTAGTCTCTAGGGAGTAATGAGCTTGTGTGTGATCCGATTGGTTTAAAGCAAATCTAATTAACTGTAATAGTAATAATAATATAATAATATAAATAATATAATAGTAAGCTCAGTAAAGCTTGTGTTATGGGTTCTAGACGACGATATATATAATAGATATAAATACTTAAATACATAGAAAACATCCATGACTGAAAAACAAATATTCATGCTCATCACACAAATATTTGTCCTTACTGGGATTCGAACCCAGGACCTTCAGCTTCGTAGGCAGCGTCACTACCCACTAGGCTAACCGGTAGTCAAATTTATTATTTAATAAGTATTTATTGAAAAGACAGGATTCGAACCCAGGACCTTCAGCTTGGTAGCCAGCGTCTCTACACAATAGGCTCAATGACCATCAAATAAGGCCAAATAATTGTGTGGTGAGCATGAATCAACATTTTCATTGCAAAGTCCAATCTCTCATAAACGGCTGAACAATTTTCATGAAACATGGCTAAAAACACTCGGGATAAAATTATCTATGACAAAAAAACCGCATTCAAATCAGTCCATCCGTTTGGGAGTTACGATAACACAGACAGATACACAGACACATTGAACTTATAACACCCGTCTCTTTGCGTCGGGATTTACATATTACTTAAAAAAAAATTCAAGTTCTTTGCTCATAAAGTGTTAGTTACAATAGTTATGTTAGTAACAATTCACTACATTAGGAATCATTGACTGTTACTGTTATTGGTCATATTCAAATCGTGTATATCACCTGGTCCCGAGCTCCGCGAACGCACCTCCGGGCTGTATCTCATTGTTCTGGTAACCGCACTCCTCGCAGGAGAATGACATGATCACGACATTCTTGTAGTATGGGATGCGCGTGAGCAGCAGTCGCGTCATTCCCTGTACCACAGACAAAATAAATAAACAAACAGAATTCAACCTAGTCCAAAACTAACTTCATCGTCATCATCATCATATCAGCCGAAAGACGTCCACTGCTGGACATAGGCCTCCCCCAAGGAGTGCCAAAGTGAGTGAGTGGTTCTATGATTCACACAACCTTTACCCGGTTATCAGTCCACCTACGCTGCAAAACTAACTTGGCTCGTGAATGGCATTTGGATCTATAATAATAAGCACAGAGTGTTTTCTCCCCACAATGGAGTTGTGGACTGGCCATACAAAATCTAGTGCCGGGAGCACACCTTAGCACAGAGATACTACATGCTTATATATGACTTACTTCCGCCCGTGACTTCGTCTCTGTGGTCCAAGGATAAAAACTATTCTATATTTTATTCCAGGCAATGAAATATCTTCATGCAAAATTTCATCCAAATCGGTTAAGCGGTTTAAGCATTGAATGACAAACATCCAAACTTTCACAATTATAATACACTAGCTTCAGCCCGCGACTTTGACCGTGTGGACGCGGGATAACGATTATCCTATATTTAATCCAGGCTATAAACTATCTATCTGCAAAATTTCATACAAATTGGTTAAGCTGTTTAAGCAACATTGAGTCACACACACCCAGACTTTCGCATTTATAATATTAGTAGGATAATTAATAATAATAATATTTGGGGACAATCTTACACAAATCGACCTAGTCCCAAACTAAGCAAAGCTTGTACGATGGGTACTAGACGACGATATATATATGTATAAAGATAAATAAATACTTAAATACATAGAAAACATCCATGACTCAGGAACAAATATTCCTGCTCATCACACAAATAGATGCCCTTACCGGGATTCGAACCCAGGACCTCTTGCTTCGTAGGCAGGGTAACTACCAACTAGGCTAAAGCGGTCGTCTTTTTACTATCTAGTAGCTATGTTAATAACCTAAAAGTATGAGTATGATTATGAGTATTACATATATCTGTCTAATTAAAATGAAATGAAATAAATGATTTTTATTCAATGGCAGTTATACAACACTCAAAGATTTTTATTTGCTCGGAATGCAGTTACATAGCATTTAAAAATAAAATATAATAGTCCAGCACATTCAGCTTACGTGCAGGCGTGCAAAACAGCTTCAAGGAGTGTTAAAGTAAAAAAAGAAAAATATTATCAAGTCAAGTTCTACCAACACTGGTATCATAGGCCAGAGAGCTGAGTCGCGACGAGATAGACTATCCATCTCTTTCTAACAAGATCGCTTAGGCAGCTGACGCTGATACGTCTAAATCATAGCTCACTTAGCACAGGTTCACACTGCTTGAGATCGTTTGACGAGTCTGTTTTTAAAGTGGTTAATACTCTCAGACTTCACTACTTCCGAGTGTAATTTATTCCATGCCTTTACTATTAGATTTGTGATTTATTTTTTGTAATTTAGTCTCAGAATAGAACAATTTTCGAGCAAGTTCCATAATGTTGTTGTTTACTCACATTAGCATGGCAATTCATGCAGAGGGACTCCACCTCCGTTACTTCGGGGTCAGGATCATCGCCGCTGAGATCCCTGAACACCGGATTTAATTCCAAAGAGCACATGTTTAAAGAAAACTCGTAAAACTCCGGCAAAACAGCACGTTGCGAGCTAATATTTTTCAATGACGTTTTGACGTGACGTGACGTTTGATCTTTTTTTTTTTTTTTTTAAATTCGTCCATTCGGACAGGCTAAGACCATGGGCCATACTGCCTAGTGACGTTTGATCTGTCAATATACTTATTATACTCTTTGCTGTCAAAACAATTACGTACGTGACTAGGATTCCTAGTTTTTAGCCATATAGCATACCGCTAAAAACAATTACAATTCACAATTAAAGCGATCTCATTATCATTTCACTCTTTAAATAATTCGAACATATTTAAGGAAGCTTATCCTCCAAGGTCAACATGGTGAGTTACAGAGGCGCGCCTCCATAGGATGATGTCATTAGAAAGAAATAAACACACGTGACCTTGAATTCGAGGCAGGGTGACCTCACGTCATTATTTTTGTCGATTTGTCTGCGTTTTGTGCAGTCCGACAAAATTGAATATAGGGCAATAGTTCGCTCATTCAACTGTTATAGTTAACATTTGTTATTAGTAGGGTTATAATAAATTTATGCTTTCGGCGCGCAAGCCGCGTGTTTGAATTCGAATACTTGTGATTCTAGAGGAGGCACGCCGGCCGCTTATCATTTTTGTGCGCCTTCTCGGTATAATATAATTGAAATAGTAGTAATTAATCACATTGTAGAGTAGTAACGGAGATCCTATTAGGATTGGCGAGTTTTGGAACCGGATTGCTCAAATAAAATAAACAGTAAGTATGTATTATTTATATAAATATTTCTGCTTATATATATTCTATGTACTCTTTACTTTCACATAGTATATTGACTGAAATCGCTCTTAATCGATGCCTGATGGCTGCTTTCGTTCCTTAACCCTTTAAACGCCACGAGGACTTTTAAAGTCGTCATGGTTTGTGTGCCCAAAGGGCTAAGTAACCTTTTTTGAGTCAAGTGGGGATACTTTTGCTCTTTTATACCCCCGACGAAAAAGAGAGGTGTTATAGGTTTAACATGTGTAGGTAAAGAGAATATATATAACCTGTGTGTACGTATCTGTCTGATGGACAAACCGATTTAAGGCCTTTGAGGGACGTTTTTTAAAAACATTTTAAAATCGAAACTTGTCTATCGAGATCGAGATGGTTCTTTGCTAGGTTAAGGTTAGCAAGTAGGTACTGCTACCTACTTACCTATATTTTTTGTGATGAGTTGGTTTTTTTTTCGTAGTTATGAGTACAGGTCGACACATTTAAAAAGAACCCTGGCGGCCATACATTTTATATGGCCGCCAGGGCTCTTTTTACGCGTGTCGACCTGTAAACGAAGTGGCTTTTGTGTGTGGTGACTGGTGAATGAGTTAGGTATTATTATTTGATTTGCCTACGTCTTTACGCTATCTTTTTGTTTTCCAATTCTGAACTCCTTCGGAGTGCAGAGTACCTATAAGTAGTTAGAAGTATAAAATTGTTCGCTTTACGAATATATCGCACTTTGTTCTTATTTTGAAAAACTTACAGGTAAGTAATTGAAAGTGAATGTTTACTTCCGTACCTACTTCTTTTTTATGCTAAGTTAATTCAATGATATCAGCTACCTATTATATATTTGTATAAATTCGTCATAGAGTTCTCAGGTCAAGCGCACGTCATGCTAATAGAATATTACGAAAAACTGGTAACCGTGTAAATGTGGTACGATTAGAGTTCTACCAAGTTCAGTTGACAAGACGTCTGAATTTTACCTGAATTTTCAAGTATATTGGCAAAGCAAAGTATGCGATGGAATTTTAGATAAGTCAGAAATAGCCAAGTACTTGAATATAAATGAAACTCAAGACTAGCATTTGTAACATAATTAGCTTACTTTACTTCATCGTCATATTTTGTTCATCATTTTCGGCGAAGGAGATCATAATTAAGAACTAAACGAAAAAATCCTAAGTACGGGAAATAACCAACCCGCATTCAGCCGGTCTGGAGACTATAGCCCATCCATACTAATATTATAAATGCGAAAGTGTGTCTGTGTGTTTGTCTGTTACCTCTTCACGGTTAAACCGCTGAATCGGATGAAATTTAGAATGGCTATAGTTGTTTCGGGAAAGAAACATAGTTCCGTCATTAGTTTTTATACCGGAAACCATCCCCTAATGATGGAGCGGAATGGGGGATGAAAGTTTATATAGGGCTATGATATAAATACACGAGTTCCACGCGGACGGAGTCGCGGGCAGAAGCTAGTTCCCAATAATTTGTACCAATTTTGCATTATTGTAGATCGTAGGATTAACGAACAACGCGAATGCTAATAATGACGCTCCAGTCAAGGATAAGCTTCATTCGGCCTTAGTTGATATTTACAATGACAAATCTGTATTCGTGTTTACATTTTATCTTAGCGACATCGAACTAGGTCCCGGTTACGGCGGTTACATTACATCACAGCGCGTGTATTTACCGCGGAACGATGAGGTATGTAAATACCTACTCGGTATTTATATGTATGATGTAAGCGTGGTTCGTTCCGCATAGCGTTTAGGTTAAATTTACTTAGGACGCGACTAGTATAGCGTGACCCGCGATTCGTAATAACCATATTATGTAGTCTGAGGTCAGGTTATACTGGTTCTATTGTAGCGACGCGCTCGGTAATCTTTATGAGCGATAACGAGTAACTCAGTTTTTAACACATTGTTAGCAGGTATCTTTAGGGATCAAATAATACTAGTGGATCTCCAAGATTACTAGTGAGTATGAGACGACTCACCTCGTCTCTACTGAAAAAAAAAATGGTTTCATATTTACTAATCCACTGTGTACTTGACAGTAAGCATGTCCTTCACGTGGAAATTACTAAGAACTATTAGTAAGTGGAGGTCAAATGCTACTCCTGGTTTGTGACAGCCAACTTAATTTGACTTCTCGATCGTTTCGCGCACTGGCAATGTTGTAGAAGTTGATCCATGATTCAAATAAATTGCTCCCATAGACGCACGGAATAATAATAAAACCCATAGACGTGACTTGGGATTCGTAAAATGCGGGTAGATGCCTTATTTAGGTACCTATATGCTCTACAGAGGCTCACTTTCCCACTAATCATCAATATAATAATCGTCATTGTTAATAACGAAATAAAAACTTGATCTCTTCTCCAATATTAATTTTCTTGATGTAACCTTTGAAGGATAAGAAACAATGAGATGTGATATGCAATAAAATAAACATATATGGCTAAACATATGATGTGCTTATACCATATGTTTAATGTGAATAAACGACATTTCATTTCATTTCATATGAATATGGCTTTTTGGGAGAGGCATATGTCCAGCAGTGGACGTCTTTCGGCTGATATGATAATATGAATATCATATAAAATTAAATAATAACTATACGTTGTAACTTGTAACGGTTGTCATAATCAATTTTACCATCAAAGGAATCTGTACAACCGCACCGCCACTCTCCCCCCGTCGCTATTTTGAAACAGCTTTTCTCAAAAACACGTCACTGTTCCCAGATCATGGGTAAAGACGAAAAAGAAGACTCCGGCTTCGGGTTCAAAGACAAGGCGAAGGCGGAGGAGACTCTGAAGCTTTTGGAAAAACACGAGCCCAACTACCGGCGGCTCACCGTGAGGGGGCTCCTGGGGCGAGCCAAGAGGGTGCTCAGCAGTACGTATACGATGTTTCAGAGTCATCTCACCGATCATTATCTGTCCAGCTAGCACGATAGGTTTTATGGTCAAGTTTTATTTCGTCAGTAAAATAGGTACAAACCTGTTAAGTTATCCTATACCTAAGACAATATTTGTAATATACTACTTCCGGAAGAGCGGTGGCGGTGCTCTTAGCGCCACTTGCGCGCTCTTGAACGCTTAAAAAGAGGCACCAGCACACTCATGTAAATTTGTTGATGCTATCGAATGAACTAATTTTTTTAACGGCCCAAAGCTACAACACGCAACGTAAATTATGACATGTCAGGTTACCATGCTAGCTGTCCTGGACGATAGACAACCAAACCGGTCGAGTTATCTTGTGAGGTTTATCTGATTGTAACTACTTTGTGTGCTTGGAAAGAAGTGCCCATGACTTGGACTGGTCCGAGGAGATTAAGTCTAGTATGAGCGAGTAAGGGAAAGGACGCTTATTTTATGCTGTAAACGATCTTTATGATGATGGGAAACTTAAGTAAGTAGTCTTAGGCCGTGCGCCTAATACGCTCGCAACGTCGCATGCGCTGGTCAGAAATATCAGAATGTATGTATAACTTTCGAAGGACCGTTTTAGGTTTAACTACCGGTGTCTCACCAACGGATCCTATTTTATTAGGACAGAAAGAAATCCACTTACCTCACTCAACCTTATAGTTTCTTTCTAATCTTAGAGTTATCCCGATGGAATCCTGATCGAACCAGACGTCTAACCCTGGAACCTAACTTTAAAGATTGCCTTGTCTAATTTGAAGTTTCTTTTTCTAGTGACTAAGGCAGAAGAGAAAATAAAGAACATAAAAGAAGCAATGGAGGTATTTGAGAAGTGGCTAGCTGACCTCGAAGCGGGAAAAGAGAAGACTGAAAAGAAACCGGACAAGAAGAAGGAAGAAAAAGAGGAAAAGAAGGCAGAGAAAAAAGAAGATAGTGGTGTGAGTTAAATTTATTTACCTATTTTTAAATAACATTCTGATGCAGGTAGCATTGAAACTAAAAGTAATAGTTATCTATTAGGTCAATTTGAATGCTACCTGTCCGTCGTAGTATCCATACTAATATTATAAATACGAAAGCGTGTCTGTCTGTCCGTTTATTTCATTTTAAAACGTTATGCGAATAATAATGAAAAATAAGAACAAACAAAAACATAAAAAAAACTTACAAACTATTAGCTTAAACTATGTGAACCTAAACTATATATACCTACATATTTCCCCCAAAGCGCTGGCACTAGGCAGTGTGCCCATAAGACTGGCTGCGTTGCCTCGCTGAATGGCAATGCCAATACGTTGTGCGAGGAACGAGCTAGCCCTACGGTCGCCAGAGGACCGGATGAGCATATATTCAGCTTAGCTTTTTAAAAAGCTTTATTACAGGTCCCCAAGGATCCAGGGTCTCCACGCCAATCGCCGCAAATACGTAGTCTGTTACCTCTTCACGCTTAAACCGTTGAACCGATTTAGATGAAATTTGGTGTAGAGATAGTTCCACGCGGATGGAGTCGCGGGCCGAGGTTAGTATAAAATAAACGCAATGGTCCTGGGTGTCGGACTTCAAATATATAAGATAGAGCGAGGATCGATATCAATTCCAAGGTTTTCGTACCTATTTCAAGTAGCTTGCGGTCAGTTATCACCCATCCAAAAACAGACCACAGCTTATGTCGCGAACTCCGATGGTCCACAAAATTGACACATCATTACTGATCCACAGTCCAGCTCGGACGTCGAAATGGAAGACAAGGACGAAAAGAAGCTGCCAGCCGACACGGTCCCAGGGCTCGGTTTCAAAGACAAGGAGACTGCTGAAGGCACCCTCAAGGAGCTGGAGGGACGGGACCCGGATTACCAGAAGTTGGCGGTGAAGGGGCTCATTGGACGGGCGAAGAGGGTGCTAACATGTAAGTGAGGGATCTGCATTAGCCCCTTTAAGTAGCGACCACACCTGTGCGTTACGCTGTGTATACGCGTTGACGTGTCGTATGCGACACGTAGGTATTGTTCATACATTTTGCTGCGTTTACGGTGCGTTAGCGTATTTTGAGCAGCGGTGTGGTCGCTCCTTTATAAAGCAGAGGGAACTATATTGGATTCTTTATTCCGAGGGAGCTATATTCCCACCATGAATGAACCTTATTTCTATGTGATAGAGATCAGATGCCATTATGCCCGTTAAAGGGTTAATCAATAAAGGGTCGTCAACGAGCTTGTGACTCTGAAGTCGCACATCCATAGGATAGGCTACGGTGTCTGCTTGCAATTAGGAAGGCTGTGTAAGCTAGTTTGTCGCTGTCTTAATCTGAAAAAGAATCGTCATCGGCTCGATTAGTGTAAGATTGTCCCTTAATATTTATTTCTTTATTTATTTATTTACAATGTAATATCGTATCAAGAGCTCAAAACAGTGGCAGAGAGAAGAACAGAGTGGCGATTACTCCACCGACAAGAGCCCGGCTCTTAAGCTTATGATGATGATGAGTCCACTATGAAATTCTCGATTATCCCTTTATTTACAGGCACTCGGGACGAGACCAAGCTGGCCAACATAAAGGAGGCGATGGGAATCTTCGAGAAGTTCCTCGATGACTTCGACACCAATCATCTGAGCAAGCAGAACAACGCGTACCTGAGTCTGGGCATCGTCAGGACTGCGGAGAAGTCAGCCGGGGACGCTGTTACTGAACAACAGGTTTGTGAATAAACCGCTTTCAGTGTCGCTAGTTGAGGGCTCATGTGCTTTGATACGCATACTAAGTCACCAGGCACTAACCTGGCAACGATGCTACCAGTAGTTTCGCCTCTTCGTTAAGACTTCAGATGGCACGGTTGTGCCTTCCACAAAAACAAGTCTCAACGCTAATTCTTAAAACCAGGTGCCAAGTGACCCTCACGCACAGCAGGGCAGCTAAAGCTTTCCATTTTAATGGAAAGCTTTAGCTTTAGATCCACGTCGTTCATAAAAGATGGATCCATCCATTTTGTATGATACACATATCTTGTATGGCGCTGTAAGCTGCAACCCCATACAAGGTCTATGTAATGGCGACCCTGCTTATACCGCTATCAAGTGAACATGTTGACATTGTTATCATATTTTTAACCCCCGAAGCAAGAAGAGGGGTGTTTTAAGTATAACTTGTCTGTCGGTGTATCTGTCTGTTGTATCGTAGCTCCCTAACGGATGGACCGATTTGAATGCGTTTTTTTTTTCATAGTCATAGATAATTTTATCCCAAGTGTTCTTTGCCATGTTTCATGAAAATCTGTTCAGCCGTTTTTGAGATATTGGACTTTGAAATGAAAATGTCCGGGGTTTTTCAACTTTTCTACGTTGTAGTTAGGTATATAATACGTAAGTAATAAGATAACGTTTCTTTTGTTTTCAGAAAGCCTTCATAGCAGCGTATAGCTCAGTGAACGGCGAGTACAAGCGTCTGCGCACCGTGGCAGAGAAAGATGGCGGGAAGACCTGGGACATTGTCAGGAACGATGCACTCAAGGCGCTGAAGGAGAAGGTGAATTTACTTCAAACTATCGTAATCCTGAGGCTGAACAGTTAACGTCACTGAACAGATACTTATACATTTAGCGACTTATCAATAAGTCGTCCGTTGGAATAAGGTGCAAAACGGACAACCAGTCATCTTGGCACTCTTTGGCAGAGGCCTATGTCGATGAGTGGTCATGATATGATGATGACAATGAAGATGCAAAAGAGTAAACGTGTCTTTTTCGTAGACTGTACAATAAAGATACGATGAGACTCGCTCATATTTGGTTGGAGTAGCCCAATTGAGGAAGTACCCACCTTACAAAAAACCGCAACCACTGAACACCACGAACTGAACTTTGACGACCGCTTTAGCCTAGTTGGTAGTGACCCTGCCTACGAAGCAAGAGGTCCTGGGTTCGAATCCCGGTAAGGGCAAACATTTATGTGATGAGCATGAATATTTGTTTCTGAGTCATGGATATTTTCTATGTATTTAAGTATTTATATCTATTATATATATCGTCGTCTAGTACCCATAAAACAAGCCTTACTGAGCTTACTATAGGGACTAGGTCGATTTGTGTAAGATTGTCCCCTTATATTTATTTATTTTATTTTATATTTAAAATGTAATAATAAAATGTAACCACTACTCTGCTTCTTGTGTTCCTGGTGTGGATTAAGGTGGCCAGATCTCTGGAGGATCGTCAAATCAATAAATGGTTGGCAATGCTCTACAGCGCTCCTGATTCTTTTAGAGTCGCAAGCGGCCATAGACTACTGCGTCTGCTTATCGTAAGGCCGGCTGTACGCTTTTATGCCTCTGACGTAGTTAAAAAAAAATTCGTATACTAATACATATAGTGAAAAAAAAACGCGTCTTCATGGTGTTACAAATAAAATTGCCGACATCTTAGTTTGAGTCGTCCATTTATGCTAATTTGTGTCCTAATTTAAATTTCTGTCGTTTTCAGCACGCCGACGCAAAACTCTTCAACGACAAAGACGAGCCGACACCGGAACACTTGGAACTCCTCGTATGGGCGTATTCTCCTGAAGCAACGAAGGTCAAGAAGGTCGTATCGGAGACTAAAGATGGCGACCGGAAACGGAAGAGCAGCGGAGGAGACGACACTCCTAGCAAAAAGAAGAAAGAGTAGAAGTTGAACAAATAAAATACTTGGTTCAAGTTTCTGTTAGGGAGGATAAGGAATGAAAATGATGCTTGTGGGATAACTTAAACACTAAAGTGTTTCCAGCAGTGCCAATGGTTCGATTTACTGTACTGTTTCAGTATGCATTTACAATTAATGTTACGATTTCTGCAATAAAGTGTTACTTAAATATCATTGTCTTTCATTTAACAATTAAAAAAATATACAGCAGTGTCGTAAAATAGTAATCTAGGAACTTATCCTAGAAATGTTTGCTACGCATTGCTTTTACAAGTAATTATTGTGTTGTTATGTTTAACTTACCTCTTTTTTATTTTTTACTATGTCTGGTGAGCAATAAAGAATATTTGTATTTGTAGAAATAAACTTTATTTATTAATAAAGTACATCCACACCATTGTTATATTACAAGTATCGCAAAAAGTATTATTTAACAGTACTACAGTACTTTTTACTATAGCTGATATATATCACGTATTCATGTCGTGGACTTCGAAAGAGTTAATTTTTTTTTTTTTTAATTCGTCCATTCGGACAGGCTAAGACCATGGGCCATACTGCCTAGTCTTCAGTAAGTATAATTTCATTTGATCGAATCCAGTAATAACGTCTTCAGTAGTTTCAAATCAGAAGTCTCTAGTCCAATAAATATGTCTTCAGTTATTTCCAATTCATATGAACAAATCTAGATATTAAGTCATCATCAGTATTATCAACATATGTGTCAAATCCAAAAAATAAGTCTTCAGTTATTCCAATCCAATTCATGAAGTCAAATCCAGTAATTAAGTCTTGAGTATGTTCCAATAAAAACGTCAAATCCAATATTCAGCTCTTCAAAAAAGCTTACACCTCATCCAGACATTCCAAAAAGTCATTTGACCAACAAAATATAGGTACAATGCTTCAATAAAAATATATACAATTTTAAGCAAGTTTTAAATTTAGCATCATATTTACAGCATACACACAGTATTATGTACAAAATTAAACAAAGGTAAATAAGTAGACGACTCCTTCAACAAATCAGTTACTGAGAGCGGGATTCGATTAGAAGCTCCATAAATCTCAAGCAACTCATCCATCAGCACTAGGCGCTGAATGCCAAAGGATGAGCAACTAAACAGAATGTGATCTATAGACTGAACCTCTTGCTTTTGACAATGATCGCAATAAGGGGAAGAGACAAAGTTTTTACGATGGAGATGAAAATTTAAACGACAATGACCAATGCGCATACGAGTAATTATGGTGTAAAACCTACGATGCATGTAAGTTTTAAACTTACAAAACCAAGGCTTACTATTAACTTGGTTATCTAACAAAGCATACAAATGAGCCTTATTCTCAACTTCTGTAAAATGATACCAATGTCTTCCCCAAAGAACAGTCATACGCTGTTTTAGATTACTTATAATATCAGAATATGGCAAGGTCACAGCTAAGTCCCTGCTGTCGGGAACCAGGGACAAGTCAGATGCATTAGCAATAGTTCTAGCTAGGTAGTCGGCGTTTTCATTACCAGAAACTCCTTTATGAGACGGAACCCATACAAAATCTATTTTAATACCAATTAAAGATAGTTCTAACCATAATTCTTTAATGGAAAAAATTTGATAGCAAGTGCTAGCATTCATTTTGTTACTCGATAAACTTATTAATACACTCATACTATCGCTTACTATGACCCATTCTTTACTATATTGATTATGTTCTTTAACATGTTTCAAAGCAAATAAGATGGCAGTTGCTTCAGCAGTAAAGATACTTGCATTTTTATTGATATTAAACCCAATACCTTTATTAATTTCAGGTTGATAAATTGCAAAGGAAACAGCATTATTATTTTTGGCACCATCCGTATAAATAAATTTACAATTAGACCATTCTGACAACAATAAATAAGCCTCCTCTTTGGAAGTTAGCTTTGAATCTATTACAATTTTTATATCGGGATATTTACTCTTAAAAGAGCCTGTGTAACAGGGAAGAAGGTCATTATCAAGATGTATATTTAACTCCTGCAAAGAGTGAAAGAAAGAAGTAAAATCCTGAAGAACATACATGCGCCTTTGAAAAGGCGATGATTGGAAAGAAATCAAGTTGTGAAGAAGATCGTTCTTAGGCAAGCTGTATAACTTTAAAATAAATCTTTCTTTTAAATAACGAAATCTAATATGAATAGGAGGAAGATTCGATTCAATTTGCATAGCAGCGATAGGACTAGTTTTAAATGCACCCAGTATTGTCCGCATACATTTGTTTTGTATTTTATCTAATGAATTTACAATTTTATCATCTCCAGCAAAACATAGAAAACCATATTCAAAATGACTTCGAACTAGAGACTTATACAAGATTAACAAAATTTTGGGGTCTGCACCCCATGAAGTGGCGCACAGCGATTTTAACACATTGTATGCTTTGTTAGCTTTGGTTATAATACTGTCAGCATATTTTATCCAGGAAAGTTTTGAAGTAAATATAACACCTAAAAACTTTATTAGATCATATGAAATAGGCAGTGATATGTCATTGTACAAAACTGTGGGCAAACACATGCTTTTGCGACCAAAAATAAAAACTTTGGTTTTAGTCGAATTTACATCTAAGTTCAGATAAGCAAAGTATTTATGTATGATTTAAATCAGATCCTGACACATAAACAACCAAATCATCTGCATACTGCAGATTTTTAACCTTTGTTCCTAGAATAAGATTTAGTCTCCTAATGTACAAAATAAAAATTAAAGGGGATAAGATACCTCCTTGACAAACCCCTAAAGAAGATAATCTTGGGCCATATAAGTGATTGTTAAATTTAACAAAAACCTTCCTGTTTGTTAAAAACATTTGTAAGAAATTTATTATTTTGCCAGGTAACCCTATCATTGACAGCTCTCTACATAAAACGGAAATATTGACACTGTTAAATGCACCTGCAATGTCAAAGAATACCGAAAGAAGATACTGATTATTATATATGCTGTTAAGTGCATCAAGTTGCAACTGACAAATACTCTCACGAGAAGACCGACCTTTACGAAAACCAAACTGATTGCAGGGTAACAGACCATTTTGTTCGACAAAAAATTCCAACCGTTGCTTTAGAAGCTGTTCAAAAACCTTTCCTACACAAGATGTGAGTGCTATAGGTCGATATGAGTCGGGTAACAATTTATCTTTATCAGGCTTTAAAATTGGGACCAAGCAATCTGTTTTCCAATCATCAGGAATTAAGTTTTCTTCCCACAGCTGATTTAATATGTTTAAAAAGGTCTTTAGATTTTGTGAACTTAAATTTTTCAGTAAAATATATGGTATTCCATCAAGACCAAAGGATGTATCTCTTCTTGAAAATAGGGCAGATTTAAGCTCTTGCAAAGAAAACGGTTCAGTAAGATACTTATCATTATCATTTTCTGTGTGAACATAATTTAAAGACTCATTAAGCACAAAATCAGGAGTGTATTTCTTAAGAAAATCTGATATCCAACTATTATTACTAGCGTGTTTTGAAATGAATGTTTTATTAAATTTCCGCATGTAATTCCATATTAATGTCAAAGGAGTGCACCGGTTAAATGAGTTACACAGATTTATCCAACTATTACGCTGTTCAGTCTTAAGAACAAGCTTTTTAAGGGCTCGAAGTCTTTTAAATTCTATATAATTCTCTTCACTAGGTTCACTTTTAAATTTTATATAAGCATGTTTTGAATTAAGTACAGCTTCTGAACACTTATGATTCCACCAAGGCAGCCGGGGAAATTTCAAAGATTTTGGTGTACACGGATTAGAACTATTCAAAGACCTATGTCTAGGGATGGACTCTACAGCAGTAGATCGCAAAATATTACAAAACAGATTGAGCGCATCTATCGAAGACATATTTTCAAAATCAATATTAGCCAAACAAAAATCAACTGATTGCCTGTACATTTTCCAATTCACCTGTTTGTAATTTGGGTGAATGGGCAAATGTACATTATTACATATTGGATTACTTTGTGAGCTATTTTCATTACCAACTATCATTTTTATCATTACAGGCAAATGATAACTGCTGCCAAGAGGACAATCCATAACAGACCAATCACATGAAAGTGCCAATGATGGAGAAACGAAAGTTAAATCCAGAGCATTAGGACGCCAAGAAGAAGAACCAGTTGTAGTAGTTTGACCATTATTTAAAAGAACCAAGTCATTGCCATCAATAATATCTAAGACATCTCTACCTCGAGGCAATGTATCAACACAGCCCCATGACATATGATGAGCATTTAGATCGCCTCCAAAAAGCATTGGCTGCGGAATAGATTTTATCAAAGCATCAAATTTACTTTTATTAAATGGGGGATCAGAATTTGATGGACTATAAAAACTTACTACACTCAACTGCTTGTTGTTTATAATTATTTGTACACAGATATTTTGTAGAGCATTGTCAAAATAAGTTTTAATATTAGAATATACTATATTGTTATGAATAAGTATTGCTACACCATTATGTTTATTACCACAGTCATTTCTAATGACATTGTATCCTTTAATTGAAAATTTTTGATGTTGTTTTAACCAGGTTTCAGAAATTATTGCTATGTGAATGTTATTTTCATATAAGAATCTAGTAAAGATTAGCCTATTGCTTATTATACTCTGAGCATTCCACTGCACTATGTTCAATATGTCCATAAAGAAAAAAATTAAGGTTGTTTCCTGAAAGTGTTTTTAAGTGTTTCTTTTATATTGTTAGAATTTATTGGCGTTTCTTTATCAGCACAAATTTTAACTATAGCTTCCACAAGTAGATTCATAAATCTGTCAGATTTGGTCAGATTACTTAGATGGGTGTCAATATATTTTGAGCCGAGCTGCGGAAATGCAACGTCACAAAACAAATCGGAATATTTAGCACTACGTGATTTTAACTTATTTTCCTCAATTTTCTGTTTTTTAATTGGACATGCAGCAGATATAGCCACGTGATCCCCACCACAGTTTGCGCATTGTGTTTTAACCTTATTACAATTTTTGAAATTATGAGGTTCAGCACAAATTGAACATACTTCATTATTTTTACAATACTTTGCTATATGACCAAATTTCATGCAACGAAGGCATTGCTTTACTGGAGGAATATAGATCCCTACTTCGTGCCTCCAATGGTCAAGTGTTACATATTCAGGCAACTGTACAGAGGCAAAAGTCACGGCAACCGTCTGAGTTGGAACCATTGAGACGATACCCAGCGTGTCTTTTACCCGCCGCATAAACCGTCTTACGCTTATCACCTTTTTACTGGAAGCTATTAATTGGAAAATCTTCTGGTTCGAATAATCAATCGGCACTGAAGTGAGAACACCCGTAACCTCGGTCTCAGATGCTGGGATTGAAGCATTCATGTGAATTTCATTTAATAATTTTTCATTTTTTAGGAAGACATTGGCGTGATTTGGGAGATCGAACATAATCCCAACTTTGTATGCATTAATTGTTCTTAGATGCATCACGCCCGACACGCGATGCTTTCGGATTGCATTGGACAAAGCAAGTCTATCTTTGTCAGAAAATTTGTGGTCATCCTCTCTGTGATTCAGAAAAACAATAAATTCTTTCTTAGCTGAATTTTCGTCGTACAACCTGTAATAACTTTTGGCCCTGAAAGGAGTATACTTCTCTTTGTCATCTTCTTTAGTCTTCTTTTTTGCAGGTATGCGCTCCGAGGGCGCACCTGTATCCGCATCAGAACTACTTTCAGATTGAAGATCTGGCTCCGGCTCCAAGCCCTCCAACCGAGAACGCTTTCCCGTACGCTTCCCCATGACTGGGGAAGCGCACCAAACCGATAACCAAATCAACTATGAATTAAAATTAAAATTAAGACTAAATATGTACAAATTAACACCTAAAATTAATTTACAATAAAATATTTTATCAAGCGCGCCTATCACTTTCAACGTTCCCGCCAAAAAAAAAAAAAAAACTCGAAAGAGTTAAGTCATAACATGCCGCCAAAAAATCCTTTTGCCGTTTTTCAATAAGATAACTAGTGCCCGTATAGCCACTTAAAAAAATGCAAGGAACCGTCAACGGCGTCAATACATTTGAATTTTAAAAAATCATTTATTCATATTTTCAGTAAATTGAAATGACTCTATTTTCTTCTGAAAATAAATGTACATTTTATTAGAATACGGAACTTAATTTGTCCTTAAGTCAAATACATAGCAAGCTTGTTCCAATTTACCTATGACCGAAAAACGCTTCAAACTCAGTTCATCGATTTGACGTAACGTTGTAAACACAGAGTACAATGAACTCTTTCAATTTCGCGATAAAACTGACTGAAACAAGGCGAACTATGAATTAAATGTGTCTTATTTAGTGCCCTTTTGTTATTTAGTAGCCATTACATGTACAAAAGAGCCTTATTTAGTGTTGTTTCCATAACGTAAGACTGGGCGTGGAGTGTTCACTTATGTGCTATTTTTACACTTTACGGTGAGTAATTAAAACAAAAACAGTATTTAAGGTGCTAAAAGCATCAGTACGCACTGTTACTGAGTTATTTTTCTACTATTGCAAGTCTTTAATAGTTCATTTTGTTACCGATTTTAATTGTAATATTTTATAAAATATTCTTATAAGATTCATCTCGATATTGATGTCTTGTATTTAAAGAGTTTTTTTTTAATTGTCAATGTAGCTGTATAATAACCCTCCTCTCCTTCGGTAGTCGGGTAAAAAGTACATAAGTGTGTAACTAAAATCACTTCAATACAAAGTTCCATAGGATTTCTTTTAATTTTTTTTCTTTACAGAAAATGTTATAGTTGGTGAAAATGCAGACGCAACGAAGGAGTATGGAGGCGAGCAGTGATGCAAGCTACTGTAAGTCATAAACATAGATACCTGCTATTTATTTATTAAAACATTATTACCGAAACAAAACATACAAACAATGACCACTTTAGTCTAATTGGTTGTTAGTGACCCTGCCTACGAAGCAAGAGGTATTGGGTTTGAATCCCGGTAAGGATGTTTATCTGTGTGATGAACACACAATTCAATATTATGGTACTATCAACCAGATCTGATGATGGAGACAGATGGCCATGGCAATTAAGTACTAAACCAATGTAAGCCCATTCAGTTGGGGCTACTTAGGGTGAGTTGCACCAAACCGTCTGTAATCGTAAGCGGTGTTCGTTAAAATCTGAATGTATGGAACGCTTGACAAGTTTCTATGGACTGACAGCTGTCAGCGCCATATTTAACGTTGATCGGTCTGTAATCGTAAGTCGGTGCAACCCGCCCTTAGAATCGTCTCAAAGAGTAGTTGATTATGTTATACAGAAAAGTACAGTCGGCAATAAAAGCTTGTACCAAAAAAATGTTTTTCTTGACTGAAACTATTTTTTTGTGCAGATGACAGGGAGCCCTATGAGGAGTGGGGTAGCCGCTCCTCTCTAAGCCAACAAGAAGAGGTAAGTTGACATTTATCATGTTAGTGGCTGTAAATCTCGCGAAACTATTTTTTTTGATCTACAAACATCTAGCTATATGCTCAACCCAGCATGTCTATCATGGGGCGGCTGCGACATACTCTTGATTTTTCTCCCACTATACCTCTTGTTCTAATTGTTCTGATAAGAGAGAGACAGATAGTCCAAGAAGAATCGAAAGAGCTTGAGCGCCGTCGCGTGATAGCCGTGCAGGGTGTAAAATTCAAAAAATAAAATAGTCTATTGCCATCTTTAGGGCTTAGGCTGAGCCAGTAGGGGTTTAGACACTAAATAAAAGAAGAATTAATATTCTATTTTCTCGATAAACGATTTAAAATGTAATGTCAAGTGGAGACAGGCGATAAAATAATCCCTCAAAGTTAGAAGTGTCCAAAGTTTTAGGAGGGGGTTTACGCTCGTGGATCGTGACGTCACTATCCACGCGTGGATTTCTCTCTGTAACAAGCAACCTTAAAGTGTAGCCTTTTAATTTTATGAGAGACTTGAGTGAGTGTCATTAGGCTTCTTTCCTTTCAATATTGACGACGACGACCGCCGTTGCCTAGTTGGTAGTGACCCTGCCTATGAAGCCGGAGGTCCCGGGTTCGAATCCCGGTAAGGGCATTTATTTGTGTGATGAGCATGAATATTTATTTGTTCCTGAGTCATGGATGTGTTCTATATATTTAAGTAATGTATTTATCTATATAAGTATGTTTATCGTCGTCTAGTACCCATAGTACAAGCTTTGCTTAGTTTGGGACTAGGTTGATTTGTGTAAGATTGTCCCATATATTTATTTATTTTATTTATTAATATGTTATTGCCTTCTTTCCTTTAAAGTGTAATAAACCCCTTGTGCGGTGAAATTTGTAGGAAGATGCGGTGTGCGGTTGTACGAGTATGCAAGTACCTCAGTTTGCATATGAAGTCCGCATGGTAATTGACATGACACTGCAGCGCACATACGTGCGGTGAAAGTTGTACGCGGCTCCGCACACCGCAGCAGGTACCGGCGGCAGTGTGATAATCTTCCTACATGTTAAATTTCATCGCAATTGGTCCATCCAGCAGTTTAGCCGTGAAAAGGTTACAGACAGTTACTATCGCGTTTATAAAAAAAAATGAATACTCTCTATGACACCACGACTTGAGGGACATATTATCTTACTATTAAATTATAATATTAGTTAGTATGGTTTTTCCACGTCAAAATTAACCAATAATCGACTATAACCTGTAGGCAATAAAGCAGTTTTTGATCGCGCCCGTTGCAAATGCAATACCCGTCAATTTCCCGCCAAATAACTTTTTTTTCAAACGCTCAAAGATCAAATAATGAACCATAAATTAATAGACCACATCAAATAAAAATCTATAACGGTTCAGGAAGTGGGATTATCTTTTTTTTTTCACTCGGAATGCCTCGGAGTGTCTCGGCTATTTTCGGCGAGTGAGTTTCCTTTGCCTATTTTCGAATGTTAGGGTTGTCAAAATGGCATTAAAACTTTTTATAACCGTATTTTTACGAAACTGTAGTATATTGTGTTTTCATGATATGCATGACTTAATACTAATTTATTTATTTAGACAAGGTAACAAAATATGAATTGTTATACACAATACAAATATTTAGCACAGCTCTATGAAAAGAAAATATTCAATGTACCTACATTTTTATAACTACCAAGCACAACATACTAATCGAAATGAGACAATTGTGAAAGAGTCTAACTTATTATCATTAATCGAAACTGAGGCAAATTGGTGCAATTCACTCATTTTAGTGTGCCACTTTTGAGGCGATTACCCCAAAGGGTAAAACGGTACCCTTTTACTTCGCTGTCTGCCCGTCCGTCCGTCTGTCTGTAACCAGGCTGTAGGCGCGGCCGTTTATTATGTTTCACTAGCTAAGCCCGATATAAAAAACAATCCTTTATTCCATCCTTTTTTTTATCCAGGGTATAAACTATCTTCGTGTGAATTTTCATCCAAATCGGTTTAGACGCTAAGCGTTATTGAGTAACAAACATACTAATCTTGTTAATCATCCAAACTTTCGTATTTAGGTATAATATATTAGTAGGATCATTGACTTAGACCCAATTCTTATAAGGTTCGATTGAGCTAGGACATTAGATACACATGTAAAACATACATCTGGGGAAGTACTTAACACCACCTTAAAGCTGATTTTCCACCAGAAGTATGGCGTATGGCAAATTTTCAATTCCTCGCGCATCTTCGGTGGAAATAGAAAGTGCCATAGAAATTTCAATTCTCGCCTAGCCTCGTCTAATCTCGCCCCTCCGGTGTAAAATCAGCTTAATGAAGATCGTAGCCATAATAACAGTGCTAATCGTGCAGAGGGGCTACCGCGAAACGAAAACGAACTTCGCTTTTGTATCTCCGTCTCTGTCGCACTTGCTGGTTCGAGCGACAGAGAGGGAGATACACGAACGAAATTCGTTTTCACTTTGCGGTAGCCCGTCTGGTAGGCTAGATCGTATTATTCAGCGGGTATGTGGCGAGCTTTACCACAGAATAGAAAATAATACGCTTTACAGTGAAAAGCATCGATATTCAGTGCAGTTCAGCGGTAATTGGCACAGTGAGCGCAAGCAGCACGGTCTCTTTCTAACTAGAACACTTAGAAAGAGCCGGATCGTCTATCTCGCCGCCACAGCTCCGCGCCGTTTTGTGGTATCTGGTATCCGTGCTGAGCTATAACCACGAAAATCAAATTACGAAGTTCGGATATCTCCGTCTCTATCGCACTTATGGTTTATGTTACTCGAACGACAGAGACAGAGATATGCGAACTTCGAGATTCGATTTTGGCGGTAGTGCCGCTGGCCATAACTCAGCGAATCTGTTGAAATATGAAGCGCACGCATAGTTGGGAACAAAAATGGCGCCGGTATTACGTATTTACCCGGTGCTCAATAATGTACAACCCTGCGAGCGAAGCGTTACTAAAGAACTCGATCGGACTTTTACAAACTTTCTACAGTCAAATGGGGTACAGTCGGCTAAAGAGATCGATACGGTCAACGTTACAAAAATATGTGTTCACGACCTTTAGAGGTCATAGCTCATTGGAGCCACCCGTTGCCCGACCCGCGCCGGCTCGCCTCGAGCGGTTAGGTATTCTTTATATGGATTTGTACGGGCATGCGCTCACTACATCAAATCCATCAACTCCGTAGTCAGCACATTTACCAGGCGAGGCGGTGAGGGTCGGGCGACGGGTGGCTCTAATAAGCTATGACCTTAGATGTCTCCTGGAACTCCCCAATGATTTACTTAAATCTATAAAAGTAGGTTCGTCACAGATTCTGATGTGATTCCGTTGAAATAGTAACGAATTAAGTGCCAAAGATCTCAGAATCACCTTTCTTGATGAATCGACGGAACTCCTCAAATATTATTGGCCCTCAAAGAGCGATTTGGTTTTTTCTGTAATAATCAATGTTCATGTGGTACCTTCTTAAAGTGGAAAGGAAATGCTCACATGGCTTGGAAGAGTGCTGAATTGAAGTCGGTTAAAACTTTGTTTTTAAAGTGAATTATATTAGACCACAATCTTTGTAGGTTTGTCGCTCGAAGCAAAATATTTTTCGCGCGAGTGTCGAGCGACTTGAAACGTGTAGTACCGCTGTAGGCGCCATCTGACAATTGCGAAAAAGTGTTGCCACATGATAATTAACTTACCGGATTTCTGGTATTTATTTATGTTTTCACGATGTTCGTGAAAACTTTGTTTTTTATCACTGAAATCAAAAAATATGGGGTTTATTCTCTTTTTACTATATTTTATCTAACTTCTATTTATTTTTTTTACTTCGAAAAAGAGGAAGGTTCCCTATTTGTCAGAATCTGTTATTTTTTATGTATGTTCCACCATTACTCGAAGACGTCTGGACTGATTTAAAAAAATCTTTGTTTTTATGTTAGGGTATCCTTTCCAAGTCCCGTAGTCATCAGGTCAGGATGTGGTGATGGAATCCTACAGTGCGACAGAAAAGAGTAGAAATTAAATAAGGGCGCCACTTTCTACGTAACTGTCACAATTTGACGTAAAATGCTTAAACATGGCAACAATTTAGTATGGATTTTTTTAGTTCCATTTTATTAAATTTGTGTTCTTTTCTGTCGCACTGTAGAGAAATTTTACCTCATTTAGCGATTTGGGTTTTTTCTGTAATAATCAACGCATTCGCTCTCGGAAAGCGGTTTATGTGGAAATGTTAATAAATGTGGCTTGGCGGAGTACTGTGTAGTTTAGATTATTTCATTTTATTGAACAACTTTTCACATGATACAAGGCATTTGACTTAATCTCTTAAGGCCCAAGCTATTTTTAGGACTTATGTAATAACGGCCCAGTGTCCTGAAAATAGGTCATAAAAATACTTTAATTTTGAAATTTCGAGCTCCTTCAATAGAGTTTAAATTTTATTACCAAAAGCTACTGATTTGGGCTGTTAAGCCTGAAATTCTTTGTCCTAAAATTAGGCCGATGGGCCTTACGAGGTTAAATTATATTATTTATCGTACAGCGATCGTCGAGGTATGCAAATATAATAAATGAATTATGTGTATGGATCGTCTATGAATCTGTCGGATCGGAGGTGGTTCGTCTTGTAAGTGTACACATGACACTTTTTGCAACTCGGTCTTTAATTCGTCGGAACTCACGCACGTCTTAGATGAAACTGCAAACGTTATAAGGATGTATGCTAGGATTTAACAATATACATGTAATACGTAATGTACGTATTACATGTATATTGTTAAAGTTCAAAGGGGAACTTATTTACAAGGAATATTAACACTAAAATCAATATGATGGTTTTTTTAAAGGAAATTATCGGTAAATTTGAATTCTATTCCTGGCAACCCTGCCAAACCGGAATGCGCCATACCGCGCCGCGCCGCCCGCCGCGCAGTTGTGAGTCGTGCTACGTCACCAAAATAAATAAAACAACAGTTGCACCGAAAAAAAAACTTATCAAAATAAAAAGACATTCGCGATGTGAAAATTAATAAGTTCAGTGTTTCCGTGCTTGCAAATAGCAATATTGTCGTATTTCGTCTTCGAAATTTTGTGCAGCGATGTGTTTTAGTGCTGACCTAGTTTTAAATGCAATGTGACGTCATTTGGTAATTTTTACAAGCTTTTAAGTTTTGGATTTTCAATACACCGACGTAAGTGGTAAAGTTATAGTGCAAAATCTACGAGTGATGTGCTTTTCGAAATCTACCTCTTTTACAAGCTTTTTATTCTAGTTTGCTGTAATTCACATGTTGGAGACGTTATTCTGTTTTAGGAACATAAACTTTGTGTTAAATTAAAGTCAAAAAACTGAAATTATTATGAAAATAATCTAATGCGACAAATTTTAGAGCATTTTTGTTTGTAGTGGATGTAGTACTTGCAGTGCTAATAACATTTTGTTTGATCCATTTTATTATTGTAACTGGCTGTTATAAAAACACTTGACAATCTAATGTTGAGATTGGAGATGAAACTAGCACAACAAACATTATTTACTACTGAGTTGTTCGCCTATTTTATTTCAAAAATGGAACACTGCATAAGGGTCAACAACTTTCGTGTAGACAATACAATGGTTAACAGTTTAACACTGAACACTAAACTCATATTAAAAAAATGTTTGGCAATAGATATCTTAAAAAATTTGAACCCATTATGTTGTTATGAAGTCAAAAAACAAAAAAACTAAGTTTATTAGGATATTCTGCTGGACAAGTGGTTAAAGCAGTCACATATTTTAGGCATTTTCCATAATTCTAAGCTACGGTAGCTCAGTGGTTCAGGCATGCGGCTGTCAAACAGCGGTCGTGGGTTCGAATCCCGGCTCATACCAATGAGTTTTTCGGAACTTATGTACGGAATATGATTTCATATTTACCGTTAGCTTTTCGGTGAAGGAAAAACATCGTGAGGAAACCTGCATACATCTGCAAAGAAATTCAAAGGTGTATGTGAAGTCCCCAATCCGCACTGGGCCAGCGTGGGGACTACTGCCCGTTCCCTCTTATCCATGAGAGGAGGCCTGTGCCCAGCAGTGGGACGGTATATAGGCTGATTTATTATTGTATTATATTATAATCATTTCTAGCAACAGAAACTAAAGACCTAGATATGGCGGAACCCATTGTTTCAAGAAAACCGAACTAGAGATATTCAACTTTAGTTGACAGTGCTATAGAGTTCCGAAAATAAACAGCATCTAAGGAATGAAAGCTTGTAAAATAGACAACAGCTGAGTTAGGGTGTCAATTTTGGTGTATTTTGGAGATATTCTTAAATTCATTTATTTATTTATTTCCATCAACTTCCTTGTTGTATTTCTAAATATGGGCCAAGGCCTTTATACATATATAACTAACAATCCAAGGAATGTTTATATTCAAACCAAAGTATTCATTAAAAAAAAAAACAATAAATGCAATTAAACAACATTGTTGCTTGTTTGGCAATTGACAGTTGTACGTTTATCTGGGGGCACGGCAGTGCCCCCGCCAAGACGAGCGAAGCGAATCGCAAGCGAAGCGCAACGCAAGGGCACTTATACCTACCTTTTCTCGAAGGGGTTCGTCGTTTTTTTGAACCCTCGTAACTTAGGTTTGGATTATACCAGATAAACAAAATTCTCGGGATATGATGTCAATAGTGGACTTTTTAAAAATATAAAATTTCAGTAACATAGCTCTTATACTTAAGATTTTATTGATATCTTAAAAACGCCGTTTTCGTCACTGACTCTCTGATGTTGATCATCAAAACCTCTAGGGTACTTCCTGAAGTCCTAGAAAGCTAAAATTTGGTATGTAAGCTAGTATCAGTACACAATCAACTAAATAATTCAAAAAATTGGAACTTTCACCCCCCAATAGGGGATGGAACTTTGTATGAGACTTCCGCAAATTTTGATGCTAGGGGTCTGAAAAATTATATTTGTTATAAATAATTACCTTACAAAAAGGAATGAGAACCCACCAAAAACATTACATGAATGTTGGACACGTCCCGGTCGCCGCATACTCTCACGCGTGTCTATACTTTTTAGCCAAGATATGGAATTTGTAGAGTGTGGCTGGTAGTGGTAAAGTTACGGTGTGTAGGAGAGGAAGCTTGGCGCTACTTATGATCTGATATATTTTTAACGCTGAAATCTATATATGAGCTATGGAGTCTTGGCAATCACTTTACATGTAATGTTTTTGGTGGGATTTATATATTTTATATTTTCTGCGCCAGGGTCAGTGACCCTTTCCCGCCTCGGGCGTCATTTTACAGTTTGCAATCCATTGTCTCTTCTACTTAACTCGCTAAAGCTAGTCAGGAGTGATATTATGCAAGGTGTTACATAAGTGGTGATACAAAATATCAAAATATGATTCTGTCCATGATTCTGAACAACTTTTACTATGGGACCAACTTTGTGTTATGCAAAAAAAAACACCTATTCATACATTTTCGTCAGTCTAAACTGACAAGCAAAGTTAATGAAATAGTTGAATTTGTACGCTATGCTACGCGAACGATGTCGTGAGTAAAAGCTAGTATATAAATAAAAAACCGGCCAAGTGCGAGTCGGACCACGAAGGGTTCCGTACCATCCATATCCATACTAATATTATAAATGCGAGTGTCTGTCTCTCTGTCTGTTACCTCTTCACGCTTGAACCGATTTAGGTGAAATTTGGTAAGATAGTTAGGTAGTAGTCCCGTGGAAGGACATAGGATAGTTTTTATCCCCGAAATATCGCAGCTCCATCCAGATAAAAAACTATCCTATGTCACTCTCCATCCTTTCAACTATCTCCACTTAAAAAATCACGTCAATTCGTCGCTCCGTTTTGCCGTGAAAGACGGACAAACAAACACATACACTTTCCCATTTAAAATAATATTAGTATGGATAGTAGGATACACTGAGTCCACTGTTGGCAAACAATGCCCACACCAATGGGTGCGTCACTGATAAAACATCAAAGTTTGCTGCCGACAGACGGACAAATTGATCCGCTGCATCTATATATGTACGACAGCAGGACAAAGACTCGCAAACATGCGTCACGGACCTTTATACACGTACGTAATTGGATGTTCGTGAACAAGTCAATATTATGTTCAATTGACTGTACTAAGAAATTGTGATGTCTGCCGTGCTGGGAGGCCTGTGCCCACCAGTGGGACCACAGATATAGATATACATAGATCACACAAATGTATGTACTTCGCGTGTCCGAATTTGGTCTCCGAGTTGGAACTCCGACTGACATTCCGCGCGCGTCTATTGTGGTAGCCGGTTGTCCGTGAATATTAAGAAAATGCCTTGTTGCAGAATCGATTTTGCGCGGACAACGGGGAATTCAGACCACTAATTCGCCCGTGTGACGTCGCAGTAGGTAGAAACAAGTGACGGTCGGTTCGGTTTTCAATGTTTTCTGTGAGTGGGACGTATATTCGTAAAATGGCGACGATGATGGGCCTACCCAATTGAACAGTCTGTCCCAGGTATATCGTCTACAACTTCGAGCGTAAAGTGTCCGATTGAAATGGGGGTCGGTACCCCACAGGGTGGACTGATGCCCTGGTAAAGGTCGCGGGAGTCCGCTGGATGCGGGTGGCGTAGGACCGGTCATTGTGGCACTCTTTGGGGAGGCCTATGTCCAGCAGTGGACGTTTTTCGGCTGATATGATGAATATGATGATGATAGTATTTAATATTAAGAGCTACTGTAAGCCCAGTGGTAAGGCAAGCGACTTTCAATCGGGGTTCGAAATTCGGGTCGACTACTGGGTTTTTAAACTTTTGTGAAGGAAATCACCATGAGGAATCACAATTAGATAGCAATAAATCAGAGATTCGGAACAGATGGCATCATCAATTTGCGTTGAGTAATCAGCTCTCATTTAGAGATGCGAGCGAGGACTTTGGCGAAATATTTGGCAGATTTTGGCAGGTTTTCTTCACGAAAAAAAAACCATGTCAAGTGATACCTACTTATCACCCTCCTAGCGTTATTCCCGGCTGTGCCGTAAAGGTTGTGTTGACTTTGACACCTGATCCTAAGATTTGAGATAGGCTCTAGTTTAGCGTCTGATTCCATCTTAACTTCCAACCCAAAAGGAAAAATAGACCTTATTGGGATTAGACCGGTTTCCTCACGATGTTTTTCCTTCACCTAAAAGCTACCGGTAAATATTCCGTACATAAGTTCCGAAAAGTCAGTATATACGGGCCGGGATTCGAACACACGACCACTGCTTGACAGCCGCATGCCTGCCATGCCATGCCTTATTAGCTTCATTGTAATTTTTTTGCAATAGACAGGGTTGTTATCGTACCACAAACTGAACATCCAAAATAATATCAATTTTAATTCCTATATTTGGTATCTAAATAACCATCAAATTTTGGAAATCGCGGCGAGACAGACGATCCTTCTCTTTCTAATTAGAAAGAGACGAGGTTCCGTATAATGTACGGCGTGTGTACGGCAAAATAATTCTCTATCACGGATTTTTCTCTCTTTGCATGGATTAAAAAGAGACAGATACATATTGGACACGGATTCGGTCGTAGGTATTATATATAGTAGGCAAGTATATAAATATGTAAGTAAATAAGTTGCCTATCACAATTTGCAATCCATTTTTCAGTCACTTGGCGTTATTAGATTTAGCTGGAATTTTGGGTGAAGGATTACTTAGGATGGCAATTCAATATTATGTATTCAAGCTGACCTGAGTGGAGACAGAAGGTGGCCATGGGAATTAAGTCATCATCTTCCTAGCGTTATTCCCGGGTGTGCTCCCAAAGGAGCCCGAGGTCCGCTATGACACCTAAGCCCCAAGATTTGGCTAAAGCCCTAGTTTTACGAAAGCAACTGCCATCTGACCTTCCAACCCAGAGGGAAAACTAGACCTTATTGGGATTAGACCGGTTTCCTCACGATGCTTTCCTTCACCGAAAAGCTAACGGTAAATATTCCGTACATAAGTTCCGAAAAACTCATTGGTACGAGCCGGGATTCGAACCCACAACCGCAGCTTGACAGCCGCATGCCTTAACCACTAGGCTACCGTAGCTATCTGGCCATGGGAATTAAGTATCTAACGAAAGTTATATGAACATACATACTCTTATTATACAGGGTGTATGGTTATGATAAATCTGATACCTTTAGCAATTGTGAGCTGTTGCTGCGTGGAATAAATAAGTGATGAAAAAAACCAATAAAAAATTACGCTGCAGCTGGGCCATTTGCTTCAAAGCTATTTCATATTAATTTTTTTGTCATCAATAACTTAAGAGCCGGGCTCTTGTCGGGGGAGTAATCGCCATTCTGTTCTTCTCTCTGTTTTGAGCTCTGGATACGAACTTTATTAGCTTAGTCCATAAACACACGTCTTGGTCTTCCTCTGCCTCTCCTTCCTTCAATAATTACTTTTTGTAATGAGGCGACGTAATTTATGAACGGCCCCAAAGTGCGGCCGGCAAGTATGTGCATCTTGCTCTAGCGTACAAAGGCAGCGTAAGACAGCAATAGTTGCCGGCCAGAAATTGCAGGATAAAATGGTGTAAACGGGTTAGAAGCCCCATAATTGTCATGTCGTTACCGGTGCCGTAGCATATTTCCTCTTTCTGTGTTCAATTGTTTTTATATTTCAATTTTTGTACAGTATTCAAAATGGGTTAGGGTTAGGCCCCCCACAAGGTTGACTGATGACCTGGTAAAGGTCGCGGGAGTCCGCTGGACGTGGGTGGCTCAGAATTACTTTGGCACTCTTTGAGGGAGGCCTACGTCCATCACTCGACGTCTTTCGGCTGATATGATAATGATGGTTCAAAATAAAACGGGAAATAATGCTATTTTATGCCGAAGCCGGAAGAACTAACACGGATATTAATATTATATTCCGCCTTAGATCGAGATGCGACTCTTAAAATAGTCAGAATAAACGCAGTGCGTTAAAAGACAAGTGTTGTGAATTCAGATGTGGAGTGCTGAACCGTACATATTCGAATGTAGACATTACGACTTTGTAGTAAGGACGTTATTTGCTTGGGGTTTCGGTTTATTGATGTAACACCAGTTGGAATTGGCAATCGTGGTTGTTTAGTCAATATGGCCGAGTGGAAAGTTCGAGAATTTTAGGTATTTTTACGTTAGACAGTTTAGTGGTTCTCGCATTTTAAATGTCTAAAATAATGTTGTTAAGTACATCGTTTGTAGACGCATAATTAGTGCAATTTATTTTATACTTTTTCATCATATATTTCTTTAACATCCTAATATTTACTCAGTAAATTTTAAATGTCTTAGGAGGAACTGGCTATTAGAACGAGTGTAAAAAATAAGAACGAATAAGAATATCAAATTGCACTATTGTAATGTATCCACGATTTAACAACATAAATCAAATCAAATCAAATCATTTATTCGTGACAAACACAACATCGATTAAAAGAAATAATAATAAAAAATAAAACACATTTTTGCCACGAAATGGACCCAGCTCAGCATGTACTAGCTTTGCAGCCAGCGCTGGTCTTCCGCGGGTCCATTTGGTGAGGACACGGAAAGTAACAAACAAAAATTAATAAAAGGAAAAATACCGTCTCAACTAAAATTAAAACTTATAAAAAATTAAATTAAAAAATAAATAGTTGTAGTAGTAATGGTTTGTTGGCCTGCAAAAAGTTGCATCCCAACAAACCGCTACGTGCGTATGGGCCTTAATGGTAACATAAATAAATGATATCTAATTTGACGTTTAATTTTTAGACTGACTTTAGACTTCGAAAATATTTTAACATATGACGACTCCATGGATTCTAGAACTGTATGCTACCAAAAGTCCCAAGCCTAAATACTGATAAAATAATCCATACTAATAATATTATAAATGCGAAAGTGTGTCTGTCTTATACCTCTTCACGCTTAAACCGCTACCGATTGAGATGAAATTGATTTGGTAGGTATAGAGATATGAGTCCCAGGACGGACAGAGGATAGTTTTTATCCCGATAATCATCCCCTAACTTAATATTGTTAATATTACTAATAGTTACACGGTTCAACTCACGTGTTAAATGTCACTACGGGCGACATGTTTCCAACTCTTCGGGAGTTCTCACTCGTCCTGAAGAAGAACTCCTGAAGAGTTCGAAACATGTCGCCCGTAGTGACATTTGATAGGTGAGTTGAACCGCGTAATTATTAGTATTATTTCAACATGTCTTACGAAAATCGCTTAATTTTGATATTTATTTCTTTAAATCAGGTAACAATACAGGTGTTATATGCAGGGGCAGCTATGTAGTATCAAGATGTAGATGTAAGCACCAAGCACGTATGCTAGTCTCAGACGCTCAGCTGGGCGGGTCAAGGTCGCGGGGTGGGGTGGCGGGCGGGGGGTGGAGTGCCCCAGGGACTTGAGCGAGTGGCGGTTTGCGACTGTAAACGAACGAGTAGCTACATTAAAAATGCTTTCATCGCTTTCTTAATTAATCCATCGCGATACCGGAAAACGTTAAATCCATCCATCCATACTAATATTATAAATGCGAAAGTGTGTCCGTCTGTCTGTTACCGCTACATCACGCTTAAACCGCTGAACCGATTTAGGTGAAATTTGATAGGACATGGGATAGTTTTTATCCCCGAAATGATCCCCTAAGGGGGTGAAATGGGGGGGGGGGGGGGGGTGAAACTTTGTATGGAGCTGCGATATAAACCAAGATTTTTTTCACATTCCTAGTAGCAGCAATTTAGCCGGCAGCTCCACTACCTAAATTTGGGCTTTAGATTAGATTAGATTTCTTTATTTCATAAAATAAATTTACATTATAAGTTAACCTCAAGCTAATTTACACGAATTTATTCAATGATCGTCAAATCTAAATATATAAACGTAAAAGTCCTGACTGACTGACTCACTCACTCACTCACTTAAACCAACGCCCAGCCCAAACCGTTGAACCTAGAAAGCTGATTTTATCAGAACAGGTAGGTTATATAACGGAAGTACCCACTAAGAAGGGATTTTCGAAAATTCCACCCTTAAGGGGGTCAAAAGGGGGTTGAAAGTTTGTATGGGGATGGAGTTAAATTTTAAGTGAGAGACTTGAAACTTTGTGTATAGACTCCTTATTACAATACAAGAAAAGTAATTTAAGGGTTTTGAAAAAACCCACCCCTAAGCGGGTTAACTAGGGGTGCAATGTTTGTATGGGGAAAATATTATTTTAGGAACTAGAGACTTGAAACTTTGTAGAAACGTTACTCATTAAGATACAAAAAAAGCACTTTCAGCGTTTGCGAAAATTCTACCCCTAGAGGGGTTAAATAGGGGTGCAAAGTTTGTATGAAGGGAACTTTCTTTTTTGAGCTATGAACTTGAAACTTTGTAGAAAGATTACTTATTAGAATACCTAAAAAAATCTGTCAGCGTTTTAGAAAATTCCACCCCAAAGGGGTTTAAATAGGGGTGCAAAGATTGTATGAGGGAAACTTTTCCTTATGAGCTTGAGACTTGAAACTGTATAGACAGATTACTTATTTGAATACAAAAAAACCGTCAAAGTGCGAGACGGACTCGCGCACCGAGGGTTCCGTACAAACATGTTATTACCTATTTTAAGCGAGAGTCTTGAAACTCTGTGTATGGACTGCTTATAATAATACGAGAGAAATAATTTCAGGGTATTGAAAAAACCCACCCCTAAGCGGGATAACCAGGGGTGCAATGTTTGTATGGGGGAAACATTATTTTTTGAACTAGAGACTTGAAACTTTGTAGAAAGATTACTTAATAAATTACAAAAAAGCACAATTCACCCCAAAGGGTGAAAAGTTTGTATTGAGAGCAAGAAAATTTTTAAGGTAAGAGATTTGCCACATCGGTTTTAGACTGTTTGTATGAAAGCTGGAAAACTGATTTCAGTGTTTTTTTTTAATCAATTCCTTAAGGGGTTATAAGTCTTTATGATGAGCAAGACATTTTTAAAGTAAGAGATTTGTTACTTCGGTTTCAGACTGTTTCCTTGAAGACAAGAAAATACCAATATTTTCTTGTCTTAAAGAGAGTTAAAAGAGATTCACCCCCTAAAGGGGCAGAAAAGAGTTGGAAATTTATACGGGGGGCAAGACAATTTTAAAATAAGGGTATTGTCAGTTCGGTCAAGGAAACGCAGTACTTAATTTGTTTTCTACAAATTAAGTACTGCGTTTTTATACTCTTCCTTTAAGGTTGGAGGTTCAAGGGGTTGAAAGTATGGGGAACAAGTATTTTTTGAAGTAAGGGAGTCAGACATATATATTAATTGGTATTGGTAAGCCATTAATTCAGAATACATAATCCTACTGCTAGCAGAAAAGTAGGTTAAGTTAGAACTGCGACCCTTACAGAACCGAACAGCTACCAGAAAAGTAGGTTAGGTTAGGTTAGGTTTTGCTCACAAACCGAAAAAAAGGTAATGTTAGATTGAAACTGCGGATCATTTTATTTATTTTGAGAAGTTTATTTTGGCTAATCAAAATAATATATTTTCTATATCACCGTTAAATGGGGACTGGGGATAGAGGTGGGAAGCTCTACGTCTTTTGCCGTATGATAATTTTACTTTCAAAACTTTACAGGCACCCCGGACAAACGTAATTGAAACTACTAAACGCATTTTGGCAAAAAAAAATCAGTAGGTAATGTAGCTTAGTAGACATAAGAAAAAACCTTCAATACATGATGAAAAACAAACAATTTAAGTAGTTACAAATGAGTGTATATTTAAAAAAACTGGCATTTAAACTAAGCATTTTAGCAATTTAAACCTTTTACGCCTAAACCCAGAACGGAATTACATGAACATAGGCATAGAGATAATTTGAGACCCTTGGAAGGATTTAGGATAGTTTTTATCTCGAAAATCATCCCTGAAAATGGTACAGCGATAAGTAATTAAGGTCACGCCTAAAAAAAATTGAAATATTTCTTTTCAAGTTCTTCGCGGACGAAGTCGCGGGCAAAAGTTAGTGATGAATATTAATCGATTGAAATGTCACAGGTACAATACAACATTATTATTGACATAATATAATACAAAATGATAAAGTAAAAATAAAGAATATAAATATTTATTTATCGTATGGCATTTTGGTCACTGGATTACATATAAATATTGATATCTCGTAATGATCGTCAAAATAAAAACTAGAAACATTATCAAATTATAAAACAATTTAAATTAAATTAAACATGTCAAATATATTATATGTCCATATATTCACATACAGAATACAATGGATGTTCCAATAAAAAGATTCTCAGCTGACGTTTGAATGCTTCGTCAGATGGTTCAGTTCGCAATTTGGCGGGTAGACGCTCGTAATACGTTGGGCCAATTACCCTAGGATTTTAAAGCCCAATATAACACAAATGGGCCACTAAGTTGAAAAATGGTTTTTAGAAACCCTTTATGCTAAAATTGAACAAGCTATCCAACTATACCACACACCATGGGATTAACGACAAAAAAAATGACATCCCCACTTTACGTGTAGGAGGTACTTTAAGAAAAGATTTATTTTCAATTTTATTCTCCCATTTTGTGGGCGGGATTGATTTATATACCCATGCCGAATTAAAGCTTTCTAGTAGTAAGGGTTACTCAGCCAAGCCGCAGACAGACAGACGGACATAGGGGCCATTCATAAATAACGTCATCGTTTTTTGACGATTTTTGACCCTCTATCATCATCCTGTTATTCCTTGAAATGGACCATCCCCGCCTAATAAAATGACTATCGTCATCCAATGGCCAGACCCCCGCCCCCCTATTTTGAAACGACGTAATTTATTAATGGCCCCATGGTGAAATTATAAGGGTTCCATGTTGACTACGGAACTCTAAAACTGGTTTATCCTCCAACGACAAGTTTTTGGTAAAGCTTTGGTGCCGCGAAAAGCTTTACAGTCACACACACGTCACACACGATGTTTATTTGAGAGATTTATTATCCTTGACTCTATATTCATGAATAACAATAACGTGAGGGTCCCTGCTTCTTGGAATCTTCCGCTCAGTTCAAGCAAATTGACGCAGTTATTCCCACTTTGAAAACATAATGTTTCCTTTACAGAAAATCTATCCTAAAGCCCTATTTACACGATAAGAACTCGTATGCGAGTTCCATTACGAGTACATTGCAGGACTGCCGGCTACCGAGGTACTATCAGGTCGAACAAACCCATGTAATGTAACGAAAATTACATGCGAGTTCTTGTATCGTGTAAATGGGCCTTAAGAGGAAACAAAAAGGTCGAGATAATTGAGAAATAAGTATTTGTAAAATGTATAGCTGTCGCACCAACCTCAAGCCTCCCTGCTGAAGCCTGGACCGAAAATACCTATTAAAAGAACATAAAATCAACGTTTCGTAGCCCCCTGAATTCTTCTCCAAAACTTGACCTATTTAACTATTTTTTATTGAAAATCAAAGAAAGGCTTTGGCCGTGTTCCTATACGTCTTCCTTTTTTTAAATGATCTAGTCAAAATTGTTTTTTTGTTTTCACAGCGGAAAATGTGGCACTTTTTAGGTTTTTGAAGGTTAATAAAAAAAATATGAAAAAAAGGAAAACATAGGAACATGTCATAGATTTATGAAAAAAAAATAGCTCTACTGCCATTATCCAGGGAGAAAACAGGGACAGGCCGTTGTGTTTCCTCTTAAGCATTAAAAGTTGTAATTTTTACACCCTGTATATTTTTAAATGTACTAATACTGTAATACCTCATGATCAGAGCCCGCTATATCTAAGTCCCTTCGGCCATCCCCTGGGAGTTTAGCGTGGAGCGTGCAGATTTTATTAACTTATCGGGACAGGACTGAGGGGGGAAAGGGGGTGGAGGGGGGTGATTACGAGCCATTCACAGATCAAGTTTTAATGATTGTTGACGGATGCGGAGAGTGACGCTAGAGTTTATATTGCTACAAAGTGAAATTGCGTTTGGGAAACCGATTTAAAGCTGCAAACGCACAGAGAGCGGTGGCGGGGCGGCGCGGCGCAGTGCGGAGGCGTTACCGGTTGTAATGTTCGAGCTAATACGAAAGGGCCCGCACAGAAAACCGCGCCGCGCCGCGCCGCTCTGCGCGGATCGTTTCATATTAGCTCGAACATTACAACCGGTACCGCCTCCGCACCGCGCCGCACCGCCACCGCTGTCAGTGCGTTTCGGCCTTAACATATCGCAACTAAACCTAAATAAACAATGAAACGTGTACTATTTGTTCGTTAATGTGCTGTTATATGGAGCGAGATATACGTATGACATAATGAAACCTTGGGTCGCCTTGGATAACCAAGCGAGTAGGCGTTGGACCTTCGAAGTTACACTTGAGATTACGTGAGTTCGCCGTATCGCTTTAAAGCAATCTATTCAAAAAGCAACTCTACTGCCCTAGGCAGAACATTCCAATGACAGCTTTATACTAAGTCGGTCACACATACGTAGGGCCTACGCGCGAATTTCGCCGGCTTTCTATTTCACTCGACTCATGCGGGATATCAATTAGATGTTGTAAATGTATTTAATTAGGAGGTCTAAATTGACCGAAGGTCCCGATAAGTATATTGGCCACTTTCGATCCATAGGTAGGCATTAAGGTATCAGACATTGGGACGGTCTATATATGTGTCGATTTAATCCTCTCATAAATATGTACTGGATGGACATATTTATGAGTAAGTTGTATGCACCCATATACACTTGACTGAGGCCCTACCACGATAGATAAATGCGTTACAAAAGATGCAAAAAAAACAAACAAAGATATGTAAAGGTAGCGGTTCGCGCCGCGACAGAGACAAGCGACCGAGACACGAGACCGCGACCGGAGACCGCGACCGGAGACCGCGACTGTCACTTGACCACCGTAGGCATCGTATGAGCGACAATTCGCGAGCGAGACAGAGACAGGCGACGGAGACGCGGAGTCTCTGTCTCGCTCGCGAATTGTCGCTCATACGATGCCTACGGTCAAGTGACAGTCGCGGTCTCCGGTCGCGGTTGCAAAATTGTAACTAGCTTCTGCCCGCGACTCCGTCCGCGTTGAACTCGTTTATATCGTAGCTCCATACACATTTTCACTTCACCCACCATTTCACCCCCTTAGAGGAGATTTCTAGGATAATAACATTACGTTCATTTCAAAGTCCAATATCTCAAAAACGGCTGAACAGATTTTCATGAAACATGGTTAAGAACACACGGGATAAAATTTAAATGAAATGAAATGAAAACTATTTATCTACTCGTAAGCTACACTAGAAGTAAGTTGGTGGTCTTAATAGATCCATTCTATTCTAATCTGTTCATCAGCGTTCGGATTGTTAACTTGTAGACAAAACAGTTCGTGTTAAGTGCTTCAAAAGACGATTATCTAGGATTCGCTAAACTACCTAATAAGTAGTTATTGTTTGATGGCATGCAATATCGCTCCATGGGCGAAATGATCACGGAATCTTGTCTTCTAATATTTAGTTAGATGTACACACGCCTGCATTCCCGGAAAGGATAATAAATAAAATAAAAAAAATAAAAAAAATCATTCATTTCAGACTACTAAAGAATCCATATGTGTGTTAATAAGACTTAAACCTATCGAAACTTAAGACTACACATGTTAGTAATGAACAAAACAATAAAATTAAAATTAAAAGACTTGGGCAGGTTGCATTGTAGCGAGCGGTACACTATTTTACCCGTCCCGTCACAATACCAACCCAGTGCCTCAGTATAGGGCAGTCCATGCGTCCAGCCCACATCCTCAGAATACTGTTGCCACTGCCTCTCACTCGTCTCAACAATGAGGCAACCCTCTTGCGTCTAATGGCGTGGAAGCCATCTGTGTGCGCCTCGGCGAACATGCCTGATGCACTGCAGTGTCGAGGCAACTTCAACAGCATCCTGAAGATGTTATTGTACTGGACACGCAACGCATTATACACGCGACTCGTATGCTTCACCCATAGGCTGCACGAGTAGAATGAGGTACAATACGCTTTAAAAAGTGTCAGCTTCACTTGCTTCTTACATCGCGCGAACCTACGGATGAGCATGTTACCCCTTATCGCTAAGGCCCTCCTTTCTCTTTCGATATCCAGTTCATCGTCCAAGTCCTCCGTAACTATATGACCCAGATATTTAAACTTATTCACGATTTTGAGAGCCACCCCGCCCAACATGACCGAAGGCACACTTTGTGGGTTGTACTTACGGGCTTTAAAAACCACCATCTCACTTTTACTTGCATTGTACCTAAGACCATGTCGCCCGGCGTAACTCTCACATTTCGCAATCAGTTTTCTTATAGAGTTGATTGAGGGACCGAGCAGCACCATGTCATCAGCATAGCTAATATTATTTACACTAACATTGTCAATATGGCATCCGACATGCATGCTGCTCAGTTCCTCAATCAACTCATTCACATACAAATTAAATAGGACAGGAGACGTCAGTCCTCCCTGCCTTACTCCACATTCCAATAAATATTGGTCAGACCATGCTCCAGCCCATCTCACCTGATTGACCTGGTGGACGTACCAGTACTTTAGTAGGGAAACACACTCGGGAGGTACCGTAGTTTTACCGAGCTTGTCCCACAACAAATCATACCCCACCAGGTCAAACGCTTTAGATAGGTCAAGAAAGCACGCATAGATTGGCGTGCTTCTGTCCTTGTAGTACCTGACAGCTTGCTTAAGGCACAGTATAGCGCTCTCAGTTGATAGTCCAGCTCTAAACCCGAACTGCGCGTCATGAAGTTTTATGTGCTTTCTGAGGTGATCGTTAAGCAAGCTGTCAAGCAACTTTGCGACTATAGTAGCAAGAGAGATCGGCCGGTAATTTGCCATATCCGACACGTCCCCTGTCCTATTTTTAACCAGCGGGATGACGACAGTTTTCATCAGCTGCTCAGGTAAGTACGCAATAGTAGTACATAATATTTTATTTATTTATTTATCGTATGACAAATCAGTATTTAGAACCGTGAGATTTATTAATTTAACTCGATGACCTCTGTAGCTTAGTTGGTAGTGACCCTGCCTACGAAGCCGGAGGTCCCGGGTTCGAATCCCGGTAAGGGCATTTATTTGTGTGATGAGCATGAATATTTGTTCCTGAGTCACGGCTGTTTTCTATGTATTTATGTATCTATATAAGTATGTATATCGTCCTTTAGTACCCATAGTACAAGCTTTGCTTAGTTTGGGACTAGGTCGATTTGTGTAAGATTGTCCCCATGTTTTATGCAGTTTGACTGTAGGAAGACTTTTAAAAGTAATTATAAATAATCATTATAAATACCTGGGTTAGTTCGACACTTTACTATATAAGTTTATTTAAAAATACATTACGTAATTTTTTATTTTTAAAAATACGTACTATCTCCTCATAACATTTTTGATCTTTCCGAACCTGTCAATATAACTGCGCAGTTACATAGGCCAAATAAAGGAAAAAGCTGGTGTCGTGTCGTATCAGCAAATCAAAGGGCTTGCGTACGAAAGAGAGAAGTGGAAAATACTCCACCGACAAGAGGATAACTCTTAAATGAATGATGATGACGAATCTGTCAACTGTCGATTACGGCTTGATATGTCACACACGCCGCCTCCGCGCCGCTATCCCGCGCGAATACCGGGCGGGATTTTGGTGCGACGTCCTCCGGACCGCATTCGCTTTACCGCAAACACGCCTCCGCACCGCACCGCGCCGCGCCGCTCACTGCTGTGCGTTTGCAGCTATAGGTTCGTATCGGATGTCCTCAGGGAGGCTGTTGAGAATATATGGCAGCTCCAAAATAGTTTTCAATTCTTATAGACAGAGTACATACATGGAATATTAATTCCTATACCTTCTGCTGTTTAGACATAGTACATTGGTTCCTAGGGGACGGGGGTTATTACGCCATAGGGGTAAAACAGCACTTATATAGGGCTAACGGAGTACATTTTAAAAATGGATGACGGACAAATGTTGCAGTAGCAGAATAGCTTGTTCAGAAATATTATGGGTTTCCTAAAACGATTTTTCAACTCAGTGATTCGTTTGCCAGATATTGGGCGTCTTTAAAGCCCTAATTTTTGTTCAAGTCATGTTTCCTTCCCACCCAGCCCCCGCTTGCCCTAGGTAGGTATAGCTTGCTCAAACCATTTCCAGAAGGCTTCTGATCTGCCGCCGTATAATGTTCAGGTCTTTGTTTCGGGCGGCTGCTGAAAGTGATTTGAGAGTCTGAAATAGGGTGATGCGATCATAATGATATTCTATTTGATAATTAATCTGCGATGTCCAAAATAAGTACTCGAACGATAATTTGGGATTCGTATCCTCATGGCTGTGGGACGTGATGGCTGTGGGTGCTCTTCATCACTCCAAGCTGCTAGGTCCTGGGCTTGAAGCATGCTGGCCTGTAGCGTGGCTCTAGTCACAGATGTTACCGTCTCCGCCCAACGCATCCTTCCTCGACTCCTCTTCCCAGCCATGCGGCCAGTGATGATTAGCTTTTCCAGGCTTTCCGGTCCAGACCTGACCAGATGGCCAAAGAAGTTAATGGATATAGATGGTAGATAGCCTTTGGGATTCGTATTAAGGACTTAAATAATAAAACCACACTACTATTTAAGTCCTTAGTACACAGGAGTGTAAAATAACAATGTGACCCCTAACTCCTAGCAAAGGTTACGTACGTTTTATGTTCCTTGCTTATCTTTATCGACTTTGCGAATTCCTACATAAACTTAACTGTCTCACGTGCAAGTTACACGTTTCCCAACTTGACTAAGTACTTACAAAATTAGCGAGTGTTTGTTAAAATGGCAACGTTCGCGCAAACTGGCTGTGGTTAGTTAATTGTAGTAATTTGTAGTTGTTTGTGTTAGACTTGGCTGGGTGGAAAGTTTTGTCTCTAAGCAAGCCTTCGTTAAGCTTTTGTGGGCTTGCAGTTTGCAATGTAGTGAGAATAATGGGGCCTTAGCTGGCAGTGAGTAGTCTATACCTTGAACTGCGAGGCTCAACAGACTGGCTGGGAAATGAGGCTCTCTAGCCTCGTTCGTGGATGATTGCAGAGATGCGTTTGCGATGCCGGATGTCTAAAACTATGTACCGTTGTACCATGCAATATTGTAATTTAAATCGTGTAATAAATCACATATAAAGAAAAAAAAGGTCTAAAATGTGTTACCTAAATCAATATCAAAATATTTATTCAGCAAATAGGCCACGAGGGCACTTTTACAAGATAATAGAATTAACTCAATTAAAGTTTGCTTATGGTCTCCAAATGTCATAATTAAAATAATTTTAAAATGTTGTTGGTATCCACAGAGATTTATTAAGGTTTAAGGTCTCTTGAGTTTCAAAAACTATGTAATAAAATAATTGGTACAACCAAGTGAAGACAGAGTGAAATCTCTCATATCAATTCCGCAGAACAGTAGTGGAATGAAGTTATGCTTATCGTCCTTGCAAACATGAACTGACCGGACCCTTCTGACCGATTTGGAACATGCATACGAAATCGTCGCCGAACGCCGTGTGCTAAGTGCGTAAACACAAACAGTCCCCCTATTGTAACTTGGTATAAGCTTACCTTAACGCTCACCCACAAATATAACTTGACACAGTTATGCGTAGTAACTAAGCGTAGGTAGAGTAGAGTTTCGTGACGGTGTCCACCGGCCGGCGGGGTGAGCCACATTAGCGCGTAGCGAATAACAGCCTTTAAGCTGTTGATACCAAAGCAGCGTCAAGGATACGCGACAATTCAAATATACTTATCATAATCGCCTTATACCGGATTCAGATTTACGTACAACAAATATGTCACCCGCTCAGACGATCAATGTTATCTTTTACCATATTTTAGACCGGTTCATCTTCTTTATTACCTAATAGAGCTTTAAACTGTATCGAAACACCAGAATTTGACACCCTAAAGATATCCAGCGGCTTGGTGGCGATGTAAGAAAATGTATGTAGACAGCGATGAAACAGACTTTTTTGTTTTATCAACGTCGGTAAATTTCTCGCATCGGCTCTCGTCGATAGACAAGCAACTTATTTGTTTCTGTACCAATAATCGACAGGTTAAAATGTAACCAAAGTGCCAAAATGACCTTAAATCTTGGACGAACCGTCGAGCCTCCGCGCTCGACGGCATACTACTACGCGGACATAGAACGCCTCAAACGGAAGAACCAAAACGGTACTCCTCATATCACGGACGAGGCAGAGGAACCAAGAAACCCAGACGAGCTCAGCGAGTACGTAGAGTCAAATGAAGTTGTCAATGAAGGCGCTAAAGTCGAAGTGCCTCCGCTACGCGATCGGCAGTACAGTCTCCCAGAATACACCACACCAGAAGCCTGCAGAATGCCAGAGGAGACTTACTCTACAGCCGGCACATTCCCAATGCCAGAACCGAAGGAAAAAGAGCCATTGCTAGCGGAGTTAGAGCTGGTGGGAAGAATGCCGCTAAGCCAGCTGGAGAGCGGCTCAGGAGTCAGAAGAAGTAGGAGCTGGTATCTCTGCTGCCCGAATGTGGCTGATGAGGAGGTGTCCAGGGAATCTTCTTGGCGGTATTCCAGTCTGCGGCCTGTGACGGCGCCTCCGATGGGGCGGAATGGAATGCATTTTATGGTAGGTTGTTGGATTTTGTTTCTAGTAATCCATGACTCATCATGACTTCACGTTATCATTGTTTTACCAACGTTAACTTAGACTCGTCTGAAATGACACATTGTAATCACTATGTAGGTCCTATTCTAGAGTCGAAAACACGAACGGGAACACGTCAAGTGTCATAGTTTTGTAGTATTTCTGTAGAACTGACAACTTCCACCGGCTTGTACACACGAGTACTTGCGCTCTGGACATTCTCCATTTAGTTAATTGGGTCATTCTCAGGCAAATGATACCGCTTTGTCGGTAGTCAAGTGGAACGCCACTATTCAGATGTGTACAATTAAAAATCGTCCTTATTCACAACTGTCAAAAGGTACCTTTTGCGGGGAATGACGATTCAGAAAGACGTAATAAAAGATTAGTCCCGCAGACGTTTCTTTTGCACGGTTGTGTCACAATGGTCCCCCACGACCGGACGTTATTAATGAATGGCGCCTAATAGGGATCTTACGCTGGCTTGGGGAGCACTGACCGTATAATTCCTTGATGATCCTAACACAACCTGATAGGTGACGATTATTAATAGCAGGTGATGTAATAAACCATTTATTTCAGGCATCTAAGGCCCATAGTAACAAATACCTCATGAAATTGCAAAACTAATTATTTAGGCGACAATACAACGTTGCTCCGTTTCGTTTTGCGTTATACCTACTGTATCTTCTTGTACTTATACACTTCAGCGGTATTGTTGTATCCTCATAATGCAAGTGTTAGGTCGTATCCACCAATAAATAGCATTGCTAGCCTCGTTTACGCTTACGTTTATGCCTCGCATCGCACAGCTTTTGTACATACTCGGCTTTAAGATCAAGAGGAACCCGTTGAAATAGTTTTGCAACTGACCTTGCTGGAGTTCAAATCATGTATTAATATTATAAAGAGGAATGATTTGATTGTTTGTTTGTTTGTATTGAATAGGCTCCGAAACTACCGGACCGATTTGAAAAATTCTTTTTCTATTAGAAGCCGACATTATCCCTGATGAACATAGGCTACTTTTTACCGCGGGAAAATGCTTCATTCTTAGGGGAAAACGGGTAATCCGTGCGATGTTGGGCCGGGCAGCTAGTATCTTATAATTTTGGCCTAGACCGAGGCTAGGGAACCGAAGTCCTATGACAGATCTTCTAAAGTCGTTTCAAACTACAGGCCTCAGTTAAGGATCTCAAATTTCCTCGACTATGGAAACGCAGCAGGGCGTTATGAAATCGTATTTATAAGAACATTTATGTAAAAACATTAGTTGAATACGAAGTTGACTTGTAGGCCAGTCATTATAGATTTCGACCTGTGAATAATTAGTTCTTGGATTTTTTTTCGTTATTTGGATAAAATGACTGGCCTATTGCTCTTGAGCGCAACGCAACAACAGCTGTCATATTTGCCCAGCCTGAGATCATTCTAAAACGCTCTAAACAAACCTCATCTTTTCAGATAACAACACAAAGCAGCGGCCACCACGATGCCACAACGCTCCGCTGCGAGCGAGACGCTCTCGCTCGTGCCTTATCAGCGGAGCGGGCGCGGGCCGCAGCGGCCGCGAGGGCCCATGATGCCCGCTTGGCGGAGCTACACGGTGTCATAGCGGAGTTAGTGAGGAGGCGGGCAGCGGACAAGCAGGCTAGGGCCATACCGGAGGAAGAGGTCTCAGGTAACTAGTTTGCCTTATAAGTGGGCGAGGGCTGCGAGAGCTCATGATGCCCGCTAGGCGGAGCTACACGGTGTCATAGCGGAGTTAATAGTGAGGAGGCGGGCAGCCGACAAGGAGGCTAGGGAGACAGACTAGTTTGCCTTCTAAGTGCTTGCTTTAAGCTACTTTTTTTTTTTCTAAAGTATATACAAGATGATAATTATAAATAACATTAACTAAATTAAACTAAAGCTAAGTTAAATCTACAAAAGACCCTCGAGGCATTGTACCGAGGATGCTGGCGGCATTTCCTCGCTGAATTGCAATGCTGATGCGTTGCGCGAGAAAACCGCCAGCTCTTCGGTCACCACTTACGTCAACCAGACGTTTCGCGATTTCCGCAAATAACTTAGTTATAAGTTACACGTAGATGACTAAGAAATAATAACAATTAGCTTCGTGAAAGGGGCCACAGCAACTCAACGCTTTACTAAGGGTGGGTTGCACCAAACCGTCTGTAATAGTATGCGTAGTTCGTTACAATCTGAATGTATGGAAAATTTGTCAAGTTTCTATCAACGCAGCTGCCGGCGTATTTAACGTTGATCGGTCTGTATTTGCAAGTTGGTGGATACGTTCTTCTGAAGTGGAGGAAGCGGAGATACGTTACCCGGTTGAAATAAAGTTTTTCTGTGCCTTACCATTAATGTGTTTGTTTCAGATGAGTGTGAATCTACGACACAACCGGCGGGTGAACTGGACAATGACGCAGACAGATCCAGAACAGACCAGGTAAGTTTACAGTCTGATGAAACTCAAATACATTCAGGTTTCTATGAAAGCCTTGGAGAGCTCCCAGACTCGTTGGTAACGACTCGACCTAAGTCAAAACTACAGAGTCTCGAACCAGGGACCCGCCCGGTATCCCCTTCGAGGTTTTTGAAAAGGTTTTTCGTAATGCTTTGCTTACCAAAGCAGATGCTCCTCAAAACCCATTCATTTGGCTTTTAAAGCACAATGAATGGGTATTCAACACGAGGAAGCGCTTCAACCCTTTAAAAAGCGCTTAAAGCTTTTTGAAAGGGTTTTTCTATCAGTAGCGGTAGCGCCCCGTAAGGGAAACCACTTCATACGGCTAAGTTAAATGAATGAGTTTTCAATCAATAAAGAACAGCAAGTGATTTGGGCTATTAAACGAACGACACCCGTTCAAAGGCTTTTTTCTGGTAAGGGGTGGGCGGGTCCATGTCTTGAACACCGGCGGCGAGTAGCTTGCCTATCGGTGTTTTATCGGTAGATTTTGGAGATTGTGGGCTGGAACTGCACAACTTAATTCCGCTTTCCCCGTTCCATCACCGAACGACCAGGCGTGTGAATTACGTCGTTATAAGCGAACGAATAATGTTAAATTTCTAACCAACTAGTTATTTGACCGGGACGAAAAGAGGGTTATTTTCTCTCAAGGGAAGTCTTGGACGGAAATCAAGCGAACTTTCGATTTCCGCTCCGGCCTGTCCCCCAGGAAGCGTGCCATAGCGCGACAGCAAATGTACATAACCATGGTACAGCTATTTATGTCACTTATGCAATTTTTTACATTAATGTAGGGGCGTCTAACATTTTTAAATTGAATACCTAATACGTGTTTTATGACTAGAAATAGTGTGAGTGTAATGTTTGTGTGATGAGCATGAATATTTGTTTCTGAGTCATGGATGTTTTCTATGTATTTAAGTATTTATTTCTATTATATATATCGTCGTCGTCTAGTACCCATAACACAAGCCTTACTGAGCTTACTATGGGACTAGCTCGATTTGTGTAAGATTGTCCCCTTATATTTATTTATTTATTTATTATTTATTTAGTGTTTTAACTGGTCGCGATACACTTTTCCAACTACATTGTGCTGCCATAGAATATCTCCCTCTCTTTCGCAATCATCCATTCCTACGCTGCGCGTGCGTAGACCCCCCACCCCCCAAGGTCGACTGATATCCTGGTGTGATCGCCAGTCGGCCCCTACGGCCATCAGTTCTACGCAAAAAGGGTACATTACCCACTGCCTTTACCTTGGTTCTGCTACGGATAGCATCATTTCTGATACGATCACACAGAGAAACTCGCAAGCATAGCCCTGCTCATTGATTTTTGGGTGACTTTGAGCCTTCTTATGAGGCCCATAGTAAGTGTCCTTGAATAAACTTGTAAAAACTAGAATAATTTTAGATATTAGTTTGTGACGTAATACTATTGGAAAACCATTTTTCTCAAGTTATTCTAGTTTATACAAGTTTATTCAAGGAGGGAGGGAATTTGGCAAATTGCAAGCCAATTTATGAAAGCTAGTTTCATAAGTTAGCCAAATAATGTTTTGTATGGAAATCGAACCACCTTAAGTATTTATATCTGATAAATATATCGTCGTCTAGTACCCATAACACAAGCCTTCTTGAGCTTACTATGGAGCGGGCTAGTCCGATTTGTGTAAGTTTGTCCCCTAGTTTCTTTTTTGCAGATAGGCAACTAGACCCATATTGACAAATACCTTACAGACTACAACTACAATACATATGAATTCACAACACGTATATAACACATTAACTCGTTAAGACGGCGACGCGCATTGCAACTTCTGGGTGTAAAATAGCCGGCCTCGAAATCGCCGGAAAACTACACCCTTTGGCCAGATCAGATCTCCTCCTTCATGAAGGTCGACAGCTCGTCAGTTGGTACTCTCACCAGAAATGAACCGCTCGACCCTCAGGGTGAACTCGGTCTTCAATCAAATATACGACTATCAATGTCTACTGTTTGCATTACAGAATGACAGTTCATCAATGGTCAGCCCCGCTGAGCTCCCCACGCCGCAAGAGCCGAAGGTGGAGCCCGAATCTGAAACTTTCCAGCATGAAGTGCAAGTCAGGTGAGTCAAGGGAACAGTTACATCTAAAATAGATTTCGGAACTTATGTGTTAATTCGTACCTGTACTACCCTTAGAGGCTATAAAATTGCCTCGTAAAACCGGAAAAGCTTATTTCAACTCTATTCACCTGTTATAGAATTCATTTTTAGGGTTCCATACCAAAAATGGTAAAAAAGGAACCCTTATGGTGCGACTCCGTCCGTCTGTCTGTCTGTCTGTCTGTCTGTCTGTCACAAAGTGAAATATCTCACGAACTACTTAAGCTATCAATTTCAAATTTGGAATGAATATAAATGAGAGTTATCCGCGTGCATGGAAAATGAAAATTTTAAATATACATTTAAATTTACTATGAAAAATTACGAATTTGAGTAGGGGGCAAAAAAAAATATTCAACTATTAGGTCAAGTGGGGTATCATTTGAAAGGGCTTGAGTTGCACTTTTTGAAGCAGTTTTTCTTTTTTTTTCTACATTGGTAATTTTTTTATCTATGAAGGAAAATGTAAAAAAATACCATTTCCCCCTTATCTCCGAAGTTATCAAAGCGGCAAATTTGAAATAATTACTTGTGATTAAGATAAACATAAATATTACTGGAAAAGTATTTTTTTTCTGTATCTAGCGTATTTTTTGTTTTTTCATTTCCCCCATTTGTAGTTTCATTTCCCAAACGAACAAATAGCACATTTCTGTTTCGCATTTTGTTCATTTGGTCAAAATATCATCTGGCATAATTTTGCTTTGTCAAGTGTTATTAAGACAAAAGTTTATTAAGCAAACACTTTGTTCGGGCTAATATTGTTTTCCAAACAAAACATTTGTTCAAATTTTCATTTCGCACATTAGGTATCAGGGTGGAAAAAATGGCTTGTCATAAGCGAACTCTGTTTTTGGTCGGTTAGGTTAGGGTTCACTTGTGTCCCTCAGACCAGAAATAGACACCCCGCGCAGCGGGGTGGCGTCAATTCGCTGGAGACTCGATGAAAAGGGCGAAACCGACTCGGGGCTTGCTTGCATGCATGCAGCTTATTTGCATTATAATATATTGTTACCTAAGTACCTATAGTACTAAAGAACATATAAACGTACCTGTAAATTATTTACTTTTGTTTTTTACAAACTACCCGCTTAGCAAAATATGTAATCTCACTCAAATAGATTTCATATGCACTACACAATTAGGATCTAAATCGTATGCCATGCAATAATTTGGAAAACGAATGTTATGCCAAATAATACGTTTGACCAAATGAAACTTGACTATGTAAAACTGTGCCAAACAATAATTTGCGAAGTAATATTTTGCCATAGGAGATATTGCCAAGTGTTAAAATGCGAAACAATAATTTGACTAGTGATTTTTTGCCAAATGATCGTTTGGGAAACATTTTTTGGGAAGTGACACATTGGGAAATGATTTTTGCCTATACAAGAGAGAACCCAATACAATGAATATGAATATCATCATCTGTATTCTAGGATAGAAAAGCCCCTGGAGATGAGCTCGAGCGAGACGCATCCTGTAGACAACTGCGACACCAGTCTCGACCTTTCCGCGCGAGACTCCGAGATCTGTCTCAGCACTGCGAGGTAATGTTATAAATATTGGCTTTTACTGGAATTAACAACAGCATGTAGTAGACTGATTGTGCGTTTGCAATGCATTACATACAGGATTTTAAATTTAAGGAAAAATTGAATGCTCCGAGCCGGATTTTAACCGGCATTCATGGTCCATCGCTACCAACCAACTGAGCTATCGGAACAATCCGGTTCGGCCACCAAATCTTTCAAAGAGTTCGGGGCTCGGAGCATTTTTTCAATTTTTCCATTAATATAAAAATTTTAATTTCGTTACCAGCGTTACTGCTTAATACAAAATTAATTATACAGGCTGTCCAAAAAATGGGGTGTGAATCGAGCAAGGCCATATTCGGTAGTGCATTGCGATTCCAAATGAGTTTGATCTTCTTTTATTTTTTGTGTAGTTTTGTTTACATCGATATTTATGTTTTTGTTTGCATAACTTTTTTTGTTAACATTGCTTGTGTATGACCACATTTTAATTTTTGTGTATTTTTGTTTAAATTTTTTTTGTTTCTTGTGTATAACCTTGTGTACGCAACCCTAAGAAAGGCCCTCGAGGCATTGCACCGAGGATGCTGGCGGCATTTCCTCGCTGAATTACAATACTGATGCGTTGTGCGAGTTAGCCAGCTCTTCGGTCACCACTTACATCAACCAATTTTCCCTTGTTAGTTTCGGTCACACTATCTTCTATTCTCCACCTAAATATACCTAAAACCTGCCTCCTTCAGACTTTCCTCGTCAATCACCATTGATTTAGTATATAGAACTAGATACACAATCAGCCGAAGAAAATAGCCATCCAAAAGAACCGGCCAATCGCATCGGCCGGATCTTTCGCGTTTAGTCTGGTTTCAACCGTGAGACTTGTTGGCTGTCAGTTATGTCTAAATGTTTAGTCAAAAAGTGCGTAAATACCAACAAAAAAAATATATGGGATTTATTTCCTCAAGTAAGTTCTTTTGAAATGTAGCTAGTGTCATTCTGGGGCACATTTCTTGGCATATTTGTTTGACATTGTGCATATAGTGTAAACCCCATAGGTTAAGTTAGTTGTAGTCATTTTTGTAATTTTATTGTTGTTGTACCATATCTTTCACTTATATTTCGAATAAATAGATTGCTCTAGTTCTATATACGAAATCAACGTCAATGACACAACCCATCCGTCCATATTCAATATTCTCTTTGGTCTGTCCCATAGGGTACTTTGTACATATATTGACCCTTTTTAACCCCCGACGAAAAAAGAGCGGTGTTATAAGTTTAACGTGTCTGTCTGTGTATCTGTCTGTGGTATCGTAACTGCCGAACGGATGGACCGATTTGAATGCGGTTTTTTTGTGTCATACATAGTTTTACCCCGAGTGTTCTTAGCCACGTTTCATCAAAACTGTTCAGCCGTTTTTGAGATATTGGACCAAGGGAAATATCGGGGGTTTTTCAACTTTTCTAAGTTGTAGTTATCTCAAATCATCCCATAGTGTTGGAACTATGCTCTCGTGCGAAATGACTAGCAAGCTTCCGACTTTGCCCAGAAAAATATATGTGTATTACAAATTGCTCATGGTACGCAGTGATGCTTTAAAACGGTGATATTCGCAGATGCTGCGACTACGCGCGCGCGCAAGCGAGCTCGGGCAGCTGCTCGCGCGAGCACGGCTCGGCGGACGGCGCGCGCCTCGCCTCGCCGCGGGACGCGCGCGCCAAGCTCGCCAGCCGCGTGCGACTGAGACGGACTGAGGACGAGCAGCACAGCGGCAACGAGGTGGGCACACTGTAGGTGCTACTAGCACTAGTGCCAACGAGGTGGGCACACTGTAAGTGCTACTAGCACTAGTGCCATCGAGGTGGGCACACTGTAGGTGCTACTAGCACTAGTGCCAACGAGGTGGGCACACTGTAGGTGCTACTAGCACTAGTGCCATCGAGGTGGGCACACTGTAGGTGCTACTAGCACTAGTGCCAACGAGGTCGGCACACTGTAGGTGCTACTAGCACTAGTGCCAACGAGGTGGGCACACTGTAGGTGCTACTAGCACTAGTGCCATCGAGGTGGGCACACTGTAGGTGCTACTAGCAGTGCCAACGAGGTGGGCACACTGTAAGTGCTACTAGCACTAGTGCCATCGAGGTGGGCACACTGTAGGTGCTACTAGCACTAGTGCCATCGAGGTGGGCACACTGTAGGTGCTACTAGCACTAGTGCCAACGAGGTGGGCACACTGTAGGTGCTACTAGCACTAGTGCCAACGAGGTGGGCACACTGTAGGTGCTACTAGCACTAGTGCCACAGAATAACTAATACAATTAACTAACTAATACGAATAACTAATAGTACAAGTGCACAAATTGCACTTCCTAGCAAAAACGGCGTTTAGGCATAAGAAACGTGCCTACTCTGTGCATCTCTGTCTATCTTATAACTTGTATTCATTCACGCACGGCACGTGTAGCCCTAGGGCTGTAACGCCAAGAATACATCAATGAAGGCAAAAAAAGTTCTAGCTCACCAGATGTCGCTTGAGTTAAGTGAACCGATATTAATTTAGCACATGCTACTTCACATGTATGTCACTGTCATTATGAATAACACCACACATAAAATTGATCCGCCGCTTCCCTATTAATTAATTCCATTTAACTTAAGAAATTTTAATTTGTACGTTATATCACAAGTAAGATCAAAAAGCGTACGCGTAAAAAGGATACGTAGGTACTTCTATAGTTTTTTTGAAGAGTGGGAGTTTGCGTTATCACCGGTAAAGTTTTCCTTACACAAAACGACGTGACTGCCATTTTTTTTCCTATGAGGATATTGAGGATACGTTTTTCTATATTGGAATGAGAAAGGTAGACATTATTTGGTAAAGTGTTGCATATAAGTTAGGACACAATTGTTTCATAATAGTATTTTATGCGACTGATCCATAATGAGAGGCCTTAAAATACGAGTGTGGTTTTATGAAACGAGCGTGAGCGAGTTTCATAATAGGATCACACGAGTGTTTTAAGGCCTAATTATGTAGAGTTGCATACACTACTTTATCTACACACATAAGAAGTAGTAGTAAGTAACAGCAAAAAACCAACAATAAAATGACAACAGCAATGGCGGCAATTCGATCATCCGTCATGGCGCATGGTTTTTTTTTTAATCATTGACAAACGAATGAAGTCCTTATACTCATATCACTCGAGATCAAATGTCGTTCGGTTTGTATTAAAAAACGTACTGAAATGACGTTTCGTATCGATAACTGTTTTAATATCTATAGATACTAGAATAGAGACCCACTTGAGTTTTGACAGCTGTTCCAAATTTAAACTCATAACGATACAAATTTATCAAAAATCATGTACTGTAATGTAATAACATTACAGTACAGATTTTAACTACTACCACAGACAAGAAAGTTCTCATAGTAAAATCGGTTGTAGTAATGCTGGTCATTTCCTACAGTTTCTGAACGCATTTTAGAGCACTAATGATATGTGCGTAGATAAAAATAATTTACGTCACACCTTTTTACTATGGACCTCCCAACTCAACATTTCATAACTGTTGAGACAGCTAAAATGAAATTGACCAATCACGTGGCGCCTTTACTGAACTATAATGTATTTGACCAATAGGACGCCGTCATGGGAAAGTCAAAAGGTAAATAGACATCAACGCACAAAAAAGAAAAAGCCGTTGGTTGCACTTCGTTTTCAATAGATACCAAGTTTGTTCAGTTGCCTTGTAGAAAAATTATTGTATACAATAGTTATATAATTAGCTTTTTATACTCGTCGACCTTAATGTTTGAATTAAGACTTCGTACACCAAACTTAAATCACATACTTTTTACTATGGAGCTACCAACTCAACATTTCATAACTGTTGAGAGAACTGTAATGAAATTGACCAATCACGTGGCGCCTTTACTGAACTATAATGGATTTGACCAATAGGACGCCGTCATGAGAAAGTCAAAAGGTAAATAGACATCAACGCACAAAAATGAAAAAGTCGTTGGTTGCACTTCGTTTTCAATAGATACCAAGTTTGTTTAATTAGTTCAGTTGACTCGTAGAAAAAGTATTGTTCACAATAGTGTCATAATCAAGCTTTTTAATCTCGTACCTTACTTAGGCCATTCAGCAAGCTTCGTGGCCTAAACACGGTACTCGACTAAAAAGCTCTCGATTATAACACGATTGTGAAAAATACTATTTTAAGTCTCGTACCTTAATTAGGCCACTCAGCAAGCTTCGTGGCCTAAACGTGGTACTCGACTGAAAAAGTATACATTATATAACAATTGCATAAAATACTATTAATTACAATACTTTAATATAATACCTTGTCTTTTTTTTCCGCTGCGGCCGTTTTTCTTTTAAAAACTTCGTAATAAATAAGACAAAAATAGGGACGCGTGGTTCGTCGCGTTCAAGTCGGCGGCGGCGGCGGATCACAGCATGACGCACTACGACGCATATTTGTTTAATTAATTTTTATTTTAAATCATTCATAATGTGCCATTTCAATATGTTGACTTTTTATTTAACTATGACATTTAAATTGGCTTTATGAATAAATTGAATATGAATATGAATATTTCAGGCGTGGTGTGCGGAGGCTGCGGAGAGGCTAGCGTTGGACGTTTGCGCGCAGGCGGATCTGAGGGAAGCGCTAGTTGCGGCTAGTAACGATGGTGAGTTACTATACAACGTGTGTTCAGCGATGTGTTCTTTATCCGATTAGTTATTGCCCCCTTGATAAGGAGGTATGGTGATTTGTGAGGTGACTCGTGAGTGATTATGCCGGGCGCGTGTGGTGTGGTGTGGTGTGTTGCAGGGAGCGCTTGGTCGGCGTCGCTGGCGGCGTGGCGCGCGCGCTGCGGGCGGCTGGAGGCCGACGCGCGCGTGCTGCAGTGCGCGTTGGCGCGCGCCGCCGACACCGCACACAGGTACCTTTATATTTATTTATTTAAGTCACATACTTTAATTAGGCCACTCAGCAAGCTTCGTGGCCTAACGTGGTACTCGACTGAAAAACCATACATTATGTAACGATTGCATAAAATACTATTATGATACAAGTGCGGAAAGTAGGTAATTCCCAAGGAGTGACGACAACCAAAAACACGACCGTAAGGGAGTGTTTTTAATAGACACGAGTTGGGAATTACCTATCCACACTCGTATTATGCATTTTACAATGCATGATACGAGGAATTTACATATATCAAAATATCGGAAAAGGTTGTTCAGGGAAGTAGCTAACAGTGTTTCAATACAGCTGAAGCCACATAACCGATTTGGTCGCTAGCTCTCCGTCTAAAAATGAAATTTGAATTGTCATGAAATCTCATTCTCGTACGTATATGGGAATATTGTCCCAAAATCCATTCCCACACGATCGAATGCATAATGCGAGGAATTTAAACATTTATACAGAAAAAAATAAATTTGAATTGTCATAAAATCTCATACTCGCATATGTGCGGGAATATTGTCCCGAAATCCATTCCCGCACGACCGCCCAACTGCCCTCCCGCCACGGGCGTGGAGGTACAGAATAAGTAATAGTATAAGTACAGAAATTGCACTTCCTAGCAAAAACGACGTTTGGGCATAAGAAACGTGCCTACTCTGTGCATCTCCGTCTATCGTATAACTTGTATTCATTCACACACGGCACGTGTAGCGCTAGGGCTGTCACGCCAAGAACATATCAATGAAGGCAAAAAACTTTCTAGCTCACCAGCAGGGCCCGTAATTTTCATGCCGATGACATCAATTTGACGTCACGCTCCATATAGGGTGATCCCAAATAATTTTATTGTAAATTATTAATGATTAGTCGTCAATCATTTAGAAAAAATGTCGTCAAACATTTAAAAATCATTTAGAAAATTTAGAAAAAATGTGTCCATCAATTCTAAATTTTCTTCTTAACAGAGAAGTTGGAAAAATTAACCAAATGTATGACACAACAAACAAAAATACGATTAAGTACAAAACAAAAGGATTTTATGAATATTGCATTACGTATGAACGCGAAAATGACTTAGATTTTCTTTGCAAGTGTTATATTTATTCCACGTGTAAATATACTACTTTTGAAATCATTTGTAGGTACATGATTAAAATGATTGACGACTAATGATTAATCATTTATATCGCGGGGGCGGGGGCGGGGGCGGGGGCGGGGGCGGGGTCGAGCGAGCGCTAGGTTTCTAACGCGCCGCGCCCCGCCCACTGCAAGCCCCCTGGTGGAGGACTCATTTATGTTGACCTATACAAAGGGGCACTTTCAGAGCAAGTGCATTTTGTGCTTGTCCCAGATTATCGTGCGCGTGCGCGGTGCAGGAGTCTTCGTCGGTGTCGGTGTGCCTCGCGCTGCGCGCCGCGGACCGCGCGCTGGAGACCTACGACGTGCTGCTGGCGCTGGCGGAGACCCTGCACACTCCAGCTGAAGAGGTAGGCGTTGGCATCGTATCATACAGTAGCCGGGAAACTTCTTGAACTAGATGACATCGTGGGGGCAAGTTTACCCATCCTACACTTACGAAAAAAACATCGTACAGGAACCTACAGTAGCCCAGCGGTTCAGGTTTCCGGCTGTCAAACGGCGGTCGTGGGTTCGAATCCCGGCTCGTACCAATGAGTTTTTCGGAACTTATGTACGGAATATCATTTTATATTTACCGTTAACTTTTCGGTGAACGACACATCGTGAGGAAACCTGCATACATCGGAGAAATTCAAATGTGTATGTGAAATCCCCAATCCGCATTGTGCCAGCGTGGGGACTACTGCCTGTTCCCTCTCATCCATGAGAGGAGGCCTGTGCCTGTATACGTGTCCCACTGCTGGGACACGTATACAGGCTGATTTATTATTATTATTTTAGACCATTTTCTTTGCCTGTCTTTTATAACTACGTTAGTTTGTGCTGCCATAGGCACTTAGTAAAAAACGAACAATTAACAAAAACACAAATAACAATTCAAGAACGTAACAGACAACAATACCTCAATAAATAGCTAACAAGAAAGTCAACTAACCGCTTATTAGACACAACGAATAATAAAGGTCGACAGCACGCTTGTGACTTTTCTGGAGCAAGCATACATAGGATACGGTATTTGCTTACCATCGGGTGGGTCGTATGCTTGTTTGCCACCGTCATGGTGATTGAAGTGCATGTGTTAATTGAATATTTAATAGTTAAACATGAGAAAACTGCCTTTTCCAACCTTTTCTACTAGCAATGGACGCTACCAGTTCACTGTTATGCCTTATGGCCTGTGCAATGCACCAGTGTTTAATGAAAAGTTGAATATAATTTCAGCGTAAAGCAGCGGAGTTGGTGGCGAAGCAGTTACTAGCTAGATTGGAAGCCGAGCATACCTCAGTCACCATCGGGGAGCCCCTGCTGTCCCCCGGGCCTTGGTTACAGCACGATGGACAGTAAGTTCCACTTCTTGGTTGACATAAATAATAGCCTCTTAAGGCTCATGAGCTTAGTGAAACGACTCATTTGCTTAAAGGAATTTAAATCATTTTCAATTGGGTTAGAGTTAGAATTTGCTTTGTTTCAGATGTTTTTTGATGTTGTGGAGATTTAATTCTATTTTGTACACTAGTTGATAACAATTTGAATGCCTTTTGTTGTGTACGGTAACCTCAAAAGTAACTTAAAATTCACATAAACATAATATTTGTGTGATGAGCACGAATGTTTTAAATATATCGTCGTCTAGTACCCATAACATAAACTTTATTGAGCTTACTATGGGGATAGGTTGATTTCTGTAACATTGTCACCTAATATTTAATTTATTTAATAAATAAATAAATAAATATAAGGGGACAATCTTACACAAATCGACCTAGTCCCATAGTAAGCTCAGTAAGGCTTGTGTTATGGGTACTAGACGACGATACATATAATAGATATAAATACTTAAATACATAGAAAACATCCAACCAAAAAACATTACAACAACATTAACATTAACATTTAATGTATTATTTAATTAGGTGTCAAAGTGAAATTTAAACATCTACAAACACTTTTAACTTTCAATTTTGTGTTGGACGACCAGTTTAGCCTAGTAGGTAGTGACCCTACAAAACTGACAGGTATTGGGTTCGGCTCCCGTTAATGGCAAATATTTGTTCCTAGCGTCTCGAATGTTCTCTGAAAAAGAAAGTCCTGTGTTGCACCTGTAATGTGACAAAATATGAACTGTTTGTTTTATAATGTGTAAAACACTCTTCTAGGGCTCAAACCTCGGAGGAGTGGACGGAGTCGTGCGAGACGCGACTGCGCGCACACGCGGCGCGACTTAAAAGCGACACCGTCACCCTACGGAACGCGGGCCAAGCCCCAGCCTTGTTCTCCTACCACGGTTAGTGCACTCGCCTCGTTTCACCTGTCCTGTTGTCTGTCTCTAATCAAATCTTGCAAGTTAAATTTGACCCACTTCCCGGTGACCGATTGAGCTGCAATTTGGGGTGTAAGTAAAGTTTGGATGACAATTCATTATTATGGTACCGTCGAGCTGATCTGATGATGAATACAGAAGGTGGCCATGGGAATTCAGTACTTAACCGACTTAACCCCATTGAGTTTGGGCTCGTTAGAGTAGTCTCAATAAGTAGTTTATGATACAGAAAAGTACAGTCGGCAATAAAAGCTTGTACCAAAAATCAAAATTTTGCCAGAAGCTTGTTTACTTGACATTCCGCTGTTCTCTACATCTCTGCAAAATGCCATTCTGGAAACCGCCATTGTGCTCGGGCGTAACTGGTGGAAACGCATCTTAAGGGGCTCTTAGCTCCCAACGCAATGTAATGAACATGAATAAATAAATGAAATGACCTGCGATCTGTAACTGTAGGTTTTCTCGTGTTTTTTATGGGTTGTCGTATTAACAACGACGAGGTTTACCAAAATAGTACCTATCCCATATTTACTTCTAAACTCACAGTTTTCGAGATGCACCAAACTTTGGAAATTTCAGGCCAAAAAAACAGTTTTTTGGGCGTAACTTTTGTGAAAATGAGTTAAAAATAGAAATCTCTCGTGGGTTGTTAGAGGCCTCAACAAGGAACGGTTATATGTACTCGTAGATTTTATATATACAAGTGCATAAACAACATACTAGTATCGAAAACGGAGCTTGTTTAGACCATGAATAAATCATTAAAAAAATACATTATTTTCAAAAAAAATGTAAATAAAGGATTAAATATAAAGGATTGAAGAACCGATAAGTGTTTGTGTCATAAATATATCTACAGTAAAACGGAGGAGTATCAACTCAAAACTCGTCAAAACAAGCCAAAAAGCGCGTGGAGTCCTAATGTTTTTAGTAAGAGAAAAATATTTCGTTGTGTTCACAGAAGTGGAAGAAGACGACATACCCAAATCCGTGGGAAGTGCTAGTATGGCGGAAATGGAAGCGGCCGTTATGATGCAGGTAATATATAACCTAACCTAACCCAACCCGCACTGGGCCAGCGTGGGGACTACTGCCCGTTCCCTCTCATCCATTAGAGACCTGTGCCCAGCAGTGGGACGTATATAGGCTGATTTATTATTATTTATCCGCGTATTGCAAAGACCGTAGGCAAAACGGCGGGATGTCTGACGACCGGCTAGCCTGAAGGTTAGTTCGAATCCCGGTAAAGGCAAACATTTGTTTCCGAGTCTGATGTTTTCTATGTATTTAATATATCGTCGTCTTGTACCCGTAACTCGGGCCTTATTGACCTTACTATGGGGCTAGATCGAATTGCAATAAGCCTTTGACATCAATGTTTTTTTCAAGTAATTTTATAGGTGCCACAACATACAGGGTGACATTTTAATCAGTGTCCAAATTTTTTGTATGCATTTGGTATCACTAATAGACTCCATTTTTTTAAAAAAACTGGTCGGTTAAAATTATAATTTGTCTATCCCAAAATAATTATCCGTACTGCGTGGTTACTGGGCATTCAGTACCGCGCGGAGCGGGGCGGGGCCGAGAGAGGGGAGGCGTGCCGTGCGCAAACCTTACTACCCGCTGAGGTGCCCGGTAAGGTTTTTTTTGGTATAACTTTAAGCAGCAATTACTAAATTTTTTTGTACAGAATGATATGAAACAAAAAAAAAATATTTTATAATTTTGCTGAAGAATCTTATACTTGAATTTGGGCACTGATTAAAATGTCACCCTGTATAATTAATTCACAGGAGATACTAGTCGCGCGCGAGGCTCGCGCCGCGTCGCGCGCGGCTGGCGTCGCGGCCGGGCTGCGACCGGACAGCGACCAGGGGGTCGACCAGGGCCCCAAGGACCATAAGGAGCGTCAAGACTACAAGGAGCATAAAGATTTCAAGGATTATAAAGAACATAAGGAATATCAGGATATTAAGGAAGCAAAAGACCATACTCAATACAAGGTATTGTAACATTGTCACATTTTCATTGACATTTAGTTTGTTAATCGTTTATATCGGTCCTTAATCTGCAATTTTTTGAAGTGAAAACTTCTTCACGTGACCTCCTACACCTGTCGCGAGTTTAACAACTTTTCCCCATCCCAAAAAGTGAACAGCGCCGCTAAAGAAGTTTTCACTTCAAAAAAATCATTATAATGCGTTGTTCTACAAGAACACATGCCCGAATAAGCTATGTGAAAGATTAAGAGTCCGCAGTAAGCTGGATTCCTCCATACAAACGTAGTTACGCTCTCATTTTAAAACTACGTGTTGGATTGTAACGAAACTTTACATGTACAATGACATGAGGTATATCCAGTTCTGAAATTAGTTAATGTAGCTACAGATACCATAGTTAAAAAAGATACAGCGAATTTAAGTTTTTCATACAAAACTAGTTTTTGCTGTATTTTGTTTGTTTTATAAATTGGAATCATATAAACTAATTACAGACATAGATATACCTCATGTCATTGTATATGCAAAGTTTCGTCGCAATCCAATACGTAGTTTTAAAATGAGAGCGTACCTACGTTTGTATGGGAAGGTGAAATTCCATCAGGGACCCGCCCACCCCTTCCCAGAAAAAAGCCTTTGAACGGGTTAGTCGTTCGTTTAATAGGCCAAATCACTTGCTGTCCTTTATTGATTGAAAACTCATTCATTTAACTTAGCCGTATGAAGGGGTTTTCCTTACGGGGCGCTACCGCTACTGATAAAAAACCCTTTCGAAAGGCTTTTTAAGCGCTTTTTAAAGGGTTGAAGCGCTTTAAAAGCCAAATGAATGGGTATTGATGAGCATCGGCTTTGGTAAGCAAACCCTTTCAAGAACCCTTTGAAGGGGATACCGTATTGGAGCACTTTAATAGCCAAATGAATTGGTTTTGGTAAGCAAAGCATTACGAAAAACCCTTTCAAAAACCCTCGAAGGGGATATCGGGCGGGTCCCTGAATTCCATGCATTTCTGTCAGTGAGATGATGATGATGATTTGTTTGTTCGTTTGCAGAGCGACTCGACCCGCAGCCGGCGCAGGCGCGAACGCCACTGGCTCGAGACACAAGCCTCCGAGACGGACCTATGAACACCTATACATATATTTGCCAAAACTACCATGCTCTACCTTGCAGGTTGGCATTAGTATCCTCTTTAGAAAGAAAAAAAGAAAGAAAAACATTTATTCGTGACACACAAAACTACCAACACTGTTTAATTAGAAAAGTTGATAAACCCCCGACATTTTCATTTCAAAGTGCCTTATCTCAAAAACGGCTCAACAGATTTTCATGAAACATGCCTAAGAACACTTGGTATAAAATTATCTATGACACAAAAAAACGCATTCAAATCGGTCTATCAGTTTGGGAGCTACGACGAACACAGACAGATACACAGATTCGCAGATACACAGACAGACACGTTAAACTTATAACACACTCTCTTTGCGTCGGGGGTTAAAAATATATATAAAACACGCCACAAAATGGTTCCAACTCAGTACGGTGTTAACGATAACCAGTCTTCCGTTGGAACCATTTAGCAGTGAACAGTCAGCATCGAAAGTAATTGCGCAATCGAAGATGTCAAAAGCATGTTGACTGTACTACATGTAGAAAGGTACACTCTCACATCGCATTTGTCTTGGTTGACTGAAGTGAATAAATTGAATAGAGGGCGCGGTAAGCCGGAAACCACGCATGATATAATATAATCATGTAATAAAAATACATATATAATATACACGAGTGTCTTCAGGTAGAAAAAGATCAAGAACTAGATCATAAATTACTCAAAACATATGAGTTATGTTTATACTTGAAATCATAATTCGATTCCAAACAAAAAAAAAATTGCCATTAAAATGAAGAAGAAAAAAGTCCATGATTTGGAAGAGTGTAAGTTTGCGAGTGTGGGTTTATTTTTCATTTAAACGGCAATTTTAGGGTTATTTTCTGGAATCTAATTAAGGTTTCAAGTTTAGAGATAGTACAAATTTTTGCCTAAGAGGCTGTTCTTCCATTGATACATAATATCATTGTAAAAATCATGACATATCTTTGTCATTTTAGACAAGCTTTTGATGTTTGCTTTTTAATGGCCATTCACGCTCGAACAAGCGGAATTAATGACCAAGACTGTACCTTTTAAGGTGCTGGTAGACTTGATCATACACTTGTAACGAAGAGCCCGGAATTTTCACATCAAAATAAAAGACCGTCGCAATCCTACTAGTGTTAGATTTTTTTTTATCGATATCGACAGTTGTGTAATAGAAGAAAATACGGTCCCGTTTGCATGGAGAGGCGACTTGGTCGCGCGTGCTGGGGAATTAAATAAAAAAAACAGAAATGTAATTTTGGTACAAGCTTTTATTGCCGACTACCTTTCTGCATACCATGAACTACTCATTGAGAAGATTCTAACGAGCCCAAACTCAACGGGGTTACGTCGGTTTAGTACCGAATTCCCATGGCCACCTGTCTCCATCATCAGATCAGCTCGACGGTACCATTATATTGAATTGTCGTCCAAACTATAATTATACCCAAAATTTCAGCTCAATCGGTCACCAGAAAGTGGGTCAAATTTAACTTGCAAGATTACATTTCAGACACCGACAGGTGAAACTAAATAAAAGCTTGTTAAAATTGATTTGTTCATCCACTTTTGACTCTGCAGTAACTTAGTAATATGCTTGGTCAATTATTTGTTTAATAAAAGCATTTATATTATAATATCATCATGAACGAAATGTTTTGAGAATGTAGCTATATTATTATAAGAATCTCAAAAAGTACCAGTGTCATATTCTTAGTTATTATTATTTTAATAATATAATATAGAGATCTAATGTATAAATCTTTCCCATGTATTAATAATTTAATTTCATAGATTTAAGTATAATTTGAGGGATCAGATCCTAAACTAGTTATTTATAGTTATTTTTAACAACCGATATGTGACAGCGTCATCCCGCTACAATAAACGTCAACAATGACATAAATTGTAATGGGATGACACCTGTCAAATATTGGATGTAAGGGCATTTTTAACAATAATCTAACATTAAAATAAAACAAAGTTTTAACCGACTTCAATTATGTACTTCGCCTTATCTAAAGAATTCCCTCGATGTCCTGACCTGATGCCTTTGGGATCACATAGAAAGGATACCCTTTCAAATAAAAAGAGATTTTTCCAAATCAGTCCATGCGAAAAAATAAAAGATTCTGATGACTTGAGAACCTCTTCCTTTTTTGAAGTCGGTTAAAACATCGATTATAAAGAAATATCTCTTTATCAGGCGAAACGTAATTGTTGTATCAACAGGGGTGTAGACACAAAAAAAAAATTAACAATGACTAATTTTCTCGAAAAAGGATTAAAAATGTAGTCGAATGGAGAAAAAAAACAACGCAAGAGGTTAAATAATTACGAAGTTAAGTATCCGAAGTCAGAAGGGGTATGTTCTGTCCCTTTTTCTCAAAGCGCAACTTTATATGAAACGATGACGTTCGCATTTAGTGACGTCACTAGAAGGAGGCCAAATCGTCATTTACTATGACGCTCGCAGATTGTGACGTCACTATCTGCGAGCGTTTGCTCTGTCTAACAAGCAATATTAAAGGGATTTTCGTCTCTAGGCATATTTTTATGCCTTCTTTCTTTAGGAGTAATAATAATTATTGACCCGTATTGTCAATAAGAACGGTTTTCTGTAGCATTACTCTGCCCGAAGTATTATTGACTACCGAAAATAACGTTTAAGGCGCCGTAGGTTCATGGTGTTCTCTCCCTCTCACTGGGCATAAACGTGAGCGAGATGGAAGTGCGTGCTCGGAAGCGCGGAAATCAGGTTTTTTGATTTTAATTTTTTGGCCGTTTAAATAAATAAAAAAGTAAACACTGAATTCTCTCAAACATGATATTGCCGATTTTTAGAAACCATTTTTATATTTTTAGCTTTTGTGCATAATTTGTAACAAATATTTTAAGTGTATTTTAGACCTATGGTCGTGATTTTTTTCTATCGAGCGAAAATTGCTTAATCATGTTTCTAAACACTTGACTTCCCTGCAGAAAAGCCTCAAGATTACTATTCTTATTTTATTAAACCATATTATTGTAAACAGACGCATTGTATTGTTTCTAAAACACTGTTCGCTTAACTTCGCTGAACCTACGGCGCCTTAAGTATAATAAGATCCCCCATTTTATATTTTACGCTGACTAGAATAACTCTGCTTACAAATGTCTAACATGTTAAACGTAGATTAACATATATAGCGATTACTATCTCATATATAATAACACGACCACATCCTGAAAATGCCACTATGATATAAAAAGTCTCAGATATGCAGCCAATCATGTTATATAAAAAAAGAGGCAGATACATCGTCTATAGTATAGGAATTTCGTACAGACTCTGTACGAAATTCCGTGTTTAAAAATGGCCACCAAATCTGACAGCTTACGTTTCCATTGACGACGCGAAACTGGTGCAATTCACTCAGTTTTAGTGTGCCACTTTTGGATTGCTTATAACCTATCTCCCTCTTTTTTATATTGCTTCCTTATATGCAGCTCAGTTAAGAACTGATCTTCAAATGTCTTACTATAAACAACCTACTGAATTTGGTCGGGTAATGGTTTATTTGCCACAACTTCATACTAAATCAGCTGTGGCAAATAAAAAAAAGTAGAACTTTCACAAGGACAACGAATGATATTTCCTTTTCTGGCACACTTATCTAGTTTTGTATGCTATCATCTCGCTCGCCCGTGGTATTTTTACCATAGCGTGTCGAGTATTACAGGTCCTTGTGCTTAGGTATTTGCGTCTCACATTGTGCTTAGAGAGTGAGTGAGACGCCATACATATTGGACAAACAACTTGGATGGAATACCGCCCTTTGGTAGATTTTTCAAGGACTTCGTGTGGTTGTGTTATCTGTGAGATGTATTATAAAATATCGCGCGTCGCCGTGGCTATGAGCTTTAGTTTCATAATAATTATTACAAGATTCAAGGCCGTTTACATGATGCAAGAACTCGCATGCAATTTTCGTTAAATTACTGTAGTCCGTAAGCCAACTCCCAATACACCTACGTCACATGACAATATGATAAAATGCTTGGTAGAAGCACGGGTATCACAAGAACGCGCGCGAGTTCTCGATTTTTCTCGCACTATCCATCTCTCTCTTATTAGAAAACTTAGAAGGAGAGGTATAGTGCGAGAAAAATCGAGGAAGTTTTGCTCAGCAAAAAAAGTGGCAGAAACTTTGAAAATCCTTCACTTCCGGTCAAAATTTGTATGGGAAGGTATATTTACGTCATGTGACAGTACGAGGCATGTGGCATCATTTAGCCCATTAAGAGGCCGCAGTAAGCTCGGCCGAATTTCACCTTCCCATACAAACGTAGTTACGCTCTCATTTTAAAACTACGTGTTGGATTATGACGAAACTTTGCATATACAATGACATGAGGTATATCTATGTCTGTAATTAGTTTATATGGTTCCAATTTATAAAACAAAGTAAATACAGCAAAAACTAGTTTTGTATGAAAAACTTAAATTCGCTGTATCTTTTTTATTATGGTATCTGAAGCTACGTAAACTAATTTCAGACATAGATATACCTCATATCATTGAACATGCAAAGTTTCGTTACAATCCAACACGGAGTTTTAAAATAAGAGCGTAACTACGTTTGTATGGAGAATCGAGCTTACTGCGTAAACTTACTACGTACTTAGACAGAGTAAACCTAAATCTGTCAGTCCTGAAATGGCCGGAAGTACTTGGTAGATGGTGCCAAAGTCCAACTTGGAAGTGAATTTACAAACTTTTCGACCTGCTGCCATGCGTTTTATAATGTTGTCATGTGATGTAGGTGTATTGGGAGTGAGCTTACGGTCTACTGGGCTTAATCGATTTGGTAGTAGCTCGGTAGTGCAATCTAATGGAACTCGCATCCGAGTTCTTGCACCGTGTAAATAGGGCTTTACTCAATGACTGGGGACAAAATGAATGCAGCAGTTATAAACAGGTCCTGAAGAGATGTGAAATTAACTGTCTTTTTAACCGATTCGCCGCCACTGGTCATTTGTAGTACCATCGCCATCAGATATATCGGAGCGGCCAAAGTGCTCACAAATATCTGAACACGTCTCTATTGTCATTACGTGTTCAGATAAATGTGAGCACTTTGGCAGCTCCGATATATCTGATGGCGACTTTGCCATCGCCAACACAGTTAACTGACCATCGTGCACTTTATGTTCATTGTAATAAGGTTCAATATAAATACAGGGTGGTCAGTTCGTATAGGCGTTTGTACTTCTAGATTTATAATTTTATCTCGCCAAGATATTTTAAGCGTATGTCAGTAGTCACATCTCGAATGCATCAAGTTTGTTAAGCATAGTCTGGAAAGAGTCAAACCCTCTGATCTATAGACTGACGTCATAGGAAGTCCAAAAACATTAGACTTAAAATTTGTATGGCGTGGGGCCATCTCGCATTTTTTTTCTGTCGTGGCGAATGGAGTACTCTAAATACAGCTGCACGGCTATCACGCGACGGCGCGCGAGCTCTCGATTTTTCTCGCACTATACGTCTCTTTCTTAGTAGAACACTTAGAACAAGAGATATATTGGAAAAAAATCGGGAGTATGACGCGGCCGTCCATTCCAGCGACGCCTTTAAAACGTCGAGGTCAATAATTATGCACATTTGGCCCACTACAAAACTGCAAGATATAATAGGAGACGCTACACGGGCCGATATCGGCCGGACTGCATGCCGGCCGACCTGTGACCTCGTTTGGTAGTCCTGCCGATTTCGCTCCGTGTACCGTCTCCTTATGCAATAGGCCGTCATATAAGTCAACCCACGTAAAATGACTGGCGGCCATACATTTTATATGGCACCCGGAGCTCTTTTTGAATGTGTCGATGTATACCTCCCTTATAACATTATCGCATTTTCAAATCCGATATGCTCATTATTTTAACCCAGTGATTGAGTAAGCTGGTCCGCTTGGAAGTAAGTGTATATGTGTGCAAATGTATAAATGTATATGAATGTACAGAGCGTAAGTCGGTGCTAGCCCGTTACTGATGAGATGAAATAAATGCTATTACATTACCAACGGCTCTTATTTACTTACCTAAACTGTCATGGGATGTATAGATTGTGTGATTTTACCCCAATTTGTCAGTACAACATGTCGAAGTCATAATTGGGTACAGATGTAACAATCCGATATCCGACCACATGTGCATGCAATTTGTCAGTACAACTCGTTTGACAGTTGGATCAGCAACGCAACATGCCTCCATACGATAGCAATTAGTCAGCTTCTGATAAATTGGGGCCGACAATGATGGTAAGCGACGACAGAGCCTAAGATGAAGCTCACTGGTTCAGTAATAGCCTATTCACTTTTGTTTTGAAAGCACCTAGATCGTAGTTCTCAGGAAATAGAAATTCTACACATTCACACTATAGCTACAGGGTTATCGTGTGGTTATCGTAGGGCGGCTCGCGAGCTGTGAAGCGGCAAGATAGACTATCCTTCTCTTTCTAAGTTTTGTGTATAATAGTAGAATATTTTTTGTATGAGCTGGCAACATTTTGGGGCGGCTCGGGCGGAACGTCAATATGACATTAGACACTATTTCCTTATTTTAGAATATTCCTTTACAATATCAATTAGATTAAATTCAAGCCTTATTTAATTGCAATTAAGTTGAAATTATTGTATCAGTACTTTATCACGAATGACGTGACTATCGCCAATCGTATAATATCGTAATGTAAATGTATGGTAATGTCTTTCGATTCGACATTGATTTTGTAATATGAGTTTCTTGAAATAAAAATACAAGAAATCAGTGCAGACAGCATGGAATCAATAAAGCTTGAATTAGACTCGGAAGAGCTCCGAGCGTGTCGTATTTGTTTAGCGACGGATATCAAACTGTTTGATATATATGAGAACAGATTAGACGAAGTATTCTGCGAGATTATGAATTCTACGGTGAGTATTAAACTTCAGTAGAGTCTATACTTAAACAACTTGGGGTCCGAACTATGTCTAGTACTTCCTACCACAGATTTTTTTAGCTACTATGGCCTATGGCCGTCTAACCCTCAGAGAACCAGACAACCAGTTGGTAGTGTTTCTAATAGGCCTCACAGGCACAACGGCGATGAGAAAAGCAGAGTAACAACAGGGTTGGTAGTTGACTAGTTGGTGACACCAGTTGATGAGAATCTGTGTATAGTAACTAGTTGAGGGACCGGTGGTATTCATCAGCCGAAATACGTCCACTACTGGACATAGGCCTCTTCCAAAGAGTGCCACAAAGATCGGTCCCGCGCTCGCATCCAGCGTTACGTGTCCACCTTGCGCCTGGGGGTATTATGTTGCACACATGTCCACCAGCAAAACAAACTGGTGATCATAGAATTTTATATGGAAACCTAATCTACTGTAGCCTGATAAACCATTTGACAGTTGTTGGGAGATTCAATTTAACTATAACTATGATTTTCTAATCAAATCTACCAAAAGAAACAATTATTTTCTAATCAGATCTTGACATTTACATATACTTAACCCATTCATGTGAGGTACCTCAAGCCCAGTTAAGCTTTATATTTGATTGTCCATGTATTTAAGTAATTATATATAAAGTATAAATTTAAATCATAAGAACTGATTGAAAGATTTAGTGGCCGAGACAGATTGTTCCGATAGCTCAGTTGGTTAGTAGTGACGGGCCATGAATGCCTGTGGTTGCTGGTTCAAATCCAGCTCAGAGCATTACATTTATAAATTTTTCCTTTATTTTTTTAATATATAGTAATTTGTATAAAATTGTTCCTAACTTTTATTTTTATGTACAGTTGTCCGTGTGGGACGGCCTGCCGCGGCACGTGTGCGCTGCGTGCGGCGCGCTCCTCCTCAAGAGCGACGAGCTGCGCAGGCGCTGCCGCCGCGCCGAGCACCTTCTCAGACAGTACTCGCACACGGTCAGTAATGCTTAGCACAGGTCAGTTGTGATCAGGACACGGGGCTGTTGTAGTCAGGAGACAGGTCAGCAATGATCTGTTCAGGTCAGTTGTGATCAGGAGACAGGTCAGCAATGATCTTTGCAGGTAAGTTGTGATCAGAAGACAGGTCAGCAATGATCTGTGCAAGTCAGTTGTGATCAGGAGACAGGTCAGCAATGATCAGTGCACAGGTCAGTGATCAGGAGACAGGCTAGTTGTGATTTGGCACATGTCAGTAGTGATCAGGACACGCGTCAGTTGTGATCAGGAGACAGGTCAGCTGTGATCAGGAGACAGGTCTGCAATGATCAGTGCACAGGTCAGTGATCAGGAGACAGGTTAGTTGTGATTAGTGCACTTGTCAGTAGTGATCAGGAAACGGGTCACTTGTCATCAGGAGACAGGTCAGCAATGATCAGTGCAGGTCAGTTGTGATCAGGCGACAGGTCTGCAATGATCAGTGCACAGGTCAGTTGTGATCAGGACACGCGTCCTCAATTCCGCATGCGGAAGGGTGAATTGATGCGGACGCATCTTCATACAAAATTGCGTTTTTGTATTACAAAATGCGATTCGATGCTAATAGATGTGACTTCGCTCTAACTGGTTATTATTTTTTCAGATCACAACTGACTTCATCAGAACTATAGACAGAGTAGCCAACAAGCTATCCCTTCACCTATCCATAAGCAAAATAGATGACACTACTGACAGTGACACCAAACTTGACACTGACACCAACACTCCGCTCGACACTGACTCCACTAAACTAGACACTGACAAAGACATTGACAGTGATAACGACAATGACTCCCAAATGACCTCCGCGCTATGTGAACCCGAAATAAACGTCAATGACGCAAAGTTCCCTCAAGTAATAGCCACAGACATTGACATAGCACATCGGATGACTCTGCGCAAAAGAAAAACTGAGAAGAAAATGAAAACGAAAAAAGTAAAGGAAGTTATGAAAAAGGAAAAGAAAGGTTTCAAATGGTTTTTCAGTACCGAAGAAGATTATGACAAGTTTGAGAATAAGTACAATATTAGAGTGATTAAGTTGAATGAAGAGGAGCAAAGAAGGGAGATGGAGGCGAGGAGGGAGACGGACAACTATAGACACGCGCTGGTGCGATGCGAGAAATGCTGCAAGGGGTTCCTCTCGATGATCACCTTCGAGAATCACAACAAGATTCATGATCCGGTGAGTTTTTTCACCGACTTAAAAAAGAAAGGAAGATGTTCTCAATTCGGTTGTATTTTTTCTCAATGTTTGTTACCTCAGAACTCCGTCATTTATTAGCCAATTCGATTATTTTTTTGTTTCTATTTATATGCTTAGGTGGGTCCCATTTTTCCAAAAATTCAGTTGGATGATGGGATCCAAGAGGAATTGAGGGAACTTCCCATTTATATGAGGCACGCGTGAAGTGATTTTGGTATTTTCTAATATAACTCGTGTATCATAAATTTGATGGAGTGGAATTGGTGATGAAGACCACAGATGACTTATGGAATTCCTCAATTATGTACTTAAAAGTACAAAAGTACGTCACAGATTCTGATAAAATTCCGTTGAAATAGCAATTAATGAAGTGCCAGAGGTGATCCTTGTGGAATCGACGGAAGTCGTCAAATATTATCGGGTCACATACAGCGACTGGGTTTTTTTCTCTAATAATCCACGCATTTGGTCTTGGAAATCAGTTCATGTGCTTAATTGGAAAAGAAATGTGCCAAACAAAAGCCAACTGGGACTGGGGCGGAAATTGGAGAAGGTTTGTAGAAAAAATTGTCGCCAGGTGTTCGATTGAAACAGCATTTCATTATATAAATAGCTTACACAGTTTCAGACAACCGCTTTCGGCAGTCGGGTAGCACCGTAGTGACGCCTACCCACAGGCCAGCCAAGACCCTCAGCTACAGCCCTTCAGGCTGCTGCAAGCAAATCAGTCATAAAAAAACAGACTACCGCTGTTTCAATCGGCTGTCTCGCGACAGAAAAATCTTTATTATGATTTTTTTCTATATCCACCCCAGTCCAAGTTGGCTCAGTTAGGGTTGCACAGGGTGGTTCCACAACACTTCGGGAGCTCAAATACCGGGAGCCATCCGGTTGCCACTCGGACAATGCAACAACGCGTCATTGCTCTGAATAATAGGGCTAAGCTCGCCTTTATACATATGTATATTTTCTTGTTGTAGGTTGTAGACTCAAAATTCATTATTTTTACCTTTAGTCTGGTGATGGGGGTGTAGGACACTTAATAAAATAATCAATAAAGTTGTATTTTCTCGAAAGAAGATTAAAAATTTAGTCCAATGGAGATAAAGCAACGCAAAAGGTTAAATAATCACACAGTATAAGTGTCCAAAGTTATAAGAGGGGTTATGTTCTGTCCCTTTTCTGCAAAACGCACCTTCATATGAAACGATTGTCATTTACTATGACGCTCGCGGATTGTGACGTCACTATCTGCGAGCGTTTTCTCTCTCCAACAAGCAATATTAAAACAGCTGTAGCTTCGTAATCCTTTGGAATATCTCAATGGGATTTTCAACACTAGGCATATTTTTATGCCTTCTTTCTTTTAGAATAATATAGTACATTACGTACCTAGGGCGGTGAATTCGTGAATGCCCCAGATCCGCAGGTGTCTGTGGCCCGAACCGAAGGTTTTATTTACGCATTATGGCCAGGTGTGACGTAAATACATTTTAAGTCTACACCCGTATTGCAACACCCGTGTTGGTGTGCTGGATGGCGCAGGACCGGGCATTGTGGCACTCTTTGGGGGAGGCCTATGTCCTGCAGTGGACGTCTTTTGGCCGATATGATGATGATGATGTATTGACGTGTAATGTTCAGAGCACGGGCGCGAACGAATGCCCCCTGTGCTTCTCGCGCTACAAGTACCCGACGCACCTGCGGCAGCACGCGGTCGAGAGCCACGCACACAAGTACGTGTGCAAGGTGTGCGAGCAGGTCATACGCAGGAGGTAAGCCACAATAAATATACAGTGTTCCAGATTTGGAACTGGTCTTTTGACACATCGCGACACCCATATAACGTAAATTGGCACTGCTCATCGAAATAATAAAAAAAGTTTCAATCGCTTCCGAGTTACAAAACAAAGTTCAATCTCCATGCACGCTCTTTTTAGCACTTATAAAATTATTGTCATTTTTTTACGGCTTATTTGTATAGAAATTAGCATTTCAATATGCTTCAAAACTCGGTATGCAAACCATTACGTCCTACGACTTTTTATTTTTAAATTTAGTGATATACTGCTTTAATCGTTTGGAGTCTGTCAATTTAGAAATTTACTCTAGCCATATTACTCTTTACATCATATTGGAACTGTCCAAAGACCAGTCCCAAATCTCGTACACTGTAGATATACGTAGATCACGCAAATCTTCGCGTGTCCGAATTCGGTCTCCGAGTTGGCATTCCGACTTACATTCATACTTTCACGCCTTTATTCCCAAAAGGGGTAGGCAGAGCACATGAAACGTATGTTCCAGCGCCACTTTTAGCATAAATGTGGGTATAAAAGATCGACTAAATGTGATGTTGCAGTGATAGGTTGCTAGCCCATCGCCCACAACACACTTCAACCCTGGTCCCTTAGTCGACTTTTAAGACACCCACGGGAAGAAAGGGGGTGGTGAAATTCTAACCCGACACCACACGGGTCCGACTTACATTCCGCAGGTATTTATGCATGCTTCATTTAAATCTACGTAATTACTTCCGGGTGGAGAGTTTGCCGGATTCTTGAATGAAGATTTTTAGAATAATATTTTATGTCAAAATGAAATCAACAAAAATAAACGCTATTATAAATGAATGTTCGGCTTTCGTCGAGTAGGCAGTGCAGACGGGCCACAAAGGTATAACAATGTCAACGGAACCGCGGGGTTCAGTGAACCAGCCGACGCAGTACCACCATACTATTACGTATACTGCGGTACTACACAGGTTGTGACAGGTCAGTCAGCTTCTTTCTATCAATCAGAACGAAGTCGTCCTCGCTGTTCTGTATCATGTACGGTCAGCTCTAAAAATATGTATCTAACTTTCAATTTTATTCCACCGACAGTCGTACAGGTCTATTCACAAGAGCTGGCGCCTAATGTCTATGAAATTAATGACAGTGTCATACATTTTCCGCGCCAGCTCACGTGAATCCTGTACGTGAACGTCTTTATATATATTTATGGATAGGACTGTGCCATCAAATAACATTGAAACATTTATGTCCCCATAACGCGAAGACAGTTTAACATGTAATTTACTATCATCATTCAAATGATTTTTTCTTCGGTATTTATTACTTTCGAACTGTAATAATAGGTACAATATTTTGTTACGGAATCCCTCAGAGTGCGTCCGACACGCATCTTGCCGTTTTTTTACGAACAAACGAGGTAGACCAGTCGCTCTAACTTGCACGCAAACATTGTGTGACACATTTTTGGCGCACGCGCACTTCAGTAAGCGATGTGTATCTTGATTGACATCACAATAAAAAGTAAATTTCGTAATGAAGTGTGCGTTCCTGTTCATTTTAGGAGTGCTGCGATGTTGCATTCTGCGTTCCATGCGGGGAGGACATTTGAGTGCAAATATTGCGGCAGAACATTCAAGTAAGTAACGACCGTAGCTTTTGTGTATTACTAAAAGATTGGAAGACGGTGGTTTCACAAAAAAACAATTAATTAACACAATGACAAACATAAGTATATGGGGACAATCTTACACAAATCAACCTGATCCCAAACTAAGCAAAAACTTGTACCTACCCTACGAGACGACATACTTATGTAGGAGAACAATATTTCTTTGCTATTCCGCTAAAAAACGTGCTGGTCTATTAGTGAAGATAAGATGCAACTATTTGCGTAAAAACATGCAAAAAATTACAGCAAACCACCACCAATAATGACAAAAACCTCGACACGTGTTTCGCCTCTCTACGAGGCATCATCAGGAGATGCTGGCAGGAGATGTTGCTTGCGCCACGTCCACTGAGCAAATGACCCGCCCGGAGCCATCCGCCATATTTATATTCTGTCCCCCCATACTACCGTTCATGCGTGAAAGAGATGGAAGAACACGTAACAACGGTGATGACGCAACATTCAATTGTTCGTTGATAATAACGCCTCTATTGCTGTACCTAATTATTTCTAATTGTTCTAGAACACTTAGACGCAATCCTTTTTCGCAAACATGCAAGATGTTGAAAGAATGATTGTCAGATAACGCATGGTTATTCCCCAATAAATGTTTTGCGAAATTAGACTTGTCCGGGTGATTATGCCGATACGACGCAACATGTTCCTTATACCTTGTGCTAAAACTACGGCCTGTTTGTCCCACATAAACTTTATTGCAATTATCACAGGCAAGTTTGTAGACTCCCGACTTTTTGGCACTTTCCACTTTCTCCTTGCCATTGCACAGTCTAAAGCGCAAGGTGTTATTCGTTTTGAAAGCCACGTTTATGTCGTTAGACTTTAAAATATTGTAGATCTTATCAGACAACTTGCCAACATAAGTTATGCTTGCTTTGTACTTTTTAGGTGGGTCCGAAGATCGTGCAGCGTACAGAAGATAGTTTGTCATTCTAGCCCGTTTTTTCCTAATAATACCATCCACATGAGACTTGCTGTAACCGTTTGAAATTGCTAAATGGTATATATTATTTAATTCCATTTTATAATGAATATCAGAAAGAGGCACTGTCAATAACCTATGTGCATAACAATGAAAAGCAGCTAACTTATGTTGCCATGGATGAGCGGAAGAAGCCGGGATAACAGTATCTGTATGCGTAGGCTTACGGTAAATTTGGAATTGATGTTTGTTATCCACCTTAGTAATCGTTAAATCCAAGAAATTCAGTGAGTTATTCTGTTCTAATTCCTTCTTAAACTTGATTTTAGGATGCTTGTTGTTGATTTCATTCACAAAAATATCCAGTTGACTCATACCACCCGTCCAACAAATAATCAAATCATCAACATACCGAAAATAATATAATATATTATTATTATCCACAATGTGTTGGTTCTCAAAATGATCCATGAAAATATCTGCCATCAAAGGACTAAGCGGGGAACCCATTGCCAAACCATCACCTTGCAGATAATATTGCCCCCCAAATCTAAAATAATTCTGTCGCATACAGACCGTCGCCAATTCTATTAATTCATCTACCTCCCCTGGGTGCAGCCTCTGTTTTTCAAAAAGTGCCCTGAGAATGTCTAAAGTATTCAAATATGGTACATTTGTAAACAAACTATCCACATCCAGCGACAAAAGAATAGCATTTTGTGGCATGTTGATGTCTTTGATCCTTTCGATTAAATCCAAACTATTCTTTAAACAGTATTTTGGTTCAAAATTAGACTTCTGTCTTATGATACCATTCAACCTCTTAGCCAATTTATAAGTCGGTGCACTCAAATACGAGACAACTGGACGAATCGGGATATTGTCTTTATGAATTTTTGGAAGACCATACAGAATTGGTGCTTGAGGATTCATGGATATGACCGTGTTTTTCTGATGCTCGGTTTCAAAGACAAACATAGAGTTCTTGACAACATTTCTTAGATCTTTCTGGAAACCAGGCGTTGGGTCCTTCCGTAAAACCGAAAAACCATCATCCTGTATAAGATCCATTACTTTCTGGTTATATTGTTCCCTACCCATGATGACTATGCAATTCCCTTTGTCTGCTTTTGACACCACTAAATCGTTGTCATCGACTTTCTGTTGAATAGACCTCAGCAATAACCAGTCAGAGTCAGGCGCACTCCTCCTCAATGGACATGTCTTTTTTAATGCATTCGCTACGGTGAGCTTTGCATCCATATCATTATTGTTAAGAACTATCGCAACCTCTGCGTCCACAGCTACATTTTCCAAAACTTTTTGAGACATCTTAGGCCTTAAGTTATACTTTAATCCCTTATCTAACAGTTTGACCTCATCTTCCAAAAACTCAATGCCGGTTAGGTTTTTTACACGAGGGTGGAAACTGTGCCGAGTCGTTAGGGCATCACGCCTTTCTGTTAAGTTGAAATCCGAACCCGACCTAGTAAGCCTATGTAGTTTATCGATCTGTTTCACATACATTTGGTGCGCAAGCTCAGAGGCAAAATATCTCGCTTTTTGGTCTAAAATATCAAATTCAATGTTGTGCAATTTAAAGGAAAGCTCTGAATACAAAACTTTAAGGTGTAGCTTTAAGTTATCCCTAATTGAAAACCAAGATCGTGATTCTTCATTCAGCCATATTTTCCGAGCCCTATTAATAGCCACCTGAGATGCCCTACTAGAACTATTACAACGTATGTTGATATAATTAGGTACCACATTCAGACGTTTACACTGTTGATTAAACCAAACGTTCTGGACAGCTGCTCGGTGTTGTTTAGTTAGTTTGACATAAAGTCGTGCCTGTTCGGCTATGCTTGCCGTTTTCAAATAATTTATTGAATCAGGCGTTACTTTGCGGAAGTCCATGATATATTAGGAGAACAATATTTCTTTGCTATTCCGCTAAAAAACGTGCTGGTCTATTAGTGAAGATAAGATGCAACTATTTGCGTAAAAACATGCAAAAAATTACAGCAAACCACCACCAATAATGACAAAAACCTCGACACGTGTTTCGCCTCTCTACGAGGCATCATCAGGAGATGCTGGCAGGAGATGTTGCTTGCGCCACGTCCACTGAGCAAATGACCCGCCCGGAGCCATCCGCCATATTTATATTCTGTCCCCCCATACTACCGTTCATGCGTGAAAGAGATGGAAGAACACGTAACAACGGTGATGACGCAACATTTAATTGTTCGTTGATAATAACGCCTCTATTGCTGTACCTAATTATTTCTAATTGTTCTAGAACACTTAGACGCAATCCTTTTTCGCAAACATGCAAGATGTTGAAAGAATGATTGTCAGATAACGCATGGTTATTCCCCAATAAATGTTTTGCGAAATTAGACTTGTCCGGGTGATTATGCCGATACGACGCAACATGTTCCTTATACCTTGTGCTAAAACTACGGCCTGTTTGTCCCACATAAACTTTATTGCAATTACAAACTATTATTATTACTATTATTATTATTTGGGAGTCTACAAACTTGCCTGTGATAATTGCAATAAAGTTTATGTGGGACAAACAGGCCGTAGTTTTAGCACAAGGTATAAGGAACATGTTGCGTCGTATCGGCATAATCACCCGGACAAGTCTAATTTCGCAAAACATTTATTGGGGAATAACCATGCGTTATCTGACAATCATTCTTTCAACATCTTGCATGTTTGCGAAAAAGGATTGCGTCTAAGTGTTCTAGAACAATTAGAAATAATTAGGTACAGCAATAGAGGCGTTATTATCAACGAACAATTGAATGTTGCGTCATCACCGTTGTTACGTGTTCTTCCATCTCTTTCACGCATGAACGGTAGTATGGGGGGACAGAATATAAATATGGCGGATGGCTCCGGGCGGGTCATTTGCTCAGTGGACGTGGCGCAAGCAACATCTCCTGCCAGCATCTCCTGATGATGCCTCGTAGAGAGGCGAAACACGTGTCGAGGTTTTTGTCATTATTGGTGGTGGTTTGCTGTAATTTTTTGCATGTTTTTACGCAAATAGTTGCATCTTATCTTCACTAATAGACCAGCACGTTTTTTAGCGGAATAGCAAAGAAATATTGTTCTCCTAATATATCATGGACTTCCGCAAAGTAACGCCTGATTCAATAAATTATTTGAAAACGGCAAGCATAGCCGAACAGGCACGACTTTATGTCAAACTAACTAAACAACACCGAGCAGCTGTCCAGAACGTTTGGTTTAATCAACAGTGTAAACGTCTGAATGTGGTACCTAATTATATCAACATACGTTGTAATAGTTCTAGTAGGGCATCTCAGGTGGCTATTAATATGGCTCGGAAAATATGTCTGAATGAAGAATCACGATCTTGGTTTTCAATTAGGGATAACTTAAAGCTACACCTTAAAGTTTTGTATTCAGAGCTTTCCTTTAAATTGCACAACATTGAATTTGATATTTTAGACCAAAAAGCGAGATATTTTGCCTCTGAGCTTGCGCACCAAATGTATGTGAAACAGATCGATAAACTACATAGGCTTACTAGGTCGGGTTCGGATTTCAACTTAACAGAAAGGCGTGATGCCCTAACGACTCAGCACAGTTTCCACCCTCGTGTAAAAAACCTAACCGGCATTGAGTTTTTGGAAGATGAGGTCAAACTGTTAGATAAGGGATTAAAGTATAACTTAAGGCCTAAGATGTCTCAAAAAGTTTTGGAAAATGTAGCTGTGGACGCAGAGGTTGCGATAGTTCTTAACAATAATGATATGGATGCAAAGCTCACCGTAGCGAATGCATTAAAAAAGACATGTCCATTGAGGAGGAGTGCGCCTGACTCTGACTGGTTATTGCTGAGGTCTATTCAACAGAAAGTCGATGACAACGATTTAGTGGTGTCAAAAGCAGACAAAGGGAATTGCATAGTCATCATGGGTAGGGAACAATATAACCAGAAAGTAATGGATCTTATACAGGATGATGGTTTTTCGGTTTTACGGAAGGACCCAACGCCTGGTTTCCAGAAAGATCTAAGAAATGTTGTCAAGAACTCTATGTTTGTCTTTGAAACCGAGCATCAGAAAAACACGGTCATATCCATGAATCCTCAAGCACCAATTCTGTATGGTCTTCCAAAAATTCATAAAGACAATATCCCGATTCGTCCAGTTGTCTCGTATTTGAGTGCACCGACTTATAAATTGGCTAAGAGGTTGAATGGTATCATAAGACAGAAGTCTAATTTTGAACCAAAATACTGTTTAAAGAATAGTTTGGATTTAATCGAAAGGATCAAAGACATCAACATGCCACAAAATGCTATTCTTTTGTCGCTGGATGTGGATAGTTTGTTTACAAATGTACCATATTTGAATACTTTAGACATTCTCAGGGCACTTTTTGAAAAACAGAGGCTGCACCCAGGGGAGGTAGATGAATTAATAGAATTGGCGACGGTCTGTATGCGACAGAATTATTTTAGATTTGGGGGGCAATATTATCTGCAAGGTGATGGTTTGGCAATGGGTTCCCCGCTTAGTCCTTTGATGGCAGATATTTTCATGGATCATTTTGAGAACCAACACATTGTGGATAATAATAATATATTATATTATTTTCGGTATGTTGATGATTTGATTATTTGTTGGACGGGTGGTATGAGTCAACTGGATATTTTTGTGAATGAAATCAACAACAAGCATCCTAAAATCAAGTTTAAGAAGGAATTAGAACAGAATAACTCACTGAATTTCTTGGATTTAACGATTACTAAGGTGGATAACAAACATCAATTCCAAATTTACCGTAAGCCTACGCATACAGATACTGTTATCCCGGCTTCTTCCGCTCATCCATGGCAACATAAGTTAGCTGCTTTTCATTGTTATGCACATAGGTTATTGACAGTGCCTCTTTCTGATATTCATTATAAAATGGAATTAAATAATATATACCATTTAGCAATTTCAAACGGTTACAGCAAGTCTCATGTGGATGGTATTATTAGGAAAAAACGGGCTAGAATGACAAACTATCTTCTGTACGCTGCACGATCTTCGGACCCACCTAAAAAGTACAAAGCAAGCATAACTTATGTTGGCAAGTTGTCTGATAAGATCTACAATATTTTAAAGTCTAACGACATAAACGTGGCTTTCAAAACGAATAACACCTTGCGCTTTAGACTGTGCAATGGCAAGGAGAAAGTGGAAAGTGCCAAAAAGTCGGGAGTCTACAAACTTGCCTGTGATAATTGCAATAAAGTTTATGTGGGACAAACAGGCCGTAGTTTTAGCACAAGGTATAAGGAACATGTTGCGTCGTATCGGCATAATCACCCGGACAAGTCTAATTTCGCAAAACATTTATTGGGGAATAACCATGCGTTATCTGACAATCATTCTTTCAACATCTTGCATGTTTGCGAAAAAGGATTGCGTCTAAGTGTTCTAGAACAATTAGAAATAATTAGGTACAGCAATAGAGGCGTTATTATCAACGAACAATTGAATGTTGCGTCATCACCGTTGTTACGTGTTCTTCCATCTCTTTCACGCATGAACGGTAGTATGGGGGGACAGAATATAAATATGGCGGATGGCTCCGGGCGGGTCATTTGCTCAGTGGACGTGGCGCAAGCAACATCTCCTGCCAGCATCTCCTGATGATGCCTCGTAGAGAGGCGAAACACGTGTCGAGGTTTTTGTCATTATTGGTGGTGGTTTGCTGTAATTTTTTGCATGTTTTTACGCAAATAGTTGCATCTTATCTTCACTAATAGACCAGCACGTTTTTTAGCGGAATAGCAAAGAAATATTGTTCTCCTAATATATCATGGACTTCCGCAAAGTAACGCCTGATTCAATAAATTATACTTATGTAGATAAATAAATACTTAAATACATAGAAAACATTGAGGACTCAGGAACAAATGTACATGGTCATTACACAAATATATGCCCTTACCGGGATTCGAACCCGGAACCTCCGGCTGCCTAGCCAGGGTCACTACCACCTGGCTACAGAGGTCGTCATTGAACTGAAACATCAAAGCCGATCCCGTATTATTCCTCGTGTGTAGCGAAATGCGACTAGGGCGTAGGCGCCCGCTAGGCGGGTTCCTGGCAGTGAAAGTGTTAAAGACAGATGATGTCACAGTCTTTTTCACCATTTTGAATATATAGATCGCAATATATAATAAAATAACTTTATGCGCGGGTGTCGGAAAACTTCAATGAATGTACGTTTTACACGCCGGTGGCGGTGAACCCGACAGCTTGCCTGGCAGGGTCGCCATGTAATGCGAGTTATTATTGGGTAAAGTAAACAACGTGAATGCCGACAAAACAAAATCAATGCAATTTTGGATTTTGATTTTCCCATATAAATCTACTAGCTTCTGCCCGCGACTCCGTCCGCGTGGAACTCGTTTATTTTTTTTAACTTTTACCCCCCCCCCCCCCCCCCCCGCCCCATTTCACTCCCTTAGGGGATGATTTCGAGGATAAAAACTATCCTATGTCACTCTCCATCCCTTCAACTATCTCCACTTAAAAAATCACGTCATTTTTTCGCTCCGTTTTGCCGTGAAAGACGGACAAACAAACACACACATACGCTTTCCCATTTATAATATTATAGTATGTGTTGTCCAGGAAATCGTCGACCCGCTACACACACATGCGTATACAGCACCCGGGGGAGAACGCGTCGGGCGGCGCCTGCGACGTGTGCGGGGAGACCTTCACCGGAGCCCTGGGGCTCCAGCAGCACAAGACGAGGAAACATAACAAGGTGGCAGTCTAGTCTTGTTGCTGAGGGGCCACCGCGAAGTGAAAACGAACTTCGTTCGAATATCTCCCTCTCTCTAGCTCGCTAGTTCGAGCGACAGAGTCGGAGATATTCGAATGAAGTTCGTTTTCACTTCGCCGTAGCCCCTCTGACTTATACTAATTTAATATAATATTTATAGTTAACTAGCTTCTGCTGACGAACTCGTTTACTGTATCGTAGTAGCTCCATACGAACTGTTACCCCCTTAGGGTATGATTTCCGGTATATAAACTATCCTTTTTCATCCCCGGGCTCCAACGGGCGGTTTAAGGCTGCAAAGATAACAGACAGGCAGACAGACACACTTTTGCATTTATAATAGAATGGATTGTATCACAAGGGAGCATAATGATATAGCATATATCATAGCTAGCATAATGCATGGCCAGACCATACAAAAAACTCACTCTTCAAGAACTGTAATTTTTTTTTTTAAATTGGCGACTTAATAGAAATCGAGTTTAATGGAAGCTTTGCTAATAATATTGCAACCACACACGGCAATTTATAGCGTGTGCGCCAAAGTTCATATAAAATTGCAAATTCGATTATTGGATTTCCGAAAAAAAATCTCATACAATTTTATCTCATAATTATCACTATTCATAATTATTTGTGCTAATAACTATCGTTACTCTGAATTGCCTATATTAATTATGTTATTCAACATAAGTATCTCTGTTACTACTATTTGTGTTTATATACTTTTATATCATAACGATTTTTGGCACTAGAGTTTAATATCATATTTATTTCTATACATAGTATACATAGTTACTGCTATTTTTTTTATTAATAAAGACTTACTCTGAGATCAACTAATGCCAAGATAGTGGTGTATAAGTTCAAGTAGGCAGTAGAGAACAGGGACTTAATGGCAAAACCGACTCGGATCGCGGATAGGTTAAAAGAAGGAAGCGAGAGCTTCGCTCCCGCTTTCGTCTTCGGGGTTGTTTTTTTAAATAAAAGAGCGGAATACAAAATAGCAATATAAACACAACAATCAACAACACTTATAACAAACAGGACTAACAAAATTATGATATATGTCCATTATGAACGAAACTGTTATGAACAACCAAATTATGAGTTCAAGTCTGTTCTTAGTAATGACATTAGGAAGAAACATTTAATAAAAACTGTTCGTTATGAGTTCCGATGATAGTTACAAAAATTTAGGAACATAAAAGGTAGGAAGAAAAAAATTATGAAGAGTGATGATTATGATTACAAAGCGGTATTACTAGAAAAAATCGACACATCAAGTTTATATGAGCCAATATGGACCCATTTATTGCACCTAAACAAATTTGCGACTATACGCGACTGTGCACGGCTACCCTACACTTGTTAAAATCACCTACTGATACCGTATACTGTATGGCCTTTGTAAAAATTCTCATCTAGACAAAATTAACTTCTCCTTGTTCTTAGTAAACAATGCGATTGTTTTTCATTGTTAAGTGGGAAACAAAGCGATTTTTTTTTATTATATAGTATAGCCGCTGATTAATACTGTAAAATAATCGTAAGTACACATTAACACTTTTTCAACCAAAAAGCGGCTTTAATGTCTTTGTATTTCAATCAATAGACTACTTTGACAGTAGAGTTTAAAGTGTTATACATATATACATACATACATACATTCACGCCTTTATCCCTAAAAGGGGTAGGCAGAGCACATGAAACCCGTGTTCCAGTACCACTTTTAGCATAAAACGTTATATTATATATAATAGAGTCGCGATTCGAGTAAAGTATTGTGGCACGTGGCTATAGTGGCTGGACCGATGGATCTTTAAATAAGATCCTGTGACCTGAGAGAACTTTGCAAAATAATACAAAAATCGTGCGTTCAAGTCTCGTTAGCGCTGTATAAAACGCAATAAATCGTTTTAGAAAAAAATGCAAAAAGCTAACTGAAAAATGTGTGCATTTGATACTTTGTACAATTTTAGGGCTAAAATAAGAATGCGCACTATAATGTACGATTCTCACCGAACGGGCCGAGCCGGAGCGCATTCTATTACATGCAAAGGAATTCGAACTGTCTATACAGCAGATGCAATTCATATTTGATTACAATCCCCACCGACCGCGTCGGTAGCCGCCGCCTCGCAGTGGATGCACGATGCATTACAGGTCGTTCGCAATATGTGAAGATCTGTAACCAAGACGGCTTGGAAATGCTTTCTTCTCAGTTACCTGTTGTGAGAGGAGTCCCACAGGGCTCCATTTTGGGACCAATTCTCTTTATCTTGTATACCGCAGACATTATAAAAATTATACATCACTGTGATTATCACATATATGCTGATGATATACAGCTGTATATATCTTTCAACTCCAGTTCCACCGATACCGCTGTAAATTATCTAAATACTGATTTAAATAATATATCGAACTGGTGTAGTAAAAATAACCTCATGATTAACCTCGACAAATCTAAATTCATGATCCTAGGTACCCAAAAACAAATTCAAAAAATTGAAGCATACAACATGGAAGTATCCATAGAAGAAGACCACCTAGAAAGGGTATATGAAGCACGTAACCTAGGGCTTGTCATGGATGGAACGTTGCGCTTCGAGGGCCATGTACTTGAGCTGATGCGAAACTGTTTTTATAGGCTCAAAGTATTATACCGGATTCGCGACTGCCTTACTGTAAACATGCGCATAAACTTGTGTGAAGCCCTCATCCTCTCAAAACTAAATTACACAGATACAGTTTTTGGCGAGTGTTTGCTGATGAGGACTAGGAAAATAATACAAAGAATACAAAATGCTTGTATACGATTCTGTTTTCCTGTTCCACGTCGAGCCCGCATTACGCCTTACCTAAATCAGCATCATATTATGAACATGGACGCACGGCGATGTTTGCACTTTGCTTCATTACTTTTCGGAATAATAAAAACTAAAAAACCCTCCTACTTATATAAAAAACTAGCATTTTCTCAACGCCACGTTAGACAAGCGCCACGACTTATATGCCCCTTTTTACACCGTACGTCTGCCTTTCGTGGCAGCTTTCGTTTCGCTGCAACAAAGTGTTGGAACGATCTACCACCTCCAATAAGAAATTCTAGTAGCGTAGCATCGTTTAAACATTCCCTAAAGCAACATTTAATTAAAAAACAAAAGAATAGGCAGCCATGACGTATATCAGGGGCCAAAAATGTCAATAAAAAATAATAATAATAATCTTTAATAATCTTTAATAATCTTTAATTTAAATTTACGCACCACGGTTCAAACGCTCGCACAAACACACACACACGCACGCACGCACGCACGCATTTATTTCTTATACTTATGCTAAATAAACATATTTTCTTTCTTCTTTCTTTCATTCAAATATGAAATGTAATCACTGGTTATACGGTTCAAATTCCTTTGCATGTAATAGAATGCGCTCTGGCCGGGCCCGTTCGGTGAGAATCGTACATAAAGCGCAATAAATCGTATAAGAAAAAATGCACAAACCTAACTAAAAAATGTGTGCATTTTTAGAATACTCAATGTCAATTTTACGGCTAGAATAAGAATCCGAACTATAACCGCTCTTAAGACTAATGCCTTGCTGAGCAACTTTTCAAATCTCAAATTTTTGACGGAATGTTTCTGTCGCGCTGCTGTGGACGGGAGCTCCAATTCGTGCGATAAGGACAACTGCAGCTCGGACTAAAAATCTCACGCAAAAAACTCAAAAATCGAGGTTTCGCTCTCGACGGTTTCCTCCTCCAAAACGCAACCAATCATTATAAAATTTTGGGAACTGTAAGAAGAAGAAATAATCTACGCCGCTATGTTTTGATTTTTTTGATATTCGTTGTCATATTTGTGTACTGCGACTTTTTTGGCAGCCAATTCAATTAAGCCGTTTTTGCGATTTTCAAGGCGCTGTAAGTTTCTTTAAAATTAAAATATCCAAAAAAGAAAAACATAGCGGCATAGATATTGATGATATTGAAATAACATTATTTGAAAAGTTCATTGCTCTATTTTCAAAAACCAGAGAGGAAACAGTCGAGAGCGTTTGTATGGGAAAATCGCAGGTAGGCATTTCGAAATAGGCCGAATAGGCCGAAACGCACTAGCGGTGGCGGAGCGGCGCGGTATTCTATGCGGACCCTTTCGTATTAGCTCGAACATTACAACCGGTACCGCCTCCGCGCCGCACCGCGCCGCTCCGCCACCGCTGTCAGTGCGTTTCGGCCTTTAAGGTTATCTTAACACACATACTTTGCAAACATCCGTGAATCGCTTTTCACCCGTGTCCAGTGTTAATGTGAACCCTTGTCCAGCCCGCGGTGCCCGAGCTGAAATGCGGCACGTGCCTCGTGCAGTTCGCCAGCCTGGACGCAGTCGCGCGACACACCGACACCACCCCCGACAACACCTGCGACCCCACTCTCAAGTCAGTACCTTTATCATAACTTGTTGCATAATAATCACATGATTATAATTTTAAGACATCTTAAAATTATAATTAGGATCGAGCCATGAACCCTGTAAGGGCACAGCAATTTACAGTTATAGTTTAGATTATTTGAACTGAGCTCATAAATAGCCTTTGTATGCGGTCAGCGCGTGTCAATTTTGCAAAAAAAAGTTACCGCCACATAAAATGTTCATTGAATAATGAACTCTATCTTCTTTTGCAATAGAATCCAAATTACAAATACAAATACAAATATTCTTTATTGCTCACCAGACAGTAAAAAATAAAAAAAGAGGTAAGTTAAACATAAACAATGGTAGACAACAGGCGGTCTTATCGCTAAAAAGCGATCTCTTCCAGACAACCTTTGGGTGGTGGAGACGATGCAAGAAAAGATAAGATTTGAGTAGGTGAAAACAGAAAATAAGAACAACTTAACTATAAGAAAGACTATACACTTACATAAATACATATATATATAAACCTACATACACATCAATAACTAAATGTCATAGAAACAATATCACTTACAGCCGAAAACAAACAGCACACACCAAGTAAGAATGACTAGTTACGGAAGAGATAAATAGTAATCCTTAAGTCGAGTTTTAAAAATGGGAAGAGACTTAGCACGTTTAAGCTCAATAGGCAAAGAATTCCACAATCGAACAGCTCGAAAAGTAAAAGAATTGTTGTAAAATTTAGAGTTTGATTGAGGAACCCTCAGAAGCAACATCTGAGCACACCTTGCAGAAGAAAGAAATTTAAAGCGTTCCTTTAGGTAGCGGGGGGTTGCAGGGTTAAAAAGAATTCCATAAAGGTGGGCGAGAATGTGAGAGTTACGTCTGAATCGGATAGGAAGCCACTTGAGTTGAGAACGGAAACTGGATACGTGGTCATATTTGCGTAACCCAAATATGAACCTGATACATAAGTTTTGAATACGCTCAAGCTTGTTAAGTTGCTCCTCAGAGAGATCAATATAGGACACGTCAGCATAATCCAAAATAGGGAGGAGAAGCGATTGAGCAAGCGCAACTTTGGTAGCAATGGGAAGGAAATTACGAAGCCTTCTCAAAGAACCCACAGCTGCAAACATCTTCCTGCTAACCTCATTCATCTGTGGCACCCACGAAAGAGTGCGGTCCAAGATAACGCCAAGGTTCTTAACTTGCAGAGAGTACGGGATCAAAACGCCATCAAACAAAATCGGTGGGAGATTAGCATAGTCAACTTCAGAAATCATCTTAGCACTACCAATGATGATAGCCTGGGTCTTTGCTGGGTTAACATTGAGACCATAACTACTACTCCAATCTGAAATGCGTACTAGGTCGGAATTCGTAGCTGAGATGACTAATGGCAGATCGCTGACCTGAGCCTGGGAATAAATTTGAAGGTCATCGGCATAAAGGTGATATGATGATGATAGATTACGAGTAATGGAATTTATGAAAACGGAAAATAAAAGTGGAGATAACACGCCGCCCTGCGGAACGCCGGCTAACGTGCTACACCATGCGGAGCGAGAAGTATCCACCTTTATACGCTGCCGACGACCAGTTAAATAGCTATGAAACCAATCAATTACCGCAGGAGATATGTTATAAGAACGTAGTATCGCCAACATGAGATCAAAATCAACAGTGTTGAACGCGTTACTAAAGTCAAGCAACGTCAACACTGTCAACTTCCGATCATTTATACCTGATCGTATGTCATCCGTAATTTTAACGAGAGCAGAAGCCGTATGACCAGAGCGGAAGCCAGACTGAAAAGGATTAAGGAGATCATTTCTATTTAGGAAAGATGTAAGTTTCTGGAAAACTAGGCGTTCAAGGACTTTAGAAAGGAAAGGAAGAATGGAAATAGGTCGATACTCTGAGAAAGTGGAAGGATTGGACTTCTTTGGTAGAGGAATAACATCAGCATCCTTCCATGTTGAAGGAAATATACTTGACGTAATAGAGGCATTGAGGATGCTGGTAATTATAGGAGTAAGGAGGTCAAGGAGGGGAAGGATCATGTTACGGCTAACTAGCTGCAAGATAAATTACCACACACAGCGCCTTGTGCCTGGCTCGCTGGGAGCTGGTTTTTATTATCTTTTAGTCCATTTTGAATCTTTTAAATAGGGCGATAGAGTTCACTATACAATGAACACTTTATGTAGCGCTAACCTTATACCTATATCATGCACCAAAGTAGGACTAATATGGTGTAATTTGCGCAGGTATTTCTTTGCTATGAATATGCGGGCCCCGATCCGTTTCAAGTCAAATCGACGACAAGCAATTTTACAAAAATAAAATTTCACTTCGACACAAACTTTTGGTAGCAGAATTTTCTAAGTCAATGGGCAAGTTGCCAATTGAATTAGTTTCATATATATGTACATAGAACAAAGTATCATAAATATGTATACACTACAAGAATTATACACACACTATCACAAATTCTAAAAATACAAAAACACTATTTTAAGGGCAGTGTCGGTAACGGAGCTCAGTCCGCCTAAAGGCTCCCTGAAGGCTCCTCGCGTGGACAAGTGGATTATAAACAGATAAATATCTTTATAATCAAGTTTATCAATATAGACAAAATAATAAGCCCAGAAGCTAATTATCATAAAAGAAAGTTATATATCATAAAGATAAGTTCGAAGTATCAAGTTCGACTTCGAAATCGAGCAGGCGGCCTGTTCCACGAAACTACAAGTTACAATTTTACAAGTTATAAAACAGATAAAGACAGGCACTTGACCAATAACGACTTGCGATTTGACATGTGTTGCCTGAGTGATAACTGATAAGACTTGTAAAGTTGTAATTTCAGAAAACGGCCCCATAATTACTTTAGTGTCGGGATTACATTATACTCGTAAATTATTGCCCCAATCTGTCTTGGTGGTAGTAGTGAAACTCTTTAATGTACCGAAAACTAAAAGTAAAATTTACAAAAAGAAATTGCAAGTACTATTTCAGGCATTCATTAGAGACAATAAAAACATTGGACAACAAATCGGTCTTCACTACTGATAAGTTATTCTAGTGGCGAAAACATGTGAAATAAAAATGATGAAAATCAGGTTGTATTTTATTAAAATTATTATAAATAATTAACCGGTTATGTCATAGTCTATTGAGTTACCGGTTTTTATTTTACCAGACGGTATTTTCATGACTGCCCGAAATGTGAAACCGGTTAATTCATATGAAGCACTTTACCGATTATTTATTTCATCTTTATCGCACAAAAGAAGAACTAATACACAAGGCGGAGTTAATGCCGTAAGGATTATCTACCAGTCAACCTTTGGGCAAATCAGTCAGATTGATTGATTATAATACCTGTTCACCCATAACGGTTTCTTAACGGTTTTTAACCTCCGACGCAAAGAGAGGGGTGTTATAAGTTTAACGTATATGTGGTATCGTAGCTCCCAAAAGGATTGACCGATTTGAATGCGGTTTTTTTTGTGTCATATATAATTTTATCCCGAGCGTTCTTAGCCATGTTTCATGAAAATCTGTTCAGCCTTTTTCGCGATATTGGACTTTGAAATGAAAATGCCGGGGGTTTTTCAACTTTTTTGAGGTTGTAGTTTTGGATGATACATGTAGTGTTGTAGGGCGTGCAGTGTGTGCGGCGAGAGTTTCCCGGACGAGGCGCGGCTCGCGGCGCACCGGGCCACGCACAATGACACTCACTACAAATGTGACGATGTGAGTATACATAGACACTGTAAAATATCCTACTATACAGGTTGTGTAAAGGCCGAAACGCACAGACAGCCCAACTAGCACACTAGCGTTAAAATAACCCTTATATCATTCTTATATCGGTTACAGCCAAGTGTTAATGTGTTAAGAATGCCTGTAAGAAAGATGTTAGAGCATGCTCTCACACCTATATAACCACGAAAGAGGCCCACGTCTTACAGGTTAAGGTGTTAGAAAGCCTTTAGAGCAGTGTTATCTGACACCCATAGTGTCAACCAACGCTCTACAAACACCGTAGTAACGCTTAAGGTGTTAGCTGAGTGCTCTTGCGCTTACCCAGTGTCAAGTGAGCATATATATCTTACTCTTTTCTTTACTATAAAATTATGAGACAAATATAGTCTACTGACAAAATGGCGAAGATTATTAATATATGTGACAGGAGTCGTACTAATTGAAAGTGTATTAAATTGGATGTGTATGTGAAATTAAGTGAAAACAATCTGCCCTTGTGATTTTAAAGTTATGAAATAAAATAGACACCTAAGGTTTTTATCATTTTCTATTCTTGTTTCTTGTCCAGTGGCATGTTAAATTAAGTGGGATCCATAAAATTTAGGCGTCAGTTATCTCATCTATAACGCTTATTGAGTTACAACACCTGTAGTCAAGAATATTGTGCAGGCTTTGCCTTTATAACGGTGTTGTTCAACACTTCTAGTATCTTGTGTTACAACACTCTTGACCAACTCTGTTATGAAGTCTCTGCCTGCACCTTATAGCAGATATAACACCTTAAGCTTTATAAGACACTCCACTGCGACAACTAAAAAGCAATAAGAGTTAATGAGCGTCAGCGAGCACTCTTGTAAAGGTTTAAGCGTTACAAACAGGTTAAAGCTTTAACATCTTAAGTATAATTGCTTTGAGTAACACTCTTATAACTCTAGAACCTTTTTAGCAGCGTTGAATAAAGCTCTAGTAATACTTTAGAAGTTAATTTTTTTTTCTTAACTCCTCTATAACACAACACTATTAGTTCCAACTGAGATAAAAATAACTCACTATAAAGGTTAAGGTTATATTAAAACCCTTAGCTGACACCAAAATGTTAGTTGGGTTGGGAGCGGTGGCGCGCCGCGCCGCTCTGTGCGGACCCTTTCGTATTAGCTCGAACATTACAACCGGTACCGCCTCCGCGCCGCGCCGCGCCGCTCCGCCACCGCTGCACGCTGTCTGTGCGTTTGGGCCTTAAAAAATGGGATGTGAGGTGTACGGGCATATTCGGTAGCGCATTTATAATTAAAAAAATATATGTTTATTCGTTAGCATACAAACTTTTAACAGTAAGTAAGTAACAAGTATCTCTGAATTTCAGCTTCGGCCACGGACCCCGATAATTTTCATACTCGCTCGTAACCATGGACGTAATACCTAAACCGGACTGAGTACTGCGAAAAAAAGTGTGACCGACAGAGAAGTCATACTAGAGAATTGCATCTCGTTTTAATTAGGGTGACCAAGTACCTACGCGGATATTAGGATTTTAAAAAAGGTATAAATGTTTCAGTTCGTGTTTAGTGAGTGATGACCTAGTAAAGGGGCCGGGAATCCTCCGCATGCGGGTGGCGCAGGCCCGTTCACTTTGGTACACTTTGGGGGAGGCTGATATGATGATGATATTTAGTAAGAAATAATCTAAATAGGGTATTCTACTACGGTCAAAATCTATAATTCTTGTATTACAATTAAATAAGACTCACGAATAAACTCTTAAAAAAACGCCATGTTCCTACAATACATATATATTTGCTATTTTAAATATAAATACGTGTTTACTAACGTCCGCTTTGACCCCTAGCGGACTCCGTGCTCGTTCAGGGCACAACTGGGATTACCGGGAATAACGCTAGGGGAGGAGGATGGTGATGACACGTTTACTAATGTCTTACGACTCCATAAAATGCTGACGTCATTTAGGTAATTTTTCCTACAGAAATACTAACGGCGCGGTTTTGACGTTTCATTAAAAGTTGCTGATTTGATTATGAGTTGAATACCTTGCGGTATTCAACTCATAATCAAACCTTTCTTGTATAAATATTAATTAATTGCAAATAATTGGATTACGTATCATATGTTGTTAAACAATACAGTCTTGTGTAGTTTTTCCTAAGTCTTACTTAATTACCCAAATCTCTCAAAATTGTAGTTTTTCCGTGATCAGCCATGCGTATATTTAAAAATGACGAGGAAGTTAGCCTTTATAATTTACATTCGTGTACCTACTCACACCGGTCCAAATCATAGTCACCCTAATAAGTTTGGCATATGGTTTTATCGTTTTATTGTAAAATAGAGCAAAACGTTCCTTGCTTGTGGAATGGTATTACAGAATTAGGAAAGCTTTCGCTGTTACAGCCCTTTATGCAACATATTTTCACCATTTTTAACTCATTTCATAGTTGACAAGGCAACAAAAGTTCACTGACACCATTAGACAAATAGATGTCAACGTTGGGGATACGAGTCGATATTTAAAATTACCACTTGATTACCACAATATTTAATGCATAACCATGTTTTAATCAGGAAATTAAAACTTAGGTAAAAGGTAACATCTCCTATATAATGTCAGCTCGTAATTATGAGCAGGTATTTTTTTTTTCAGTATTATTTAATACCTACCACTATATCATTATTATTTTTACATTGGCAACTCGTGTGAGTGGGACACCATCCTCGGGTTGGTTGCTCTCGCTCGGACCGCTTTCTCTAGTAGTCTTTTATCATACAATTGTGTACCTGTCTAGGTCGGTAATATGGTTCGATTTTGATTGACTTATAAAACTTAGTACTCAGTCCAGTTTAGTTATACGTCCATCGTAACTTCTAAATTATCACTGGCGTCAGGTAGGCAGCGTTTGGTTTTGCACCCTGGCTGCCAAAAGGATAAGAGTGAACGTAGCGGCCGCGGCCCAGCAATCATGTCACGGACCTTTAAGGAGTCCATGGACCACACTTTAAGAAACCCAACTGAACTACAGACGGGGCGAATGATTGCAGTGCAACCAACTGTTCGCGACGAAGTCCTCTCTGAGCACGCACATCGACCGAGTGCACCTGAAAATCAAACCGCGCTACAAACTCATCTACAAGTACAGCGCGTTGCGACGCGCGCCCCTCGACGAGTACATGTGCGAGACCTGCGGGAAAGGGTACACGGTAAGACATATAGTACGGCTCTTCCCAGGTGAACTTTTCGCTTCGAGCCCTTATCTTTCAAACAAAGGCCATTGTCTCTACTATCGCATAGCATCGTCTACCGAAACGCCACTAGAATATCAGTGACATTAAATTTCAACCTTAATACTATGACAATACCGTTTGTTTTTCAATATGAATGTTGTTGTGGCACGTGCCTACTTGGTAGCTAGCGGCTATGCGATAATAGAGACAATGGCCTTTGTTTGCAAGATAAGGGCTCGACGCGAAAAGTTCACCTGGGAAGAGCCGTACTATACATATAGTTTAAATTATTTTAACTGAGCTCATGAATAGCCTTTGTTTGCGGTCGACGCTTGCAAATTTTGACGACGACGCCTTAAAATGCTCGTTGAATAATGAACTCTATCTTGTTTAACAATAGATTCCAAATTAGCTACGAGATAAAACACCACTCACAGCGCCTTGTACCTGGCTCGCTGGGAGCGGTTTTTTTTTATCTTTTAGTCCATTTTGAATCTATTGAATACGACGATAGAGTTAATTATACAATGAACACTTTACGTGGCGCCAACCCTCTTCTTGCAAAAAATGGCACGCGTCCGACCATACAGTCGTATTGTTAGACTTGAATGCTATTGTACTGAAGATAAGATCAGTCCAGTTCAGAAAATTTCAACAATACAATACAAATACTCTTTATTGCACACCACACACAAACAAAGCATTTATAAAGAGAAAGAATACAATAACATGTAGGTAGAGGTAGACAACAGGCGGTCTTATCGCTAAAGACCGATCTATTCCAGACAACCTTTGGGTATTGGAGAAAGAGATAAAACTAGATTATGTAGTAGGTGGTGCAGAGATTATATATAGCCAAAAATCAAAATATTTATTATAAGTACACGTACATAAAGGTTGTCTGGAAGAGATCGCTTTAAAGCGATAAGATCGCCTGTTGTTACCATTATTTATGAAGCAAATTTTTTGTAACATGTTTGTCTCTTGTTGTGGTGCAATAAAGAGTATTTATTATTATTATAAATAGCTCTATATATAAACATACATACACAATCATACATATATACAAAAAATAAAAACATTAATAATACACATAATAAATATAACACAATAAATAAACACATTATACACGATGATTTTTAATCCGTGATCAGAACCCCTGTATCATGGTCGGTCTTGTCACTCATGACAAGACAGAGCGTCCGTCACTGGCTGACACCGTTTGATAGAATGAGACGACGCTCCTATCATGTCACTTATCGCGTGATAAGGCCGACCATGATACGGGGTCAGGAGTCGAAAAATATTGATAAACAGCCAAAACGGATTTCAATGGATGAGGTCTCATGCAATTAAATCACTGTTTAATTAATTAAATTTAATAATAATATTCACACTAATATCCACTGAATGTCTGGTCACCCTACATTTCTTGAAGTTAAGTAAATACGTCAAACACACATACTTCAAATTTTCGCAAACTACCGTTAGGGTGACGATAATTTTGAATTATAAAGTGATTAATAAATAACATAAATCTATATAGATCAAGCTAGCTTTAATTGATATTATAAGAAATCTAAATGTTAATCTTTAGCCTTGTAGCGCAGATCGGGGTTGATGGATTGTACTCGTATAAAGAACTGATTCGCCTTAATCGGCTAAATTCGATACAGTGTCGAGTGAGTAGATATAAAATCACAGCACGCATACATAAAAATATTTCACACCAGAAGTATTTATAACAACATGGATCTCTCATGAAACTCGTCTCATTTTCTGGGCGACCAAGATATAATTTTTTGACACTTAAAGACCGTATACGTTTCTAAGAACATTAGAATACGTATTAATTGTATTTGGACGCTCAGATACCTTATACATCTCTGGAATACTGAACTAATATCATTAACTTCTTGTTAATAGACCTTATATCGAATGTAATGGTCATATTTTGCAATTTTGTTTTGTTTTCATTTACTTTGTCACATGTAGTTTGTTAACCGTTTATATCGATCCTTAATCTGCAATTTTTAAATTATTATTATGTAAGGTTAATACATAACCGTTTGACATGTAAAAGTACCCTTGTGGCCTATTTGCAGAATAATTAATTGATTTTGGATTACAACATGAATAAAATATACAAAATAAAATAATTATGACCTAACGTCTGAAACACTCACGATAACCGCTAGTTTACAAAAGACTTGACGTTGTTTGCCGCAGAGTTACGCGAACCTCAAGACGCATCAGTTGCGTCACACGGGTGAGCGGCCGTTCCCGTGCCCGCAGTGCCCGAAGAGCTTCCTCACCGCCGCGCATGCCAAGGTACACTCATGTGTATACACTACTAGCGACCCGCCCCGGCTGCGCACGGGCACTATATTATGCAAGACGCATCAGTTGCGTCACACGGGTGAGCGGCCGTTCCCGTGCCCGCAGTGCCCGAAGAGCTTCCTCACCGCCGCGCATGCCAAGGTACACTCATGTATATACACTACTAGCGAACCGCCCCGGCTGCGCACGGGCACTATATTATACAAGACGCATCATTTGCGTCACACGGGCGAGCGGCCGTTCCCGTGCCCGCAGTGCCCGAAGAGCTTCCTCATCGCCGTGCATGCCAAAGTACACTCATGTATATACACTACTAGCGACCCGCCCCGGCTGCGCACGGGCACTATATTATACAAGACGCATCAGTTGCGTCACACGGGCGAGCGGCCGTTCCCGTGCCCGCAGTGCCCGAAGAGCTTCCTCATCGCCGTGCATGCCAAGGTACACACATGTATATGTTTTATTTATTTATTTTTATTTATTTATTTATTTATTACCATTAATATTAGCACTAACACCTTACATGCTAATAGATAAATTAAATATTTTAAAACCCAATATCTTGCAAACGAATCACTGATTTGAAAAATGGTTTTCATAAACCCATAATATTTTTGAACGAGCTATCCAACGACACCCCACACCATGGGTTTAACGAGAAAAAAATACATCCCCGCTTTAGGTGTAGGGGAGAAGCCCTAAAAAATTTTTTTTTCCTGATTTCATTGTACTGTTAATGCGCAATTCATTAAATACCCATGCCGAATCACAGTTTTCTAGTAGTAATGGTTACTGAGCTGAGCCGAAGACGGACGGACAGACGGACATGGCCAAACTATAAGGTTTCCTTGTAGGCAACAACGGAACCCTAAAAATAAAAACGGATAAACTGTGAGCGAAAACATCAATTTCATTAAGCGATTCGTTAAACATTACAAGAGCGCCAAAAGAAATATTTGTGAAAGATTATCCTCTTATATTTTTATTGGGTGCCGCAGGGCCGGTCATTGTGGCACCCTTTGGGGGAGGCCATGTAGACATTGTATTGCTTCGGGGCGGTCTATCGTCCTACACTACCAAAACGTAATATCTAGAATATCAGTGACATTCAATTTGAACCTTAATACTATTATGATACCGTTTGTTTTTCAATATGCATGTTGTTGTTGCGCGTGAAAGATAAGGGCTCGAAGCGAAAAGTTAACCTGGGAAGAGCCGGACTATACCTACAGGTTTGTACGGGACCCTCGGTGCGAGAGCCCGACTCGCATTTGGCCGGTTTTTGATCATGCTACGTGTTCCAGGGTCACAAGGAGCGAGTGCACACCGGCATAAAGAAGTACCAGTGCGCGCAGTGCCCGAAGACCTTTCTCGACAAGAGCTCCGTCTACAAACACAAAGTGGTGAGCTTTCCTAGCCATTATACCATTTACTTTCAGCCTGCTGAGCAAAAAAAAGACCAGTTTGCACTCCGGGAGTGCCGGCAGAAGTGAAGACTTGAATAACTTTAATTTTGCAATTATAATAATAACAGCAAAATAAATAAGTACAATATAAGCATGAAGAAAAAAAAACATTTCAATGAATGAATAATATTTATTTCAGATATTACAATCAATAATTTGTTAGTAGGTACATGGAATGTCAAAAGCATTTGTTAGTAAACATTTAAATATTTAAATTTAACCCAATCTTTGCTCCCAGGTACACACTGGCGAAAAGCCATACGAGTGTCAAATCTGCAACAAGACCTTCACCCAATCCGGGTCCCTGTCTACGCACGTGAAATATGTTCACATGAAGGTGAAGCCCCCGCCGCGACGCAGACGCGGCGTCACCGGCGTCGTGTAGACATAGTTGACAACAATTTCAAATTACATATATCATCCATCCAACCTCTAGTGTTATTCCCGGTTGTGCCCCTAAAGGAGCCCGGGGACTCCCGGGGTGTGTCCAGTGTAGCAATTATCAATAAGCAACATAGACGCCGCAGTTTAGTATTTATAACTTTATAAGTGTCACAGTCATATTTGTGACATTATTGAGCATTTCAAGCATTAACCGATATAAACTTAACCGGTTTTGATTTCAGTTAATATGCCCAATTGTTTTGTGTTAGGGGATGTTTCAAAAATAATAATAATAACCGGTTACACGCCTCCGGAAATAGATTTTAGCCACACATTGGCATACAACGATGTAATATTACCTACTCTCTTCACATCTCGCCGTAGCCGCCCAAAACAAAATTTATATAAATTGTAGTAGGAAATAAAAAAAAAGCGGCCAAGTGCGTGTCGGACCACGCACAACAAGGGTTCCGTGTCTATTAAAAAGGTCGTATCGTTATTAAAATCTTATGGCACTTACGTCATTTTCTTTAAGGAATGCAGTTTTTTATAAATATCTCGAAAACCTTTGAACCGATCTTGTTCAAAACAAATTTCGCTGAAAGAATTTTATAAGCCCTATGAGCATGATTTTTTTCATATTTTTAAAATACACGTTTCAAAAATTAGAGGGGGGGACACAATTTTAGTGACTTTCGGGGCGATTATCTCCGACTCTATTCACTTAATCAAAAAAATTGCTTAGAAACCTTATATTTGTTTTGAAAGGCCTGTCGATTGATGTACCACAAGTGAGCTTGCAATGAAAAAATAATTTATGACTTTCAGTTTTATGTATGGGTGCACCCCTAAAAAAAATCTTTTTTAGTAATTTCATTACAAAACTATGTAGCGGTTAACAAAATACACCCTATCTTCAATTTTTTATTCAAATACACCTTATGGTTTTAGAGTAAAATGCCTGTGACATACTGACGGACAGACAGACAGACAGAGATGACGAATCTATAAGGGTTCCGATTTTTGCCATTTGGCTACGGAACCCTAAAAAATTGCTTCATTTCAAAATCGAAGAATTAAATAAAAATAAAACTTTGTTTCAATTTGAAATTATATAAATTGCATTGAAAAGGACGATGCGTTATATTAGACCTTTCGGCAGCAGATATATCCCTATAGTAATATGTGTACGTATTTGAAATAGGGATCTGTAAAAAAAATCATTTTAGGTACGAGCTTTTATTCCCGACTGTACCTTTCTGTCCATCACCAACTACTCATTGCGAGGATTCTAACGAGCCCGGGGGGTTAAGTCTTTTAAATACTGAATTCCCATGGCCACCTTCTGTCTCCATCATCAGATCAGCTCGATGGTACCTTAATATTTAATTGTAATCCAAAGATCCAAACTATACTATTACCCAAAATGTCAGCTCAATATTATAACGGCAAGTGATTAAAAAAACATTGCAAATTTTGACGGACAACTTGCACACATAAATACATAAGGACAGAGGGGCTACCATTCGTGTTCGCGTTCGGGAATTTCGTTCGTGTATCTCCCTCTCTGTTGCACTTGCTAGTTCGAGCGGCAGAGACGGAGATACTTAAACGAAGTTAGTTTTCATTTCGCGGTAGCCCCTCAGATCAAGTTAATGTAAAGCTTGTAAAAAGTAGTGCGTCCATAGTCCACAGTAAAAATAGATATTTTATAAGTGAATGAAGTTAGCAAGCGTGATTTTTGTTGGGAAATTTGTAAATAAAAAAAATATGTATGATGATTCTAGAAGTTTAATTTCAATTAACCTAATGTCCGAATTACTTTCATTTGTTCGCGAAAGTATGTTATTAAGTAGCCACTTCTGATTTATTTATTACTTAGTTGAATTCAGTTATAACAATGCAGACCAATATCTCCGACAATGTCCCATTCTTTTGGCTTTCTTGGAATCTTGATGTTCTGCACGGCTATCACAAAACGGCACGCGAGCTCTCTCGAATTTTCTCGCACTATACCTCTCTTTCTAAGTCTCCTAATAAGAGAGAGACGGATACTGCGAGAAAAATCAAGAGCTCGCACGCCGTCTTGTGATAGCCGTGCCGAATATACATAGGTAGATACATAGGGTCTGTTTAGGTATATTTAATTCTTATTAAAAAAGAAAATATGTAATAAAAGCTTATCCTAATAATCTACAGTGAGCTATATAGCTCACATAGACAGACAAGCGTAGCGTAATGAAGCTTAAAAATTGTGGGTTCAACACTCGAGAGCAATGCTGCAAAGTTGGCCATAATGTACACGATGTCATTGTTTTCATCTGCCACAATTATATTATAGTCTGGTAGATTCGAGTGTCATTCTATTTATTAAGTTACCACGAATACCCCAAAAAAGGGCCGTGCCTATCTTCAGTTAAGCATAGGCGTATGTTTTTATCAGCTCTTCAACTGACACGGTTGATTTGATTTTAAAAAACTTCGAAGCAGTTTCTACCAAAATCGTACCATTTATTATAAGGTGGCACTACTATGGGCCAATGCAGATAACGCTAAAATCAATTTAGATGTCAACTATTAAATTTATTTTAATTTAAACCGTATGTTTTGGTGTAAGGCTGAAAATATTTTTTTATATTTATAAAAAAAAAAAACAAGATTATTAGCATCTACCTGATTTTATCTGTCAAATGAATAGCGTTCTCCAAGATATTCCAATATGTTTTTTATCTATTTATTCAATTTATTATGATTAGAATGCACTAGGCACAATTTATTTGTAAATAAACTTAAATATAAGAACAAAATGACTACGATAAAGTTGGAAGTAGACTCGGAAGAGCCTTTGGCGTGCCGAATTTGCCTCGCGACCGACATCAAGTTGCAGGGCATCTACGAACAGCGTTTGGACGAAGCTTTCGTTGATATTACTGGAACTATGGTAAATTATATTGTTTTAAATCGAAATATATAAATGAAAACTATTATTAAAAGGCCAAGTTTCGTTGTAGTTTAGTACTTTCTCGTCAATTTTGGACAGTGGTTTGTTGTTATTGATTTATTGGTGCAAGCTGCTAAAAGATTTTGTTTTCGACGTATATCGTATTTTAAGTTAACTGTCTTGATGCAAAAAAATATTTACTTTATGTTCAAATTAATTCCATTAAAGAGAAACTTCACATTTCACTGTTTGTTTTTGCGTGCTGGGCGCTACGAGGTTATAGTCTGGTTAGTTCTCATTTTCCTGACAAGAGTGGGAATTTTCAAGATCTTAGTTTTTATCCAGGCAATGGTCTAATTAGGCTATGATTGTAGCTCTAGCCTGAAAATGAAATGAAATTTATTTAATCAGTTTATTATGAAACAGTGAACTTAAGTTTGTATCCTCTAACACTCAAAATCCGAACTATGTGAACATTAAACTTGACAATTCCACCCACCACTGAATATCAGTGAAAATTATACATAATTTATGATATTGTATATTATTGTTATAATTATTTAAAAACATCTTTTTAATTAACGTTTTATGTATGTACTTTGTGGATTATTCCTAATCAAATTGAATGAGAAGATTACGATATAATACAATACAAATTCTCAGTACTGCACACCTCAATAGTAATACAGAACAGTAGTACAGAAAACGAACATAATAGCAGAGGCAACAACAGGCGGTCTTATCACTAAAGAATGATCTCTTCCAGATAACCTTAGAAGATTATGTAAAACAACAAACTCAAACTCATACTCAAAATGATATTTATTCAAGTAAGAAGCAATTTCAAATCGTCAGGTATAACATAAAACCTTACACAATTAACTATGAATAATTTGATGCAACCTAATTAAAAGAAACTGCAAATGTTAAGTAACCAGATCCAAGTGAATATAATAGAATAGAAAAATGTACATTCAAATGCACACATTACAGAACTAAAAAAAGTTGAGATTTAAATATAAACATGAAACGAACAATGATATAAAGTTCAGCAATGTGTGCTATAAAGAACAGGCTATGACTCAGCATTAATGTTGCAATAGGGCATTTATTTGCTGGTGAGCATGAATATTTGTTCCTGATTCGTGGATGTTTTCTGAGTATTCATTCATCCATATAAGTATTATTATTTATTATCATCGTCTTAGTACTCAGCTTTCTTAGTTTGGGACTAGGTCGACTTGTGTAAGATTGTCTACTTTGGGACTAGGTCGACTTGTGTAAGATTGTCCCCTAATATTTTATTTTTATTTATGCTGCAGCTGTCAGCGCGCGACGGGCTGCCGCGACACCTGTGCGAGGACTGCGCGCGGCGGCTGCGCCAGAGCGTGGACCTGCGCGCGCGCAGCCGCCGCGCGCACGAGCTGCTCACGACCCTCGGGCAATACGTGAGCATTACTCTCCTAAACACATTTACTCTAAAGGGATGCTGTACATTCATGGATTATTTTATTTAATCGTATGGCATACATTATTTTGGCCTTTAAAGTTAGTCACTCTTTAGTACCACCCAGGGGACACGTGCAGGGTTGTGGGAGGAAGCTCCTGCGGACGCGAGTAACAGTTGTCCCCCCTTTGTCAAGTAAGTGGGCAACTTGACTGTTACAAGTCCTTAAGCCGCCCGAAGGCCTCTAACTCGGCTTAACGACTACTGTCATAGACAGCAGCCGGGATCAACTGCTTAGTGTGCCTTCACGGAGGCGCTCATTTACATTAACCACTCAAGCATCAGGCGGTCACCCATCCAAAGACTGACTGCTGCCATCTTTGCTTAACCTGCGTATACCGTTTTAGACTCGCAGGCGCCGCTAGGCTATGAGCGCCTTACTCCCACTAGAGTAGGTGACATGCGCAAACTTATGCTAGGAGGTGTCTGGGTCATACACACTGTTTGAAACAAAATCGTTCTCTGTAGTCAATAGTCTTTTCTGTAGTTAATATTTATTTATTTATTCATATTGCATTGTCATGTACATAATAAGGTGTTACAATCATTTGCCAGTTCATGACACCCTGTAAGGGCAAACAATAATACGGTTCTATTCTATTAATGCTAAATAGTTTAATTATGTAAGACAATATAATTAACCTTTATGAATTAATTTAGGAATTTCAACATAGCAGCGTCAACAAAACACGGGTACAATAATAATAGCTGATTGGGTTAATTTGTCTAATTATTATAATAAATATTTATTTAATGTCAATGAATAATAAAGTGGTGGCAGCGATGTCAAGTTACAATTTAAACATCCTATACCGATTCGGTTTCATATTTATCTAACGTATTATCTTCAAGAAATGAATTGACTGTGTAGTAACAATTTTTTATTAATAGGCGTTTCAGTTTAGAGTTAAAAGTTTTAACATTAAGTTCGAATTTGATAGCATTAGGTATTTTATTAAAAATTTGAATACATTTATACTGTGGTCCATTAAAAGCTTATGTTCATATAAATGATGCAGGATTAAGAGACCAGGCCTATTCCACTTTCGATTTGGCACGAAACGTCGTTCATCTCCTTTTGTGAAGGTCTAAGGCCTCTCACAGACTGGCGCGGCCTGGCCGCAGCGGACAATAGTAAACTTGTCCGCCGCTGTCAAATTCTCTATTGTCCGCCACCGCAGGCCGCGCCAGTGTGTTGCAGGCCTAACAAGGGCTGTACAGCGTATCACACACAATGACGTTTCATATATACGTTCCGTTTTACGTGGTAACAACATAATTTCATTGATCGCACACTGTTATACGAATTTCAATTTTACAAAATCCTGCTAACATGACGAACGAAGTGAGCCATTGCAAAATATGAACCGTTCTGTAAAAAATTAACCTGTATTTTTCACATAATCCTGGCTTCTCGTCTATTGAATTATTTTATTATCATATCATATTATTATTTCCAAAACTGGATGATCAATTCAATAACAAACATAGGAACTAAAATAGTTATAATTTTGGATGTTCAGTTATGCGGTATGTCAAAAACCCTATGATTGTCTAGTGCAAAAAATGACAGCTAACGTCATCGCTTAGGCAGTGGAACTTGTAGGTACTATTCATTATTCTGTGGTGCAACCAAAAATTGGACAGGAAAAAGCCGAACTTAAATCTGTGTATGACCCATCACAAAATTCAAGTCAAGTCAAAATCAGTCAGGTCAAAGTCGCTTCCCGATGTCTGTCCCTATGTATGCTTAGATCTTTAAAACTACGCAACGGATTTTGATGTGGTTTTTCTAATAGATAGAGTGATTCAAGAGGGAGGTTTATATGTAGTACCTAATATAGTACCCGTGCGAAGCCGGGGCGGGAAGCTAGTTTGCTCTATTCTTTAGCCTTTAAAATTACGTTCACAGATCACAACAGACTACATCCGGAGCTTAGACCGACTGGCGCTCTGCCTGCTCCCCGACGACAAGCCCTCGGGGGCGGAGTACCCGGCGCCCCTGACAGAGGCCTCGGAGTACCCGGCGCCTCTCGCCGAAGCTTCGGAGTACCCGCAGCCGAGCCTCGGCGACTATCTCGACGATGATATCTCTAATGACAGGTATAAAGAATGAAAGAGAAAGAAGGAATTCATTTATTCACGACGCATTCACTTGTTTGACGACCGCTTTAGCCTATAGTTGGTAGTGACCCTGCCTACGAAGCAAGAGGTCTCGGGCTCGAATCCCGGTCAGGGCATTTATTTGTGTGATGAACACGAATAATTGTTCTTGAGTCATTGATACTTTCTATATATATAAGTATTTATTTATCTATATAAGTATGTTTATCGTCGTCTAGCACCCATAGTACAAGCTTTGCTTAGTTTGGGGCTAGGTCGATTTGTGTAAGATTGTCCACAAATACTTATTTATTTATTCAAGTAGCATTTAGTGAACTACTTTTGCGGCGTCATCAGCTACAACAAGAGATACATTCAGGTTCTACAAAATATGCACTTTACATAAACTTTATATTATTTGAGTTATGCGAGTTGTATCAAAGTAATCCATTAAAAAACCGACATCGCCGCCCAAGCTAGAAGATAATCAAAATTAACATAAATTGAGCGTGTTTTGAAATGTCGGACATTTCAAAATATTTAGTTAAACTGATTTGCACAGTAACAAGTTCATCATCCCCTAGCTTTATCCTCGGCTGTGCCCTAAAGGACCCCGGGGTCCGCTTTGACACCTAGTCCCAAAATTTGACATGACACTAGTTTTACGAAAGTGACTGCCATCAGACCCTCTAAGTATATGATAGATTGAAACCCGCTGTGCCCTCTTTAACACGTTCGCAACCAAGAACCCGCTTGGTTAGCACTCGTAATGTTTGCTCAGCCATGCCGGCTCAGCCCGCTAGGCGGGCAGTAGTAACCTAGCTCAACGAGTTCTGTCGGTTTCTGGTGTAATGTTCCATTTTAGCCCGGTTGCGAAAGGGTTAAGGGTTGAATTCTCATCAACAGCTCACAGCTACTATCAACATTGTGCTCCCGCGCCGAGTTGACCGACGTTAAAGACGACAGCTACATAGAACTGCCTGTGGTAGGAGAAATGGTGGAACTAGATGAGAAACTCGCTGAAATAGAAGTGAAGCAAACTAGAATTAAGAAGGAGCGCGGCGTCAAGAGGAAACGGTCGGTTAAGAAGGAGAAGAAAAAAGTTAAAGTCGGGTGAGTCTTAATTCATATATTCATTGCGTAAGTATTGTCTATTTTATTTGTTACATTTACAATAGATACAATAGATAGATAGATTGTGTCTCAAGGGAGCAAAGTTATTCAACGTGTTAATAAATTAACGCAAAACCTAAAAACAGTTTGTTCAGAATCGACAGTAGATTGTGGAAAAAAAATAGAAATTTTACGTTTTACGGGTTATCATTCAAAATTATACCTAAAAATCTCCTCGTGTGTAATTACAAATCAAATCTTTAAATGTATAAGTTCTTTAAATTGGTAAGGTTAAATAATTAAAAAAAGTTTATGTATTGTTCGGAGCTGTGATATGGATCAAGATTCGCCGCAATACGTATGGTTTCCTAATTTATTCAGGATGCCATTTGAACTAGTTTTAAGGGAAACCAAATGGTTGTATGGGACCAACTACAATTACAGCACATAAAAGGACAAAAAAGAAAGTCAATCAAAGTCAGACCTCGCTGAAGATACCTAGTTGAAAACGGCCCATGCGTACTGGGTGCGTAACGATCGATATAAAAACTTTAATATATTTTCGATAGCTATAACGATTAAAGGATATAATGCACTTTTGATGTAAAAACATTTGATATATTCTCATGTAATATAATTATCAACAGATATAATGAACTTGTAATATAACAACTATTAATGTAACAGTCATAACGTATTAACATACATGGGATATAACTTTGTTCGATATAAAACTCAGTTGGTATAATGCACTATTGGCATAATCTGGAATATTTACAACTGTTATTTCTTACCTATTTTACTCTAAGGCAGGCTGATGTAGGTAGGTACGACGACGAGTAACCACTGACACACAACAGTATAATAGCCACTGATACTTGTAACAATGGTATTAATTGTACCATTGTAGGTTAGGTTAGGGTTAGCTTGCGTCCCTTAGAGCGGAAATAGGCACCCCGCGAAGCGGGGTGACGTCGACACGCTGGCGATTAGGTTAGGTTTAGATTAGGTTAAAATAATTGACGTGTATGTGAAAAATAAAATTATATCTTACAAAACATTATACCACTAATACTTATCTCCAATATACATTATATCCATTCAACTTTACATCAAAAATGTATTATATTATTTGAACATTATACGCCATGAAATTATACTGATTGTTGTTATACCAAAAGTTTATTATGTCCCTTGAGTGATTCTATCCAATGAAATTTTATTAAATGTTGTTATATCCAGTGAACATATAACAAAAGTTGTTATACCATTCATTACACACCCATACGTACTGATTAGGAGACGCTACACGGGCCGATATCGGCACTACAAAGCAAGGTCGCAGAAAATCTAGTATGTGACCTTGATTTGGTTGGAAGCCGTGCTTCCGACACGTATCCACGCGGGCCTCATCACGCGGCGGCCGGCATGCAGTTCGACCGATATCGACCCGTGTAGCGTCTCCTATTGATAGGCTGAGCCTCTTACTAACAGTTGTTTAAAATCAAGTAAATTGCTGTTTTGGTCGTGAAATATTGCCTATAGGCTAGTTTATGAGTTATAGTTTACTCTTGGACGGTAAAAACACCTTACCTATAAACTTCGCGTTTTGTATGGAGAATTGTATGAAAACTGTGATATTCATACATCGAAAAATTCAAACCAAACAAAATTTTGGTAGGAATATAGAAAACTTCATCATATAACTATAGGTAATTGAAACACACTTGAACTGGCAGCACATGAAAAGTGCGGTTTGAAGCTTTAATTTGAAATACTAAATAATTTGTACTACTAAATAAAAAATTTAAACCTACTATTTGTATTTAAAACTTTTACATAATCTAATATTGAAATTAAAAAAAAACGGTAGTTGCAATAGAAATGAATAAATTACGTACAAAATAATATCTGTAAAAATCGGCAATTTCATAGGTAAGGACCTAATATTTGGAGAATTATGAAGATCGGTTTGACACTTATTTTCACATTGAGTAAAACAGTTTTGAAGAATAACACGACATCTTAAAACCAACGATTACTAAGCAGGATACTAACTTCCACCTGGGAAATCAATTTTTCAGTTGTAGTCATTGTTAAAGTTAATAAAATCTGAACTGAAGTAGTAAAACCAGTTTCTGTCAAAAATAAAAATTTTGGTAGAAGCTTTTACTTCCGACTGTACTTTTCTGTATACCATCACCAACTACTTACTCATTGAGACGATTCTAACGAGCCCAAACTCAACGCCACCTTCCGTCTCCATCATCAGATCAGCTCGATGGTACCATAATATTGAATTGTCATCCAAACTATACTTACCCAAAATTTCAGCTCAATCGGTCACCGGAGTGAGTCAAATTTAACTTGCAAGATTTGATTACAGACAGACAGACAGACAGACAACGGGACAGGCGAAACTAAATAAAAGCTTGTAAAAATACAACTTGTTGCACCGCTCGCAGCACGCCTCCGCCCCGGGCCGCCTCCGGACCTAATATAAATTTCTGTATTATAGCAAGAAACGTAAAGCATCTGAAGAATTGGAGATCAAAGAGGAGAAGCCAGGGGTGGAGTGGGTGGCCAGGAAGAAGAGCCCCTACAAGCGGAAGAAGAAGGGATTCAAGCGGTACTTCATGTGCGAGGAGGACTACTCCAAGTTCGAGGAGCGGTACAACATAAGGGTACGCAATCGTGTACTAGTTAGTTAGTTAGTGGACCCGTATCTACAGTGGCCTCTTAAACTTCCTAATAAACCCCCGACGAAAAAAGAGGGTGTTATAAGTTTAACGTATCTGTCTGTGGTATCGTAAGAGCCAAACGCATGGACCGATTTGAATGCGGTTTTTTTGTGTCATAGATAATTTTATCCCGAGTGTTCTTAGCCATGTTTTATTAAAATCTGTTCATCCGTTTTTGAGATATTGGACTTTGAAATGAACATGTCGGGGGTTTTTCAACTTTTGTAAGTTATTTTATTAAGGTGTCGCTAAAACACTTTGCTATTATATGCTGTCATAATCAAATGACAGCGCCAATATGAATCTGACGTTTCTTATTTACGGCGGTCTATTCAACTTACTTATCTGCCAAAATGCTATTCTAAACATGTCGTTCTTAATCTGCCGCTTATATGCTTAAAAATTAGACAATTTAGTTTTAAGCTATTTAGGCCATGTGCACGTAGAATCGAGTCCATAAGTATAGTTAAAATTATATTAGCTGTCCGTTTAGCACTTGAAAGTTGATCTTGTGAACAACGGCAAATCCTCCGACCAGATCAAAATGAAGCAAGTAACAATATAAATATCTCATACAAATAGCTACCATCTCCTTAGTCACAAGGTTGAAATATAGCAAAAATCTAAATCATTCACCAGGCTGTATCCCAAGAACCGCGATAGCTAGACAGTTGAAATTTTCACAGATGATGTATTTCTGTTGCGGCTATAACTACAAATACTAAAAAAACTGGCCAAGTGCGAGTCGGAGTGGGGTCCCATACAAGAGACATGATTTTTTTCGCCGTTTTTGTAAATAATATAACCCTTCGTGCGCGAGTCCGGCTCGCACTTGCCCGGTTTTTTTTATACGCAGATGACGGCTTTTGCGTTTGTGTCATACACATGCAATGTAAACAAAAACAGATACTTTAATTAAAACATAAACAAATTCATCCATCCAAAAGGCATTTTTAGAATCGCAATACGCTACCGAACCTGGCCTCGATCGTTACACCCTGCATTGTCTATATGCAGGTGGTGCGTTTGTCTGAAGAGGAGCAGCTCCGCGAAATGGCGGCGCGCAAGGAGTCGGAGAACTACCAGCACGCGCTCGTGCGCTGTGAGAAGTGCTACAAGGGGTTCCTCTCCATGTTCACTTACGAGAACCACATCAAAGTGCACGACCCGGTAGGTGATGGCTCTTGTAATGTTGTTTTATTAGGAGAACAATATTTGTTCTCCTAATATATCATGGACTTCCGCAAAGTAACGCCTGATTCAATAAATTAATGTTGTTTTGTTTTCCAGTTACAGACAAGTGGGATAAACGCAGGACTTTATACAACCTATTTTTTAAGCGTTAGATCCGAAGCCCAGTTAATGTATACATTACAAAGAACTTTAAAAAAGGTTGTTTTAATTAATATCGCTATTTTGGTGTTAATATTAATTTTAATCATCCAGCCAGGTGACCGCTAACCGCCGTCTTTTGTAGATAGGTCCAGACTATAACCGGGTGAATGAACTTCGCACCGCGCGCCATACAGGATTTTTCGAACTTAATTTCCATTTATTACTAAAAGCTTACCTAATGCATTTATATATATATATATATATATATATATATATATATATATATATATATTATACTTCAAGTGGGCTTCGGCTCTAAGAAGGTTAAAAATCACGTTGTATAATAGGTATACTGTTAGGCCAAAATTTGTCACTTAGTACGTGAGTCAGCTTAAGGGGCTACCCGAGGTTTCCATCGATTTTTGACAAGTTTTGAATCGTATCTCCTTCTTTTGCACTACAGATAGAAGTATGAATCAAACGGTTATCGGTTCTTCAATCTTTTATCTCCATTTTGGTCTACCGGATTTTGAAACAAATGAATACTTAATGTTGTATGATTTTTTTTAAGATTGTCTAAAAAAACACTAATTTCGTATCTCTTTTGACGTGAAAGATCTAACATATACGAAATCTACATATTTGGGTTTGTCTGTGACGTCTCTAAAAACTGGTCTAGGGTTTTCATTATAAACCAATTAACACAAAAGTTATGGCCAGAAAACGGGTTTTTTGGCCTAAAATGGTTCAACTTTGATGCCAAATATCTCGAAAACGATGAACTTTGAAGTAAATATGGGATACTATATTGCTTAAAGCCGTTGTTGTTAATATAGTAAGCTAAAAAAAACATAAGAAAACTAAGGGATTCAGATCGAAGGTCATTGGCGTATGGGAGCCCCTCAAGTGAGACCACTCATTCAGTGCGAATGTACCAAAACTAAGCGAGCAACGTCGCTTAAATTTATGATAATTGGAAATATGTATTTGAAGGTTAATAAACAAGTGAAATCAAATGAGTTTCAAAAAACCCAACTGCTTTTTTCAAATGTTATAACCCATATCACTCTCACGATTATGAGAAACCCAACGACACCTCATTAGGCAAATTAAGGTTTTGAATATTTAATCGAACATTGTTGTTAAGTCAACTTTAAATCGTAATAAACCCTAAACGGTTAATTTAACAAAAATAATAAGAAAGAAACCTAATAATTAATTTTGAAATATCTATTAAACGATGCCATAGTTCGCCGACTTTTTATTCCTTTTTTACGCGTCTGGTCGCCGCCATTTTGAATTTCGATTACTGTCCCGTCTTGTGGCACTTTCAACATTAAACCGAAACGATTGGCCTATGATTCAAACACATCGATTGCCGTTGACGCGATATACATAGACTGGTAAACACATTACCCTCCTTTGCCTCGCGCAGTTCGGTAAGCATGTAAAAAAAAAGAAATATTTTAACAATAATTGGTTTATCCAGGCGCTAGGCCCCAATGAGTGCCACTTCTGCTACTGCCGCTTCAAATGGCCCAACAAACTTCGGACGCACCTCATCGAGTGCCACCAGCTCAAGTACGTCTGCAACGAGTGCAAGCTGGTCATCCGCGGACGCTACATGGCGGTCATGCACGCTCAGTTCCACGCCGGCAAGACCTGGGAGTGCAAGCACTGCCCGCTCACCTTCAAGTGAGTTGCAAACCATACACCCGCGATATATGCCAACACATACACCTGCGAAATATGCAGTCAACTCATACACCTGCGACGTGTGCAGCCCACACATACACCTCCGATATATGCAGCCAATACATACTCCAGCTTAAAAATACGTCTGCAATTAGTGCAAGCTGGTAAATGACCGGGTGCTGCATGGCGGTCATGCACGCGCAGTTCCACGCCGGCAAGACCTGGGAGTGCAAGCACTGCCCGCTCACCTTCGAGTGAGTTGCAAACCATACACCCGCGATATATGCCAACATATACACCTGCGACGTGTGCAGCCCACACATACACCTCCGATATGCATATACACATACACCCGCGATATATGCCAACCAGACATCGTAAATTTTGTAGCATTTTTGGTGTAGCATGGTCGTGTTAAAGGAGTTGGAGTTGATATAGACAATATCAATCAAAATTGTTATTAACGCCAATTAAGCATCACAATTGTAATTGCTTATACCAATTACCTTAACACCACTACGCTGCACCGAAAATGTACGATGTCTGATGCCAACACATACACCTGTGAAATATGCAGTCAACATATACACCTGCGACGTGTGCAGCCAACACTTACACTTGCGACATATGCACACAACACATACACCTCGGATATATGTAACCAACACATACTCCAGCTCAAATACGCTGCAACGAGTGCAAGCTGGTGAAAGCGGTCATGCAATACAACGGCAAGACCTGGGAGTGCAAGCACCGCCGGCTCACCATTAAGTGATTTGCAAACCATACACCCGCGATATATGCCAACACATACACCTGCGAAATATGCAGTCAACACATACACCTGCGACGTGTGCAGCCCACACATACACCTCCGATATATGCAGCCAACACATACTCCAGCTTAAAAATACGTCTGCAATGAGTGCAAGCTGGTAAATGACCGGGTGCTACATGGCGGTAATGCACGTGCAGTTTCCCGCGAGCAAGACCTGGGAGTGCAAGCACTGCCCGCTAACCTTCAAGTGGTTCGCAAACCATGCACCTGCGATATGTGCAGCCAACAAATACACTTGCGATATATGCAGCTAACACATACACTTGCGATATATGCAGCTAACCCACACTTGTGATATATGCAGCTAACAATACACCTTCGATATATACAGCCAACACATACACCTGCGAAAATTGCAACCAACACATGCAATCTACTTAGAGTAAGTATCATAAATATGTATACATTCTGACATTAAATATTGTCTCCGGGTTTTGCTATTATTATTCAATATCGAAAACGATTACAAAATTAGTAAAAAATTAAGATCATATGGGAGGCACACAATATAATCTAAATAATCTCTAGAACTTCTCATCTGACCTCAAAAATTCTATCACCAGTAGTATATATGTAGAGTGACCATTTAGCCTCCTAAGACCGTCATACGTGGAAAATTTCATGGAACTTTGACTCATTCTGGGTCGCAAATAAAGTTTTTTTTTAATGTGACTGAAACCAAACAAACGCAGATTTATTCCAATGGAATATGATTTAAATTCCTTTAAGATAATGTCTCATATCGATATTTAAAGAGTATTTATTATTATTATTTATTATAATAAGTTCTATAATATTTTATCTCGCGGCTCCGCTCGCTCTACAGGAAACAGTCTACCTTCTACACGCATCTCCGCATCAACCATTCGACGCAGAACGCGCTGGGCGGTACTTGCGACATCTGTGGGGAAACTTTCACGGGCGCTATGGGGCTGCGGATGCACAAAACACAGACGCACAACAAGGTGAGTACAGCTGTCAACACATAAACCCGCGACATCTGCAGCTAACATATATACCTGCGATATATTTACAGTTACAGTTTAAGATTTTTTCCGTAACAAAGAAACTATGTATTCATTAATAGTGAAAAATGTTTTGGCTTATGATTTAAATTTTTTGTTAATATTCTTGTAATATTACGAGTTTACGATCGAAATAAAAAAATATCAGCCAAGTCATAAACCTGCGATATCTGCATCGAACACATACACCTGCGATATCTGCATCGAACACATACACCTGCGATATCTGGAAGCAGCACATACACCTGCGACATATGCAGCCAACACATACACCTGTGACATGCAGCTAACACATGCGATACACACATATTGCATAATGTTTTCAACTTTTCCCCTTCTTTACCATGGTTTTTTTTTTTCAGAAAGAAATAAAAGCGTTAAAATGTACGATATGCAAAATACAGTTCGAAAATAGAGAGGCGCTCGATCGACACTCTCAACCCCACAACGACTGCGATCCCAAGCGGCGGTAAATTGACTTTAATATATTAAAATTGTATTTTAACTAGGGATGCAACGATATGTCTATTACGATACCGATACAAATGACGAATGCATCGTAATAGCGAATACGATAACGAATGCATTACGATTTTTTAATTTACGTCTTATAAAACGAGACAATTGAGTAAAATCAACATGTATTTTATATTTTAGGCAGCTTACCACCTAAATGTCATAATTAATATCAATTTCCTTCAAATTCTTATTAAGAAAACATACAATTTTTAAATTATCAGGTTTTCGTCTATTTCATATATCCGTATGAACTAAACCAGCTGTGGAAAATAATCTTTCTGAATCTACAGTAGCTGGTTTGATGGACAAATACTTATGGCCAATTTTTCAAGTTAGGAAATACAGTATTTTTTTTCCAATAATTTGAAATCTAACGAGTTTTAAGAATCGTTATTAATCGTAATACTTTTTACGATGATCGTCAAAAATAACGATAACCTGCGGTTTACGATTATCGGCATCGGTATCGTTGCATCCCTAATTTTAACCTATTCGTTGCTGAGGCACAAATATTCCATATAGTTAGGATGCGATATCGCGACAACATCAACCAATGTGTCTTTATACTACACCAGACCCCCTAGCACACTAAGTTTTATGTCCGACGTAAAGCATTTGTCCCTCTTGCACTCGCATATTTGCCAGAATGGGACGAATGCCTTATGTCCGACATAAAACTTGTGTGCTAGGGGGTCAGGACCTATTGTTTTGGAAACATTTGAATGTCTTTGATTCTTTTTACACGTTATATCAAGCTACTTATCATCCAAAGGTTTTTTTGAGATATCGGCCATTTTGAAATGCGAGGGTAGTACAGGACTCTTCTGGCAAGTGTCCATAGACTACGGTGTTTGTTTACATTCTTTGGCCCGTGTCGTATACCATTTTGCAAGTCCAAACAGGCGACACTGGTGAAATGGCTGCTCGTTATTCATCAAACGCCTCTGATGAATATTTTTGTATTGTATATCGGCTTGTGACCTAAGTCTTATTTACGATGCCATTCGAACCAGTTTTTGGAGAGGAACAAATGTGTGTATGGAAGTTATTACAATTAAGGAACATAAATACACAAACAATTTAGCTTAATACGGACCTCGGTGGCGGGACCGAAATGCTTTGTACGAATAATTGACGTATAAGTATGACGTCACACTTTGCAATTTTTACGAATCGCAGTATGGAAAATAAGTTTTCAAGGTCCATTTTTTATATTAATTATGTAGTGTAATTTATTACAATGATTTGATGGTTTACTAATTTAGCAACACTCCTTTATCAATTTAAACATGACGCAACTACCCTATTGTACTGTGTCAGGTTCTGCGAGACGTGTGGCTGCTCCTTCGCCGATGAGGACCAGCTCAGCCTGCACCGACAGCACGCGCATGGCGTCGAGGTCTACAAGTGTGACGACGTGAGTACAGCTGTGAAAAACATATACCCGCGATATATGCAGGCAACACGTACACCTGCGATATATGTAGCCAACACGTACAAGTACATCAGGGCTCGTACTTTTCGCGCCGATGACGTAAAAATGACGTCATTTTGCACACAGGCTGTTGTGATAATTAAAATAAGTTCAATAAAGCGTTACCAAACCTCCAAAACTGGAAAATTGTAACAATATTCTTGTAAAGATGACAATGTATAGCAACTTTTTATGCAGAAGTTAAAAATGAATACTACATATCACTGTGAAAGTACAATAACTAAACAATATATAACTTATTGTACATCTGAATGACAACGTAAGTCAAGTACCACTCAAAACAATTTATATGTCGTATATATACGTGTTATAATTTGTCACCACTCGTTGCGAATTTCCTATTTTCGGCCCTTGTATCGTAAATTTTATAACCAACAACATTTTATTTTTCGTTAGATAGAAAATGACATTTTCAGGTATACTGTCCCCGACAAGGTGGACTGATGACCTGGTAAAGGTTGCGGGAGTCCGCTGGATGCGGGTGGCGCGGGACCTGTCACTTTGGCACTCTTTGGGGGAGGCCTATGTCCAGCAGTGGAAGTCTTTCGGCTGATATGATGATGATGACATATTTTATATGTTGTCAATTCCAGTGCAACAAGTCGTTCCTGTCCAAGTCGTCCCTGTCGACGCACATCGACCGCGTGCACCTGAACATCAAGCCGCGGTTCCGTTTCTACAACTACAAGAAGAGCGCGCGGCCGGGCGCCAGGCTCGACTTCATGTGCGAGACCTGCGGGAAGGCTTACACGGTAACTTTTTTTTTTACTTAAGGATTACCAACCAGTCTAATCCCAATAAGGTCTAGTTTACCCTCTGGGTTGGGAGGTCAGATGGCAGTCGCTTTCGTAAAACTAGTGCCTATTATTATTGTTATATTGTGGGCCTTTGTATGTCGCTTCGACCAGCAGGTGATCTATTGTGTCAGCCCAAATACTAGTGCCTATGCCAAATTTTGGGATTAGGTGTCAAAGCGGACCCCGGGCTCCTGCAAGGGCATAACCGGGAATAACGCTAGGAGGATGAGGATGATGACTTTAGGAGTACCAACAGCTGCAAAAACATGATATAATTCTTATATAGTAATACAAAGCCAATTAACCCGTCGGATGCCCGCCTAAGTCAAAATTCTATTCAAAATTTAACTCCATACGTATAATCAGTATAGGTACACAAGTACAAAATTGCTGTAGACTAACGTTAGTCTACAGGACAACGACGGGTTAAGGAACTCACAAATAGAAATGGCATAGAAAAAAAGAATATTTTTAACACACTGAGCACACACATTTGCTAACTTATGGAAATGTTTTTAACACTGCAACTTAAGGCGAAAGTTAAGCAAACAAGAGTTTTTGAAACAATATAATGCGTCTGTTTATAATAATATGGTTTCAAAAAAATACGAATAGTAATCTTGAGGCTTTTCTGCAGGGAGATCAGGGATTCGAAACCTAACTAAGCGATTTTCGCTCGATGGAAAAAAAATCACGAACATTGGTCTAAAATACACTTAAAATATTCGTAACAAATTATGCACAAAAGCTAGAAATATCAAGATTGCTTCTAAAAATCGGTAATATCATGTTTGAGGGAACCCATTGATTACTTTTTTATTTATTTAAACGGCCAAAAAATTGAAATTGAAAAACATGAAGCGTTCGACATCAAAATCAATGAGATTTTTCAAAATTTAGTTTCTTAGTGGAAAAACGTTTTCTTCCGAAATGGAAATTTCATATAAAAGGTACCTATTGTCAGTCGCGAGCTGCTAGCTATACTTCCCTCTTAACGCTTTCGCAACCGGACGAAAAATGGAACAATACATCAGAAACCGACAGAACTCGCTAGGCGTGTAGGTTCATACTACTGCCCGCCTAGCGGGCTGAGCCGGCATCTGAGCAAACACTACGAGTGCCTACCAGGCGGGTTCTTGGTTGCGAACGTGGTAATCTGCCTACCCCCTTTAGGGATAAAGGCAGTAGCGGCGCTAGGGGGGGGAGCCGCCCCGGGTGCCAACAACCTGAACGACAACTCACTCGGAGTATAGCCATTTTATCTATTGAAAGAGACGAAGTCAATTTTGACAATGTAATAAGTAGGTAATTTATTTTACGTCACACCTGGCCATAATGCGCGTTTTACTGCACGCTGCGGGTATGGAAAAACTCGCATTGTGGCCAGGTGAAGACGTAAAATTTTGTACGCAACACGGGCGGTAATTCGTAAAGCCCCAGAGCGCATATTTATGGCCCTCACCTTCGGTTCGGGCCACAAACACCTGCGATCTGGGGCATTCACGAATTCACCGCCCTAGTTACGTAATGTACTATTAGTAAAATAAAGCCTCGTAGGTATAATGAGTGTTTGGTGTTTTATTTTTTGAGTAAGGGTCAGGGGTGCTCAATATCAACCCGCCCAGGGTGCTCAATACAAAACCGCCCAGGGTGCCGATGTACCCAGCGCCTCCACTGGATTAAGGCGTGTATGTATGTATGTAATTGTTTGTTTCAGTGCTTCGCGCTGCTAAAGACGCACCAGATGAGTCACACAGGAGAGCGGCCGTTCAAGTGCTCGCTCTGCCCGAAAAGTTTCATTACCGCCTCGCAACTGAAGGTAAATCGGGCGCCAGTACAAGCCTTACCACCCTTAAAATGAATGAATTTGTATCACAAGGGAACAAAATAGTATATTTACGGCGAGGGTGTATATTGAATCCTGAACGTAGCGAGGGATACAAGTGTCTATAGTGATACCAAAAATATGTTCCCGCCAGGACCCCGGGGAGTGTCACGGGCCCATAGAATGACCTCCCATACAAACAGTCTCCTGACGAGAACAGATCGGACGCGATGCGCGCCGCTGGCCTTATGCTAACTTAAAACTAAATAACCTGTACGCAGAGACGGAGATAATTTTGCTCTCGAGTGACACATACTATGTTTCACATCGACTATGAAGAAATTTAAAAAAGATGCTGTTAAAATTACTTAGTTATAACAAACAAATCTTCTTAATTTTATTACTAATTTTCAAATATTACGAAAATTCATTAATTGTCATATAACGTTGTTAAAACTTGAACTATGTTCGTTTTCAATCGATTATTACGACCGCTTTAACCTAGTTGGTAGTGACCCTGCCTACGAAGTAAGAGGTCCTGGGTTCGAATCCCAGTAAGGGCATTTATTTGTGTGATGCTGATGAGCACGAATATTTGTTCCTGAGACATGGATGTTTTCTATGTATTTAAGTATGTATTTGTCTATATATGTATGACCAGTACGTCTAGTACCCATAGTACAAGCTTTGCTTAGTTTGGGACAAGGTCGATTTTTGTAAGATTGTCCCCTAATATTTATTTATTTATTATTTTATTCTATGCGTGGGTATTCTATCCTCACTGGATCTTGCATGTTGCGGAGATGAGAATGTTGAGATGGATGTGTGGAGTGACGAGATCGGATCGTATAAGGAATGAGTATATAAGAGGAAGCCTGAAAGTAGCACCGATAATTGAAAAGCTGAGAGCAAATCGTTTACGGTGGTATGGACATGTTTTGCGCAGGTATGATAGTCGTGTTACTAGAAGGGCATTAAGTATGAATGTGGAGGGGTGTAAGAGAAGAGGTAGACCAAGGAAAAGGTGGATGGACTGCGTGAGAGACGATATGAACAGGAAAGATGTGTGTGATGAGTAAAGGGCGGACAGCGGATGCAATCGGGTGACAAAAGCATAAGATGGATAAGACCTTTATTAAATTTTGAGCAATATAATCTGATTATTATTATTATTAATGTGATTATTAAGAAATTACTGGCCACTTGTAAATTATCTCCTCTTGAGAGTATTAAGTGTTTATATCTATTACGTCTTAGACTTGCGTTTCCTTTAATATTTATATTAAAAATAATTATGGCAAATCAAATCACAATTCGTAAATGGATAGATAATAAGCCGGATCTAATTTATGATAATTCAAATGGCTCGATTTATTGGCTCTATTTTGCAACTATGTTCTCTTTAAACCAATTGTAGTCATATCCATATTAAGTATACCGTTTGACATGACTTTGACGTATATTGCCTCCACTGTCCGCCCTTTAGTGATGAGTTGACGGGTGATAGAGAGGAATGGAAGAAAGAAACATGCGCCGGCCCCAAGTAAATGGGATAAGGACAAGCGAATGATGATTTTATTCTGTGTTCGCAGGGGCATCGGGACAGCTTCCACGCGCGCATCAGGAAGTACCGCTGTCCGCAGTGCCCCAAGACCTTCCTGCGGCAGTCTTCCATCTACAAACACCGGCTGGTGAGTCTCACTGGATCTTACAGCAATTCGTCAAATACAGGAACGAAAAATGGGCATCCTATCTAAAGACAACACAGTGTGTTACCGGCATGCGGACATTTATTAAAACTGATAATAATATGTTCCATTAGCAATTGTTGCAAATCATAATTATGTAAATTAACTGCGCAATTATTTTTCCAAAATACAAACCTTCAATGGACTAGGTGTATGACGCCGTACTAAACAAAGTATGAAGAGCTGTCATTTACACTTACTTGGTAATTTACTTTGCTGTACATTGCTGGCAATTTAAAGTTTGTTGGAAAATTTATGAAGTCGGAATTATAGATAATTATCTGTATTAAGGTCATGATTAAGTTAAAGAACTCCGTTAATTTACCCTACTTAAAAAAAAGCCCGCATGCCGGTAACACACAGTATAATGGTTGCCAATTTTGTATAGAGTAGTTGCGGTCGGAATCAGCCCAGTGGAATTCTTTCACAGAATTCAGGTCTGTATGTGGCGAGCTTGTAAACTCAAAAAATGAACAATTGGCGGTGTATTTTTTTGTTTATGTTATGTCTGAATAAATGCGTAAGTATTATTTTCAACCTTAAACCGCTGAACAGTTTTAGATGCAATTTGATTTGGGGAAGGTTTGATACCCTGGGAAGGACATAGCCTAGTTTTTATCCCGGAAATCGTTCACTACGGGGGGTGAAATCGGGGTGAAAGTTATGACCGTGCGATATAACGTCCTCGCAAACGAAATATTTTTGTTTATGGTAAGTAATAATAACCCATAAATAATTTGGTCTGCAGATTCACACAGGGGAAAAACCATACGAGTGTAGCATCTGCAGCAAGGCGTTTACGCAGTCCGGCTCGCTGACCACGCACGTGAAGTACGTGCACATGAAGCTCAAGCCGCCGCCGCGGAGACGGAACAAGCCCATAGACAAGCACTAGATCAATATATTATTTATTAGCGGTGGTGCGTTTTATTTACAAATGCCAAATAATGACATTTAATAGACGCCAACATCCTACTAAATGTAATTATACAATGGACGGTCAGAGTTTGAGCCATGTAGTTTCTGTAAAAGACCTCGGAGTGAAGTTTGATCGCGAGCTGACATTCCGCGAGCATATTACCAGCCTTGCCAAAGAGTCGTACCGGAGGTTAGGCTTCGTGTTGAGAAACGTTGGGGACTTCAACAATTCCGGCGTCATCAAGCTCCTCTATACGGCCCTAGTGCGAAGTAAACTAGAGTCTAGTGCCTGTGTCTGGAGTCCAAGTGAGGCCAAGTACAAGCTTATGTTGGAAAAGGTCCAAAAAGCGTTTCTCCGCTTCCTGTATAAAAAAACTGTACGGATACTATCCATACATGTACCCGACAAAGATTTTGCTTGGCGTCTTGGGCTTCTCCCTAGAAGTACGAAGAAGCAACGAGAGGATGGTTACAGCGTGTAAAGTGCTCCGTAATAAAATCAATAGCACCGAACTTCACAATACTCTTAACTGCGTTGTCGTGCCCTTAAATAAGTCATAAACAAGCGCGCGTACTTAAAACTGTCGGACGGCACTGGATCGCGCGCGACGCCACTCTCCGCTGTGCGACAAGATCAGCTCGCTCAACGGGCTCCTGTGCACTGAGCCAAAAGTGGATCTCTTTGTAGACAGCCTGCCCACGCTCGCGTGCAGGTGCTCTTGTTGTGAGAATGCATGATTAATGAGATGATGAATGATTACTGTGTAGGTACATAACTCATCATAGGTTTAAAACTTCTTGTACATGTATGTAATATATTTAAGTAACACACGTGTAATTGGTATTAACCGTTCTTGTGAAATAAATAAATAAATTACTTTCAACCATAATTCAACCCTCGCTATTTAAGCTAAACTTATATCACAAATTACTATTAGACCAAAATAAAATGCTGTACTTATACTCATTTATTGATAGTACTTAAAAATATTACAATTATCTTAATTAAATTTTTATAATTTCATTAATTAGTGCTTAAATAGAATATTTATTCGGCACTAGCTGTAGTTAATAACGATTACAACAAATGAATTCAAAGATGAAACAAATGAGGGGATACCGTAAATAATATCGGCCACAGATCCACACAATTAATGTTTGTTTTTATTGAAACAAAATTTCTTAAAAGAAACCCTACTGTTGCAACATCTGCAGCAAGGTGCAGTCCGGCTCCGCACGTCAAATACGTGCTAGACCAGTGGAGTGGTTATTAGCTGTTGCGTTTTATACATTTCAAACCCCACGTTGTTAAAAGAAATTTTATAAAACGATGGATACACTGATCCTTTTATTGTCAAAACTTAACAAAGGAACCTACTTAAATGTGTTATTTTCCTGTGTCAACGTCCACATGAAACTCAAGTCACGTCTGCGGTTGCGAAACATGGCGCACTAGAGCAATATATAGTATTTATGCCCTGTGTGGTGTTTTATTCACTCTCAACAACTATTCAACCCTTATATTGTTTAAAAAACCACGCTTGAAGGTGTAATTCACCATTTGCGCTGCTACAAATATGAGCGAGAGGACATCATATTGTGTCCTGCCTCTTTCATTTCATTCTTCAACTTCTAGGACTGCTAATTGGTCTTTCGTTGGCGATGCGTTCTGTGGTACGCCTTGCTTTCAAGCGGAGCTTCTACCGAACAACGACGCTGTATGAACAAGTTTAAATCATCTTATCTTAGATGGAAGCAATTTTTTTAAAAGAAGAAGAAGGACTGCTAATTGCAACGGGATTGGCGATTGAAATAGCTACTTGTGTTGAGATCCTGGTAGTCTAACGATATTTAGGTAACCTATGTTATTTCGCACCTAGTTAGACAACGAATAGGAATGCAGTTATTTGTTAGAATGATCGTAGCATACATCTTGTTGTAAAGGTTGCGCCACTTTTGGTTGATCCAGTGTGAACGAGGTTTAAATTAAAAACGCCTTTACAAGGTACGTTCGGATACTTTAATATAAACCTACTCGGCCAGAAGTATTAAACTCATGCATGTGGCAACACAGGTTTTGACGTTTGGAAAGAAAATTGGGCAAATTAGCATCTATCGGTGATCTATCGTTTTTGTGTTGTGTTGGTTTATAGGCATAATTTCATTTATGCTTATATTTATGAAGAAATTGTCTATAAAAACACATTTATTACGTTATTTTGCATGAAAATCCCGTTTAAACGGAGAATTTACCACTCTAACATTAACATCATGTACCGCTTAAGTAATGTTAAGTGTTTCGGCAATAACGAATCAATTAAATAGCAAGTTTATTGGACTCTCGGCTCGGACCGGGCTACATGAAAGATGTCCTCAATAATAGTGAATATGGATACAGTGAAAGTGGAGGACTCGGTGGATGTGCGAGCATGTCGAATTTGTCTCGCATGGGACATGAGAATGTATCATATTCGGGAGTCAGGTCTGGAGCAAGTGTTTTTGGAGCTTACGGGGACTTTAGTGAGTATTTTGAAGTGTTATTTGCGGTTGTCTATTGTTTGCCCGACATTCCCATACTATGATAATCATTTGCCCGAACTTCGCTTGCCCGAATGTTTCGTTTACCATAATAGTTAATTGACATATTCTTGTTTACCCGAATATTGGATGTCATAATGATACGAATGCCATACGTATTGTTTTCCAGATTATTGTTTGCAATAATATTATTTAATAGAATATTTAAACGCCATACTAAACATGCATTCGGATTCATCTTTGTTAATTTGTTAGTTTTTCCGCTATTTTATAAAAAAAACAAAACTTCGAAGACGAAAGCGGGAGCAAAGCTCCAGCTTCCGTCTTCTAACCTATCCGCGATCCGAGTCGGTTTTGCCACTAAGCCCCTGTTCCCTACTGCCTATGCTATGATACACCACTATCTTGGCATTGGGTAATCTCAGAGAAAAGTTTATTTTTACTTAGTGGCAAAACCGACCCGGATCGCAGATAGGTTCGAGGTATTTTTTTTTCATTTTAGACACTGCAATACGTACCCACATTATAACATATGAATATTATGGATGTTGAGATGGATGGCAAATGACATTATGGCATGTGATAGTTATGGATTACAATGATTATGGAAAATTAGATTATTGATATTGATATTATGGAAAACAAAGTTTCTGGCATATAATTAATATGGTAAACAATGAGTATGGCATACATAATTATAGAAAACAACTTTATGGCAGTTGAATATTATGGCAGATAAAATGCGGGCAAATAAAATTCTGGCAAGCAAGAGTATACCGTTATTTGCACGTAATACCTAATATAATTCATTTATTTCCCATATAGGTATGCTTAGATACAGTTGTCTGTCAACAATATAAAATAAGATTTATAATTATAAATGATCACATACATGAAAATGATGTGAATAGTGATGGGCAGCGGGAACATTCCCGCTACCAGTAAGTTTCCATTTGGGAATATTACTAGTAAGTTACCAATGTTACCAGTAACATTCCCAAAAGATGGTAAGATACAAAACTGATGATAGTGATGATTTATATGAGATAAAATAAGGTCTAAAAGTCATTTTCTTATCGCAACAAGTTATGTTGGTACAATAGGTACATGCATAGATATATCTTTCACGCTAGGCATCTGTTTTCTCTTTCACTCAATCTGTTTCTTATCTCAATTTGCTACCTGGAACCCTGCTCAGGGGGTTAGTCTTATCTAAAACACGGGTTAGAGTGAACGTATTATTGGTGATAACTAGAGAAGTACATACAACACCGGATAGTGGATGTGTTACAATGAAGCCCAAAAGTCAAGTGTATAGTCATTTTACAGAAAATAATATAAACAATAAAATTAGTTTCACTTGCACCTTCTGCAGTGTTGTGTACAACTTTCGAAATACGGATAAGAAGGGATTTTTGGAAATACCTCCCTAAGGGGGTCAAATAGGGGTGCAAAGTTTGTATGGGGGAATCTTTTTTTTTGAGCTAGAGACTTGAAACTTTATAGATTACTTATAAAGATACAAAAAAAGTCATTTCAGCGTTTTAGAAAATTCCACCCCTAAGGGGGTTAAATAGAGGTGCAATGTTTGTATGGGGGAAACATTAATTTATGAACTATGAACTTGAAACTTTGTAGAAAGATTACTCATTAGAATTTAGGATACAAAAAAAACAATGTCTGCCTTTAAGAAAATTCCACCCCTAAGGGGGTTAACTAGGGGTGCAGTATTTATATGGGGGAAACATTATTTTTTAAACTAGAGTTTTGTACTTTAGGTTATATTTTTATAACGTGGGCTAGGGATAAGAAGGGATTTTTGGAAATACCTCCCTAAGGGGGTCAAATAGGGGTGCAAAGTTTGTATGGGGGAATCTTTTTTTTTGAGCTAGAGACTTGAAACTTTGTAGATTACTTATTAAGATACAAAAAAAGTAATTACAGCCATCTAGAAAATTCCGCCCCTAAGGGGGTTAAATAAGGGTGCAATGTTTGTATGCGGGAAACTTTTCCTTTTGACCTAGAGACTATGAACTTGAAACTTTGTAGAAATATTACTTATTAGAATACAAAAAAAGTAATTTCTGCATTTAAGAAAGTTCTACCCTTAAGAGGGTTAAATAGGGATGCAAAGAGGGAACTTTATTTTTTGAGCTACAAACTTGAAACATTGTAGTAATACTTACTAGAATACAAAAAAACAGCAGGCAGCGTTTTCAAAAATTCTACCTCGAAGGGGGTTAAATAGGGGTGCAAAGTTTGTATGGGAAACTTTTCCTTTTGACCTAGAAACTTGAAACTTTGTAGAAAAATTACTTACTAAGATACAAAAAAACTAATTTCAGCGTTTTAGAAAATTCTACCCCTAAGGGGGTCTAATGGGGGTGCAATGTTTGTATGGGGGAAACATTATTTTTTGAACAAGAGACTTGAAACTTTGTAGAAAGTTCACTTATTAAAATACAAAAAAAAGTAATTTCAGCGTTTAAGAAAATTCTATCCCAATGGGGGTTAAAAGAGGTTGGAGGTTTTGTGTTACGGGGAACACTGGATTTTTTAAAGATATACTCTTCATTAACCTGTCTCCATTTCTCGATTTCCAGTGCTGAGTTAAAGATTGTTTTAACAGCCTTACGATATCTAACTTTTTTTTAAATCTCACTCATAATAACTAAGATCCCCATTTTCTAGTTCCAAATCCTTGCATATATATATATATATATATATATATATATATATATATATCTTGCAGAGTCATTTTTGCCAAAGATTAAAATCAGATTAAAACATCAGGTAACTGACGGAATAAGTATTAAGCATTCTGCAAAAATTCCCGTAATCTGATTGGAAATTCTTTAAACATTCTTTAACAATTGCATATCAGTGTCTGCCACTGTCTGAAATATATGGCTAGACCATTTTAATTTTAACTAAGAATAAAATTTACTTACCTATGATGACGAAGATATAAAATATCTTCGTCATCATCAAAAATCTACGCGGAAGAAGACACACAAAAAGGAATTTCTGCGTTATTTAATTTATATAAAACTGTGATCATTTTTTACTATAATAAATGTTGATTGTGATTTTCATGATCTGTACACATATTTTCTTTTATTTTACACAGTTAAGCATTATTTTAATTATTATTTCCAGATAGTAATGTTCCCGGTAACTTTGGAAAAATACCTGGTAATATTGGGAATATTACCGGTAACATTGGGAATTTACTCTCTCAGAGAGTCCTTGACTGTATTACGACTGTAAATAATAGCATTATTATGTATTTAAGTATTTAAGACAATAAAACGTATACAATTCTAATATTTTTTTCAAAGTTTCTCAATGTTACCGATCTGGGGTAACATTACTGGTAGCATTACCGGGAATATTCCCACTTTGAGTAAGTTACTGGTAACGACCCATCACTAGATGTGAACAAGATTAGATTAGATAACTAAGTACATATGTTTCCTGAAGTTCCCATTCCTCACTAAGTACATAGACAACTTAAACTAAAGTAGTAATATTGTGCAAAAGATTTACTGTGTGGTTTCAATATGGGTGAAGATCAAAAAATATGCTGTATACATAGTGTAGCATTTTTTTTTTAGTTTCACCCACTTAACAATGTGGATAAATACAATTAAGATTATATAAAAAAAAGAAAGTTAAATGGAAATTAGACTTACTTATTGTTTATATTTGAAATGGCTGCCTTGAACTGGGCATGATAATTAGATAGAACATCATTATCATAAAAAAATCTATTGTAGTGTTTACAAAGTCTGTAAATAGGTGCACATTTTCCGGTGTTAGTCTTACTTCTAGGGAGACTGGATACGTAGTAGGTTATCATAGTACAATTATTTAATCTAAATCCCAAATGGTTTTGTCTGATAAATAATCCGTCACATTATAATACAATTATTGAATCAATCTTCAATCTTTCTCTATTATCACGTGTCTTAGTTGATGCAGCTCAGTATAAAATATTTGTAAAGCGTCACAAAACACAAGACAAAATTTCTGGTGGAGCTGGGGTGGTTAGAGTAGCGCTACCCCTCGGATTCACGCAAAATACGCACATTGGATGTTGACTTGCGAAAAGAAAATATGATGTCTGCTGTTGTCATGTTGTTTCATTCTTCACTCAAATAATTATAGCATGAAACTACATCACAATGATATTCGAAATTATTTATGTATCTTCAATTGCACTGATTGCCCAGCGGACGTAAAGTGTCTCCCTATTTGTATGTAAAATAGTGGTTTGTCCCCTGGACAACCATGTTTTCTGCTTCCTTTTTTTTGCAAAATGCAACATGTATGTTCAAATAGACTGCTTATTTAAGCCATTTATTTCCTTATATAAAGTATGTAATTAATTACAAAGTCGTAGGGTATACGTCGTAGGGACGACCGCTTTAGCCTAGTTGGTAGTGACCCTGCCTACGAAGCAAGAGGTCCTGGGTTCGAATCCCGGTAAGGGCATTTGTTTGTGTGATGAGCACGAATATTTGTTCCCGAGTCATGGATGTTTTCTATGTATTTAAGTATTTATTTATCTATATAAGTATGTTTATCGTCGTCTAGTACCCATAGTACAAGCTTTGCTTAGTTTGGGACTAGGTCGATTTGTGTCAGATTGTCCCCAAATATTTATTTATTATTTATTTATATATTATATTCTCTTGAACTTGAATATTATTATAGACCTTTGTTAGTAAAGACCTCCTTTGTTTTACTCCACATTTGTCTGCCTTGGGCTTTTGATACCCAGTTTTCGCTTAGGGTGCAAATAAACTGTTTATCTGGCTATGAAAAGGTATAGAGTATAGTCAAAAGGGTATAGTTGTGGTAACTAATAACAAAGAAAAACTAAGAGGAATGATTCAAGCGACACCGCCGCAAAAACACTCGTCCCGAAGAAGAACTCTCGAAGAGTACGAAACATGTCGCCGGTAGTGACATTTAATGTCCGAGAACCGTGTAATTATTAGTATTATTTGAAAAAAAAATATTAAAAAAAAATAAAAAAATAAGTAAAAAAACCAAGGGTCAAGAAACTGTTGGTTGACCTAATTACAGCCTTTAAATCATTTTAACATCAAATAAAAGTATTTGAAATTTCGATCATAGAGGAAAATTGGAAATTTATTCGCCGCGTCCATCGCTCTGCCAATTGAGCTACCGTGGGTCCGCTAATAGCGACGAATCCTTCAATCACTTCCACTGTTGTATTAACACTTTGGGAAGGCTCGTAGCGACATCTACCGCGAAGTTATTTCAACTTCTGATTTTCAGATGACAGCATCAGACGGGTTACCGCAATACCTGTGCGGCTGGTGCAGAATACTCGTGCTGAAGACCCAGGACTTGCGCGCGCGCAGCCGCCGCGCCGAAGCTCTGTTGCGACAGGCGCTTGTACATCAGCAAGTTGTAAGTATTAAGCTGCGTACCAATTGGAGCGGCTCAGCCTGAGGCATGCTCGCCCCGCGCGGCGCGCTGCTCATGAGGCAATTTGGCGTACATAAACATGCGCGGGCGACGCAGCGTGCTCGCGGCGAGCCGACATCCGACATTGTGCGTCATTACCGTACGCTATTACAGTACCAAACCATATGCTACAAGTACCTTAAACCACAGTTAAAATATGTTGTATGAAATAACAAAATAAACATTTTTCAGATAACAAACGCATACATCCGCAGTATCGATCGTTCAGCTCACAAACTGACACACACACTCACACACAACTGCTTGAATACTAGCATTCAATATTGCGAACAAGACACACAGACAAACAAAGAACCAGGTAGTGAAATCATCAAAGATGAGATAGAAACAGTTGAGAATGGAAGTAATGAAGATGGTGCAGATATATTACAAGTAAATCTAGTAGAAAATGAAATAAAGGCGTTTAACATTGACTATGATGATATAGCGGACCATAGTGACGATACTGATGAAGAAACTAAAATGAATCTGAAAGCATATAAAGACAAGCTAGAAATGGATAATATAGAAGCCAAACCGACGCTAGCCGAAGTTAAGATGGTAGATACTAGTTTAGATAGAAAAATAAAGAGAATAGCATCAAATAAACGACTAAAAGAAGTCAATGTAGACACTTTACAGAGTAAAAAGCGTGATACCAAAGTGAAAACTAGAAAAAAGAAAGAAAAGATAGATATTAAAGTTAAAGACAACTCTGAGCCAGGAAGATTTTTCACGATAGAGGAAATAGAAGAGTTTATAAAGAAATACAACTTTGAAATACAATATTTGACGGATGAAGAAATGGCGGAAGAAATGGAACGGAGGAAGGTGTCGGACCGGTACAAACACTGCAAGTATAAGTGTAGCTTGTGCTATAAGGGATTTTTAACGTCTACAACATTCGACAATCATATGAAGAAGGATCATGATCCGGTGAGCTTATATTTCTTTTAGAATAGAATAGAATAATAATTATTTTTTTAGCTGCGAAAGTGTGTCTATCTGTTATCTATTTGGGCCAATCAACTATTACATTGGAGTGGATACACGCCCAGCTCAGCTGGCGCGATAGGATTTATGATCAAGTTGTACGGCCTAAATGACCCCAAACGTCACGTAAAACATGACCGTAAAACGTATGATGCTAGCGGTCTTGGAAGATTGCGTAAACTATTATTTTATGGGGCTTAAATCCCCTAAACATGTGTTTTTCTGACAAAGGTAAACTAATGATTAAAAATGTGACAAAATAATTATAAAATCATTCTAAATTGAAAAGAGCGTCTGCTCTACAGATGCTATGATGTGTTAAAATGGTCGTTATTAGGTAATTATTACTATATCACAATAATTATAATATAGGTAACTTCATTCCGTTTTAGTTCCTGAACGATGTGCGACCTAATATCGTGTAGTGGGACTAGTGGGAAGAGACTTGGTATTATCAAACCACGATTAGGTTGACATTGGAGGTGACAAACTTTCCATAAAAATATGAAAATGTTTATATCAACTGACAGCTATTCCATTCCAAACCTCATCGCACTCGAATAACAGGACTTACGAAAAGTTTGATCACAGAAAACGGTTCAATACAGGAGTTTATGAGAGGTTTATTTGTGTTTCTACACAGCGTAACGCGAAAAACGAGTGTCGCTTGTGCCGCGTGAGCTACCGCTACGGTTTCTACCTGCGGCAACACACGCAGAACGCGCACCGCCTGCGGCTGCGCTGCGGGGAGTGTGCGGAGGCAGTGTGGGGCAGGTATTAACAGTAACGCAGTGGACGACAGGGTAACGCAGGGGACAACAGGGTAACGCAGGGGACAACAGAACGACATTGCACTCGGACCGCCCCGCGCGTGTGTTATGCTTAATTTTCTTGTTTTGTTTCGTTTAATTTTAATATAAGTAATTTGTACTTACAAATTGTTTCTTTCATCGCTTTTCGGCAATATCTTTTTGTTTTAGCTGTTGTATTAAATATCATATTTCAGTCAGTACGAAGGTAGTGATCCTGATTGCTATAAGGATTTGGTTTCACCTATTATAAGAATCAGTGTCACATAATGCCCAGATGTTTTAATTGCACCGTACTTTATGAAATGTATGTAAGCTTTTGTCATATTTTTGAAATAAAGTAGGCACGTATGACAACCGGAGGCTGCCTCAAATTCGTACATAACACGTACTACAGTGGACAACAATTTTACGATATATATATTTATATTTATTTTAAATTTAAATTTACGCCTGATGTTTAGCGGTCGTCATAGCTTTTTGGACGATTGGAAGTGTCAAATGCGCGATGCCGACCCTTTAACTTCATCACTTCTTTATTGTAGAATCCCTACAGTCCCTCGGTGTGTATGATTGTCATATATTAATATTTGTTTTTAAGCAGTAACGCTGCTAAAGAAAATTATAAATTTTTAAATGAAAGGAAAAATTGAAAAACATTAATGCTCCGAGCCGGATTCGAACCGGCGACCACAGGCATTCATGGCCCGTCGCTACTACCAACTGAGCTATCGGAACAATCTGGTTCGGGCACCAAATCCTTCAATCAGTTCCTTCATATAACGCCTTAGGGAGGCGTATGTAGCGACATCTACCAGAAGACTTAGGCTTCTTTACGGCACCAACGTCTCAAATTATGTTGAGAAATCGTCAGTAACGATGCGCCACCCCATACTAAATTAATATTTGTTTTAAGCAGTAACGCTGCTAAAGAAAATTATAAATTTTTAAATGAAAGGAAAAATTGAAAAACATTAATGCTCCGAGCCGGATTCGAACCGGCGACCACAGGCATTCATGGCCCGTCGCTACTACCAACTGAGCTATCGGAACAATCTGGTTCGGGCACCAAATCCTTCAATCAGTTCCTTCATATAACGCCTTAGGGAGGCGTATGTAGCGACATCTACCAGAAGACTTAGGCTTCTTTACGGCACCAACGTCTCAAATTATGTTGAGAAATCGTCAGTAACGATGCGCCACCCCATACTAAATTAATATTTGTTTTTAAGCAGTAACGCTGCTAAAGAAAATTATAAATTTTTAAATGAAAGGAAAAATTGAATAACATTAATGCTCCGAGTGGATTGTGGTGGAGTGGATTGTGGTCGCCGGTTCGAATCCGGCTCGGAGCATTAATGTTTTTCAATTTTTCCTTTCATTTAAAAATTTATAATTGGCATATATTATTTATTTACATGATCATACCTCTTGTTACAACATAATATATTGCAGGAAGGAATGCGTGGCGCACGCGGCGCGCCACGCGGGCACGACGCGGCAGTGCAAGTACTGCGGGAAGCACTTTCTGTGAGTATGTTTATGTGTCTTATACTTTTCCACCTATCAGGCAAGGCGAGGGTTCAATTTAAATTGCATACAATCTGTGCTAATATTTTGAACAGGAAAAGTCTCTGTGGGACATAACTTTGTAGGTTACTACGTAGGGAGAAATCTCTGGAACGATTTATCCGATTTCTAAAATTATTTCTTGCGTATACAATGGACTTTCTGAAATAAAAATGAAATGTATTACGTATAAGGAATCCAGGTTACAGTTGCAACCACAGTTGCTTAAAGAAAGTTTCACTGAAGTCTATCTTGGCAGGCGTATACGCTTATTTTAATAATTACTAAATTTACTTTCAATTACTTAAAAGATCAACATTTTTGCATAAAATAGAAATTAATAAAGTTACTCACAATTTAAAATGTCAACTAATTTTCATAAACCTTTTACCGAACCATGTCATATGTACTTATAATTAAAAATTTAATAATTGCAGTATACAAATTATATAAACTCCATGTATTCCTTTAAACTATACAAACATTTGTCTAAAATGATGACCATGACTTAACTGTATTTTTAAATTTATAAGTCTAATAATTTGAAATTATCAAATGATAATCAAATTTCTCGAAGTAAGTTTCAGTCTTGCATAGGGCTTGTACAATTTGTGCGTATTTATTGCCCTAGAAGACATTGATTGGACTTTTTGGAACATATATTTACGTTTATCTACTGGTTGGATGGTACTGGATGGATATATATTCATCCCGAGGTGTTGTCTGCTGTCTTTGCAATACCAGAAGTTAATAGATATAGATTATGAGTTCTAAAAGTGTCCTACAGAATAAATGTTTTGATTATGATGTTGACCAGTAAGAAATCATCATATACGTGGCACATGCGCGCCGCGCACCCCGTGGAGAACGCGGCGCGCGGCTCGTGCGAGCTGTGTGGCGAGATATACACCAGCGCTAAAGGACTGCGCGCGCACAAGCTGCTGGCTCACAACAAGGTAACGCAGGGGACAACACCACACTATTATCTAATATAAACTTTCAAGTATTCAAGTATTTATTGCAATAATGTTGTTACAGTATGTTACATAGTTGACATGTTATTTATACTAAACGGGACTTAATCGCGTATTAACTTATTTATTTACCTCACTGAGGTCTCCCGACGTTTCGGATGTGTTGCAACATTCATGGTCACGGGACAACTGGCTTGTGCGGGTATCAACATCTTGCTGCGCAGGTTTTCCGAACTACCCGCATTTGGTCTTTATTAACCGCTTGTACACTTGTACAATAAGTTAATACGCGATTAAGTCCCGTTTAGTATAGATATGTGTGAGAATCGTGAAAGTTTAAATCAATATAGTTGACATGTGTTACAGTAAGTGTCAAACATGAACACTGTGAGGGCATCGCAATGTTTAACTTACAACTAAATATATTTATAACTTAACTAAATATATTTATCGCTTTCGTGAGGCATGTTGAAAGAATACTAATAATTACACGGTTCAATCAATAATATTGTAGTGATACAAGCGACACCGCCGCGACAACACTCATCCTGAAGAAGAACTCCCGAAGAGTTCGAATCATGTCGCCCGGAGTGACATTGAATACGTGAATTGAACCGTGTTATTATTAGTATTATTTCAAGACACTATTATTTATTAATTTAAACGTGATTGCACAACATACGGAAATGTTAAAATGACGAGCTTAATACCAGCTTGAAGTCAAATGACGTTCTATATACATATAATAAAAGTATTTATTTCAGGCAACTAAAGCCCATAATTACAAATACCTTACAGAATAACATACATACAATAGAATATTAAAACACTGATTATTATTTAATATACGAGCCGCGCTATCGAATGCGCATACGAGTATTCCCGACAACTCTTATTTCTACAAACCGGTGTCCTCGCCCGACTACTCACCGGCATGAATTCTTCGGATAAAGACCGTGCACACAGTGATTCGATTATAGTTACATGCCTCCACCCATATCCATACTAATATTATAAATGGGAAAGTGTATGTGTGTGTTTGCTTGTTTGTCCGTCTTTCACGGCAAAATGGAGCGACGAATTGACGTGATTTTTTAAGTGGAGATAGTTGAAGGGATGGAGAGCGACATAGGATAGTTTTTATCCCCGAAATCATCCCCTAAGGGGGTGAAATGGGGGCGTAAAAGTATGTTTGGAACTGCGATGTAAACGAGTTCCACGCGGACGGAGTCGCGGGCAGAAGCTAGTATAACTGTAACTGTTTTTTCTATGTACCGTGTAGAATTAAGTCAAAGAATGTTAACTGCAATTGAATGTCTTCAGTTGCTACTATATAATAAATAAACTAATATTTGTTCTACTTCATTGTAAATGGTTCTCCGCGATACAGGCGAAGCCTAGTGCGGGGACCCCTGGTAATTTTTATGTAACTTTTATCTGAGTAATAAACGAAATTTTATTTATTTATTTATTTGTATCCAGCGGTCGTCGCCAGAGTTGCAGTGCGCGCGATGCCGTGCGCAGTTCGAGAATAAAGACGCGTTGCGTAAACACCGGGAGCAGCAGGTGGACCACAAATGTGATCTCAGTTTAAGGTGGGTTCACCTTCATTTAGGTTAGGGTAAATCGCCAATAACTGGCCACCCCTCTTATCTTATCTTATCTCGATGAGGGAAACCACTCCTACACTCACTCCACATTAGATTTGAAATAAACAACAACTTAAATGTAAATTAACACTTAATGACTAAATTCTCACACTGCCTCGAGGCGCCCGCGCGCCTCGAGTGCTCGCGCATTAAATTTCTCGGCAGTCAGGTAGCCCCATAGTGGCGACTACCCACAAGCCAGCCATGATCAGCCGACACAGCCTCCGGGCTACGGCGAAAAGAACCTGTCAAAAAAAATACTCGATGAGGGCCCTTTCGGATGCACTTCGACCCAGTGGGATCTTTTGTGCATTTGCCCTCTCCTTATGTCTACTCCCAACCTCGCCCCATCATTTCCACATAGCGGATGATGCAGCTCAGCGGAAGAAGGTTTTTCTATCGAAGATAACATCAATTCTACAAGCCCTATTGAGACAGTTGATTGTACATGCATTTTCTTGTTGTTTTAGAATAGAAATCTACTAAAAAATCGAGAAAATATCCTTTCAGTTCACCAACTCATCTATGTGGTCGCCAACCGGCACATGAAATTAGGTGGTCGCTAACCGGCGAAATGACCCCTTGAATTCCTTTGGTTACAAGTTGGTCTGGCAAGGGCATGACATTCACACAATAAGTGTTCCATAGTCTCATCCTCCTCGCCACACATTCTACAGTCTAAGCTATCCGATGGTACCATCTTGGCCAAGAGATCCTTGACCCCGAAGTGATAAAAATTAACTCTGCTTCGCTACAAACAGAATTCAATTTAGTGTAACGCAGCCAGTTATTGAAGGGTGGCTAGTATTTAATATTTTATACTAATAATTAATTCTATTATAGGTGAACAGAGTTCATTTTTAGTATGAGGTGGCCGGTTATTGAACGGTGGCCAATTATTGGCGATTTACCCAATTAATTGGTAAAATTAAATGCATTTACAAGTCATAATATCAAATAACAATGGCTTTGTGAGGCGTAGACTAATAACGCATAATTTTCGAGATATTAGTTATTTAAAAAAATACTATGTTACGCACCCTAATGGTGTGACGTACAGACACCACACGGGATAGTTGAGCCAGTGTCGTTTGTTTACTCTGTTTCTCGGCTAGGGATTGGATTATCTGTCTCACTCACTCAACTAAAGATTTGTTCACAAGGAAGTTCTAATTTTTTTTCATTAGCATACATAATGGACCTATGTTATAACTAGCCTACCTAGTTTATAAACAGAAACTTTCTTCCCAACATTGCGAGTCACTGCGCTGCAGTAGCCACGAGATTAGGGACTTATTATAACAAGAAATGTTAATAGATTACATTTAGTATAAATTAAAATTAAGCACGTTGAATTTAGCTATGTTAATACTTCTTTATCTATTCTGTGCATGTGGTGATCTTCTATAAGTGATAAGGCGCTTAACTGTTAACTGTAAATGTAATTATGTACTATCATGTATCAGTGTACTTATTGTTGAAGGTCCAATAAATAAATAAATAAAAATAAATAAATGTTGATATAACATTGTTTACTCGTAGTATCGTCAGGAATACGCGGTTAAAATCTGTCGGGTTCCTCGGGCCCACGGTGTATGTAGACGTGTTCAGATATTTTTGAGCACTTTGGCCACTCCGATATATCTGATGGCGAATGTACTTAACCTACCTAAAATCAGAAATGGGCATTAATCGATTATTTTTTAAATCAATAATTAATCGATTAAACTATCAATTGTCACAAAATTAATCGCGATTAATTAAATCAAGATTAAATTTATCGTCGCAGAGTTCGATTGTGATTGATCAATCGTCATTTGAATCGACTTAACTTTGCTATTAAATCTCGTTTTTAAAATTGGAACTCGGCACGTTACAAAAATTCAATGTGTCTTGTCATGTATCGTACACTTGAAAATCATTCTAGTAGGTATGCTGTGTGATATAACTTGTTCCTGTAACTCAAGATGGTTTTAACAGTGCAGTACTCCAAGGGTCTCTTAGATAAGGGTATACGGCTTAGATGAAGCCCAGGTAGAAAATTAGAATGAGAAAGATGTATGAAAGAGCGAGAGCTCTTATTCATTCCTGATATCAATCGTTAGTCGATTACATTTTGCCCATCACTGCTTAAAATAAGTAAACCTTAATATGAATACAAAGAAGAAAAAATACGTTGTTCTACAAAATACAACATGTATATGTGTAATTGTGTATATTTTGACAGCGCGTGCGCGTCATGCGGCACGTCGTGCGCGGGCGCAGAGGCGCTGCTGCGGCACATGCACACCGCGCACCACGTCGACATTTTTACCTGTGATCTTGTGAGTACATACATCTATACTTGAAACCATAATTAGATTCCACGAAAATAATTTACTTTAAAACCAAATTTTTACCGACATTAATTTAGTACTCCGCCAAGCCACGAGAACATTTCCTATTTTTTTTTACAATTTACCACATGAACTGATTTCCGATAGCAAATGCGTTGATTACTATAGAAAAAAACCGAATCGCTGTATGTGGGCCGATAATATTTGAGGACTTCCATCGATTCCCCAAGATCATCACCAATGGCACTTCATTAGTTCCTATTTCAACGGAATCTTATCAGAACCTGTGACGTACTTTTGCACTTTAAGTACATAATTGAGGAATTCGATAAGTCATCTGTGGTCTTCATCATCAATTCCTCGCCACCAAATTTATGATTCCGGATGTAAATACACGAGTTATAACAGAAAATACCAAAATCACTACACGCGTGCCTAATAAAATTGAGGAGTCCCCTTAGTTCCTTATGGATCCCATATGGATCTAACTAAATTTTGAAAAAAATGGGACCACCTGGAAGTATATACATACGATTAAAAAAAAATCTAATCGGCTCATCAATGACGGAGTTTTGAGGTAACAAACGTTGAAAATAAAAATAAAAAAATACAGCCGAATTGAGAACCTCCTCGTTTTTTTTAAGTCGGTTAATAACCTCAAAATTGTCATTAAAATGGAAAAACAGACACTGGCAAACTTACACTCTTCCAAATGATGAATTAACGTTATTTAGAATGCAATGTAATATTATGAGATAAATAAATAAATATCAATATCAATTGCACGCTAACTAAGCCTGTTTTAACTAAGTTTTATGAATAAGGGGGTTATGATGTAAAAGAGAAAGTAACTCTGAAACTGTCTGTCTGTCACCTTTCCACGCTTAAACAGCTGAACCGATTGAGATATTATTTGGTAAGGCGATAGTTTGAGTCCCGAGTAAGGTTAAAGATAGGTTTTATCCCGGAAATAGTTCCCTAATTGCCCTAAGGGGGTGAAAGTTTGTATGGAGCTGCGATATAAACAAGTTCCACGCAGGTTAAATAATCACAAAGTTGTAAGTGTCCACAGTTTTAAGAGTCTGTATGTTCTGTCCCTGTCATGAAAAGATTGTCATTTACTATGACGCTCGCAGATTGTGACGTCACTATCTGCGAGCGTTTTCTCTCTAACAAGCAATATTAAAACGGTCGTAGCTTCGAAATTCTTTGAGATGTCTGAATGGCAATTCAATATACCGGTACCATCGAGCTGATCTGATGATGGAGACAGATGGCCATGGGAATTCAGTACTTAACCGACGTAACCCCGTCGAGTTCGGCGTTAGAATCGTCTACTCGTCATTGAGTTTGATGATGGTATACAGAAAAGTGCAGTCGGAAGTAAAAGCTTGTACCAAAATGATTTTTTTGACAGAAACTGTTTTTGCCTTTCTTTTGGAGAAATAACAATTTGCGACGCTACACCCGTATTTCAGTGCAACAAATCCTTCCTCTCCAAGCCATCGCTCGCGACGCACATAGACCGCGTCCACCTCGGCATCAGGCCGCTCCAGCATCATCAGCTCACGCAGTACAGGAAGCACAGCCAGCGACCAGTGCCCAGCAGGAAACGGGGGCACGACCACATGTGCGAGCACTGCGGGAAGGCTTATACGGTGAGCCTCCTGTCCGATTTAACAGGTAGCAGAGCAAGAGATCGGTGACTCTTCCTGCTCGATTTAACAGGTAGCACAGTACGCGACTGGTGAGGTATGTTCGATAACAGCAAGGATCAATCGAGTGACAGGTGAAACTCTTCCTGGTCTAACTAACAGGTAGCACAGCAAGAGATCGGTGAGTCTTCCTGTCCGATTAAACAGGTAGCCAGTACCCGACCAGCAAGCGACCGGGGAGACACTTCCTTTTTTATTTAACAGGTAGCACAGCAAGCGACTGGAGATACACTTCTTGTCCGATTAAACAGGTAGGACAGCAAGCGACTAGAGAGACACTTCCTGTTTTATTTAACAGGTAGTACAGCAAGCGACCGGAGAACCGGTCACTTTGGCACTCTTTGGGGGAGGCCTATGTCCAGCACTGGACGTCTTTCGGCTGATATGATATGATGACAGCAAGCGACCGGAGAGACACTTCCTGTTTTATTTAACAGGTAGTACAGCAAGCGACCGGAGGACCGGTCACTTTGGGACTCTTTGGGGGAGGCCTATGTCCAGCACTGGACGTCTTTCGGCTGATATGATATGATGACAGCAAGCGACCGGAGAGACACTTCCTGTTTTATTTAACAGGTAGGACAGCAAGAAACCGAAGACACCTCCTGCCCGATTTAACAGGTACCACAGCAAGCGACCGTTGCCGCACTGGACGCGGGAACTTCCAAAGTACAATACATGATCATGCTCAAGTCGGGCCTAGCTGAGTTTCTTGCTGGACTCTTCTCAGCTAGGCTAGGTTTTAGCGAACCAGCGATAAAACTCCCAGTAGTTCGATACCACTCACACCCCAGATTCGGTTGATACCGTTCAACCAATCTCACTGGAGCGCAAACTCTTAGAGTATTCCAGTGTACAAACTTCCCCGCGTGGTCGTGCCGGAGGCTTCCCCTGGATTTTCCCCAGGCCACCCTCCAACCGCGCAGTTCGACCGCTATATTGGGTCCGTCCTATTATAGCAAGTCAGGTTCAAAAAAAAAAAGTCGTTCGGCTGATATGATGATAAGGAGATAAAAGACATTGGCAGTATATAAATTACTTGTCTCTCACAAAACTAAAATGGTTAGTTTATTACAAGCTTTATATTAACTTGCCCTGTTAGTAAGTAATTTGACCCACTTCCCGGTGACCGATTAAGCTGAAATTTTGGGTATAAGTATAGTTTGGATGACAATTCAATATTATGGTACCATCGAGCTGATCTGATGATGGAGATAGAAAGTGGCCATGGGAATTCAGTACTTAACCGACGTAACCCCGATGAGTTTGGGCTCGTTAGAATCGTCTCAATGAGTAGTTGATGATAGCATACAGAAAAGTACAGTCGGCAATAAAAGCTTGTACCAAAAATGAGTTTTTTGACAGAAACCTATATTAGTGTACGTCTTACAGACACACCAGTTCTTGAAGAACCACCAGATGACGCACACGGGTGAGAGGCCCTTCAAGTGTGACCGGTGCCCTAAGGGCTTCACCACGGCTGTGCAACTCACGGTAAATGATGAATTGATCATGATAATGTCGTCCCATTTCGGCCAAATCGACTGTGTATTCTGGATTTGGTATCCATACTAATATTATAAATGCGAATGTCTGTCTGTCTGTTACCTCTTCACGCTTTAACCGCTGAACCGATTCAGGTGAAATTTCGTATAGAGGTAGTTTGTGCCCCGGGGAAGGACATAGAATAGTTTTTTCACACCTTTCATTCGGAAAAGTAAGTTTTGCTCCACGACGAGAGGGACCAAAACGCTACTTTTCTGTTCAAGCTACTTTTTTAATTTATACATTGGCATTGGAACATTTGTACGCAATGCGCCAATTGAACACAGATGTTCATAAAATAATCGATTGTAATTTTATCGTAGTCGATTCAAAACGAACATATTTCAAGTTTTAACTATAACAATGTTGTATAAAAATTTATAAATATTTCGTAATATTTAAAAATTAGTAATAAAAATTAAGATAATTTAGATATATTTTAACAATAGCTTTTTTTAAATTTCCTCATAGTCGGTGTGAAAAATAGTATGTGTCACTCGGTGGCAAAATTATTTTCGTCTCGGGCGTAAACACTTGTATCCCTCACTACGCTCAGGATCCTACGTTAGAATCCCTAGCTACGCTCAGGATTCTATTGTAGGATCCCTCGCTACGTTCAGGATTCAATACACCGCCCTCGCCGTAAATATACCATTTTGCTCCCTTGTGACACAAATAACTATTATCCCCGAAATCATCCCCTAAGGGGTGAAAGTTTGTATGGAGCTGCGATATAAACGAGTTCCACGCGGACGGAGTCGCGGGCAGAAGCTAACCAGCCTATATACGTCCCACTGCTGGGCACAGGCTTCTCATGGATGAGAGGGGACGGGCAGTAGTCCCCACGCCGGCCCAGTGCAGGTTGGGGACTTCACATACAGCACTCACTGCACATTGACAGGAAATCTTATTTTGTAACATGCAATGTAAACCTATTATGTCACCATGTGTGAAAATGTTTCTATGGAAGACTGATGGTAAACAGAACTTTGGTGCATTAAGTGAAAAGATGAAACTGTAATGTGCGTTGTAAGTAAATTTTTGTCATGTAGTGTGGAAACTTATTTAAATGTAAAGGTATTTTTGTAACACTCAATTGTAAAGATATCTTTGACCTCGACTGTACGAGCCGGGATTCGAACCCACTACCGCCGTTTGTCAGCCGCATGCCTGAACCACTAGGCTACCGTTGCTTCCGCTGCTGGCTGCGTAGCTGGCCTTTGGTATTAACAATTGGGCTGTAGACACTAGATAAAATAATCAATAATGTCATACCTTCTCGTAAAAGTGTATGTTGTGTCCCTTTTTCGCCAACTACATATGAAACGATGACGCTTGAAGTTTGTGACGTCACTAATAGACGGCAGCGGCGCGCGACGCGCCAGCGTCGCGGATTGTGACGTCACACACTGTTTGCGTTTTCTCTCCCTAACAAGCAATATTAAAACGGTTGTAGCTTCGTAATTCTTTGAGATATCTGAATGGGATTTTCGTCTCCAGGCATATTTTTTTGCCTTCTTTCTTTTGGAGTAGCACCTAATAATTTTCGAGTGTACACCCGTATTATTATTAGAGTGTTGTTCTTCTACTCTCTGGTCTTTCAAGTGGCTTACGTACCTCTTTCTCACATCAGTGCGAGCGCATTTGGTGCAAGCTAACGCTCCTCCGAGCTGCAACTTCTACTGAAATTTCACGTTATGCAGGTGAATCACCTGACCCCGATCACCCAGGGGAATTAGCGGCAATTATTTTATATTCAACTAGGAGAAAACGATAACGTTCGGTTATGGCGCTTCGCCGGACGCTGCCGCGTCACGCTCGCTTCGCTCGCGGCTCGCGCGCTGTAGGGTCGCAGTTCACCTAACAACCTAACCTTTTTTCCCCTGGGGGATCAGGCTAGGGGATTAAGGTGGATATCAGTACAGGTTCGATGATAATTCAAGAAATCTGTTGTATCATATATTATATCCTTTGACGACCGCTTTAGCCTAGTTGGTAGTGACCCTGCCTACGAAGCAAGAGGTCCTGGGTTCGAATCCCGGTAAGGGCAAACATTTATATGATGAGCATGAATATTTGTTTCGGAGTCATGGATATTTTCTATGTATTTAAGTATTTATATCTATTATATGTATCGTCGTCTAGTACCCATAACACAAGCCTTACTGAGCTTACTATGGGACTAAGTCGATTTGAGTAAGATTGTCCCCTTATATTTATTTATTTATTTTATTATATCAAGATACGGTAGCCTAGTGGTTCAGGCATGCGGCTGTCAAGCGGCGGTCGAGGGTTCGAATCCCAGCTCTTACCAATGAGTTTTTCGGAACTTATGTACGCATCACTTACCGTTAGCTTTTCGGTGAGGGAAAACATCGTGAGGAAACCGGTCTAATCCCAATAAGGCCTAGTTTTCCCTCTGGGTTGGAAGGTCAGATGGCAGAAGCTTTCGCAATAATAGTGCCTATGCCGAATCATGGGATTAGGTGTCAAAGCGGACCCCGGGCTCCTTTAGGGGCACAACCGGGAATAACGCTAGGAGGATGATGATCATATCTTATATCACTGGAGTCTGGTGGGTGATAGCCATTTGTTTGTTTTTGCTCGTGTACTCTAATTTCCTATAACTTGCTACTTGATTTAATCAACATAGATAAAAGTAATCAATATAATGTTTAACTTCTCCAATTTACAAACATTCTACTTTTTATATGACGACCGCTTTAGCCTAGTTGATAGTGACCCTGCCTACGAAGCAAGAGGTCCTGGGTTCGAATCCCAGGGCATTTATTTGTGTGATGAGCACGAATATTTGTTCCTGAGTCATGGATGTTTTCTATGTATTTAAGTATTTATTTATCTATATAAGTATGTTTATCGTCGTCAAGTACCCATAGTACAAGCTTTGCTTAGTTTCGGACTAGGTCGATTTGTGGAAGATTGTACCCTAATATTTATTATTATTCTCTTTATTCATGTTTCCTCTTAAGTTAGGTTTACAATAATCATATATAAAGTAAAATATAAAACTATACATACAAAACATAAAATCATTATAAAAACCTAACCTAGGGTGCAGCCGGCAGCAAGGCGGGGCCTAAACTACCGGTGGTCAGGGCGACAGAGACGGGAACCTCCTGACTATCCGCGCAGTATCCAGGAGGACCGCCTTCTGTATCTGACCCTTGATCCAGCCATCTAGCGAGAGTCTCGTGAGGTGACGGTCGAGACTACTCGCTATCAAACCGTTCGCCGAAACGACTATATTTATTATTATTATATAAACGACTATATTTATTATTATTATATAAACGACTATATTTATTATTATTATATAAACGACTATATTTATTATTATTATATAAACGACTATATTTATTATTATTATATAAACGACTATATTTATTATTATTATATAAACGACTATATTTATTATTATTATATAAACGACTATATTTATTATTATTATATAAACGACTATATTTATTATTATTATATAAACGTCGTGGTCGTGGCACTTGTGGTCCTTGTGGAGTTTTCTTGTCTGCTTTTTTTGTAGTAAGGACGAAATTTTTCGCAATTTGTCTGTTTCTTACGTCATTTTTCTCATTTTGTTTGTTTCTTACATATTTCTGTTATTTGCTCGTTGTGCAATGTTAAGATTAATTTTAAATGTGTAATTTTTATAGTATTAGTTAGTTAAATAGCAAAGAAAGCTAAAATGTGCGTTAAACTTATGTTAATATTTAAAAGTCCTTGACCCAATTAATCTCTGTGACAAAACATAAACAACATGGCCACAGCACAGACAATACGGTCATGGCGTTTTGTTTCTGCTCAATCGTCACAGCACAGGTCGTAAGGTAGTGAAATAAGGACCTGTACGCACTAATTTGTGTTAAGTTTTTGATTACTTTGTTTATTTCTGTCTTTTTTTATTCTTTCTCTTTGTTTATTATTATTATTATTATTTTTTTCAATGATTGTACGTTATGTAAGGATTTATGTAATTGTGATTGTGATCCGTGCGTGTAACCGGGTCGTTATCGCCGTGCACTTTTCACCGAATGGTCGCAACGGAAGACCAGCGCTGGCTACGCTAGCAACAATGCTGAGTTGCGGCCGTTTCGTGACACTAATAATATTGATGTTTTATTTGATTTTTTTTTTGTTTGTTTAGTTATGTATATGTGTCACGAATAAACTATTTCTATTTCTATTTCTATTATTATAGGCGAAAATTTAAATGCACCTACCTACTTAAATGTTTTACTTGTTTTACTATTATCTGAAAATCTGAATCTTCATTCATGTAATTTCATGTTTTTTTTTGTTACTCTTGATTTTACACACACACTTGCTGTGGTCACCTATAAGTGGCTAAGCATCTTACTTAGATTTTTTGCATTTAAGCCAATTGTGATGTATTATCCGTTGGTGGTCCTTAAATCTCGTCTGTAAATCAGCGCTGGGATACCTACATATCCAGCAAATCGAAGTTCGGATATCTCTATCTCTATCGCGCTTACATTACTGTTTTTTTTTTTTACTTAATATACCAATGTATTCACTAAAATATATTTAGCGTAGGTATTTGTTTTGTGTTGCCTTCCAGGAGGTAACTCGTGTAAAGGTTCCGACGGAAGACCAGCGCTGGCCTTCTAGGTTAGCACCATGCTGAGTCGGGGCCTTTTCGTGGACCCTGCTACTTCTAAGTTACTGTGTTTTGTTTTTTATACCCATTGTTTTGTCCATGAATAAATGTTTTCTTTCTTTCTTTCAAATGGCTGAGACGGGCACCCATTGCCCCTTTGTGTTTTTTTTTTCTTTGGATGTTTTTTTATTAAGTATGTTTAAATCTTCCATTACCATATTTTTTTTGTGTAATACTCAAATGTGGCAATATTTTTTTTTTTCTTTTTTTAAATAAATAAATAATATAGTTTTTTTTTTGGTCTGTAGTGGCATACTCGGACGCACACTGGCGAGCGCCCGTTTCAGTGCGACCAGTGTCACCAGGCCTTCAGCCTCGAGGGGAACCTGCGCAGGCACCGCAAGGCGGTGAGTCACTTGAAATTGTTTCAGACGAGTCTATCTAAATACCCCAGGAAAATTACGTTTTTTTCAAACATTAATTTATAACAGCGTTTTTCTTGTTTGTTTAATTTTCAAATGTTATTCTAAGATGCCTCATCTAAGAATCCACCAAAATTTCCATCGGGAAGTAAATATATAAAAATAAATGACACATCCATTATGTTTTTTGTGTGATATTTATTATTCTTGAAGAGCTCCTGTAAATTAACCTAAACAAAAATTAAAATATCTATTAATATTTTTCCTCTTTTTTTAGGAATTGGTTACTTATCGATTTTTTTGATGACTAATATTTTGGTGGATTTTGAGTCTACGTAATTACTAAAATGATATTATATCAGTTACACACAAAAAAGCTACTGTTATGAATTATTTCCAAATTTCCATTTTTTCCATACTAATGAAAATAAAGTGCTTGGGCTAAAAGGCGGGATTCCACCGCTGTGCGGCACTGTGCGGCACAAGCATTTTTGTGCTGAATATGCTTGTGTGAATATGATTTTGTCGTAAAATAATTTATCGTTTGAGTAGGCTGAGTAAAAAAAGGAATATACAGACCCAACTTTGGAATTCTTTTCTATCGAAGAAATTTTAAGCAATCATGTATCGATCAAATCAGATAAACAATCATATAGTCAAGAATCATATATCTGAAAAGCAGACCTTATTGTTTCTTAAGAGTCCGCAGTAAGTTCCATTCTCCATACAAACGTAGTTACGCTCTCATTTTAAAACTACGTGTTGGATTGTAACGAAACTTTGCATGTTCAATGAAATGAGGTATATCTATGTCTGAAATTAGTTTACGTAGCTTAAGATACCATACTAAAAAAAATACAGCGAATTTAAGTTTTTCATACAAAACTAGTTTTTGCTGTGTTTACTTTGTTTTATAAATTGGAACCATATAAACTAATTACAGACATAGATATACCTCATGTCATTGTATATGCAAAGTTTCGTCACAACCCAACACGTAGTTTTAAAATGAGAGCGTAACTACGTTTGTATGGGAAGGTGAAATTCGGCCGAGCTTACTGCGGCCTCTTAATCTAGTCCAGTAAAACAATTTCATCTATTTCCTAACCACCTTGGGTTGTCTAGGTTTTTTATAGAATTTGGAATGTCTATGATTACAGATTCGAATAGTCATGCATTTCTTCCGACGATATTTTCTTGCCTTTGCCATGTTTTGTTTTTCGCGGATCCGCAGGTGCACCTAGGGCTGCGAAAGAACGTGCCGTGCCCGCGCTGCGAGAAGACCTTCTCCACCAACTCGACCCTGAAGCTGCACGTGCGGACCGTGCACGACGGGGCGCCCTGGCCGCGCCGCGAGCGCCGCAAGGAGCCCCGGCGGCCCTAGGGCTCCGAGACATCCAACTCCGATATATGAATTTGTGCTCTAGTTCAGTATTCGACGGGTGTAAGCGGGACGGAGCATGAATTACCGAGAATCTCAGAGATACGAAGCGACGCGGAGCTAACGAAACTATACTTGACGCCGTATATGAGTAGATTCCAAAAAAATGACCTTAAAATTGCCATTAAATTAAAAAAAACAGACACTAGCAAACTTACACTCTTCCAAATGATGGACGTACCTAGTTTTTAGCTGTGCAATGTTAAGGTTATTTTATTGGAATCTATATACGGCGTCAAGTATAGCAGGTCTAAAGGCAAGGACCTAAATGGCTAAACTGACTGCTAGCATTAAGATCACCTTGTATGTAACTTGTTACTGTGTAATAAAGTTTATATAAATATATTTCTGTTTTCAATACAGTTTTAGGAAAAATCTATAAATTCATCGAACCTGCTCGCAAAGTTTCACGAGAATCGGTTGAGAAACATTAAGAGAACAGCCGGACAGCCGGACAGGACAAACGAAAGAATTTTGGCAAGTGGAAAGAGAGTTCAATGTTCCATACAAACTAGGTGTTGTAACTTTTAGACTGACAATTTCTACGTGCCTTGGCTTCAAATTTTTAAAAGAATAGGGTAAATCGCCAGTAAATGGCCACCCTTCAATAACTGGCCCCCTAATACTAAAAATGAACTCTGTTCCCCTACGTTTGTATTATTTCAATTTAGTATAACTCTGTGACCTTGCTTGGCCGTTTGCCAATATCGGCCCGTGTGGGAACACCCTAAAACTCCGAATTTCATCATTCCTAAAACTTATAATTTCGATTACTAATAAACACGAATTTCATTTTGGCGATTTTCAAAATGTCGATAGTTTTGTACCCGGCCCGTGTAGCGTCTAGAGTCTCCTATAGATATACACGATGATTCTTGATCCGTAATCAGGAGTCGAAAAATATTGATAATCAGCCAAAACGGATTTCAATGGATGAGGTCTCATGCAATTAAATCACTGTTTAGTTAATTAAATAAAATGATAATGTTAACACTAATATCCAATGAATGTTTGGTCACCCTACATTTCTTAAGTTAAGTAGATACGTCAAATTTTTACAAACTACCGTTAGGGTGACAAAGATTTTGAATTATAAAGTGATTTCTTATTCCGTTTTATTCAGAAAAGAAAGAAAGTCTGTTTTAGGTAACTTCGAGTTAATCGTGTTTGGTATCAATTACAGAATTAGAAAAATTTACTCCTGATCACGAATTAAGAATCTTCGTGTATATAGATACATACATATTTATATCATATATATTCTACAATAGCTAATTCATGTCGCAGATTTGCCTGCAGGAGCCGCGCGAAAGTAAAATAAAAACAATTATCATATTATGAAATTAATTTATTTAAGCATATATCAATTTATTCCTTATAAAAAAGTCTAATAATCTATAAATAAATAATCCCAATTACACTTACTACTTAAATAATTCGTAAAACAATCGCAAAATGGGAACACAAACGAGGTGTTCTCAAATATTTACACAAAGGCTTTGTAACTCGTAAATACAGGCGGCTCTTTTTAATTGCTTTTATTAGAAAGTGTTTGTTGCTTCCACAAGGTCAAGAAAAATCGTGCGGAAATCGTCATGCAATTTTAAGGGAAAACCATTGTGTAACGTAAAAACAACAGTATCGTTATGTTTGAAAACAATTATGTGATATAAAAAAGAGGTAGATAGGTAAGCACTCCAAAAGTGGCACCCAAAAACTGAGTCAATTGTACCGAGTCAATTGTACTGAGTGTATTGTATTGTTTGTTGTGTGTGTTTGTTGTTGTGTGTATTGTAATTGTATTTAAGGGGACTCCCATACAATAAAGGTGTTTTTATAGATAATGGTACGGAACCCTTCGTGGGCGAGTCAGACCCGCACTTGGTCGGTTTTTATATAACACCATTGTTTGAAAAGCACGTAATGATCGAAATAAGTCAAATTTGTACAATATTTCCCCTTAATATCCTAGTTAAAGGAGGAAATTAAGACGAATTTGTCTGTTAAAAATAATGTTTCTGGAAAGGGGTATGCTTCAAAATTGTTTTACTGTGTTATACGCAGTAAAATAGGTCTACACTAAGTTTATCATATGACTAGAGTGGATCCTAGGAAACTCGTATGGCAACTTTATCCTACACACAAAGCATAATGGGTTCTACAGATTACGTGATTTTACCACAATTTGTCAGTGCAACATGTCGAAGTCATAATTGGGTGTGGCGTACAGCGGGGCTAGCACATCTCATCCGCGAGTAGACAAATCTGCGCGACTTGGAGCTTTGTGCGAGATGGGTGCCGCGGTTACAACTAAAGCGATGGCGTCTGTGATTTGGAACGAATCCTCTTAATTGACTACCTTTGGCAAGGGGAAAACCATCGCTGGCGATATCTGAGAAACGTCCAGGAATGGACAAATAAAAGTGATGTTTCATCATGACAATTGCGGGGCGGGAGCGTCTCCTGCATACGCCATGTTGGTTCTACATTGGTGCCCGGGACTGTGACTGCATCACTTTAAAGCAGGCAACACAAGTGCGTCTACACTGCGGGCTTCTTGCCGCGCTCGCGGGGAGGTGTCTCCTTCATACGCCATGTTGGTTCTACATTAGTGCCCGGGACTGTGACTGCATCACTTTAAAGCAGGCAACACAAGTGCGTCTACACTGCGGGCTTCTTGCCGCGCTCGCGGGGAGGTGTCTTTTTCATACGCCATGTTGGTTCTACATTGGTGCCCGGGACTGTGGCTGCATCACTGTAAAGCAGGCAACACACGTGCGTCTACACTGCGGGCTTCTTGCCGCGCTCGCGGGGAGGTGTCTCCTTCATACGCCATGTTGGTTCTACATTGGTGCCCGGGACTGTGGCTGCATCACTTTAAAGCAGGCAACACAAGTGCGTCTACACTGCGGGCTTCTTGCCGCGCTCGCGGGGAGGTGTCTCCTTCATACGCCATGTTGGTTCTATATTGGTGCCCGGGACTGTGACTGCATCACTTTAAAGCAGGCAACACACGTGCGTCTACACTGCGGGATTCTTGCCGCGCTCGCGGGGAGGTGTCTCCTTCATACGCCATGTTGGTTCTACATTGGTGCCCGGGACTGTGACTGCATCACTTTAAAGCAGGCAACACAAGTGCGTCTACACTGCGGGCTTCTTGCCGCGCTCGCGGGGAGGTGTCTCCTTCATACGCCATGTTGGTTCTACATTGGTGCCCGGGACTGTGACTGCATCACTTTAAAGCAGGCAACACAAGTGCGTATACACTGCGGGCTTCTTGCCGCGCTCGCGGGGAGGTGTCGCCTTCATACGCCATGTTGGTTCTACATTGGTGCCCGGGACTGTGGCTGCATCACTGTAAAGCAGGCAACACACGTGCGTCTACACTGCGGGCTTCTTGCCGCGCTCGCGGGGAGGTGTCTCCTTCATACGCCATGTTGGTTCTACATTGGTGCCCGGGACTGTGACTGCATCACTTTAAAGCAGGCAACACAAGTGCTTATACACTGCGGGCTTCTTGCCGTGCTCGCGGGGAGGTGTCTCCTTCATACGCCATGTTGGTTCTACATTGGTGCCCGGGACTGTGACTGCATCACTTTAAAGCAGGCAACACAAGTGCGTCTACACTGCGGGCTTCTTGCCGCGCTCGCGGGGAGGTGTCTCCTTCATACGCCATGTTGGTTGTACATTGGTGCCCGGGACTGTGACTGCATCACTTTAAAGCAGGCAACACAAGTGCGTCTACACTGCGGGCTTCTTGCCGCGCTCGCGGGGAGGTGTCTCCTTCATACGCCATGTTGGTTGTACATTGGTGCCCGGGACTGTGACTGCATCACTTTAAAGCAGGCAACACAAGTGCGTCTACACTGCGGGCTTCTTGCCGCGCTCGCGGGGAGGTGTCTTCTTCATACGCCATGTTGGTTCTACATTGGTGCCCGGGACTGTGACTGCATCACTTTAAAGCAGGCAACACAAGTGCGTATACACTGCGGGCTTCTTGCCGCGCTCGCGGGGAGGTGTCTCCTTCATACGCCATGTTGGTTGTACATTGGTGCCCGGGACTGTGACTGCATCACTTTAAAGCAGGCAACACAAGTGCGTCTACACTGCGGGCTTCTTGCCGCGCTCGCGGGGAGGTGTCTTCTTCATACGCCATGTTGGTTCTACATTGGTGCCCGGGACTGTGACTGCATCACTTTAAAGCAGGCAACACAAGTGCGTATACACTGCGGGCTTCTTGCCGCGCTCGCGGGGAGGTGTCTCCTTCATACGCCATGTTGGTTCTACATTGGTGCCCGGGACTGTGACTGCATCACTGTAAAGCAGGCAACACAAGTGCGTCTACACTGCGGGCTTCTTGCCGCGCTCGCGGGGAGGTGTCTCCTTCATACGCCATGTTGGTTCTACATTGGTGCCCGGGACTGTGACTGCATCACTTTAAAGCAGGCAACACAAGTGCGTCTACAGTGCGGGCTTCTTGCCGCGCTCGCGGGGAGGTGTCTCCTTCATACGCCATGTTGGTTGTACATTGGTGCCCGGGACTGTGACTGTATCACTTTAAAGCAGGCAACACAAGTGCGTATACACTGCGGGCTTCTTGCCGCGCTCGCGGGGAGGTGTCTCCTTCATACGCCATGTTGGTTGTACATTGGTGCCCGGGACTGTGACTGCATCACTTTAAAGCAGGCAACACAAGTGCGTCTACACTGCGGGCTTCTTGCCGCGCTCGCGGGGAGGTGTCTTCTTCATACGCCATGTTGGTTCTACATTGGTGCCCGGGACTGTGACTGCATCACTTTAAAGCAGGCAACACAAGTGCGTATACACTGCGGGCTTCTTGCCGCGCTCGCGGGGAGGTGTCTCTTTCATACGCCATGTTGGTTCTACATTGGTGCCCGGGACTGTGACTGCATCACTTTAAAGCAGGCAACACAAGTGCGTCTACACTGCGGGCTTCTTGCCGCGCTCGCGGGGAGGTGTCTCCTTCATACGCCATGTTGGTTCTACATTGGTGCCCGGGACTGTGACTGCATCACTTTAAAGCAGGCAACACAAGTGCGTCTACACTGCGGGCTTCTTGCCGCGCTCGCGGGGAGGTGTCTCCTTCATACGCCATGTTGGTTCTACATTGGTGCCCGGGACTGTGACTGCATCACTTTAAAGCAGGCAACACAAGTGCGTCTACACTGCGGGCTTCTTGCCGCGCTCGCGGGGAGGTGTCTCCTTCATACGCCATGTTGGTTGTACATTGGTGCCCGGGACTGTGACTGCATCACTTTAAAGCAGGCAACACAAGTGCGTCTACACTGCGGGCTTCTTGCCGCGCTCGCGGGGAGGTGTCTTCTTCATACGCCATGTTGGTTCTACATTGGTGCCCGGGACTGTGACTGCATCACTTTAAAGCAGGCAACACAAGTGCGTATACACTGCGGGCTTCTTGCCGCGCTCGCGGGGAGGTGTCTCCTTCATACGCCATGTTGGTTGTACATTGGTGCCCGGGACTGTGACTGCATCACTTTAAAGCAGGCAACACAAGTGCGTCTACACTGCGGGCTTCTTGCCGCGCTCGCGGGGAGGTGTCTCCTTCATACGCCATGTTGGTTCTACATTGGTGCCCGGGACTGTGACTGCATCACTTTAAAGCAGGCAACACAAGTGCGTCTACACTGCGGGCTTCTTGCCGCGCTCGCGGGGAGGTGTCTCCTTCATACGCCATGTTGGTTGTACATTGGTGCCCGGGACTGTGACTGCATCACTTTAAAGCAGGCAACACAAGTGCGTATACACTGCGGGCTTCTTGCCGCGCTCGCGGGGAGGTGTCTTCTTCATACGCCATGTTGGTTGTACATTGGTGCCCGGGACTGTGACTGCATCACTTTAAAGCAGGCAACACAAGTGCGTCTACACTGCGGGCTTCTTGCCGCGCTCGCGGGGAGGTGTCTTCTTCATACGCCATGTTGGTTCTACATTGGTGCCCGGGACTGTGACTGCATCACTTTAAAGCAGGCAACACAAGTGCGTATACACTGCGGGCTTCTTGCCGCGCTCGCGGGGAGGTGTCTCTTTCATACGCCATGTTGGTTGTACATTGGTGCCCGGGACTGTGACTGCATCACTGTAAAGCAGGCAACACAAGTGCGTCTACACTGCGCGCTCGCGGGGAGGTGTCTCCTTCATACGCCATGTTGGTTCTACATTGGTGCCCGGGACTGTGACTGCATCACTGTAAAGCAGGCAACACAAGTGCGTCTACACTGCGGGCTTCTTGCCGCGCTCGCGGGGAGGTGTCTCCTTCATACGCCATGTTGGTTCTACATTGGTGCCCGGGACTGTGACTGCATCACTTTAAAGCAGGCAACACAAGTGCGTCTACACTGCGGGCTTCTTGCCGCGCTCGCGGGGAGGTGTCTCCTTCATACGCCATGTTGGTTCTACATTGGTGCCCGGGACTGTGACTGCATCACTTTAAAGCAGGCAACACAAGTGCGTCTACACTGCGGGCTTCTTGCCGCGCTCGCGGGGAGGTGTCTCCTTCATACGCCATGTTGGTTGTACATTGGTGCCCGGGACTGTGACTGCATCACTGTAAAGCAGGCAACACAAGTGCGTCTACACTGCGGGCTTCTTGCCGCGCTCGCGGGGAGGTGTCTCCTTCATACGCCATGTTGGTTCTACATTGGTGCCCGGGACTGTGACTGCATCACTTTAAAGCAGGCAACACAAGTGCGTCTACACTGCGGGCTTCTTGCCGCGCTCGCGGGGAGGTGTCTCCTTCATACGCCATGTTGGTTCTACATTGGTGCCCGGGACTGTGACTGCATCACTGTAAAGCAGGCAACACAAGTGCGTCTACACTGCGGGCTTCTTGCCGCGCTCGCGGGGAGGTGTCTCCTTCATACGCCATGTTGGTTCTACATTGGTGCCCGGGACTGTGACTGCATCACTTTAAAGCAGGCAACACAAGTGCGTCTACACTGCGGGCTTCTTGCCGCGCTCGCGGGGAGGTGTCTCCTTCATACGCCATGTTGGTTCTACATTGGTGCCCGGGACTGTGACTGCATCACTGTAAAGCAGGCAACACAAGTGCGTCTACACTGCGGGCTTCTTGCCGCGCTTGCGGGGCGGGGGCGTCTGCTTCATATGTACGTATTTGACGTGTGTATATAATGAGCCGGACTGTGTGAAGTATTTGTCACATATCGTGCACTGGTGGGCGCGCTCGCCTGTATGTATCTGTCGGAGAAGACATAATTATACCAACTTTGACGATTATCATACATACATACATAAATGATTACTAAGCAGAAACCTCCGCTAGCGAAATTCGTGACAAAACTTATGTGTTATTGTATTTTTACAAGCTTTTATTTAACTTGCCCTGTTAATATGGGACAAATCTTGCGAGTTAAATTTGACCCACTTCCCGGTGACCGATTGAGCTGAAATTTTGGGTATAAGTATAGTTTGGATGGCAATTCAATATTATGGTACCATCAAGCTGATCTGATGATGGAGACAGGTGGCCATGGGAATTCAGTATTCAACCGACGTAACCCCGTCGAGTTTGGGCTCGTTAGAATCGTCTCAATGAGTAGTTGATGATGGTATACAGAAAAGTACAGTAAAAATATTTTTTTTGCCAGAAACATTGTTTTTCTCGTCTCACCTTCCGGTGCTGGTAGACGGAAGACTGGTGCATGAACGTGGCGGGACACTCAGGGCACTGCCACTTTCTGACCCCCGTGTGGAACGCCTGGTGGTTCTAAACAATGAAAGCGCTAATAACTACAACTTAAATATAGGAATTAATAATAATATTTCAATGCTGACATATCAATTTCAAGTAGTCTATGTACTTTACGTCGTTTGTTTTTTTTCTTGTTTTATAATTTCGCTCTTTATTTGTGTTTAACTATTAGTGCTATGACATATTACATATTTTAATGCTTTTTCTATTATTATTATATTTTAATGTAATGAGGGTTATTATACCGCATCTGATTATCATAATTTATTATTGGGTTTAAGGCATTATATTCAAGCACAAATGTAATTTGTTAGTGAATAAATAGATGATGAAAGTTGAAAAACCCCCGACATTTTCATTTCAAAGTCCAATATCTCAAAAACGGCTGAACAGAATTTCATGAAACTTGGATAAGAACACTGGGGATAAAATTATGACACAAATAAAACCGCATTCAAATCGGTCCATCCGTTTGGGTGCTACGATACCACAGACAGATACACAGACAGACACGTTAAACTTATAACACCCCTCTCTTTACGTCGGGGGTTAAAAAAATGATACCATTAAACAGCCGAGTGGGGCAGAGTGCTCGAACAAATTGTCGTAAATGTGGACACGCTGGACAAAAGAACCAATTTTTTTTCGGCCAAATAAAGATGAACGACGGAGGAGTTAGTTCCTATCAAAAATTAAAGCTGGATGGACCTAAAAAGTACCTGAAAAAAAAAATTGTGCTTTTGTCCAGCCTGTCCACATCACCTGAAACTGCCCTACTAATATATATACAACGTGTAACAAAATCAACGCAAATCCTTGTAAGGGCATAACAGATATCAAGTTCCTGCTACGAATAGCGACCTCTCTAAATTATGATCGGGGTAACTTCCTGGTTAAGAATAACACGAAACAAAAATATTTAAATAAATATTTTGTTTAGTTAAGAAAGATTAACAGGCAACTTTAGAATTCTGATTATAGCGACCTTTATATGCTAATCAGCTAGGGAGGCTCTCGGGCCTCAAGTAAGGGGCCCACGGGCCGCCGGATGCCGACCCCTGTCTTAACTTCTCTTTAAGACAGGGGTCCGCAACCTTTAGCAAACAACGAACCGACCCCTGTCTTAGGGTGAGTTGCACCAAACCGTCTGTAATCGTAAGCGGTGTTCGTTAAAATCTGAATGTATGGAACGTTTGACAAGTTTCTATGGACTGACAGCTGTCAGCGCCATATTTAACGTTAATCGGTCTGTAATCGTAAGTCGATGCAACCCGCCCTTAAAGAGAAGTGTTCAACTTACGTTCAGTCCGTACGGAGTCATGTACGCCTTGGGGCAGAGCGAACACTTAAAGGGCCTTTCTCCCGTGTGCTTGTTCATGTGAATTTTCAGCGTCGCCAGACACTGCAACACCAAAAAAAATCAGAGTGACATGGTTGTCGGAATTATGAAATTCGCAAATAAACATGCATTCGGACAAATGTCTCTTCGGAATTAAGTAGTGTACCCCTTTGATTGCCCTGTATTTCATGTGCCTGTTGACATTGTTTTTAATAATCTTATTATGACATTTTTAATATAATGAATGACAATGTATGATAATACGAAATAAATTAATATAATATGTTCACATCTTGTAGCTTGGTCGTAAATAAGCTTTGAGTGCGTATGTGTATTGACAGAGAGCGGTTCACACACCGACGCACAGTTCAGCCAGTCTGGCTGCTTGTGTGTGTGTGTAGATAGCCCAGAGTATTTAAATTTCGAATATTTGCTGGCTGTCACAGACGAGACAAATGCTTTGGATGATTATTGAAACAGCGGTTATTACTACAAGAAGCCGTAAAAAAATCCCTTATAAACATTAATATATTTATTTAAACTTTATTGCACAATACACGTGTACTCACAGACAGCCGCTTTCCGCAGTGTTCACACACGGACGCCCAGTGAAGCCAGTCCGGCTGCTTGCGGCGTCCGCCATCACTGTAGTCCGCCTTCGGTGGCCGGATCCGTCTGTGGATCCGGTCTATGTGCGTCGCTAGGGACGCCTTCGATGTGAACGACTTCGTGCACTGTGGAGGACCGACAACTAAAGTATCCGGAAATCATAAATTTGGTGGCGACGAATTGATGATCAAGACCACAGATGACTTATAAAATTCCTCAATTATGCACTTAAAAGTGAAAAACTACGTCACAGGTTCTGATAAGATTCCGTTGAAATAGGAACTAATGAAGTGCCATTGGTGATGATCTCGGAGAATCCACGGAAGTCCTCAAATATTATCGGCCCACATACAGCGTTTCGGTTTTTTTTCTATAGTAATCAACGCATTTGCTATCGGAAATCAGTTCATGTGGTTATTTGTAAACAAAATGTGGAAATGTTCTCGTGGCTTGGCGGAGTACTAAATTGAAGTCGCTTAAAACTTTGTTTTCAAAGTAAATTATTACCGATATCTGCCCCACTAGCACACTAAGTTTTATGTCGGACATAAAGCATTCGTCCCATTCTGGCAAATATGCGAGTGCAAGAGGGACAAATGCTTTACGCCGGACATAAAACCTAGTGTGCTAGGGTGTCTGCTTTGTGTTATGTTTTAGACATTTGGACATATTTCCAGGCAGCGTGACGGTAGGTGGACCGAAACGTTAACGGATTAGTGGCCACTTACAGGAAAAAGAAGCGTCGGTCGTCTGCTGGTTATTTCTGCACGTCTATCACGGGACGGCCGCGACATACTCTCGATTTTTCTCGCACTATACCCCTTGTTCTACGTATTCTAATAAGAGAGAGACGGGTAGCGCGAGAAAAGCTCGCGCGCCGTCGCGTGATAGCCGTACTGAATGAGACTAGCACGGGACCGGAATAAGTAGCGTTCTCGAAGAGAGGCTTATGATCAACAGTGGGCGATTACAGGCTGTTACTGATGATCACAAAAGTACTAAACACAAACAAAACGTAGACGCAGACTTTAAACTAAATAACATGGCTAATTCCAACAAATTCATACTTAGATGGGTACCAGGACATCCCGACATAATAGGAATTGAAAGAGCTGATTGATGAACTTGCAAGGAAGGGTGCAGACACAGCCCGTGTCGGCCCAGAACCGTTATGTGGAAAGCATATTCTCTGCTATACAACGCAGATAAATCAGAGGCAATCAACCTGAGGTTCGCCAAAAGACAAAAACATGCTAAAGCTTCAAAGGGTTCAATAATAAACTGCCTAAAGAGCTATTACAGCTCAAGAGGCACAAAACCTGCGCAGTGACGAGACTGCCTGGCAGGACATTGCACATTGAACAAACGCCTGTTTCAAATGGGTATGAAACAGGACGCAACTTGCGGGTTCTGCCAGGAGACAGAGGAAACAGCAATGCACATTATCTGCTGCAGAACAGATACAACAGATCACCGCCCAAAGAATCTAGAATTTCCTAGAGGCAACGGGCCTTAACCGTGAAATCTAAATAAAAAGCGGACCTTGTGTCGGACCACGCACAACAAGGGTTCCGTGCCTATTAAAAAGGTCGTACCGTTACTGAAATCTTATGGCACTTGCGTCCTTTCCTTTAAGGAAAGCGGTTTTTTAGAAAGATCTCGAAAATCTTTGAACCGATCTTGTTCAAAACAATTTTCGCTGATATAATTTAATAAGCCCTAGTTGCATGATTTTTTTCCTATTTTTAAAATACACAGTTCAAACATTAGAGGGGGGAGGGGGGGGGGGGGGGGGGCACAGTTTTAGTTACTTTCGGGGCGATTATCTCCGACTCTATTCAAGTAATGAAAAAAATTGCTTAGAAACCTTATATTTATTTTGAAAGGCCTATCGATTGATGTGCCACACGTGGGCATGCAATGAAAATTTTATTTTTGACTTTCAATTTTATGTATGAAGTGCACCCCTAAATCATTTTTTTTGTAGTTTCATAGCATAACTATGTAGCGGTTAATAAAATACACCTATCCTCAAAATTTTATTCAAATACATCTTATAGTTTTCGAGTAAAATGCCTGTGACATACGGACGGACCGACAGACAGACAGACATGACGAATCTATAAGGATTCCGTTTTTTACCATTTGGCTACGGAACCCTAAAAAGGGCTGCCACAATAGATCACTTGCTGGTCGAAGCGGCCTATTAAGGCCCTCAAATCAACAATGATAATGAACGCAGAATTCGGTTAATGAAACCATTAACATTGACGGCCTTACACACTGACCATAATTTCGCTGGCCTTTTGCCGAGGCGGATTAAAGAGTCAATTAGCTTTCCTGTAAGTCCGTCTGTCAGATTTCTTTTTTAATTTTGTACTCTCGTTGTCTTTGGTGTGTCTTTCAATCTGGAAATGCCAGCTCGTGCTACTGGTGTTCTTTTCAAAAACGTACATAGTTACGATATCATTTGACATTTGACAGTGCCTTTTCGGTGAAGAAAAACACCGCGAGGAACCCGGTCTAATCCAAATAAGGTCTAGTTTTCCCTGTGAGTTGGAAGGTCAGATGGCAGTCGCTTTGTAAAACTAGTGCCTTAGCCAAATCCTGGGATTAGGCGCCATAACGGACTCCATAAGTTACTCATGACGGAACGGAGACGGTGAGAGGCTGTTTGTTTGTGTACCCCAATGCTACCATTTATCTCCAAAACGACTTGACCGATTTCGATACGGTTTTCAGTAATGGGTTTGTGTTTCATCAGGGCTAGTTCTTAGATAGGTGGTATGATGTTTAATCACCAGAGGGCGCTTTACAAAATTTTATATGAACGTTCTCAGTTATCTCCAAAACAGCTTGCCCGATTTAGATGCGGTTTTAGGGCAGTACCGGGAAAAAGGAGAGGATCCACTCACGGTGTCACAGGTGAAGAGTTCGACGGCGTGCCGCGCGTGCTTGTGCTGGATGAGGTCGTCGGCGCTCGCGCAGGTATCGCCGCACTGCTCACACGCACTGCAGACCGGAAACAATAATACATTACTGCAGAGGCCGTGAAGTAAGGGATTGCTGGACGAGCTTTGGGGTAGACGGCCGAGTCGTAGACGAGTCCAGCAATCCCTGTTCCGGCCGAGGATTGTATAGTGCTTTTCTCAAACGATGCGAGAAAATATTAAAATAAAAATAAATACCTACAAGGTAATCAATTAAATACTAGTTTGTTGAAATTACAATCTGAACGAAAGTACAGAAAACAATTGTGTAATTTGCCGCCTTTTTTATTTTTTAAACATGTCATTTCAACAAGCCGTTCAAGCACAATGTTTAACAGCACATAAGTATAGTACCATAGTTTTTTTTTTATGTCGCAAGTCTGCTTACAGAGTCTAGTCATGGTTGGCAGTATGTAATGTTTTTCAACATAGTCACATAAAAAAAACTTAAATCGTTGTATTACTATATTAAGTCTAGCGGAGCTACGGTAGCCTAATGGTTCAGGCATGCGGCTGTCAAGCTGAGGTAGTGGGTTCGAATCCCGGCTCGTACCAATGAGTTTTTCGGAACTTATGTACGGAATTTTTACCGTTAGCTTTTCGGTGAAGGAAAACATCGTGAGGAAACCGGTCTAATCCCAATAAGGTCTAGTTTTCCCTCTGGGTTGGAAGGTCAGATGGCAGTCGCTTTCGTAAAACTAGTGCCTATGCCAAATCGTGGTATTAGGTGTCAAAGCGGACCCCGGGCTCCTTTAGGGGCACTACCGGGAATAACGCTAGGAGATGATGAGTCTTAAGTCTAGCGGCCCAAATGTGATGACCGGTTAGACTAGTGGGCAGTGACGCTGCCTACGAACTACTGGGTTCGAGTCCCGGTAAGGGCAAATATTTGCGTTATGAGCATGAATAATTGTTTCTGAGTCGCGGATGTTTTCTATGTATTTAAATATTACAATATTTTTTTTATACAAAGACGGTAGCAAACAAGCTTACGGCCCGCCTGATGGTAAGCGGACACCCCAGCCTGTAGACGCATGCCTTCCAAAGGAGTAACATGGTCGTTGCCGACCCTTGATATATTTGAGGATTCGCCGTGTTGACAGCTGAAGGAACGAATGCCCTCGCTCTCAACACAACGCATCCTCGGAAGCTCTGGCGACCTTGCTCACCTCCAGGAACACAACACTACTACAGAGCAAGCAGTAGTGTTATTATGGCTGTGGTCTTCTGCAAGGCGGCAGTTGGGTTGCTCCAAATTCAAGCGGGATGACATTTCGCTGTGCCCTACCTCACAAACTATATCTATTCAATTTAATATGTCGTCCTCTAGTACCCATAACACAAGCCTTATCTAGCTTACCACGGGACTACTTCGATTTGTGTAAGACTGTCCCCTAATTGATCGAAAGGTCTATTATGAAAGGCAGCCTCCTTTTCAATGGAAAGTGCACCAACCATTCCAAATTCGAACAGAGTTGCATCCGTTGAAAATCAACTCCATGTCCTATCATATAAGATCGAAGTCCAACGCAAATTTTTCTTGTACTGTGGACCTCTAGAGGATAAAAGAAAAAAATCTGCAAGCGACGACCGTTTCAAAATGGACAGTTAGGAAAAATCTAAAAATAAATAGTGATATTCTATACTACTTGGCTCTCTTTATGATTTTGACCCTGATACCTAACTAACCCACTATAGTGTATTTAATAATAAATACTAGTAAATTCCATGTTGCAGGACCGTATCATAAAAATTAAAATAATAATGCATCATTTAAAGTTTTTAGTTTGTGGAAACAACGCATCAACCCATCCATTTCACGATGCGCACCCGTCGGCCGGCATGACGCCGGCTCGGCGCATCGGGTTTACCGAGCTTTTTGTTAGTTCTGCGCCATAGCGGTGCGCAGCGCTGACAGCGTTCGCCCCGAAAGGGTTAATGGCGCGCAAAAATAGTACAGCATTTAAAATAAAATCGCCCAAGTGCGTGTCGGGCCCCGCGCAGTGTAGGGTTCCGTAGTTGCCTGCCTTTCTTAGTTACATCGACACGCGCGCGCCAACTAAATGCTTGCGTCGGCCAAGTTTGTACGAAAGTCGGTCTTTCTAAGTACATTTTAAGTTGGTCGACTATTACTCGGTAACTTGTTATGCCTACTTAGCCGAGATAGTTTTTCTTTTAAATTCATTATACTTATGTACTACTGCCACGCTTTTATCCAACGACACCCCACACTATGAGTTTAACGAGAAAATAAAATACATCCCCACTTTAGGTGTAGGGGAGGAACCTCAAAAAAAAGTCGCTTTTTGTACCATAAGTTCTTCCTTCGGTAAACACCCAATCAAAATTTTATATTTAAAATTCATTTAAAACAACTTGTACAAAAACACAACTTTTTGACGGCTACCTTTTAATTTTGATCCCTTTCCAAAGACATTATATGTAAAATATTGTATTTTTTTTATTTATTTTTTTCCACACTTACAAGTACTAACCTAAGACAATAGTGTAACTATTTGTACATTTCTGTTACCTATTTATATCTACGTATTATAACATATTATGAACAATGCCGACTTTGTGTATTCATTCAGAGAACACGAAAACAGGTCTATGTTATTTGCTATTATAATCGACATGAATCCATACTAAGGTGAACTTACCTCAGGCTGGGGTCGCATTTGTTGTCCGCCTGCATTTCCTTGTGTCTCCTTAAAGCTTCCGTGTTGTCAAACTGAATTCTACACTTCCGACATCTAAGTTCAGGCATGTTGGCCTAAAACAGAATTAACTTTTAACTTTTTTTTTTTTACTCGCCTAATAAAACTTAGTTACTCTTTAATCTGTTGAATTAGCGTGTCTTTTTTTAAGTGGCTCTACTAAAACATTATTTTCACGGGAAAAATATAAACAACATTTCTCCAGTACGTCTTAGAGGGATAAGTTCGCCTTTGTACCTACTTCGATCTATTGTTTGACATGTATATTGTATAACCTGTTATTGGGTACAATAAAGTGCTTACATACATACATACGTGCATTCTTTTAAATATGTACGTATCTTTCAATTATATTCCCGCTAGGAATAGCGACCTCTCTGTATTCCCTTGAAATGCTCACAGCATTCTAGGACCACTGATGGGCGAGCTATATCATATAGTTTAAAAATATGATCGGGGCAAAGCTATTATTACTTAATCTATGATTAAGTGATTAAGTAGTTAGTATTTTAGTTTTATTTTTAACTTACTTTAAAAAAAACTTTGTATGAAAGAGCGAATACCTCCTGACACAAGTTTTTAACTTAAAAGGAGGGTTCCGAGACCTTGTTAAAATAAGTTATTATGAAATAAATAATTTTGATTTTTTTTGAATTTTGAATTATTGCCGACTGTACTTTTCTGTATACCGTCATCAACTACTCATTGAGACGCTTCTAACAAGCCCAAACTCAACGGTTTCACGTCGGTTAAGTACTGAATTCCCATGGCCACCTTCTGTCTCCATCATCAGATCAGCTCGATGGTACCATAATATTGAAATGTCCGACCGGTGGGGCGCCTTACGCAGCGCATAACGTGACATGCTGTCCTTCAAGATCGACCCCGTGAATTGGGAAAAGCAATCCCAGGACCGAGACCTTTGGAGTAAGACACTTTATGAAAGCGAGACAATACACCTCGTTTAATATCGCCTGGTTTGACCTGTTGTCCCAAAAACGAGCATTGAGACACCAGCGCGCTGCTGCGCCTCCAACGGCACTGTGTATGACATTTACATGTCATATCTGCGGGCGTCACTGTCGCCCTCGTATTGGCCTGACAACCCACGTATTTACGAAAGATTCAAAGACTGAATTTGTTCAACATAGGTATGTACAAGGTGTTACATTGGATTTCGTATCACTATGTGATGCCTGGTGGCATACAAATATATTCGTCACAACATGTATTGTGTTGACATAGCAAGTAATAGATAGTCATTTTAATACATCTTTTAATAAATAAAAATTGGTTAATTAAATTGAATACGTCAATAGAGATGTAACATTAAGATTAAGTAAAGAGTGTAGGATATTTAGCAGATTCATCAGTCTAAAGTTCTGTTACCGTATAATATGCTTTTTCCGTAAGAAATAACTTCAAAGTACTGTTAAAATCTACATCATTACCGCTGTTTGCAAGGATAAGTAAGTGCCGCACTTGAATGGACGCTGCTTAAATCATCTATTATAGATGCTAAAGGCCAAAGATGATAATGATGTATATATTCCTCTTGCAATGTTTTTGTTACAAAAATTTTGAAGTGAAAACTTCTTTAGCGGCGCTGTGCACTTTTTGGGATGGGGAAAAATTGTTAACTCGCGCGAAAGATGTAGGAGGTCAAGTGACTGTAGGATTTAGTGTTGCCAATTGCCGGAATACAAAAAGCGAGAGTTGCGCTACAAAACGGGGATTTTTAAGATTTTTAAGGGGTGTTTTTTTTTACTGATAATATTCAAGTTTTTTGTTATGTAAGACGTACGGGGCTTTGGTCGGAGGCAGGGTGGGTGTGTGGAGGTGGGGTTTGCAAAATTAAAATTATTCAAGTTTTCACTTCTGACGGCACTCCCGGAGTGCAACCCGGTCTCTTATATTCTATTCTATTCTAGTTACCTTCTTGTGGCTCCTGGTCTTGTGGGCCTTGAGTCCCGTGCGGCTCGTGAAGGTCTCCCCGCAGACCTCGCAGGTGCCCCCGGCCGCGTTCTCCACCGGGTGCGCCATACGCATGTGCGAGGTTCGCGACGTCTTCTTACTGCGTATAGTTAAGGCGGTGCATTGGAAATTATAGCGTGCTATGAAACGCCCTTCTGACTACATTAAGAAACAATAAGGTCTGATTTCAGATTTTTGACTATATGACTGTTTATCTGATTTTATCGATACATGATTGCTCAAAATTTCCTCTATAGAAAAAAATATCGTTCTGTAAAAAGTTGGGTCTGTATTATCCTTTTTTTTACTAAGCCTACAGAAACGATACATTATTTTACGATACAATCTAGTTAATTTCACTTTATGAAATTTAAATAAAACTTCACTAAGTTAGGTATTTTGCGAAATTTGTCCTAAAAAGCCATTCCCGAAGAGTTACATCTCTTTTTATCGTGCACGGAAGGCATCAGCGTGTCTCAGTCTTGAGGGCGTGTTCGACTCAAATCAAGGCATCCCCTTAAAGCAATGACGTTTAGTTTCAGTGTCAGAGAGGCAACCGGATGGCTCGCGGTATTTGAGCTCCCGAAGCGTTGCATTTCGAACCGCCCTGTGCAACCTGTGCTACACATCATCATCAGCAGCATGTATGAGAGGGAACGGGCAGTAGTCCCCACGCTGGCCCATTGCGGATTGGGGACTTCACATACACCTTTGAATTTCTTCGCAGATGTATGCAGGTTTCCTCACGATGTTTTTCCTTCACCGAAAAGCTAACGGTAAATATGAAATCATATTCCGTACATAAGTTCCGAAAAACTCATTGGTACGAGCCGGGATTCGAACGCACCTACGGATTCGAACCTGTGCTAACTTGGAGTAAAAGTGGAAAATAAAATTGTCGCCAGGTATTCGATTGAAACAGCATTTCATTATATAAACAGCGTACACGCTTTCAGGCAACCACTGCACGCTGTGTCAATCGGTTACAATACAAGCAATATGCGTCAATGTTGCAGTTAACTATAAAGTTACTGTTAAACTCTAACCCTAATTATTCATAAACCTTAAAATGCCTCTGTGAGTGTGTGAGTGCGTGTGCGTGTGTGTGCGTGTGCGTGTGTGTGTGCGTGTGCGTGTGCGTGTGTGTGCGTGTGCGTGTACGTGTAGCTGTGTGTGTGTGTGTGTGTGTGTGTGCGCGTATGTGTGTCACCATACTGGAGCTACAAGATACTCACAGGAATCGTTTGTCGCAGTGCGAACATTGAAAGGTGGTGCCCTCGTGGTACGCGGCGTGAAGAACCGCGCTAGCCCTGCCGCATTACAAGCAGAGGTAATATTACAGAGAACGGATAGTGGTTTGCTCGAATACCGGATACCGAATATCCGGCGCTTCAGAAGGCCGGATATTCGCTGTCCGGCCAACAGTTACACTAGAACGAAGTAAATTCGACCGCTACGTCAAACTATGTCATTATCATTTTTCTTTTCCAAGATTAAACTGACCTTAATAATTGATTAATCAACGCAAGAGATTAAATAATCACGAAGTTATAAGGGTGAATAGCAAAAAAATTTACATAGTTAAGGGCCTCTAATCTATGCTTTAACTTTTTTCCATTGTGTAACGAAAGTTAACCATATAAAATGTATGGGTTAGGTCTTTACACAATGGAAAAAAGTTAAAGCATAGATTAGATTAAGGCTCTTAACTTAACTATGTACATTTTTTTGCAATTCACCCATAAGTGTCCAAAGTTTTAAGAAGGGGTATGTTCTGTCCCTTTTGCCCCTGCAAAACGCAACTTCATATGAAACCATGACGCTTTTGTGACGTCACTAGTAGACGGCAACGTGCTGTGCCCCATCGTGTTCGGCGCCGCCATCGACGCAGCTCGCTCTGCGGCAGCCTCGCAGGTTGTGACATCACACACCGTTTGCGTTTTCTCTCTAACAAGCAATATCAAAACGGTTGTAGCTTCGTAATTCTTTTGAGATATCTGAATGGGATTTTCGTCACTAGGCATATTTTTTTGCCTTCTTTATTTTGGAGTTATAATAATTTTCGAGTCCTTATCCGTATTTACGACAGATCTAAGCTATATACAACCCCTATTCGGCCAGGTTATTTTAAAAGAGCTTGCGTACATTCATCTTCATAACGGTATACTATTTACACACTACTTACTTGCGTCCCGCAGTGTATTTTTTTTTTTTTAAATGTACATAAAACAGACAGTAATCCAAATAAACAGAAATACATACGAGTAGACACTTATGACTAGATTACAGTCCAAAAGTATATGTACACATCATGGTTATGAGTTATAATTTAGAAAAGAACATGTATACATGTATTTTTGAGAAAGAATAGTTGTTTACATAGGAAAATATTAATTTTGAATAAATTTTAACTAAGTACAATGAAAGGAAAATGATAATAAAAGGTAAAAACAAAGACTTGTGCATTTAACAGTTATTGAAAATAATAATAATAATGATTAAAAGTAATTATTTGTGGAAGATTTTTTAAATTGAGCAATTTTTGACACATAAATGTCAAGATCCTTACAGACACGTACCAAATCATTGAATTCCCGACACATGCGAACTATTGGGTTATAATATGAAGTATTATTTCGATATAAAGCCAGAGTAAAAGTATTTGGAGAACGAATCCTGTAATTTATGTTAATATTCAGAAGCGACAATAGATAAGGGGAATCAATATGAGAATGGATAATTTTATATAAATAGAGAAGATCAGATCGCTTACGTCTTACTTCTAATGATGTGACATTAAACTTTGCCATACGCTGACTATAGCCTGAGACAGACCGTCCATAATGACAACGAAAGCATAAGGTCCTAAGAAATTTTCTTTGCACACTCTCGATTTTATTAGAGTGTACAGCATAAAAAGGCGACCAAAATACAGATCCATATTCCAAAACACTGCGTACCAAACTGTAATATAATAACAGTAGACTTTGTGGGTTTCTAAAGTTTTTAGTGATACGTATCAGAAATCCCAGAAGCCGGCAACTTTTACTAACTATATGTTCATAGTGTGCACGAAAAGTAAGTTGGCCATCAAAAAGAACGCCCAAGTCCTTAACTACGGATTTCCTACACAATACATGCGACGATAATTTATAAGGGTAATTTATAAGGTTGCATTTACGACTAAATGATATTACAAAACATTTTCCAACATTAAGAAACATTCGGTTATCAAGGCACCACTTATGAATTATATCTATATCTATTTGTAATTTAACACAATCTGCAAGGTCCCCTACAGTTGAAAATACTTTCAAATCGTCAGCATACAATAAGCAGGGACAGGACAGACGACTCACAAGGTCATTTATAAATATTATGAAAAACAGTGGCCCAAGGTGAGAGCCCTGTGGTACACCTGATGGGCTTAGGTGATGATTTAAAACCTTTTAGAGTAATAAGTTGACTACGATTATGCAGGTACGAGCAAACCCAACGAAATAGTGACCCATGTATTCCATATAGCGAGATTTTCTTACATAAAAGCGAATGATCCACCTTGTTTCCACTGGGTAACGCGATTTCGACAGTTTGATGGGAGCCCCTTAATGATTCTCTTGGCTTTTATAAATAGCAGCAATGGCAGCGCAGGCGGCGGCGGCGGCAGTAATAGTTTTTGGGAGGTTTTATAAACGGAAACGTAACTGAGTTATCTATTAATAAATTCACGAACTATGTGAAGCATAAACTTATTTCGAAAGCTTATTATAGCACACAAGAATACATGAATTATTTTTTTATGAATTTTAAATTGATGACATTGTGTTTTGCTTTTATTATTTTTGTTATATGTATTTTTTTGACATAAGATCTTTTTTCTATCAACATTCTTGACTAGTTTTTTTTTATAAAAATTTTACTTCTAATAATTTTTATGTTTTATGTTAAATAAATTACTCTAAGTTAATAGCTTAAAGTTATGTTATACCTGACGATTTCGATGATATATAAATAACGTTTTGAGTTGGCTATAAAGTATTAGCATTAGTGATGCAACGGATATCCGGTTGCTATCCGGTATCCGGCCTATCCGGCCATTATTTTACTATCCGGCTGAATACCGGATAGTTGCGCACTATCCGGCCGGATACCGAATAGTGATTCTGTTTGGTATTTTACTTTGAAAAATGGTTAGTAATACTAAAATCTCATCTATTCAGCAAAATAGGCGGGCGCACGTGTACTGCATACGAAATAGTTCCGTACACTGACCTAATAAAACTCGTTTCTTGCCTAGAAAACGGCCCGCGCGAACCTACAATACGTAACAGCTTGAAACCTGCACCACGCGCCCGCCGCCAAACTATAATCGTAGGTATCGTTTGGCCGGCCGAATATTCGGCGGCCGGATACCGGATATTCGGCTGGTGATCAGGCCGAATATCCGGTATCCGGCCAAACAACTATCCGTTGCATCTCTAATTAGCATACCTATTTGCGTTATTTGAAAGCTGTCATCCCAAAATTATGTCAAATTTGACGTTTATTGTACTGGGATGACAGCTCTGTCATAATGCAAATAGGAATGCACATGTGCTCACTTGCCGCGCACGAGTTCGTTGCACCGCGCGCAGCGGAACTTGAGGCGGTGCGCGTTCTGCACGTGCTGACGGAGCTTCACCGGGAACTGATAGCGCAGGTGGCACAGCCGGCATTCATTGTCGCCACGGGCCTGTAGGGTAAAGTCTCCAGTTATGGTATAATAGACTTAAAACTAATTTATGTCCCAAAAATTGCAGTCATCATCAATTTCACCCGCGCGACGCTTTACCGGATCACCGGGGACCAAAATGTTTACGGGGCAAAGCAGAGCTTATACCTAGGTTACATATGTAATCAAGTATTACCTGGGTACTACTATTATGTAAGAAACTTAACTAATTCTCATATGCATTACATAATCTTGGTGAAATAGTCGGTCAACTAGCTGTTCTAACCGCCTATCACGCATATGTAACTTCAAATTTGAGATACGGCGTCATATTCTGGGGCAATTCCAATGCCACAGACAGAGAGATGGCCTTCAAAGCACAGAAACGATGTATACGATCAGTATGTTAAATACCACCAACGGAATCGTGTAAAACGCATTTTATCAGACTTAGAATATATTTTAAGCCGCAGTTTACGTTAGAAACAATATGAATCAGTTTTCTGTTTTTAACAGTGCTCACCGATGTAACAAAATATATACTAAATTAAAAAAACGGCTTTCCTTATTAATAGTATTTTCGGAATGTAAACGTTAATTTATTAAGAATAGACAATGCACAGAAATAAAATTGCGACCTAAACACAGCTTTATATTCTTAACGTAATTGGAATGACCCATTACTTAACTTTATTTCATATTTCTCTTTATGACTGGGAAGGTTTTACATTTGGGAGGACATTAAGAAATCATATTAAATTTTAATACATAATTGTCAGTGGAGTCCAGTTAGGAGAGTTGTCCACAGTTGGGAATGGTGACTTTCTTCGATGGCTCTCCAGACTGGGACCCGAGGGATTCCACCTAAAATCTATACCAAATTGCCAAGAAATCTATGCAAAGTAGAAGACTTGGTAGAATTCATAAAAACCTGTTTACACTTGTAATAAAAAAAACCTATTATTCACTTAATGAATATTTAACGGATTGTGAACTATACCAATAGTGATCGAACGTATTACCGTATTAATTACCTATTACTCTAAATTAGAAGCATAACATATTTATATGGCAAAACATATTTTTTTATTCGGCAGTCGGGTAGCCCCATAGTGGAGACTACCCACAAGCCAGCCACGACCAGTAGCTAAAGCCACTCCGGCTGCTACGCGAGAACCAGGTCCAAAAAAAAAAAAAAATTTGGAGTTTTTCTTTTAACAATCAATGTTTCTATGTTATAAGAGTAGTTGTATTGTATTGAATGTTTACAAATGAATGATTTTGACTTTTACTAATTACTCCTTGAACCAGATCTTATTAGGTACTTATATTTAGTTAATAATAGATCTGTACAGATCTGTAGTACTTACAGGATCATGCGTCTTCATGTGATTCTCATAAGTGGACAAGGTCAAGAACCCTTTATAGCAAAGGTCACACTTGTATTCCCCCTTTAGATACTTATCCGACTCTCTCCGTCTCTCCATCTCTTTCTCCATTTCTTCCTCTGTCAAACACTGCACTTGGAAATCGTATTTCTTTTCAAACTCTCTGAAATCTTCCTCAATATTCTGCTTTGAGCCTTTCACTTTCTCTGTAGTTGTGTTATTCTTTTTTTTTAGTCTAGCTCGTTTTTTCTTTGAATTTCTGACCCTTTTGATATTAGAATCTAAACTTTCTATTATTACATCCGCTAGATTTGTTTTTGCATCACTACTGTCTTTTAACTTATCTGAATCGTCTTCCACTTCAAAGTCCATATCTGAACTGGGGTCGTTTTGATAATCATTTTTAGTAGTACTATCGCAAGTTAGTTCATCTATTAATACATCTTCTATCATGTCATTACTTGTATCTTGGTCATCACTGAGGAACTTTGACGTATGTGTGTCATTGTTGGAATAGTACGTAGTGTTTTTACAAGTCTCAATAGAAAGTGTGTGCGTAAGTTTGTGTGTCGATCGGTCTAGTGTGCGGACGAAACTGTTTCTAATCTGTAAGTGGAAGAAACAATAATATATTAATGACTTAAACAAACATGAGATAATTGGCTAACTTTAATTGATCTAATTCGCATAATGCTTTTACGGTTTTGTTTAAATAGATGTCCATGAAAATGTATCCATTTTCCGTACCCAAAGGTTAAAAACGGGATCTTATTACTAAGACTACGCTGTCTGTCCGTCCGTCTGTCTGTCACCAGGCTGTATCTCAAGAACCGCGATAACTAGACAGTTGAAATTTTCACAGAACACAGAACAAATACTTAAAACAAAATAAAATAAATATTTAAGTGGGGCTCCCATACAAAAAACGTGGTATTTTTCCCCCTTTTTATAGATAATGGTACGGAACCCTCCGTGCGCGAGTCCGACTCACACCTGGCCGGTTTTACTTTATTTTATTGAAACGCACACCGTGGCAGACCAGGAATCGAACGCGGATTGAATGGCCTTTACGATGCTTGAGGAGTGCCGCTTTTTCACGCTCCAGTGCGGCGGGTGGCATACGGTACGAAGCTTTAAGACAGAGAGAGATAGAAACACTGAATTCAGTTTCCTTCTCCTATCTCGCTCTATCTTATAGCCATTGCTTATAGCTCATCTGTTCATGCCGCTGGACGGGGATTCGGCTTATAACCCATAAGTGCTATACAATAATTGTATATTCTGTGACAGCCTTAATACCTACTTTTTATTTTTACTGAACAGGACTGGATCGCGTATAATGAACTCATTTATTTTCCTCTGAGGTCTCCCGACTTTTCGGATATGTCGCAACAACCATGCTCACGGCAAGCAAGAAGATGTTGATACCAGCTCAAGCCAGTTGTCCCGTGAACATGTTGCGACACATTCGAAACGTCGGGAGACCTCAGCGAAGTTAATAAATAAGTTAATTAATTATACGCGATTAAGTCCCGTTTAGTAAAAAATAACGTGTGAGAACCGTGAACGTTTTAATCGATAGCCTTAATACTCACAAAGTTTTGGTGCACGAGCGCCTGCTTGAGCAGCGCGTCGGCGCGGCGGCTGCGCGCGCGCAGCGCGTGCGCCTTCACGAGCTGCGCGCGGCACCACGCGCACAGGTGCTGCGGGAACCCGTCCCATGCCGACCACTGCAAGTGACAAGCCCCCATCAGACTAACTTACCATCCTTCCCAAAAAGAATCAAAAACCCCCGTGTGTAAACAACGCTTTATATTGGCAAATCCACCCTGCTAAATTATACAGGCAACATCAGTTGTTTCAACTGCGTTCGGGTGGGCGCTCCTGAACTTTGCCCAGACTGCCCGCTAGAAAGGCTGTTGCTATATGTAACTATATATGACTAATACGCTGGTACCTAATGGTATGCCAAAGGCGGCTTACATTAATAAAATATGTGAGGCAGATTCTTTTTTACCCCCTCCCCCCTGGTGAGATTTCGTGAGATTTGGCTCACCTCCCTCCACAATCACCTGAAAATGAGAGGCGATATTTATCAAAATGTGTGTTTCTAGTGTATTGTATTTATTTAAAAAAGAAAACGTAAAATCATGTTTTACTTTAAATGAAGTAAAACATGTTTTAAATAACCTTCTCGCCATTTTACTGCCTTACGGGAAAAAATTACGCGATATTTGCCTATCTCTCCCCAAAGTTAGATTAGATGAGATTCGGGGCGATCCCTCCCCCCTTTAACGTCTCACGTAATTAATGGACATTCCCAAAGAGCTCGCATGGCGGGCGCATATCACCGCGATGCGCAGTGTTGACGCCAACCGAAACTTTATAGTCTGAAAACCAGCGCTGGGCCTCGCCCAGCACATGCAGAGACTGGGACCAATTGTCCACTAGTTCTTTTTTTGAAGTGAAAACTTCTTTAGCGGCGCTGTGCACTTTTTGTGATGGGGAAAAATTGTTAAACTCGCCACAGGTGTAAGAGCGTAGGAGGTCACGTGACCTTAAGATTCGTAGGACGTTTCGAGACAGTCGTTGCTCAGTGCATCAATCTGCATGGCGCTTAGGACCTTTTTCTCACAGCCATTTACTGTGCGCGAGCTGCGACGGACATCAACAGAGTTAAGAAACTGAACCTTAATTGTAGTGTGCTAGGTGAAAACATCCTTTGAACTATTTCGTGTGCAAACATTAACATTTATTTTGTCATTAAAATACATACAGAATGGATTGCATTGAATGGAAGAGTCCTATAACACTTTCGCAACCAGGCAAAATTCCGAACAATACCCCAGAAACCGACAGAACTCGCTAGTCGAGCAACGACGTGCAACTCAATGCCGGACGCCGCGAACCCGCTAGTCGGGCATGCGGCGGACGCTCAGGGCTGTGCCAAGTAACTTTACAAGTAACGTATACGTGCATAAAATTAAATCTGCTGCTGCTTAGGTAAAGTAAATAAAAATACAAAGTGAAGTAATAAAATATAATCAACTGTATCAACTTTTAGACCACATAAGTACATAATTTCCCAATTTTCCCTCTCATACATGAGAGGCGGCCTGTGCCCAGCAGTGGGACGTATATAGGCTGATGATGATGATGATGATGAAGTACATAATAATCAGAAGACAGGCAGTGGCAGCCCTGAGGTAGCGAAGATGCAAAGCTTGCTCGACTGTCGGGTACTTTGGCGTCGCGTGAGGGTTTATAGCTCGTGCTCGACTCTCGGGTATGCCGGCATCTGAGTAAAGTTTACGAGTGCCCGAGAGTCGGGTACGCGGTGTCCAATGTGATAACTAGTGATAATGCTTTTAAGGTGTGTCAGAGTTTTGACTTCTGCCAGCACTCGGAGTGCTACCCGGTCTTTTTTTTTTGTTGTTTGTATTTTCTTTTACTTGTAATTGTTTTGTAATATATATTTTTTTCTTCTTTGTGTAGCAATAAATACTTTTCTGATTCTGATATTTTTTTAACGTTAGGTGAGTATTTTTACCAAATAGGTATATTATGTTACATTTAGGAATGTATGGATCAAAGTTAAGAATGTCATAAATGGCGAAACTCAAGTGGGAAACATATGACTACTACTAGACTACTACTACTATAGAACTATTGATAAGAGGCCGGAATTTCTAGAGTATGTTAAGAACTACTCGAAATCTTTTAAGTTAATGTGTGTCGCCGCTAAAGCCGATTACTTGTCAAGAAAGATTCAGAACTCCAAGGATAAGGTTAAAACTGTATGGCAAGTTATCAACACTGAAACTGGGAAACGCAAGATAAGAGATCCGCACTACAGCCTACGAATTGATGATACTTTAGTTAGTTCTGACCACCAAGTTGCGGATCATTTTGAGCGGTTCTTTTCTAACGTACCCGTTGAGACCACGAAGTCTTTAAACTCATCACCAGATGTCGCTGAATCGTTATTGAAAGCAAATGTAACGGAATGCACAGAAATCTTTAGATTCAGTCACGTGACCCCACTTATTCTTATAAAAGCGTTTAAATTGTTGAACTTAAAGAAGACTGAAGATCTTTGGGGCCTTTCAGTCAAAGTCTTACATTCCATTGTAGAATCAATTGCACCTTTCTTAGCTAATATTTTCAATAAATGTATTGATACTGGAGTATTTCCTGACCTCATGAAACACAGTAAAATTATCCCGTTGTTTAAATCAGGAACGAAAACTGACCCTACCAACTTCAGGCCAATATCAATACTACCGGCACTAAGCAAAGTTTTTGAGAAGCTTATTCTCCATCAGCTTATGTCCCACTTTAGTTGCAATAAACTGCTCAATACCAATCAGTTCGGATTCACTAAGGGTCGCTCTACCACCGATGCCGGTGTGGTACTAATTAAACATATTTTTGATGCCTGGGAAGAGGCTCAAGATGCTATTGGAGTGTTCTGTGATTTATCAAAGGCATTTGATTGCGTTGATCACGAGAACTTAATCAGAAAGTTGAAACATTATGGAATTAAAAACGGTGCTCTTGATCTTGTGACATCGTATCTCTCGGAGAGAACACAACGAGTAGTCATCAATGGAACCCAATCAGCAGGGACAACTGTTGCTCTTGGTGTTCCCCAAGGCTCGATTCTGGGTCCGTTTTTGTTTCTGATTTACATCAATGACCTACCAAATATGTTGCAAAATAAACATGATATAGTGTTATTCGCAGACGACACGTCGCTTATCTTCAAGGTAGACAGGAAAGAGGAAAACTTCGATGATATTAATGATGCACTCAACACTGTTGTGAAATGGTTTACAGCAAATAATTTACTGCTAAATTCCAAGAAAACAAAGTGTATCAGATTCACTTTACCTAATGTCAAGCAGGTAAACAATACCAAGATCAAATTAAAGGGTGATGAACTGGAAATTGAAGATAGAACAGTGTTTTTAGGTATCACCTTGGACTCAAAACTACAATGGCATGCACATATCACCGCCCTAGCCGGAAAACTTAGTTCGGCAGCCTATGCAGTAAGACGCATAAGACAGTTAACAAACGTTGAGACCGCCAGGCTGGTGTACTACAGTTACTTCCACAGTGTTATGTCCTACGGAATCCTGTTGTGGGGGAAAGCAGCTGATATCCAGACCATATTCGTGCTACAGAAACGCGCTGTGCGATCCATATACGAACTAAAAGCTCGAGAATCTCTCAGGGACAAATTTAAGGCGGCAAACATTCTTACTGTAGCATGCCAATACATTCTTGAGAATATCATGTATGTGCGGAAAAACCTTCACGAGTTCAAACTCAACAGCGATATCCACGACTTCAACACCAGAAGTAAAAACAAGATCGCAGTGAAGGCCAGTCGTCTCCGCAAGGTTAGCACGTCGTTCGTGGGGAACTGCATACGTTTTTATAATAAAATACCCCCCGAAATTGTTAATTTACCGTTCAGTCAATTTAAGTCTCATGTTAAAAGTAATTTGCTAAGCAAGGCGTATTATACTGTCAACGATTTCTTAAACGACAAAAATGCCTTTAAGCCAGTAGTAGGCTAATTCTATTAGGAATATACCTAAATACACATTATAAGTACCTACCTGAAATAATTGTTCCATTTTATGTAAGAAGAGAGCACGTAATGCTGTTTCTCGCCGAGCAAGTCGCTTATTAATCTTTGTTCTTAACACTGTCCGGTGGCTTGAATATGTCATGCTCGCTTAAAGGGCTTTGCTTACGGTGGCGTCGTTGATCGGGTCGCCACCTTCCCTAATATATGGTTGAGGGAGGCGATGGCTGAGATATGCGTCATACTCGTGATCGGGTGCTGTTTGTGGAGTCCGGACTGTTCATGCTTGCAAGGGCATAGTACCTAACTTCTTAAATACTAGTGTTATTTTATTATTATTGTATTGACGAGAGACATCATTCCGATCTTGACACGTTTTATTGTTATTGACCATGTACATCACTGACAATATTACATTAATATTCCTTTTTTTATTGTTTTGTTTGGACGCTTAGAGACCGTATACATCTCTACGAACATTGAATAATTATTAATTGTACTTGGACGCTCAGAGACCTTATACATCTCTGGAATACTGAATTAATATCATTAACTTTCTGTTAATGCACAGACCTTATCCTAATCGAATGTAATGGTCATATTTTGTTTTGTTTTCATTAACTTTGTGACATTTAGTGTGTTGTTATATCAGTCCTTAATGTGCAAATTTTAAATTATTATTGTGTAAGATTATTATTCTTTTATTGTAAGATTATTATTTTTATTGTAAATTACCGTTTGACATGTAAAAGTGCCCTTGTGGCCTATTTGCAGAATAAATAATTTGAATTTGAATTTGAATTTGAATTTGAATATGGTACTTCCAATAATGCCATAGCAATAAGTGGGCCCACCTAGTGCACGCTTGGCGCGAGGCATTGCGTTGTACATTACATGGCCCAACAAACTGACCTCAGATTAAATTCCTATGGAGCTGTATGTATTTTTATGGTTTGTGGAGTATGTTCAAGCGTTAGCTCTTGCATTGAAAGTGTTAAGTGCTTTTCAAACATTGCAATACTGATGTTTTTGCGTTTCAATATTGTATCCCTTGTAATCACATGACGCATAATGTTTGTAATGTTATACCAGTTTGGTTATATACATATATTCAGAGCAATTAGGGTGAAATCACATCTATCAGCATTAAATCACATTTCGTAATAAAGAAACTTAATTTGTATGACATGCGTCCGCATGCGTAAGGGTGAATTGATGCAGACGCATCTTCATACAGAGCTGCGTTTTTGTGCTGCGGAATGCGATTCGATGCTGATAGATGTGATTTCACCCTGACACGTCAAAGAGGCAACCAGATGGCTCAAGGTATTTGAGCTCCCAAAGTGCAATTTTTTTTTTTATGAGGCAGCCGATTGGAACAGCGGTTGCCAGAAAGGGTGTGCGCTGATTATGTAATTTCAATCGAATGCCTGGTGGCATTATTTTTCGCCCCAGACCAAGTTGACTCAGTTTGGGTTGCACAGGGCGGTTCCGTAACACTTCAGGAGCTCAAATACCACGAATCATCCAGTTGCCCCTTGGACATGAAATTACGCATCATTGCTTTAACTAATTATGTTGGAACGTAGAGTTTTTATATGGACCAATCTCAACTCTTTGATCTTCTTTAGCTTATTCCTAAGGCTAGATATATATTGTTTGTTTACATTTGTGTGCATAATTAATAAATTAATGGAATAGAGATGTTTGTTATAAATATACCAGCTTCTCGAACAAGTTGTAGGTGAGGTGTACATTAAAGCTCAAATGTAAGGTCGGAAACTCACACTCGTTCCCGTGACTTCCACATACATGTCTCCGAGGCCCCATTCCTGAATATTATAAAGTTTCACGTCCCAGGCCAGACAGCCTCTGCAGGCCAGCAAACTTTCTAGTGCGATCTCCACCTTCACCGCATCCTCACACAACTGTGACGACATAGCTAAACCAGGTCGAAGTTTTCATTCATGATATTGTAAGGGGATAACAGAGCCTTTTCTTCGACGACTGACTCAGACTGATATGATATGACAAATATGTCAATGACATTCTTGCTTATGTCAAGTCAAGTGTCAATGGTTAAGGACAAAGGGACATTGTAACGCAAGATAAGGAGACGCTACACGGGCCGACATCGGCAGGACCTCATGCAGGCTGCCGTGTGATTCGGCCCGTGTGGATACGTGTTGGAAGCATTGCGGCCAACCAAATCAAGGTCACTCTTAACTAGATTTTCTGTGATCTTGCTTAGCAGTCTTGCCGATTTCGCTCGTGCAGCATCTCCTATAGTGACGCAGTTGTGGGTTTGAAGTATCTCTTTCTCCTTCTAAAGGAGACGCTACACGGGCCTTTATGACGCATGGTTCAGCCCGTGTGGATACGTGTAGGACCCCAAACTAGATTTTCTGTAAATGCCCTGCCCGGGAAAGAACCATAACCATAGTAATGCGAGGTTTGGTCTCCGTAAATGGTTTTTTGGGAACACACCCGAATATATCGTTTGGCATTCGACTGAAGAACTTTGTATCCGGGGTGGAGAAAAAAAATTACGACATTGACGTTTCCATTTTCATTCGTCAATTTCATTGATTTCATGTACTACCTATCTAACTATCTCACTTACTCACTTTATTCAAAGAGAATATAACCACTACGTTTAAGAGACGGAACTTCATAGTACGAGTGTTTTACTAGGAGAGGGGATCGTACCAACATACATAAGAAAAATCGAATGGTTTTTTTTACTCATAAGGGCCATTATACACCTATAAGATGGAAAGAGACGGAAAACGTTCAATTCATTCACTTTTAGGCGGTTGGTTGTGACTCAATTTGTCGTGTATAAAACGCTTAATTTACCAAATTTAGTGCTGCGAAAACCGATAATAGTGATATCAGGAACCGATAATAGTGATATCAAGAACCGGTAAGTGATTTCAAGAACCGATAATAGTGATTTCAAGAACCAATAATAATAGTTATAAGCATTTTTTTTTGATTTGGCTTATAATTTTCCCTTATAAATGAAACAATGTTGAGTTGAGGTTATTATTTATTCTTTCATACATTTTGATTGACAAAAAGGTAAAGCATAACTACCCGATTGCTTACACTGGCTTGTAAAGAAATTTTAGAAGAGTGATTAAGGCGGTTGAATGGCCACCACCTAATTTAGTATGTTTATACGACCATTTTGATTTGGACAACCTGAACTGAAAGGATATTTTCAGGTTTTCATAGAGAGAGATAGAGATCTAATAAAGATCTGCAAAATTGTGAATATATTTATTAAAAAACCTTTTACTGTGTCAGGTGTTCGCTGAGGCTGGGCTAAAGCTCTGGTTTCCTAGGATAGCGGTGCCATCATATGGCGGTGAGATAGACTACATCCGTCTCTTTCTAAGTGGTCTAATCAGAAAGAGACAGATAGTCTATCTCGCCGCTATATGACGGCACCGCTACCCAAGGAAACCAGAGCTTTACAAAGTGAGATCAGATCACAGAGTATCTGGACCAATCGAGAGCAAAAAAGGAGGGTTTGATAGAAATGATGCATAAAGTGTGCCTTTTTATTTGCTTTTGAGTGAGGAGGAGGCAATTTTCAATTTCACTGACTGGAATTAACAAATAGGATCTTAAATGCAATATTAAACTAAAATGTTACTTATGCTACATAAAATTAAATAAATGCTAAGCGTCTGGTCAGCACGAGGCATATTTAAGTATGTGCCATATAAAAAGCGATCTGGTTATTTTTACAAGCTTTACATTAACTCGGTGATCAGATACATACCTACTTAAACTTTCTGAACATAACATGAATGCACTCCTTAAACAATTGTAACATTAATAATACAAGCATCTGAATTTGATAGGAATTTACTAGCAATCAAGCAATTAATTTCTCCTCATGTTAGTCTTATCAAGGTTTCATCCTGAGTGAGGCTGGGCTGGGGGGCTCCACTAGCACATTTACTGCCAAAAATCGCAACACACTACGCTCATAGCCAATCCCGTGGCTTTCCCCAGATGCAGCGGAAAGCGACTACGGCGGCGGCGTAGGCGATCGCTAGTCGGGTTCCTGGCAGTGAAAGTGCTAGGCTTCCTAATCCCTAGTACTTATTAGCTTACGTACTACTTTTATGGAAATGATTGCTGACACCTGATTATTATGTTTCATAACATAAACTTTTGTCTGCCAAAGAATGTCAAAACTACTATACATAGTCAGTGTCAATTATTAAGTTGTTCTCACCAATAAAAAGTAACTTGATGGTGGATCGGAAATATGCTTATCTCTTAAGAGTCCTCAGTAAGCTCGATTCTCCATACATACAAACGTAGTTACGCCTAATTTTAAAACTACGTGGTGGATTGCAACGAAACTTTGCATGTACAAAGACATGAGGTATATCCAGGTCTGTAATTAGTTTATGTAGCTTCAGATACCATAGTAAAATAAATACAACGAATTTTAAATTTTCATACAAAACTTGTTTTTGCTGTATTTCGTTTGATTTATAAACTGGAACCATATAAACTAATTACAGACATAGATATACCTCATGTCGTTGTATGTGCAAAATTTTGTCACAATCCAACACGTAGTTTGAAACTGAGAACGAAACTCCGTTTTTATGGGAAGGTGAAATTCGGCCTGCGGACTCTTAAGCTACCGCGTTTTGTCGGGTTCATATCGCACCATCGCCTTTCTTCACTTGGGTGTCGTCGTATGTAGTGAAATTCACAATGAACTTTTATGAAGTTCAAGTGGAAGTTGTGTATGTTATACATACAAGTAGGTTCGTTAAATTGATTTCTGCTTGTAACATAACACAGGTATTACGCCCAATGAAACGACACCACTCGCCTCGCCCGCTCGTTACTCGCTCGCTACTCGGCCGCCTGGGTGATGTTGTTCACAGAGAGCTAGACGAATAGGCCCGCCGCTACGCGCCGTACTCCTGACTCTGACCGCTCCGGATCCGCACCCATCCGCCGTGTTACATATATTCACCAAACCGTTTCGTATTGTTCGCACTTGTAGTACTTGTCTGCTAAATCTTCTTTTTGAACGGAATATGTGTTATTATGTTCTTTACATTGTTTTCTTAAAGTATCTACGGCCAGTCGAAATGAAACTTAGAGATAAAGAAACGTTGACTCCAACCTCGCCATGTTTTACTATTTTCTTTAATGACCTTAAAAAGGATTTTAATCCTTTCAATTGTTTTATTAGTTCATCATTTTTTATATCGCAATCTGTGAAAAAAAAATGAACTCGTTAGTTTTGAGAAGCGTGGAGAACATAGATACAATCGTTTTTATTTCATCACTAGCTTCTGCCCGCGACTCCGTCGGCGTGGAACTCGTTTATATCGCAGCTCTATACAAACTTTTACCCCCCCCCCCCATTTCACCCCCTTAAGGGATGATTTCGGGGATATAAACTATCATTATGTCACTCTCCATCTATTCAACTATCTCCACTTAAAAAAACACGTTAATTCGTCGCTCCGTTTTGCCGTGAAAGACAGACAAACCAACAAACACACACATAGGTACACTTTCCCATTTATAATATTATATAATAAAGTATATATATAGTATGGATATTCTCAATTTAATATATTCTAGTTCGATTTACTTTCTAATGTGGGTACCTACATACGGACAATTGGCTATTTCCAAATAAAATGTGCCGAAAGATTAATACCTATGTTGAACAGATCGAAGAAAACCAGTTATTTATTTAATCCTATGGCATACATTATTTTGGCCAATTTAAAGTTTGTCACTCTTTAGACCACCCAGGGGGACACGTGCAGGGTTGGAAACCAATGTAATTACAAGATCACGTGTAGCCTATGCCACTTCAACGACTATGAGGAATCCAACGACACCTCATATGTCAAAATCCATCAAGCTGTTTGGACTGCATCCCGTGAAATATGGACTGTAGTCGGGTAAAAACACGTTTCTTGTACGGGGAGCATCACGTTTAATTTTATTCTACTTTTTGATATTACTTTTATCTACTCATTTATAAGAAATACCTTATCATACTAATATAGCAGTTATTGTGGCACTGGTTCAAATTCTACTGCTCGAATTGTACCTAGTCCAAAAGATTTCATAACTATAAAGAGAGGTACGCAAAACGCGTACGCAAATCTATACTTATTACAAATTTCATTCACAGACGCATTAAAGCCATTGACATCCAGAGAGACACAACCGGCCTGACAGGGCCAAACTATAAGTTCCGTTTTTGCCATTTTAGCTTTTACTTTCGCTTCTTTAGCGAACGGAACCCTTAAATTTCCCAGTTTTCCAGGATTTTTGTTTAAAGGTTATGTAAATCTAGGATGTTCTATCGCGGCGTTCTATGACATATCACTAGGTACTAAGACTAATTTTCCTTTACGGAAACCACTGTAGGTGCTTCCTTAATTTGGCAGTGTCCAGCCGGCAGTAATAAACTAGCTTCAGTGCAGTGCGGTTGTTTTACTTATCACTTAACGACACACCATTCTTACATTTGGGTTCCAAATCATTTTCTCTCAGTCTCGTACTGTCGCCATCCGCCTTATTCCGCATACAGATCTTAAAAAAAAGTATATATATATACAATTTTAGTATAGAGTTAAGTAATAATAATAGGTAATATTGTCCTGTGTCTATTAATACTGATAATGGTATTTGTAAGCGATGAATACAATATTAGTTTAAATAGTAAAGACAAGGCAGTGATATTCGTAAGACAGTTTTTGCTTCCGCTGGTTATCCCATTTTAAGTAGATATTTTGCAACTGTTTGTAGACTCCCGCTATCAGGCCCGTACTGAAATTTTCGGATCCATACAATATATTGTAGAATAAAGGCCTGATTAAGTGACCATGTAATTCAAACGTAAAGATTTAAGACAGGTCTAGTCTACCTTCACATCTAAAACAGCGCAGAGTTATCTCGCTCATAATTAGACCAGCTCAATTAAGGAAGTACCTATCAATTTATAGAACAAAGCAGCCAGAATAACGTCACCACTTTCTCTGTAGGTATGTGATACTGTGTTCCTGGCGGTGAATCAGGCCGCCAGAGCTCCCGAGGATGTATTGAGTGAGGGAGCCGCGTTTGTCTTGTCTCCATCCTTGAACACAACGAATCCTCAGATCAATAAAGGGTCTACAATGCGTTTGACTCTTCTGGAATCGTAAGCGTCCATAGGCTACGGTGTCTGCTTACCATCATGCAGACCGTATGCTTGTTTGCCACCGTCGAAGTTGAAAATACCTCAAAATCAATAAAGGGTCGCCAATGCGTTTAAGACTCTTCTGGAATCGTAAGCGTCCATAGGCTAGTGTCTGCTTACCATCACGCGACACGCAGACCGTATGCTTGTTTGCCACCGTCGAAGTTAAAAGTACCTCAAAATCAATAAAGGGTCGACAATGCGTTTAAGACTCTTCTGGAATCGTAAGCATCTATAGGCTACGGTGTCTGCTTACCGTCACTCAGACCGTATGCTTGTTTGCCACCGTCGAAGTTAAAAGTACCTCAAATCAATAAAGGGTCGTCAATGCGTTTAAGACTCTTCTGGAATCGTAGGCGTCCATAAGCTACGGTGTCTGCTTACCGTCACTCAGACCGTATGCTTGTTTGCCATCGTCGAAGTTAAAAATACCTCAAATCAATAAAGGGTCGGCAATGCGTTTAAGACTTTTCTGGAATCGTAAGCGTCCTTAGGCTATGGTGACTGCTTACCATCAAGCAGACCATATGCATGTTTGCCACCGTCGAAGTTGAAAAAAATACCTCAAATCAATAAAGGATTGGCAATGCGTTTAACATGTTCCACCGTAGACCATCGTAGTATAAAAGAATAAAAAACCGGCCAAGTGCGAGTCGGACTCGCGCACCGAGGGTTCCGTCCAAAAAAGCTCCGGTTTTCGCAATTTTTCCTTTATTTGTGCTATAAGACGTTGCTTCGTACCAAATTTCAAGATTTTCTGAGTTCACGGGAAGTACCCGGTAGGTTTTGATTCCCTTGCAAGTTTCGAAAATTTGCGGCATAAAAGCTGTATCTTTTGATTGCGTTGGCTTAGAAGTTTGATTTTTTCATAGCTTCAGGGGACAGTAGACCTGAGTATTTGGTATACATTTTAGCTTGATACCTACACGCGGTCCTGAGAAAAAGGGTCCTGACAGACGGACGGAACTGATGGACAACAAAGTCATCCTATAAGGGTTCCGTTTTTTCCTTTTGAAGTACGGAACCCTAAAAACAATCAAGACTTGTTCTATTCATTGTTCCCCTGAAAACGTCAATTAACATTATGAATAGAAAGTGATTCTTGCTGGAAGTATCGTTTTTCTATATGCTGCCCGCGACTGTGTACTGGATACGGGTATATTAATAATATATACACATAGGACACAGATACGGACAGGGAGACTGATGGTTATAGACAGACGGACAGATAACATCTGAGGACAGGCACATATCCTTGGTTGGGATTCAAACTTACCTCTTTAACAAAATCGGTTATCCCACGAGAAGTTTCGAACCAATATGCTGCTCTTTATCATGAGTGATTGAGGTGCCCACGAGGTGCCGGCACATTGAACACTGTGCTCCTGTGCTTGGCTCGGCCAGTCGGCTCTTCAGTGCGGGCGAGAGCAATAATCTACTTAAAAAAAATACTTTAAAATTCTTATTACCGATATGCGATATTTTTAGGCACTGATGTTGAAGGCACAGGGTGAGATTCCACAGGAACAATCAAGTTTGCAGGACTGCAGGCGAAACTGAAATACATTGCGAGAATGAAATAAAATAGTACATGAATCGACTTTTTGTTCAGGGGATACAACCATCAATCATCATTTGACGTGTAAATTGGCCTAGTGGATAGTGACCCTGCTAAGCTACCCAACGATAGCCCCAACCATGAGTTTGCAGAGAAATAAATTACTTCCACACTTTACGGGTAGGGGTATACCTTTAAATATATATTTTTTATATCTTATTGTACCTACCATTTTGTCGGCGTGATTACAGCTTTCTAGTAATAAGGCTCAATGAGCTAAGTCGCAGACGGACTGATGAACAGATGGACAGACGGACATGGCGAAAATATTAAGGCTTCCATGTTGACTACAGAACCTTAAAAACGTCCACTATGAAAAAAGTAACGGTAAATGTGTACCTGTAGCTAAGTTATGTTTTTGACTTACCGGATATCATCTTTGGGAAAACTGGCAAAGAATCCTCCCCTGAGGTTTTCTCGGACGGACACAACACAGGCATCACAGCGTGTCGTTTATACATACCATTTGAATCACAATTATAATTTTACGAGTCCTTATCTCAAAACACACTACGACTCTCTATCTCAAAAATAACGAGTCTCTGTAAGAGACGAGAAAATAATACATAAACACGCGCGCGCGCGAGCAAAGGAATTACAGGAAATCCAGAAAGAATAATTAAATTTTCACCAAAATATGGAAAAACACAATGTCAAATCAAATGTCAATTAGACGTTAGAATTTGAAATATAAAGAAAAATAAGAGATTTTGACAAGTTGACAACGCATGAGTGTTGCCATCCAATATATTCGTCTTGTAAGTTGGCAAAACGACCCAAGTTTCTCGATGTCGCTATACATTTTGGTCTCACTATAGGAGTTTCTGAGGACTGACTTTATTAGTTTGTGAATTTCATCTGATTTCATCATAGGCCTGTGCTCATAGCATATTATATTCAAATTATATAAATTAATAATTTAGAATGCTCTTACTTAAGTTCCTATCTTGATTGACGTGACTTCAAAGTTGGTACCCCATCTAACAGCACCGTAGCCTCAGCGCTCAATTATGGAGGAAATAATTGTGAAGATTGAACCCTTAGACTCAGATGTGTGTATAAAAGACGAGCCATTGTCCTCAGATGTACGCGTTAAGGATGAACCGTCGTATATGGATGTGTGTGTTAAAGTGGAACCCTCGTGTATAAAAGCCGAGCCTTCGTGCTCCAATGTTTGTGTAAAATCTGAGCCGGTGGAGGACGGCGACGCTGCAGCAGGGCTGTATGTCGGCCATGTAACGAAGCGCGAGCTCGTTCTCGGCCCCGAACTTGCGCCACCCCGAGTGCTCTATGTTGCTCAAGGTATAAGAATATGTTCATCACAAATTTTGACACCCTTTTCGGTCAGATATTGTCTGGTTGCCTTTGGCATAGGCCTCCCGAAGAGTCCTCTATCTTACTAACCAGAAAGAAAGAAAGAAAAATAATTTATTCATGACAAGAAAATTAAATATAGCAAGGACCTACCGCGAAACGAACTTTTTTCGTATCTCCCTCTGTTGCACTTACTTGTTTGAGCGACAGACAGGGAGAGAGGTTTATTAGTGTACTTATAAAAAAAATCGGTTCCCAGCAGCCAAGCAGAAGGCTCCGGCTCTGTCTATGAGTTTTTTTTATGTCCATGCGCATAAATTATAATATTTACAGTAGTGGTTTCCCAATTAGGCTTTATGCAATATGATATCCAGATATTATATATTTTGTAGCATTTTCGGTGCTGAATAGGTCAACAGAGTTAATATAAATAATTTCAATTGTAATCCTTAAATAGTGTTAATGACATTAATAAAAAAAAAATGATATTTTCGAACAACTACTCTGGTAACCCAACCAAAAACGCTACAAATTTTAAGATGTATGTTGATAACAAAGCTTATATGTATATCATAATGTTTCTTGGATAAAAAACTAATAGCAAACATATAGTTACCTGTATTTAATTAAATTCAAAGAACTCTTGCATGTATAGGTATATATAGGTTTTTTTTTCAATGACCCAATTTTTTAAACATGCCTGTTCTAGTCATTTACGAGTTCCTTTTGTGCCAGAATCTTGATATGAGCCTCTTCTTATGGTCTTGATATGGGGGCTGATAAAATACTTATTGCACTGCACTGACAGACCAGAAAATCCCTTCATTTGTGTTTCGATAGGGTAACCATGAGATAGGTAGGGCACAGCGTAATGTCATCACGCTTGAATCTGGAGCAGCCCGACTGGGGGAGTACCTCCGCCTTACAGAAGACCACAGCCATAATAGCACTGCTGCCTATTCCGTAGGTATTGTAGTGTTGTGTTCCCGATGGTGAGTAAGGTTCCCAGAGCTCCATCCTTAAAGGCTGGCAACGCACTCACAACACCTCTGGTGTTGCAGGTGTCCTTGGGCGGCGGTAATCGCTTACCATCAGGTGATCCGTCTGCTCGTTTGCCTCCTATAACATAAAAAAAAAACCCTATTGAATGGTTACCCAAATAATATGATTACACTATAAGTGTGTTAGCCTATCATTATGGAAACCATTCCATCATCATCATCCAAACATGCAAGTAATTATAAAAGTGACAACAGTCATATTAGAATCCTCTCAGCATGTCATTGATGTCTAGAAATAAAATAAAAAAAAAGCATGAATGTTACCTTATACAATGTGAATATTAGGGTGAACAAAACCTGAATATTTAACTTCTTAAAAGTGTGTCGCCTTTCCTGCTTGCTTGTGGTTAGGGATTGCATACCAGTTATAACCAATGCAACTGCAGGGTAAAGGTGTGTATACCCGTGGTGCTACAAATTCAAACAAATAAAATTTCTAAAGATTAAGCTTAATGGGTTTATAAAAATATAATTTGGAACAATTTGATTGGTTACTGGGCGTGGCAAGGCCGCAATGATTATGATTTATTCACTGCATTCTTAACGGGAAGGGACTGTAGAGTGAAGTGTGTATTTGTGTTGCCACCACCATTTACCTAAAATAGCTATCTTTGTTTTATCATTAATACGTTCGCAACCAAGAACCCCCCCTAGCGGGCACTCGTAATGTTTGCTTGTTTGCTGAGCTACCGGCCGAGCCCGCTCGGCGGGCAGTAGTATGATGCTACACGCCTAGCGAATTCGGTCAGTTTCTGGTGAATTGTTCCATTTTTAGGCACTTGTCCCACCGCCGGCGAGTAGCGAGTACACTCATAGTAATTCTACTCGCGCGAGAAAAAGCGAGGTGCCTTAGTCCGGTTGCGAAAGTGTCAAACAACAATAACCGGTTATTCAACATAAAATCATAAACGGTTATGAAAAATTATTGGTTATTGCATTCCCTACTTGTGGTGCAATAATAAGCCAAACATGTTGAGTGTAGATACTGTAGATAGGGTGGCCAACCGTACTATGTTATATAGTATTGTACTATATTTTGACTCTGTACTATATACTGTTGAAGAAATATATATTAAGCGAAAATACTATATTTAGGGGACCTTAGGGAGTGCTTCAAACTGCCTAGATTTTTACTAAATAGCAACATGGCCCAGCCAAGTATACCATATTTTTTTACAGTGTACTATTTTTGTGTCGTATTTTTCTGGAAAATACTATATCTCACCCAAAAACGTTACTTTAAAATAAGAAATTTTTACTTTTTGTAAGCCCTTACCTGAATTAAGGCGCCGTGGGTTCATGCTCTTCTCTCCCTCTCACTGAGCATGAGATGGAAGTGCGTGCTCGGAAGGGCAGATATCATGTTTTTAATTTTAATTTTTTGGCCGTTTAAATAAATAAAAAAGTATTCACTGAGCTCTCTCAAACATGACATTGCCGATTTTTTGAAGCCATTTTAATATTTTTAGCTTTTGTGCCGAATTTGTTACGAATATTTTAAGTGTATTTTAGACCGTCTTAGACCTATGTTCGCGATTTTTTTCTATCGAGCGAATAGTGCTTAATCATGTTTCGATTCACTGATCTCCCTCCAGAATAGCCTCAAGTTTACTATTCGTATTTTTTTGAAACCATATTATTATAAACAGACGCATTATATTGTTCTAAAAACTCTGTTCGCTTCACTTCGCTGAACCTACGACGCCTTAAGAGGCATTCCACACTGGCGATTTGCGCGGTTGCGCAGCGAGCTCGTTAAATATAACTTTTAATATAATTATCACTGTGTTACTGACATGAAACATTCTCATTGCAGGTCAAACTCAACAAAAAGAACAGAATGAGAAAACTAAAACTGACCCATCCACCCAGTGCAGTGACTCCAACCGACCCCATTTAAAACATCAACCAATGCAGATTACCGGTGAGAAACAGACCCAATGTAATAATGATAGCACACACAAAGGAGGTTTGAAAGGCCAAGTGCACACCGGTGAGAACCCTTACACGTGTGGCCAATGTGATTACGCTACAGCCAGCATAAGTGATTTGAGTATTCATATAAGAATACACACTGGTAAGAAACCAAGTGAGACCAAACCTGGCCAATGTAGTTATGATAACAGCTACAGAGCCTGCATGCAGGACCATGAGCTGCACACTGGTGAGAAACCTTACATATGTGGTCAATGTGATTACGCTACTGCCTGCATAAGTGATTTAAGTATCCATGTGAGAGTACACTCTGGAATTAAACGCTACAAATGCGGAGATTGTGATTATGCTAGTTCCGACATTGGTGATATAAGAGTTCATAAAAGAATGCACACTGGTGAGAGACCTTACAAATGTGGCCAATGCGATTATGCTACAGCGTGCACAAGTGATTTAAGTGTTCATGTAAAAATACATACTGGTAAGAAAACATACAAATGCGCCCAATGTCACTATGTTAGTTCGTGCACAAGTGATTTAAAAGTTCATGTAGGAATACATCCCAGCGGGAAACCATTCGAATGTGACCAATGTAGTTATGCTACTGTCCATAAATGCAATTTAATAGTCCATGAAAGAATGCACACTCGTGACAAACCTTACAAATGTGGCCGATGTAGTTATACAACTGCCCATAAAAGTAATTTGCAAGTGCATAAAAGGAAACACACTGGGGAAAAACCTTACAAATGTAGCCAATGTGATTTTACTACTAGCCAAAAAGGTCCGTTGACAGCTCATGAAAGGTTACACACTGGTGAGAAACCTTACAAATGCGGCCAATGTAATTATGCTACCGGCTATAAGAGTAGTTTACGAAAACATGAGTGGAGACATACTGGTGAGAAGCCATTCAAATGTGGAAAATGTAGTTACGCTTGTACCCATATAGAACACTTGAAACGTCATGAAAAAAAACACATTCCAGATAACAGTCCATGATAAGAAACCTTACAAATATGGCGTATGGTACAACATCATCATCATAATCAGCGTACGTTCCACTGCTGGGCACATGCCTCTCAAGGAAGAATGGGCAGTCGGTCTTGCCCACGCTGGCCCAGTGCGGCTTGAGTACTTCACATACATCTTGTATACAGGTTTCTATCTCGCGTTTCCCTTTACCGAAAAGCTAACGGTAAGTATCAAAAGAGATACCCGACATATGTTCCGAAAAACTCATTGGTGCGAGCCGGGAGTCGAATCCATGACCGCCGTTTGACGGCCGCATTCTTGAACCACTATGAGACCTTAGCTGTTCGTAGGCGTATGGTACACTGAAAGAATAAACTAGAAATCGTTCAAAACTGATCATATTAAATCACCGCAATAGCTAATTAGCTGAAGAAATTAGAAGTTCAGCAAAGGTGGAAGACAGAATGGCCTTGGAGGTCACATGATGATAATATAATAAAACTAACAAAAATTAGTACACAGTGTATGTACACCACGAGAGGGGAGAAGCAGAAGCAAACCAGTTAAAAGATGGACATGGAACAAAACGACTGGGGAGCAACTTGGTCTAGGCGACGGGCAGACAGGAAAATTCCGAACAGTCATTGGTCCGAAATAAAAAAAAACCGATCCCCATTTTCCGCTTAGTCAAATTCTGGGCGCAGATGATTAATTGAATATGTAAATAGGTTAGCATTAGGCCGGGGTCGTTTTCACCCGCCGGGCCGCCGCCCGCGGCCGCCAGCGGCCCGCCGCTCGCGGCGTCTGAATGGTATGTAAATAAATAAATAAATATTTGCGGACAATCTTACACAAATCGACCTAGCCCCAAACTAAGCAAAGCTTGTACTATGGGTGCTAGACGACGATAAACATACTTATATAGATAAATACATACTTAAATACATAGAAAACATCCATGACTCAGGAACAAATATTCGTGCTCATCACACAAATAAATGCCCTTACCGGGATTAGAACCCAGGACCTCTAACTTCGCAGGCAGGGTCACTACCAACTAGGCTAAAGCGGTCGTCGAATGTTCGGGAATGCTCGGGAGTGGTCGTTCTCACCCGCCGCGTGCGGCGTCCCCCCGCCGCCCGCGACAACCGCCCGCTGGCCGCCGCGTCTTTAGTTATTTTGAAGCATTGCGCGGGTGGACGCTGGCTCAATATGGAGAAATTCACCAAAGAAAAGGACGAACTTTTGATCGAGTTCGTCAAATGTAATAGTATCTTGTACGATTGTGTTTATACATACATATCTTGTACGATGCACAGGACAAAAACTTTAAAAACAACAATTTCAAACATAAAGTGTGGGAAAGTATCAGTGAATATATTATATATGTATATAATAATATTCTCTTTCTTTTGCTTCCTCAATATTATTAAGAAATCCTCTTCCTCCTGAAGCAATAAATATGCTAGAGTTTTTTCCATTTCACGAACCTACACACACACGTCCGAGCAAGCAAAAACCCTCGGAAACTGCCGCGACTGGCCGCCGCGGCTACGTTCTCAAAACGACCAAACACCCGCTGTCGGCGGCGTCTAGATTCAGACGCCGCGGGCGGCGGGCCGCTGTCGGCCGCGGGCGGCGGGTGAAAACGACCCCGGCCTTAGTTCGTATTATATCCTGGAAATACACAAATTCCTCCAGAGGAACATGTTTTTCGGAATTATGATATTCAGAAAAAATGCGTTCGAACAAAAAAATATATATTAGGGGACAATCTTACACAAATCGACCTAGTCCCAAACTACGCAAAGCTTGTAATATGGTTACTAGACGATGATAAACATACTTATATAGATAAATAAATACTACTTAGGAACAAATAATAATAATTAGGCCCCGTCTCGCTGCCGGCGGTACTCTAGGTTAGGTTTTTATAATGGTTTTATTTTTTATATGTATGTATAGTTTTATATTTCACTTTTTATATCATTATTGTAAAAACCTACCCTAAGTAAAAGATTAAATGAGTAAATAATAATAATACATTATTGATTTCGGAACACAAGACTCCATAGATGTCCAAATAGTCGTGATCATCACAGAAATAAATGCCCTTACCGGGATTCGAACCCAGGACCCTAGCTAGCTACCAACTAGTCTAAAGCGGTCGTCGGTAAATGACTCTTTGGATGTATGTGTACCTACCCCTATCATCATTTCAGCCCACAGATAACCTCCTATAGATAGAGCCTATAAGCGATTTAGATCTATGCAAAGGTCACCACAGTTGGCGGTAAGTGCGGGTTGCGGGGAGGTCGGTAACGGCGCTGCGATTGGCTGTTTTGAAAGTAGCGCGCTTTGTCATATCATGGCGCCCGAAGCGTAGTCATGGGTTGTACGTTATTTCATAGACTACATTTTTGTAGAATTTCGTTTCACATAAATTGATTCTCTTATTATTATTTCATAGAACAGCCATTTCGCTGACTACTTGCTCTGTATATTTGAATTTATAACCATAGATTTTTGTTGCAAAGAAATTTCATTTCTTCGATATTTCTGTTCACAGAATTTCAAATCACATATTTTTAATACTTATATTATTCAGTTTCTGCAAAACTTATTACCAAGAAAATAGTTTTATAGATTTTTTTTTCGCATTAACTGAGTTCCCACTGGTTCCCACCACATTATCGTTTCATCGAGTCATCAATTCGCCGAATAGTAACTATGTAGAAATTTCAATTACAATTCATTCTTGTAAAGAAAATTTTATATTGCGATATCCATATTATAGAATTACAAATTGTGTTAGCATATTACAATATTTATCCGTTTAGTACTCATATTAACGCAATTAATAAGTAAAACATTTTTTGAGTGGTATGTTTTTAAGTTACTATGTTAAGTAATTCTGTTTAACTCACCATCGCTTTTATTAAGCAACGTTTTGTGTAGAATCATGCTACATTGCTTAAATTGGAGTAAGTAATTAAAGTATTACTGAAAACTGTCGCTTCTGGCGATTCGCCGGCCGCTGCCGCGGCACGCTCGCTTCGCTCGCTCGCTCGCGCGCTGTAAGGTCGCGGTTCAACCTTGAGGCTTGGCCAAACACAGGGCGCGACGCAGCGCCGCAGTCGCGCGGCGCGACCGCGGCGGCATTAAACACATGTAAAGTAAGTAAAGTAAAATTTTATTCAATATAAATTCATGCCGAACACTTATTGGATGTCATATTTTTATATATACACTTTAATACAAGAGGTACTTAACTTAAGTAATGGCACTAACATTTGTCTATATATCCTTATCCGGTAAATATTCGTCCAATCTATAATAAGCTCTATTTTGCAAAGTTTGCCTTACAAAGGACTTAAATTTATTCTCGGACATGTCTAAAACATGATCTGGTAACTTGTTGTAGTAGCGTGTACGATGATAAACCCCACAAATGACTTTTGAACTCTACTTAACCTAGTACTTACTGCTAGCAATTTAAATTTATTCCTAGTATTCAACTTATGAATGTCACATCCTTTACGAAATATTTTTTGATTCTTCCTAACATACATAATATTTTCATAAATATACTGACTAGGTAGGCACAGTCATAATTCCGATAGTTTTAAACAATTCTCTTAGGGAGTCACGGCTTTTCAACCCATATATCGCTCGGATTGCACGTTTTTGTAAAACAAAAATAGTGTCAACATCAGTAGCTCTACCCCATAACAAAATACCATAGCACATGACGCTATGAAAATAACTAAAGTAAACCAACCTCGCAGTAGCTATGTTAGTGAGTAGTCTTATCTTAATTCATAATTCATTTATTGCTTTTCCATGTAATTTTACACAAGGTCTTAAGTTACTATTAAGTGCTAAACATGACCCTGATAGGGCACACACAGGCTACACTTCAGGCTAGGCTAGTCTTTTTCACGGCGTAGCCGAACTTAATTTTTTCGACAGAGCAGTGATATGAAAACCCCATTGCAGTTTCGAATCCACTATTATTCCTAAAATTAAAAACTTTCGACCATATTTAAAGTTTCATCGTTAATGTTTACTCCCTGTATACGATGTTTAACATTGGGTAGCTTAAAGTGAATACATTTTGTCTTTTTTGCATTAAGAACAAGGTTGTTGGCAGTGAACCATTCATGAGTTAATCGAAGAGCGTTGTTTGTATTGGCTACTGTCGGAGATGACCTGTTAATTTTAAAAATAAGCGAGGTGTCGTCTGCAAACAGAACAACTTTAGATACGTGTTGCATCATAAATGGTATTATATTTTTATGTATTATTCTACATTGACTTGAGGGCGTTACACTTAGGCTGCTGGCAGGGGACGAGGAATGAAAGAGGGTCTTCGACTTCACATTTGTAATATCTTATTTAAATAAATACATGGCACGCGACCTTACTCCAACACGGTCGGGCGGATCCTGCTTTCTAGTGTTGCCAGTGAATTATCACAAATACAGAATATAACAAATGGTAGGTCATTTATATAGGTCAAAAAAAGAAGAGGACCCAGTATAGACCCTTGGGCAACACCAATTTTAACAGCGGACCCTGCTGACCGAATTCCATTCACCAGCACTTGTTGAACTCTACCCGACAAATACGATTGTATTAAAGCCAGTGTTTTTCCTTTAATACCGTAGTGGTCAAGTTTAGTAAGCAAAGTCATATGGTCTACGCAATCGAATGCCTTAGACAAGTCACAGAAAATAGCGATCATGTCTTTTTTTTCTTCCCAAGCCTCGAAAACATTCTTAATCAAACTAATTCCCGCGTCAGTTGTAGATCTCCCTCTAGTAAAGGATGAAATAATTTGTTAAGATTAAAGTGCTCAAGAAGTTGAGCCATCACAATTTTCTCGAAAACCTTGCTTAGCACTGGCAAGACAGATACCGGTCTATAGTGCCAGTGTCCTTGGTGTCACCAGATTTGAATAATGGTAATACTTTACTTTCCTTCATCAGGTCAGGAAACGTGCCTTCGTCAATACATTTATTAAATAATAGAGCCAGATAAGGTGCTAGGGTGACTATGACGGCAGTACATACCTTCACCGACATCCCCCACAAATCTTCAGTACATTTGATTTTTATCAGCTTGAAGGTTCTCACGATGGTTTCAGCGTTGACGTAGTCAAATTTAAAACTAGTTTCACATCGTTTTATATGCTCAGTAAGTAGTGCATTGGCCTTGTTACAAGACGAATTCAGACCTTCTGTAATAACAAACGGAATGTTTGTAAAAAATGTTTGAAATTCTTGTGCTACTTCTAAGTCTGAACTGATTGCTCCATTGGAAGTAATCAATGTCATATTATTATTCCGGGGTTTACATAACCCGATTTCGTTTTTAATGACCTTCCAAATGGTCTTAATTTTATCCTTAGCTGTTTTAATTTTATCAAAAATAAAATTAGCTTTCGCTGCCCTACATACTTTTTTAAACATTTTTGAATAACGCCTGACATATTCCTTAAAGTTCTCAGTGTTGATTATATTCTTCAGTTCATAAAGTTCAAACAAAGTCTCCCTACTTTTGCGAATGCCGAAAGTCGCCCACTCACTGAGTTTAAACTTACGATTTACATTTATTGTTTTGAATGGAAAACTTTTTTCGAATTCCACTATTAATTTTGAGAACAAGCTGCTATAGAGGTCATTACTCGTGCAATTAACTACTACTGCTGTATCCTGGTCCAACAATTGCTCATGCAGTCTTTTATTAAATCGCTGTAAACGATATTGAGTTATTGGACGAGTTTTGATCTCTATGTCGTTTTCTAAATCTTTATGGTTTTAAATATGATTTCTTGGCCAGAGTGGTCAGATCGTATAATGTCAACATTTTTTTGCGATGTAATGTCTAAATTTATAAATATATTATCCAAGCAAGAAGCTGTGGAGGTTGTCACTCTAGTCGGTTCGTAAAATACATTTTTTAAGTTGTAAAATCTGAACAGATTTAACAATGCTAACAGGTTACTGACGTCAAACAGACTGCGTCCCGCCGGCTTTGCGCCCCGCTTCTGTCGCGCCCCGCGCCGCGCTGCCCCTTGCGTCCACTCGGCGCGAGCCAGAGTTGTCAGTAGTACTAATTTTATTTCACCGGGTTTTTCCTTTTTTCGTATTGTTTTGATTCTGGCGCTTTGCGCGGCGCTCTGGCGCTCGCTTCGCTCGCTCGGCTCGCGCGCTGTAGGGTCGCTGTTCTACCTAACACTCCTCCTCGCTTCGCTCATCGTCGTACCTACACTGACCTGCCATAAGATAAGAGATGCTGCTGATGATAAGAGAAGAATAGGTAGGTAATCCGATGTCTATCCTTCTCTCTCTTATTATAAAACTTATAAAGAGACGTATTGTGCGAAAAAGTTGAGAGAGCTCGCGCGCCGCCTAGTGATAGCCCTACAGCAAGTCGACGCCACACCGCTGCGCGGGGTGTCTATATTTGGTCTGAGGGACACTATTGAACCCTAACCTAACCGACATAAGCCTTTATAATGCACGAACCAATAATCCGCGTCCACAAAAGCCGGACACGGAATATAAGGCCGTGCATTATTGGCTCCCATTTTGACGAGATTAGGTGTGATGATATTCAAAGAAAACACGAAAAGTTCACTGTTTCGAAGAAATATGCATTAATTAGGTCTAGTGAAACATTAGAGCAAGAGTAAATAGGTCAAGTGACAGATAGGTGTGACGAAATTAGGTGTAGTGAACATTAAACATAGTAAACACTAGGCACAATAATCATTAAGCTTAGTAGTCATTAGGAAAAATCATTATTAGTCTTAAATATATTAGCACACTTGATGTTTAGTATTAGTAAAGATTAGGACGTGTCGCGAATGACGCGAATCATGTCAGTTGATGATATCGCGCTGTCTGTAACTCATGGTTGTAGCGTGTAATACCACCTTACGAGATTATTTACTCTGTGGTTAGTTTGTGTTAGAAGTATCAGTATCTGTCATGGAATGTATTTATTATTTAAACAATTAAACATACGTAGTATCTTCTTAGTAGTCTGTGATTTAAACGTATAACGCCTTTAAAGAGGTCACTTTATTGTGTCTACCATGGACTGGCGAGGATCGGAGTAAGCTGAACTCATCTGGACGAGGAATTGAGGACTACACAGCTAGTGTCTCGTGAAAGCTAAGTGTCTTAGTTTCTTGGTTCATTCTTGGTCCTATTCGTTGTATTGTTCTGCTATTATGAATGTGGTACATAACCTCAGTACGTACTTAATACGTATTCAAGATGTTTTATACTAGAGTAGTAGTATTACTGATTCCTGTGTAACGTAATAACAATTATCATCGTGATAACATGCTGCCATTAACCTAGGAATAGAGTTACTTATCCTGAGATATCGTATGCCCGTTCTGATGACCTTGTAAGCTGAGCGTCGACACGGGTTAGGTGCCGACTTTGTTACCTCCTTTATACGAGCATGGAGCCGCCGTTAGTGTTAGGACGGCGGTTCAGTTGGTGAGTGGCTGCAGGGCGCCCTGAGGTAAAGCCTGGTCCAGGTAGCAAGATCGTCCGATGCGTGAGCTATTGTGGATCCGATTCCATGATTAGCAAGACCGTATACGTGTACGTGAGCTTTGTGTCCCAGACTGTTACTTGCACTGACTACAGACCTGTCAGTGCAAGGGTGATGGCCCCGCGTGGTCAAGTCAGAAGAAGCTTCGTTTGGAATGAAAACCCTGTGTGGTCAAGCATGCTATGGGACAGGCATGGTCGTTATTGGTATGAGAATCAGCCACGTGCCATCTACACAGACGACATGTGTGGATGGCAATAGCACCCTTAGGTTAGCACAAGTTGTGTATAGAATGAAAGATAACGCTCGTTGACAAAGGACAGACATACATAAATTAAGACCTGACAATTGTAGGTTAAAATCACCCGGATAATGTATATCCTTGGATACCAGTATGACATAGATGAGACCTTTCCTGTGTAGATATAAAGTTAACAAGAGACGGTATAGAGATGAAGTCCCTCCATAGTTGCTCGACCGGTGGGAACACAGTATAGTAGAAAGTGGAGCGATATGGTTGCTCGGCCGATAGGCGAGCACCTTGACAGTAATATACAGTGCACACACCTTATGTGATAAACATATCATAGTACAAGGAACTGGCAGTATGTAATTGAGATGCGTGTTACGACCACCATTAATATAGCTATATGGAGAAAAGTATCTCCCGTTGTTTAACTGGTAGGTAGAACTAAAGTGTGCCAAGTCCTGAGGCACTAAAGTGACGGTGATTTCATATCACTCTCAACCAACAGGTGGGGCACGCCAGCAGAAGCGAAGCAGATGTATCTATGGACTGCGTTGGATGATTTAAGGTAGGATTCAAGTTTCCTATTCTTAGATCTTAACACAGTCTAATTATATTGTACAAGAGAATAACATATAATTAATGTGTAACATCCCATTATAAAGAGGGCGCCGCGACAGGACGTATTCAATTAGGCCTAGCAAATAATTATGCCATATAAGATTAGTTATCCGAATATTAGGGCTAATGAAAATTATATCGAACGTTGGTAGGTGTAATGAAATTAGCACTAATTGTCGCGAATAGTCACTTCGCGATGATTGGATTTCTTTGTGGTTGTTTGGAGTGTCGCGAATTGTGACAGTTGATGATATCGCGATGTCCTTAGCTCATGGTTGGAGCGTGTGAGATCGCCTTAACCTTTCGTATGCATACGAAAGGTTAAGAGATTATTTAGCCTGGCAAGGTAGTGATTAGTGTCACAAGAGACACATTCATCTGACGTAGCCAGTAATTTACTCTATGCATTTGATTTGACGTTCCCCTCCCTCGCAAAAATTGGCAGACTTTTTATGTATAGAAAATGACTCATGGCCGCTCCTTGGTTTAATGCTCTAAGACAATAACAACTGACAATAACAGACGGTTTGGTGCAACCCACCCTTAGTCACCTTTGATAGATGGTGTTTGTTTTAACTAAAACCACTTAGGGATGTTGCTGTGAGACAGCATTACTGAATATATTGTACTTGCATTGCAGGTGTTTAACAGTAACTGCAAATATTAAGTGTTAAAAAGCAAAGTACCATGTCACTAGAGACGTTCGTGAAGACTGAGGAGGCGGAGGAGGTGCGTGTGAAAGAGGAGGCTGAGGTGTGCGAAGATGAGGCCGGGGCACGTGTAAAGGAGGAGGTGGATAGTGAGGAGAGTGCAGCCTTGTGCGAGCTGTACGCGGGCCACCAGGTCAAGGATGAGGCCATACTGGGCCCCGAGGAGTTTCACCGACCCAGTGGGGTTTCCACACTTCCAGGTGAGTTGCTTGGCATTTAAAATAGAATAGAATAGAATAGAAAAAGTTTTTATTCAAACAAATGGGTCTCCATTCAAGAAGAAGTTATGGATGTTGCTGTGAGACAGCATTACTGAATATACTGTGCTTGCATTGCAGGTGTTGAACAGGCACTGCAAACATTAAGTGTTAAAAAACAAAGTACCATGTCACTAGAGACATTGTTTGTGAAGACTGAGTTGGATGAGGTATGTGTGAAAGAGGAGGCTGAGGTGTGTGAAGATGAGGCTGGGGCACATGTAAAGGAGGAGGTGGATAGTGAGGAGAGTGCAGCCTTGTGCGAGCTGTACGCGGGCCACCAGGTCAAGGACGAGCCCATACTGGGCCCCGAGGAGTTTTACCGACCTAGTGGGGTTTCCACACTTCCAGGTGAGTTGCTTGGCATTTAAAATAGAATAGAATAGAATAGAAAAAGTTTTTATTCAAACAAATGGGTCTCCATTCAAGAAGAAGTTCAGTTATCATTATGTGTTAATCTGACTAAGACAAAATGTATGCAATTTCGATCCTATAAATCAAATCCTAGACATATAAACATTAAGTACAAAGATATACCCATAGAAGAGACGAGCTGTACGAAATTCTTAGGTTTAAACATAGATATTCACTTACACTGGAAAAACCATATAGATTCCATATGTTCAAAGTTAGATAGGTTTGTATACGCTTTAAGAAGATTGGGGAAAACTGTCTCTGCTGAAGCTGTCATTACAGCCTACTATGGATATGTGTCGTCAACTTTAAATTACGGTCTCTTAATATGGGGTAATTCTGTGCATGTTGATAGAGCCTTTAAATTACAGAAAAAGTGTGTACCTACGTGCAATCACAAATGCGTGGATTACAGATAGTTGTAGACTCATATTAAAATATAATATTTTGCCTCTAGCATTCATGTACATAAAAAAGGTTTGCGTATTTGTAAGGAATCAGAATTAAGGAAGATTTTAAATTACGTTCAGATGTGTTTAAAGGAAAACAAAGAGCACAGTACAGGAATCTTTTATCAACCTCCTTGTCATGCTGATATTTATAAACGAATCGCCTGCAACAGTTGTATACAAATTTTTAATAAACTTCCTGATAGCATTAAGTTGTTGCATGATCTTGAGTTTAAGAGGAAATTGACATTATGGCTTCCGGAACATTGTTTTTACTCCGTAAAGGAATATATGGAAGCAAAATGATGCCAAATAATAGTACATTACTGCAGAGGCCGTGAAGTAAGGGATTGCTGGATGAGCTTTGGCGGATACAACGAGTCCAGCAATCCCTGTTCCGGCCGAGGATTGTATAGTGCTTTTCTCAAACAATGTGAGGAAACATTAAAATTAAAATAAATACCTACAAGGTAATCAATTAAATACTAGTTTGTTGAAATTACAATCGGAACGAAAGTTCAGAAAACAACTGTGTCATTTGCCGCATTTTTTATTTTTAAAAAACATGCCATTTCAACAAGCCCTTCAAATGTCGCAAGTCTGCTTACAGAGTCGAGTGGTGGTTGACAGTATGTAATTTTTCCTTTGTCAGTTTAATATAAGTAAGCAAATTTAAAAAGTTAGAGTAGGGGACGATATTTCTTTTAGTTAGGGTTTTCATACATTACTTCTTAGAAGTAATGTAGGGAGCCATAAACAAGAAACTTCTTGTCTTCATTTCGTGATATTAACGCATACATTTCAGAGCATGTTTGAGAAATAATATTTATAATAAAATATTTTCATTTACTAGGTACTCTAATGAAAATTCATATATGAATTTAAATCTTAGGTTCATTACATACAGTCAGCCTCACATACATCTGTACTCTTCAGGGTGTTCAAAAATATCTGAACGTGCACTCTATGGCTTTGACTTTAAAATCGTGTTCAGATGTTTGTGAACTCCTGGACCGCTCAGATGTATGTGATGGCGACTGTACATGAAGGCACAGCTCGATTGCCAGGCTCGAGTGCCTGCTGTAGGTATTTGCATAAGGTATCGCTTCAGATGTAATTTGAAATTGCTGATGGTATAACATTTTTGATGTTTCTGTTTCTGGACAATGGTGACCATTTACAAATTATGTCGGTTTGTGCAAGAAATTTTACTTAAATTATCATGCATTGCGGCTCAATAAATCAATCACAAATAGCTTGTTAAGTTTGTTAATGCAATTAGTATAGAATGTTCCTAAGCTAAATGTGCCTCTTAGCATAGGCCTCCTCTAACATCTTCCACCATTCTCTGTCCCTAGTAGTTGGTCTCAAGCTTGGACCAGCATGCATTTGAGTTATCTGATATAACAGTAAGTAATATGTGTTGTAGCAGCGGCTCGGCTCGCAGCCCCGGGCCGCGGGCGCGCGTGCTCGGTGAGGCTGGAGCGGCTGCGGGTGCACGCGGAGCTCGGGCCCCGCGCGGACCCAACACCACACGACGGTAAGTAAGTAATATGTGTTGTAGCAGCGGCTCGGCTCGCAGCCCCGGGCCGCGGGCGCGCGTGCTCGGTGAGGCTGGAGCGGCTGCGGGTGCACGCGGAGCTCGGGCCCCGCGCGGACCCAACACCACACGACGGTAAGTAAGTAATATGTGTTGTAGCAGCGGCTCGGCTCGCAGCCCCGGGCCGCGGGCGCGCGTGCTCGGTGAGGCTGGAGCGGCTGCGGGTGCACGCGGAGCTCGGGCCCCGCGCGGACCCAACACCACACGACGGTAAGTAAGTAATATGTGTTGTAGCAGCGGCTCGGCTCGCAGCCCCGGGCCGCGGGCGCGCGTGCTCGGTGAGGCTGGAGCGGCTGCGGGTGCACGCGGAGCTCGGGCCCCGCGCGGACCCAACACCACACGACGGTAAGTAAGTAATATGTGTTGTAGCAGCGGCTCGGCTCGCAGCCCCGGGCCGCGGGCGCGCGTGCTCGGTGAGGCTGGAGCGGCTGCGGGTGCACGCGGAGCTCGGGCCCCGCGCGGACCCAACAAACACCACACGACGGTAAGTAAGTAATATGTGTTGTAGCAGCGGCTCGGCTCGCAGCCCCGGGCCGCGGGCGCGCGTGCTCGGTGAGGCTGGAGCGGCTGCGGGTGCACGCGGAGCTCGGGCCCCGCGCGGACCCAACACCACACGACGGTAAGTAAGTAATATGTGTTGTAGCAGCGGCTCGGCCCGCAGCCCCGGGCCGCGGGCGCGCGTGCTCGGTGAGGCTGGAGCGGCTGCGGGTGCACGCGGAGCTCGGGCCCCGCGCGGACCCAACACCACACGACGGTAAGTAAGTAATATGTGTTGTAGCAGCGGCTCGGCTCGCAGCCCCGGGCCGCGGGCGCGCGTGCTCGGTGAGGCTGGAGCGGCTGCGGGTGCACGCGGAGCTCGGGCCCCGCGCGGACCCAACACCACACGACGGTAAGTAAGTAATATGTGTTGTAGCAGCGGCTCGGCTCGCAGCCCCGGGCCGCGGGCGCGCGTGCTCGGTGAGGCTGGAGCGGCTGCGGGTGCACGCGGAGCTCGGGCCCCGCGCGGATCCAACACCACACGACGGTAAGTAAGTAATATGTGTTGTAGCAGCGGCTCGGCTCGCAGCCCCGGGCCGCGGGCGCGCGTGCTCGGTGAGGCTGGAGCGGCTGCGGGTGCACGCGGAGCTCGGGCCCCGCGCGGACCCAACACCACACGACGGTAAGTAAGTAATATGTGTTGTAGCAGCGGCTCGGCTCGCAGCCCCGGGCCGCGGGCGCGCGTGCTCGGTGAGGCTGGAGCGGCTGCGGGTGCACGCGGAGCTCGGGCCCCGCGCGGACCCAACACCACACGACGGTAAGTAAGTAATATGTGTTGTAGCAGCGGCTCGGCTCGCAGCCCCGGGCCGCGGGCGCGCGTGCTCGGTGAGGCTGGAGCGGCTGCGGGTGCACGCGGAGCTCGGGCCCCGCGCGGACCCAACACCACACGACGGTAAGTAAGTAATATGTGTTGTAGCAGCGGCTCGGCTCGCAGCCCCGGGCCGCGGGCGCGCGTGCTCGGTGAGGCTGGAGCGGCTGCGGGTGCACGCGGAGCTCGGGCCCCGCGCGGACCCAATACCACACGACGGTAAGTAAGTAATATGTGTTGTAGCAGCGGCTCGGCTCGCAGCCCCGGGCCGCGGGCGCGCGTGCTCGGTGAGGCTGGAGCGGCTGCGGGTGCACGCGGAGCTCGGGCCCCGCGCGGACCCAACACCACACGACGGTAAGTAAGTAATATGTGTTGTAGCAGCGGCTCGGCTCGCAGCCCCGGGCCGCGGGCGCGCGTGCTCGGTGAGGCTGGAGCGGCTGCGGGTGCACGCGGAGCTCGGGCCCCGCGCGGACCCAACACCACACGACGGTAAGTAAGTAATATGTGTTGTAGCAGCGGCTCGGCTCGCAGCCCCGGGCCGCGGGCGCGCGTGCTCGGTGAGGCTGGAGCGGCTGCGGGTGCACGCGGAGCTCGGGCCCCGCGCGGACCCAACACCACACGGCGGTAAGTAAGTAATATGTGTTGTAGCAGCGGCTCGGCCCGCAGCCCCGGGCCGCGGGCGCGCGTGCTCGGTGAGGCTGGAGCGGCTGCGGGTGCACGCGGAGCTCGGGCCCCGCGCGGACCCAACACCACACGACGGTAAGTAAGTAATATGTGTTGTAGCAGCGGCTCGGCCCGCAGCCCCGGGCCGCGGGCGCGCGTGCTCGGTGAGGCTGGAGCGGCTGCGGGTGCACGCGGAGCTCGGGCCCCGCGCGGACCCAACACCACACGACGGTAAGTAAGTAATATGTGTTGTAGCAGCGGCTCGGCTCGCAGCCCCGGGCCGCGGGCGCGCGTGCTCGGTGAGGCTGGAGCGGCTGCGGGTGCACGCGGAGCTCGGGCCCCGCGCGGACCCAACACCACACGACGGTAAGTAAGTAATATGTGTTGTAGCAGCGGTTCGGCTCGCAGCCCCGGGCCGCGGGCGCGCGTGCTCGGTGAGGCTGGAGCGGCTGCGGGTGCACGCGGAGCTCGGGCCCCGCGCGGAACCAACACCACACGACGGTAAGTAAGTAATATGTGTTGTAGCAGCGGCTCGGCTCGCAGCCCCGGGCCGCGGGCGCGCGTGCTCGGTGAGGCTGGAGCGGCTGCGGGTGCACGCGGAGCTCGGGCCCCGCGCGGACCCAACACCACACGACGGTAAGTAAGTAATATGTGTTGTAGCAGCGGCTCGGCCCGCAGCCCCGGGCCGCGGGCGCGCGTGCTCGGTGAGGCTGGAGCGGCTGCGGGTGCACGCGGAGCTCGGGCCCCGCGCGGACCCAACACCACACGACGGTAAGTAAGTAATATGTGTTGTAGCAGCGGCTCGGCTCGCAGCCCCGGGCCGCGGGCGCGCGTGCTCGGTGAGGCTGGAGCGGCTGCGGGTGCACGCGGAGCTCGGGCCCCGCGCGGACCCAACACCACACGACGGTAAGTAAGTAATATGTGTTGTAGCAGCGGCTCGGCTCGCAGCCCCGGGCCGCGGGCGCGCGTGCTCGGTGAGGCTGGAGCGGCTGCGGGTGCACGCGGAGCTCGGGCCCCGCGCGGACCCAACACCACACGACGGTAAGTAAGTAATATGTGTTGTAGCAGCGGCTCGGCTCGCAGCCCCGGGCCGCGGGCGCGCGTGCTCGGTGAGGCTGGAGCGGCTGCGGGTGCACGCGGAGCTCGGGCCCCGCGCGGACCCAACACCACACGACGGTAAGTAAGTAATATGTGTTGTAGCAGCGGCTCGGCCCGCAGCCCCGGGCCGCGGGCGCGCGTGCTCGGTGAGGCTGGAGCGGCTGCGGGTGCACGCGGAGCTCGGGCTCGCGCGGACCCAACACCACACGACGGTAAGTAAGTAATATGTGTTGTAGCAGCGGCTCGGCCCGCAGCCCCGGGCCGCGGGCGCGCGTGCTCGGTGAGGCTGGAGCGGCTGCGGGTGCACGCGGAGCTCGGGCCCCGCGCGGACCCAACACCACACGACGGTAAGTAAGTAATATGTGTTGTAGCAGCGGCTCGGCCCGCAGCCCCGGGCCGCGGGCGCGCGTGCTCGGTGAGGCTGGAGCGGCTGCGGGTGCACGCGGAGCTCGGGCTCGCGCGGACCCAACACCACACGACGGTAAGTAAGTAATATGTGTTGTAGCAGCGGCTCGGCCCGCAGCCCCGGGCCGCGGGCGCGCGTGCTCGGTGAGGCTGGAGCGGCTGCGGGTGCACGCGGAGCTCGGGCCCCGCGCGGACCCAACACCACACGACGGTAAGTAAGTAATATGTGTTGTAGCAGCGGCTCGGCCCGCAGCCCCGGGCCGCGGGCGCGCGTGCTCGGTGAGGCTGGAGCGGCTGCGGGTGCACGCGGAGCTCGGGCCCCGCGCGGACCCAACACCACACGACGGTAAGTAAGTAATATGTGTTGTAGCAGCGGCTCGGCCCGCAGCCCCGGGCCGCGGGCGCGCGTGCTCGGTGAGGCTGGAGCGGCTGCGGGTGCACGCGGAGCTCGGGCTCGCGCGGACCCAACACCACACGACGGTAAGTAAGTAATATGTGTTGTAGCAGCGGCTCGGCCCGCAGCCCCGGGCCGCGGGCGCGCGTGCTCGGTGAGGCTGGAGCGGCTGCGGGTGCATGCGGAGCTCGGGCCCCGCGCGGACCCAACACCACTCGGTGAGAAACAGACTCCACTAACTTTATTATTATACTAACTTCTGCCCGCGACTCCATCCGCGTGGAAATCGTTTATATCGCAGCTCCATACAAACTTCCACCCCCCATGTTAGGGAAGTGGGGGGTAAGAAAGAGACAAAAATTAGCCTGTGTCACTCTCCATCCCTTCACCTATCTCCACTTAAAAAATAACGTCAATTCCTCGCTCCGTTTTTCCGTGAAAGACGGGCAAACAAACACACACTTTCCCATTTATAATATTAGTATGGATTATATATTATTTTAATATTAGCATAGATGTATTGAAATAAATCATAACTGTAGCATTATATCCAAAGAAGGTAAGCTAGCACTTCTTCAAAGTTTTTTTTTAATGATAAAAAAGGCGCTTTTCGGGGGCTTTACCAATTAAGCTGTAGGTTTTTGTTATAATTATAAAAAAAGCTGTAGGTTATTGTTTAATTTATGCTAAAAGTGGCGCTGGAACATAAGTTTCATGTGCCCTGCCTACCCCTTTTAGCGATAAAGGCGTGAATGTATGTATGTATACCAAAGGAGTGAAGTACTCGATATCGCGATGATAGAACATCATCAATAGGGGTAGACTCAAAATTTATTATTACTTCAAAAGAAAGAAGGCTGAAAAATATATGTAATGACAATGACTAAAATCCCATTCAAATATCTATCGATCTATCTATAACCTAGGCTCTCGAGATTCACTGAGAGAACGGTTCAAAAATATAGGTATCCTTACAGTAGCATCAAAATACATACTAGACGTGATAATGTACACACATAAACATATTAATAATTTTAAGAAACAGTCTGAAGAATTTTAAGAGGGCGTTCAAAATTTCGTCAGGAATAAGCGACAATTACCGATTTTTGACGGTCTAAATCTAAGAAACGGAAAGATTTTATAGATTCCGATTACTTATTTGCATAGCTCAACTCCTTTTATTGTGCGTAGCGGCCTCTGATTTAAGAAAAACTGAATATGTTGACCGAATATGCCCGATTACCGACAGTAGTTTTCGGAAAAGAGCGCCGAGCCATAAGTTTGACCGCCTAATTCTCCATGATGTTACATGAGAACCTAGCTGTTTTTTTTTCTTTTCACTATTTTAATATGTCCGTATTGTGCGTAGCGGCCTCGAATTTTCCTTTTTTTTCACGTATGTATATGTAAATTGATCTCAATTACACCATATTTTGCAACAATATCGTACTAAAAACACAAGGATTTTCTCTTTATTGTTGAATTATTAGTAAATTGAATCTTAAATAAAATTAAAGTTCATACTTTTACCAACACAATACAGTAAAAAAAATACAACTTTTTCCAACATTTATATTTTTAAATAATCTTTCAAACATAGTATAAATTTTCCGTCGCGCGCGATCTCTTGCCAGTACCGGCTTAGCCGTTGTCCGGGTTGGACCTGTACGTCGTGTAATTGTGGCTATTCACGAAGGCTAACCGACAACTAAAATATTATTTTGATCTCCGACTAGGCATAGTTGTTATCAACGTCGGGGTCAAACTATACTAGTGAGTCATTCGTGAGGCTAATCGAGACAACTTACGAATTGCATAACTGCCATGTCAATTATTTTACGAGTGATCGTGATACTTGGTGATTTTTTATAAGCTTTTATTTAGTTCACCTATCCGTTGCCTGTAATTCAATCTTTCAAGTTAAATTTGATCCACTTCCTGGTTTCCGATTGAGCTGAAATTTTGCATGCATGTATAAATTGGATGACAATGCAATATTATTATGACATAAAGCTGATCTGATGATGGAGCTGGAAGGTGGCCATAGGAACTACGTAATTAAACGACGCAACCCCATCGAGTTTGGGCTCCATTAATTCGTCTTGACGAGTACTTGGTAACCAGGGTCTGATGATGGAGCTGGAAGGTGGTCATAGGAATTCCGTAATTAAACGACGCAACCCCATCGAGTTTGGGCTCGTTTAATTCCTCTTGACGAGTACTTGGTAACCAGGGTCTGATGATGGAGCTGGAAGGTGGTCATAGGAATTCCGTAATTAAACGACGCAACCCCATCGAGTTTGGGCTCGTTTAATTCCTCTTGACGAGTACTTGGTAACCAGGGTCCGATGATGGAGCTGGAAGGTGGTCATAGGAATACTGTAATTAAACGACGCACGCAACCCCATCGAGTTTGGGCTCGTTTAATTCGTCTTAATGAGTACTCTGGTACTATATGGTAACCAAGGTCTGATGATGGAGCTGGAAGGTAGCCATAGGAACTCCGTAATTAAAAGACGCAACCCCATTTCATCAGTCCACTTTGTGGGGGGTCCGCTGCGCCATCTGGTACGTGGTCTCCGCTCGAGAACCTTTCCGCCCCAACGGCTTTAAAGTATTTCATTTCTCTGTACAAGAAACTACAAACCACCGACATAATATGCAGGGTTGTTGTAAATAACAATATGAATAAAAAACTTTTTAACCGACTTCAAAAAAGGAGGAGGTTATATGTTTCACTATTTTTTTTTTATGTACGCACGTTCGCCGATTTCTCCGTCAGTTGTGGCCCGATCAAAAAAATATATTTAAAACATGTATACTTCGAGATGGACCCATCGTCACCAAGTCAGGATCTGATCATGGGATCCCAGGGAAATCGAGGGCATACACACACACATATAATCACGCCTTTATCCCTAAAAGGGTTAGGCAGAGCACATGAAACTTTTGTTCCAGTGCCACTTTTAGCATAAATATGGGTATAAAAGATCGACAAAATGTGACATTGCAGTGACAGGTTGCTAGCCCATCGCCCACAACACACTTCAACCCTGTTCCCTTAGTCGACTCTTACGACACCCACAGGAGGAAAGGGGGTGGTGCTAATCGAGGGCAACCCTCAAATATTACGTACTTATTACGTGTTTCATGAATTCTCTAAAGCTTTTCAGGTATGAATTTGCGTCTGGTAGTCATCAGTTCATGTTGGTGGGCTGATGATGGAAGGTACAACTCCTCAACGTTTAGGAGTTGGAGGAGTTTTTTTAAATCTTATACACCGTTCATCATATTCTTTCAAGTTATTCAGGTGAGCACACGTCAGGATCTGATGATGGGATCCCAGGGAAATTGAGGGTGTAGTTGTCGGGTTTGTGACTCGGGCGTAGACATAAATAAACGTCCGAATGTTCCAACAATCACTTTTAATTTGCACAAACACGGTACAAAGATAGAAGGAGAAAGTTTATAATTTTGCTATAGAATGTCCGAAAGCACATAGAAGAAAGTCACAAGCAGTACAAGCACAAAGCACAATAATTAAAGGCTAAATGTAAGCGCAAGCGTATAGCGGGAGCGAGTACAATAATTTGCATACGAGCGGCGTGCGCACAGAGGTGAAGCGACATAAGTACTGGCGCGGGCGCGCGACCGGCCACCGGCCGCCGCCGTCCGCGCAGATAACGGGACACCGCATCTAATATGAAATCGGTTTGCTTGTCCGCGTGTACATACAAAATATTACATGTAAATATTAAGTTTAGTTATTTAGCTAGTATTAATGTTACATATTTAAGTGCATGTTGTAAATACCTAATTATAGATTTGTTTATATAATAATAAGTTTTTAGAATTACGTTTAGTTTTAAGTTTTATATTAAGTTAACACGTTTAATCAATAAAACTTATTTAATAATTATTATATCTAAGAGTAGGTACTAAGTACACTACATCACCCCTCCCCAGAGACCGTCAAGGGCGATAATAGTCGGGAAACTGAATACGGCGTCCTGACCGCGTCGTTTTGACAGTGTCATTTTTGGCACTTGGTAGTGCCTGGTGATCCTTGGGTGAACTTGAGTGATGGAAATGTGTGTTGTTTGGTGATGTGTGATGTGGGGTGTCTGGGTCACGCAGTATGAAGGCCGGCTTAAGGCGGTCTATCGATACTGAAACCAGTTTACCATTTAACGTTATTTTGAAGACCTTGTCACCTCTGGTAATAACCTCGTAAGGTCCGGTGTACGCAGGTTTTAGGGATCCGCCTATCGTGTCGTCCCGGAGGAAAACATAGGCTGAAGAAGATAGGTCTTTGAAGACGAAAGTTGTACGCCTACCACTGTGCCGTGCGGCTGGTGATGGGCGCAAGTCTCTGACGAAACCTCGCAGGCGTGACATGTAGTCCGTCACGTCAATGGTCTCGTCTACCTGGGGGTTGAAAAAATCTCCTGGGAGGCGCAAAGGTTGACCATAAAGAAGTTCAGCCGTGGAAGCCTGAATGTCTTCTTTGTAGGCGCTTCGTACTCCCAGTAAAACGAGTGGAAGTGTTTCCACCCAGCTGTTACCACCGTGGCAGGTTATGGCAGCCTTAAGTTGCCTGTGGAATCTCTCCACGAGACCGTTACAGGCTGGATGGTACGCTGTCGTCCTTCGGTGTTGGAACCCTGCGATGGATGATAAATGCTGGAATAGGGCCGACTCAAACTGACGTCCTCTATCCGTAACTATATCCGTTGGGCAACCAAACCGGGATATCCAGCCGGTCAACAATGCCCGTGCCACCGTCTCGGCCGTCATGTCTGCCAACGGTATTGCCTCTGGCCATCGCGTGAACCTGTCGACGGCTGTGAGGCAATATCGAAACCCTTGGCACAATGGTAAGGGGCCTATTAGGTCTATGTGGACAAATGCCAGTCTGGCCCTGGGTACTTTAAAGTTACCTAACGGGGCAGAGACGTGGCGAGTGACCTTAGAGCGTTGGCAAGCGAGGCAGGTACGTACCCACTCACGGCAGTCTTTTTTGACACCTGGCCAGACGTAACGCTCCGCGACCAATCTGGCGGTGGCGTTGGCGCCAGGGTGGCTTAAGGAGTGGAGACTGTCGAACACCGCCTTGCGTAGCTCCTTTGGTATAAATGGCCTCTCGGTAGTGCCGCTGACGTCACAGTACAGGTAATCTTGCGACCCGGGGATTTTTACCTTGTCCAGCCGCAGTGACGACCCTGCTTCCCTTAGTTGTTGAAGCTCCCGGTCAGCCTGTTGCGCAGAAGCGATTCTCTCAGCAGTCACAGGTTGCGAGATTTCCTCTATGCGCGAAAGTGTATCCGCCACGACATTATCCTTACCTGATATGTGCCTGATATCAGTCGTAAACTGGGCTATCAGGTCAAGGTGCCTAAACTGTCGTGGAGAGCAGTTCTCTTTACGAGAGTGGAAGGCAAAAGTGAGTGGCTTGTGATCGGTGTAGATCACAAAGTCACGAGCCTCCACCATATGCCGAAAATACTTCACACTCTCGTTAATCGCTAGAAGTTCGCGATCATAGGGCGAATATTTTACCTGAGCTGGACTCAGCTTCCGTGAGAAGAATGCCAACGGCTGCCACTCGTTCTGCTTCATCTGCTGGAGTACTGCACCCATAGCCGTGTCCGAAGCGTCTGTCACTAAAGCGAGTTTCGCGTGGCAGTCTGGGTGTGCCAGCATAGTCGCATGGCATAGACCGTCCTTACAGGCCTGAAAGGCATCTGCCTCCTGTGTGGAAAACTGAACGGGATGTGAACCTTTCACGGATCCTACCAGCAGAGCGTTAAGGGGTGCCTGATGCTTAGCCGCGCCTGGAATAAACCTGCGGTAAAAATTGAGCATCCCCAAGAAACGTCGCAACTCTTTCACTGTCTTTGGCGTAGGGAAGCTCTGTATAGCCTCGACCTTGGAAGGCAGTGGTGTGGTCCCTTCGGCTGTTATACGGTACCCGAGGAAGGTAACTTCAGGTACGCCGAAGACACACTTTGCTGCATTCACCACCATGCCAAAATCTTTGAGCCTGCGAAAGAGCTGATGTAGGTGTTGCTCGTGGGTCTCCCGATCCTGCGAAAAGACTAAAAAGTCGTCGAGGTAGGCGTACACAAAGTCTAGTCCCCTGACCATCTCATCGACGAAGCGCTGAAACGTCTGACCGGCATTACGAAGTCCAAACGTCATGTAAGGAAATTCGTAAAGGCCGAAGGGCGTCGTAATGGCGGTCTTCGCGATGTCGTCAGGGTTCAGGGGAATCTGGTTATACGCCTTGACCAGATCAATGGTTGAAAAAATTGTACAACCGGCAAGACTGTGTGCAAAGTCCTGGATGTGACGGATAGGGTACATGTCCGGTATGGTTCTCGCGTTCAGCATGCGATAATCCCCACACGGACGCCATCCATCATTCTTCTTCGGGGCTAGGTGTAGTGGAGAAGACCAAGGGGACTCAGATGGCCGGCAGATGCCGCTCTTCAACATAGCGTCAAACTCTGCCTTGGCTATCTTCAATTTGTCCGGCGCCAGGCGGCGAGGTGTACTCGATACAGGTGGCCCAGGTGTAGTGCGTATGTGGTGTACTGTACTGTGTGTAGGTGTGTGGTGTATACCATGTGGGCGTGTTATTTCGGGATAGTGTTCGAGTATAATGTGATATGTAGAATCACCAGACATTACCTTCACCGAAGTGACGTCCACCGATTTTCGCGCGAGCAACGCCGGGGTCGCAAGCGATGTCGTGCCGTCGATGAGGCGTTGATTCCTCACGTCGACGACGAGACCATAATGCGATAAAAAATCCACACCTATTATCGCCCTCTTCACATCTGCAATAATAAATCGCCAAGCGTAGTCACGGCGCAAGCCTAGGTTTAAAATAAAATTTACGTAACCGTACGTGTTGATTTTAGTACCGTTCGCTGCGCTTAAAACTAAATCAGTTTTTATACATCGCGTTTTTAATTGTGAACGAGGGAATACACAAAGGTCACTACCGGTGTCTACTAAAAACTGTGTTTTTGAATGCTGGTCCGTTATAATAAGGCGACCTGTGCTCGGGCAGTCGTCGGCCGCCATTACAGATTGCCCCGCCCGTTTCCCGCGAAATCACAGGGCTGCACACACCGAGTAGCCTTGTCCCCGAACTTATGGTGGTACCAACACGTCGGAAATTTCCTATAATTGGAGTTCGACCTTCGTGCTGATGATGAGCGTCCACGTCCATTTTGTCTACGAGGTGTCCTGGATCGCCCGTGCTCGCGCGACATTCTGTCCACCTTTAGCATTAATGTCTGCATCTGCTGGGATAATGCCGCTACTTCCTGGCTCAAGGAATGTGGTGCTGATGATGACGTTGATGCTGCTGTCATCGATGCTGCTGCTATTTGCGGTCGGTGTGGGACGACTTCGTGGATACGGTCGGCCAGCTCAGCTACTTCGTCCAACGGTAGCCTTGACTGGGATGCGATGATGGTCTGCGTACTTGTGGGTAACCTGCTGGTCCATATGGAACGCATGAAGTCTTCAGGCACGCCTGTCCCAGCCAAACTCTTCAAATGCCGAAGGAACTGCGTCGGCTTCCGGTCTCCCAACTCTTCGTTGGTAAGGAGCTGGTGGATCCTTTTCTCCCGTGAAACCGATAACCGTTTGATGAGTTCGATTTTTAACTGCTGGTACTTATCTGCCGCTGCCGGTGAGGTAATGATATCCTCTACGATTGATGCTGTAGCCGAATCCAGCTGGGCCAAAGCGTAATGAAATTTGGTGGCATCCGTTGTTATATTGGCCAACACAAATTGACTCTCCAGCTGCATGAACCAAAGCGCCGGTTTATCGGGGTAAAATGGCGGTACCCGCACTCCAACTCTGCTTATTTCGGCCTCGTTATCTGGCATGATGTGTTTTTTCTCGGGGTCACCACTGTAGTTGTCGGGTTTGTGACTCGGGCGTAGACATAAATAAACGTCCGAATGTTCCAACAATCACTTTTAATTTGCACAAACACGGTACAAAGATAGAAGGAGAAAGTTTATAATTTTGCTATAGAATGTCCGAAAGCACATAGAAGAAAGTCACAAGCAGTACAAGCACAAAGCACAATAATTAAAGGCTAAATGTAAGCGCAAGCGTATAGCGGGAGCGAGTACAATAATTTGCATACGAGCGGCGTGCGCACAGAGGTGAAGCGACATAAGTACTGGCGCGGGCGCGCGACCGGCCACCGGCCGCCGCCGTCCGCGCAGATAACGGGACACCGCATCTAATATGAAATCGGTTTGCTTGTCCGCGTGTACATACAAAATATTACATGTAAATATTAAGTTTAGTTATTTAGCTAGTATTAATGTTACATATTTAAGTGCATGTTGTAAATACCTAATTATAGATTTGTTTATATAATAATAAGTTTTTAGAATTACGTTTAGTTTTAAGTTTTATATTAAGTTAACACGTTTAATCAATAAAACTTATTTAATAATTATTATATCTAAGAGTAGGTACTAAGTACACTACAAGGGTAACCCTCAAATTTTATAGGCACGCGTGTAGTTGACATCGGTATTTTCTATTATGACTCGTGTATTTATCCTTGGAAATCGTAATTTTGGTGAAGTTGAACTGGTGATGAAGAGACCAGGCTAATGGAGAGATCCATTCTCCTCCTCCTGGAGCAGTCCTTAAGGATGTAAAATACGAATTTCACGAAAATCAGTTGAGTGATCCAACTAGAGAGTGCAAAAACCGGTCAAATTTCAAAACGGGTTATTAACCGGTTTTTTTAAAAGCTAAAAGAATTGTATTGGAGGATAATTTTACTGTAAGAATGTTAGTTCTGGTTTATTAGTAGGCGATGTGTAGTTCAATAAGTAACTAACTTTTTTTAAACTTTTTATACATCATCATAATTGTCCTTTTACAGTCAAGGAAAATGATTCGCTTACCGTTTCGCTGAATTATTGCTTGAGAGATGGACATATCTTAAGGTTTATATTCGCTTCAGCAAGCGAAAGTGTTGACAACGACGATTGATAACGTGAAAGTTCGGAGGCTGGTCCGAAATTATTGACGTTAATATCATCTACGATAAGATGATTAATTCAAAGTCTATGTCATGGTAGTGCTGTACATGACTCGTAAGGCCGATACGTATTTTATCGCTATCATTACTAACTTTAATTAAACTTACTAAAAATTAATAAGTTACAATTTACTAGTTTTTTTGCTAAATAACGGTCTCGGCTCACAATTTCAAGTATTTTATAAATGTAACTCATTTCGGTTAGTAACCGGTTCCTTTATAGTGTCCAAACCCGGTTATTTACCGAACTCAAAAAGTTCCGGTTAACCTGTTTGCATTCCCTAGAGCAACCTATAGAGGGGACAGCCGGATAGCCGGACAAACGAAAGCATTATTGCCCTATAGTTGAATATCGAACTCGCTCACAAAATTTCACTTGAATCTGTTTAGAGATGCAACCTATAGAGGGGACAGCCGGATAGCCGGACAGCCGGACATACGAAAGCATTTTTGCCCTTTAGTTAAATATCGAACTCGTTCATAAAATTTCACGAGACTTGGTTCAGAGATGCAACCTGTAGAGGGGACAGCCGGATAGCCGGACGGCTGGACATACGAAAGCACTTTTGCCCTATAGTTACATATCGAACTCGCTCACAAAATTTCACGAGAATCTGTTGAGAGATGCGACCTACATATAGAGAGGACAGCCGGACCACTTAAAAAAAAGCATTTTATATCAAAAAAAGACGTAACTACTTAAATACCTATTATACTTTGTCAGAGTATTTTAATATGTATAGAAAATATGTGCACAAAAAGCAAATACTTGCATTGTTCAAGTTAGGGCACCACGTTAGCGAAGTAATACTTACCATCTTTTAGTGCAAGTATTAATATCGGTCGCGCATTCGCTCCAACGGTGCGCTATACAGCTACAGTAAGCTTGTGTGCGTGCTAGTAGTATTTACACACACACTACGCACTACGCACTACGCGTCTCAAAATACCGAATCCTGAGCGAGCGCTTTTTTCAATAGCACTCTTAATACAAGAAATAAGCACAAACTACTCATGCCCAAATTTCGACTGCAGAAAGTAAAAAAAACGTTTATGGGGAACTGTATAAGTTTTTATAATAAAGTACCCTTAGACGTTTGGAAATTGTCTTATTGTTCATTCAAACGATACATTAAGAATGCTCTTCTGAAGAAAGGGTATTATAAGATCAACGACTACTTGGAAGATAATGAAGCGTGGCCTACCATTCAGGTTCGATAGTCGTCGCTTTTATGCTGTTGGTTTAATTTTATTAATATTTTAACATTTTAATTGAATTATTTTTCTTGAAAAAAATTAATTTTAATTCTGACATAATAGAAACTATACATCTCTGTGACTAATTATTTTTTATTTTAATTTATTGTGACATTAGAGACTACATCTCTGTACCTAATTATTTTCTTTTTAATTTTAATTTTACTTTGACATATCTGTACCTAATATTTTTTTGTGTGACAATAGAGACTCTTTACATCTCTGTATTAGTTATATTTAATTGTCATAAGTTGTATTAATCTGTCATTGGAGACTATACATCTCCCGGTGCGTATGTGCCCATGTTTGTAAGGCTGTTGCTCATTAAGAATTGTTATGTTATATTCATGCTTATTGTTGACTTCTGAAAGAGCCCATGTGGCCTACTTACAGAATAAACATTTGATTTGATTTGATTTGATTTATCTCAAACAATTACGCAGCTACAACGGTTTTAATGTTGCTTGTTAGAGAGAGAAAACGCTGGCATATCGTGACTTCAGAATCCTCGAGCGTCGTAGTAAATGACAATCGTTTGATATATTAAAGGGACAGAACATCATCATATCAGCCGAAAGACGTCCACTACACATAGGCCTCCCCCAAAGAGTGCCAAATTGACCAATCCCGCATCCCGCGGACTCCCGCAACCTTTACCAGGTCATCAGTCCACCTTGTCGGGGGCCTACCCACGCTGCGCCTTCCGGTACGTGGTCGCAACTCGAGAACCTTTCCGCCCCAACGGCCATCGGCTCTACGTGCTATGTGCCCCGCCCACTGCCACTTAAGTTTAGCGATCCGGAGGGCTATATCGGTTACCTTGGTTCTGCTGCGGATAGCCTCATTTCTGATGCGATCACGCAGAGAAACTCCCAACATGGCCCTCTCCATTGCCCTTTGGGTGACTTTGAGCCTTCGTATGAGGCTCATAGTAAGCGACCACGTTTCAGTGCCATATGTCATCACTGGCAACACACACTGGTGAAAGACTTTCGTCTTGAGACACTGCGGAATATCGGACGAAAAGATTTGCCTGCGCTGCCCAGCCGAGTCGGATTCGACGATTGACCTCTTTCTCGAAGTTGGACCTACCTAATTGGATCGTCTGTCCTAAGTATACATAATCGTCTACAACTTCGAGCGTAAAGTGTCCGATTGTAATGGGAGTTGGCACTACATGGGCATTTGACATGATCTTCGTCTTATCCATGTTCATTCTTAGACCAACTCGCTCGGATGCTTTACTGAGGTCATCGAGCATCGTACTTAAGTCCTCCATGGTCTCAGCCAAGACTACTATATCGTCAGCAAACCGAAGGTGAGTGATGTACTCGCCGTTGATGCTGATGCCTAGCCTTCTCCAGTCCAGAGTCTTGAAAACGTCGTCCAGTGCAGAGGTGAACAGTTTTGGAGAAATAACATCTCCTTGCCTGACTCCCCGCTGCAGCGGCATAGGTTTCGAGTTCTGGTCCTGGAGTCGGACTGACATAGTGGCGTTCTCGTACAAACACTTCAGCACTTCGATATAGCGATAGTCAACTTGGCACCGCTGGAAAGACTGTAGTACAGCCCAGGTTTCAATCGAATCGAAGGCTTTTTCGTAGTCCACGAACGCTAAGCAGAGAGGCAGGTTATACTCCTCGGTCTTCTGTATAACCTGACGAAGCGTGTGTCTCTCTCGGGAACCGTCTTGTTCGGGAGGCTGGAAGTCATCTAGCCTGCGTATGAGACGATTTGTATCTTAGAGCATGCATAACTGGACTAGCCATATATTCGTATTTGAGTACAAAAAAGTCTGCCGAGTTTTGCGGGGGGTGAACAAATAACACATGCAAAAGATTACTCACTAACGCAAAAACGATCTGTTTATTTACACACGCATACATGAATGAAAAGGAAAACAAATTCTCATTTTGATGCACACAAACATATCACACATTGAAAGACTTAGTGAAAACACGGGTTAAGAATACGCAAATGCCAAGTGATCGGCTAAACCTATAGGGCGAGGTTTGATTCGATAACTAATTTCGGTAATTCTATCGATATTTTCACAAATGTATACAACTGTCCGCTCCGTCAAAATAAACTTCACATAAAAATAAAGTAGGTACGGCAAAATCAATTAATTTTCGCCTTTTACTTGGATGAATTCGGTACTGAGATACATCAAAATGTCTCTAACATATGGATAATGGAACTTGTATGACCAGGCACCCAATGTGCTTGCCTGCTGCATGAGGCGGTCCATGTTTTGTTTAAATTCTGGGTCTCGGAAAACTGCCAAGTATACTTTTCAAATAAATTGTGTTCACTCGGCAATTTCATATCATACTTTTATCGATAATTATTAATTATAGACACTACCCTCATCTCTGTTTACGAGTCTCGTGATCGTGACACTGATCTATCATTTTAGATAATCCTTGCAAATATTATTATAAACTCTGTTGCAATTGCAATTAGGTTAATTTTTCAAAGCATGAAAACGGAGTCTCGTGGAGAGTGCGTAAATTAAACTAATTTGGATTAATCAATGCTAATGTTATTCAAAGTCAAAGTCAAAATCATTTATTCCATTGACATACAATATGCACTAGAATATGTCTTATAACTAGGTTCAGGTTTAGATTATGTCAATTTGAGATTAGTAACATTTTATAATTTTAATTCAGAGATTAATATTCTATAATTTTAATTTGATGTCATAGTACTCTTTTATATTATACAGTGCATTTTCGGTTAAGATTTGTTTAAGGTATGATTTATATTTAATGTCACTTAGTATGGTAACAGAATCAGGTAAATGGTTATACAAATTAATGCTCTGATAAATGAAACTTTTTTTTGATTTGGCTAGCCGCACATTTGGAAGGCAAAGTTTAAGTCTATTTCGTGTAGGGTACTTATGAATACCACCTACTTTCTTGCTGCCACTCAGGTGTTTTCGAGCGTATAAAAAGTTTTTATGGATAAATAAAGAGTAAAATGTCATTATGCCACTTTCTCTAAAAATACCCCGGCAGGTCTCTCGCGCAGGAACACTGTAAATATTTCTGAGTGCCCTTTTTTGCAATATGAAAACTCTAGAGCCCGTTGCTGCATGCCCCCATATCAGTGCTCCGTAAGACATTAGGGAATGAAAGTAGGCGTAATAGACCGATCTACTAGCTTGGACACCGCACAACTCCCTAATTTTTCGTACAGAGAAAGCCGCTCTTGTAAGTTTTTTACATAGACTATCGATATGCTTGTCCCATTTTAGAGAGCTGTCTATTGTTAGACCTAAGAATTTTGTCTCATTAGTATTTAGGAGCCGGTTCCCATCGTAGTCAACATGCAAGTTGTCTTTGTTTGATAGTAGGCTGTAACGCATAATTTGGGTCTTACTAGCGTTTAGCTTTAATTTGTTAGCACTAAACCAAGTCTTAATTAAACTCAGGATATTTTTTACATTACATATTGTGTCTTCGATTTTGATGTCAGATGTTATAAAAGTTGTATCATCGGCATATTCTATAATATTACATTTTAGTCAATTAGGGATATTGTATGGGAGATCGTTCGTGTATATTATAAACAATAAAGGTCCTAAAATAGATCCTTGGGGCAAGCCTTTGGAAATGTTAACGCTTAGAGATTTTGCCCCATTCACTTGTACAATTTGATTTCTGTCATGTAAGTAGGAACTAATTAATTTAAGGTTGTTATTTTTAATACCATAAAATGACAATTTATCTAATAGAATATTATGATCTACCATGTCAAAGGCTTTTGACAGATCACAAAATACGCCCATACACTTTAACTTTTTCTCTAGCCCAGTGTGAACATGTTTCATAAAAGCTGCTATGGCGTCTTCTGTGGAGAGACCCTTACGGAAACCAAATTGCTCCGCTGAGATTAGGTTGTTTTGTGTGAAAAAGCTACAAAGTCTTGAAAAAATGAGTCTCTCGAATATCTTACTGAAAGTAGGAAGCACTGATACAGGCCTATAGTTGTCTGTAGTCATTGGATCTCCCTGCTTATAGACCGGGACAATTTTAGCTCTCTTAAGAGATCCAGGAAACACACCTTGTTCAAAGCATTGATTTATAATGTCTGTAATAATGGGTAGTATGGGTATAATGCTTTGTTTAACAATTTTAGTCGATATGCCCCATAAGTCATAAGCATTCTTAGTTTTGAGGCTTGTGCAAACTTTTAAGACCTCTTTGATACATGATAAAGATAAAGATAAAGATAGTTTATTGTTTCAACTGTGTACAGTGGTGTTACATGTCATATAAATTAAGTTTCAACAGTTGCCCATTTCGGACGTACAATGTCAAGATACTTAAAACTAATAAAATTATAATGGTTAATAATAATCACATTCTAGACATATTTGCAATAAATGGCATTCATACACAATTAAAATATAATATAATCATAGTCCATTTCGAAAATATTCGTTTAAATTATAAAAACATTTACTTAAAAGCCAGTCTTTCAGTTTTTTTTTAAATTGAATCCCTTCCAATGATTTGATGTTGTCCGGTAAGTTGTTGAATATTATAATTCCATTTGCGTATGTGCTCTTTCTTAATATATGACTAGAAGGCCGTACAGTACATAAGTCATGTCTATATTGGGTTCGGAGATTTCTTTTAAAGTCAGATTTTTTTAAGAATACTTCTTTGCGATCTTTAACAAATAGACAAATTTGTAGTATGTATATACACGTCAAGGTTAAAATTTCATATTCTTTAAAAATAGGCCTAAGGGAGTCAATATCATTGATTTGAAACATCCTTCTCAAACATCTTTTTTGCAGCATGAATGTGGACTGAACATTAACTGAGTTGCCCCAGAATATTACACCGTAAGACAAATGAGGATAGACATTTCCATAATATGCCTGTTTGACAATGTCTACTGATGTTATGCTGGATAATATTGATAACGCATAACAGCTCTTGATTATCTTATTGTTTATTTTTTCTATATGTAGCTTCCAATTTAAGTTTTTATCAATAGTGACTCCTAAAAAGTTCGTGTTACTAACTTGCTCTATCGTTTTACCATCTATATTTATATTTAAACATAGCGGTTCTTGCTTATAGTTAACAAATTGAACAATTTTAGTTTTATCTAAATTAACTTTTAAGTTAAATGAAGATAACCAATTTATTACTTTTTCAAGTGTCTTGTGTATTTCATTACTAATATCAGAGCTATTATGATTGTTGTCAGATATAAATATGGTAGCGTCATCTGCAAACATAACACATAAGTGATCAACTATTAAGGGAAACTGGTTTATGTATACTAAAAACAATAATGGTCCCAGGACGCTGCCTTGTGGCACCCCTTGGTGTATTTGCTCATATTTAGATTGTATCTTAGTTATTGTTTTCGTTGTTTTATCATATGTGTCCAGAATTATAGCTTGACTTCTATTAGTAAGGTAAGACTGTAGTAATTTTAAGCCTGGGCCGCGGATTCCTACGTGTTCAAGCTGATCTGATAATATTTTATGAGAAACACAGTCAAATGCTTTTGAAAGGTCTATAAATAGCCCAACTGACGCTGTTTTCTTTTCTACATCCCTCCATACTTGTTGCAAAAAATTGAGAATTGCTGATGTAGTGCTTTTGCCTTTTTGGAAACCGAGCTGGTTCTTACTTAATATATCATATTTTTTTAGGAACGAGATTATGCGATTAAGAATGACTTTCTCAAATATTTTGGAAAAATTAGGCAAAAGTGCAATCGGTCTATAGTTATTTAAATCTTGTTTAGACCCTTTTTTATGTAGGGGTTTTATTAATGCTTTTTTTAAATCTTCAGGGAAAACCCCACTTTCTAATGTTAAGTTTATAATATGCGTCAACGGTTTTGCACATGTCTTAGTCCATTTGAAAGTTTCGCGAGGTGGAACTAGTGTCATCAGTTCTAGAGCGCTTAATCACTGAATATTTGTGCGACGTCCCTTGAGTCCTGAAATAGCCGGCCCTCGTGGCTTAACTGTATATCATCATTTTTAGGTTTACGTAGTTTTCCCAAACGAACAAATAGCACATTTTTTTCGCATTTTGTTCATTTGGTCAAAATATCATTTGGCACATTAGGTACCAGGGTGGAAAAAATGGCTTGTCATAAGCGAACTCTGTTTTTGGTCGGTTAGGTTAGGGTTCACTTGTGTCCCTCAGACGAGAAATAGACACCCTACGCAGCGGGGTGGCGTCGATTCGCTGGAGACTCTCGATGAAAAGGGCGAAACCGACGGCTTGCTTGCATGCATGCTGCTTATTTGGATTATAATATATTGTTACTTAAGTACCTATAGTACAAAAGAACATAAACTTACCTGTAAATTATTTACTTTTGTTTTTTACAAACTACCCGCTTAGCAAAATTATGTAATCTCACTCAAATAGATTTCGTATGCACTACACAATTAGGATCTAAATCATATGCCATGCAATAATTTGGAAAAAGAATGTTATGCTAAATAATACGTTTGACCAAATGAAACTTGACCATGTAAAACTTTGCCAAACAATAATTTGCGAAGTAATATTTTGCCATAGGAGATATTGCCAAGTGATATAATGCGAAACAATAATTTGACTAGTGTTTTTTTGCCAAATGATCATTTGGGAAACATTTTTTGGGAAGTGACACTTTGGGAAATGATTTTTGCCCATACAATAGAGAACCTAAATCGATTCCATAATCGTTTAATTTGACGTGTCGTGAAAATTGTTTCATAAAAATAATATTAAAGCTATACAAAAATACTAAAATTACTTACAAATAGAATGTTATACCTTATTTTCGAAGCTTGAAGTGGTTGAACGTTTATTTCACGTGCTTACAGCACATTCGTGCATTTCTATGATAGGTGTTGTCGCTTGCGAGGCGATTGTGTGAATGACCACTAATCGATTGTGAAACTGTCTTGGTATATTTTTTTGCATTGTGCAAGGTTTTCAACAGAGGGGTAAGTTATTGAAAGTGCACTCCAGTGATGTATGCTTAGATAAGATTTGTAATGACCCTCGAAAACAGCTTATAGACATGGCTCAGAAGTGAGATGAATCTGTAGTTCTTCAGCAGAGTGTTGTCACCCTTTTTGAAGAACTGCACCACCACCCCTCTGTTCCATGCCTTTAGAGTTCTCCCTTCCAGTAAGACGGAATCGAACAACTTCTGAAGGGCCGAAAGGACCGGTTTTCCACCCGCCTTCAGAAGTTCGGCTGTTATTCCGTCTTCACCGGGTGCTTTGTTGTTATTTAGCTGTTTAAGAGCCATTACAATCTCGTACAGGCTGATGTCCGGGATGTCGTCGGGACAGAAGATACCCCCTATTAAAACGTTGGACACTTATAACTTGATGACACCACAGAATGGTTAACCAAGTGCCCCAAAATCTCACCTGATCACATTCACACGGAAATACTTCCACAATCGACTTGTGGCAAATATCTGGGATTCCACTTGGACCAAAGAATCAAATCACAAGAACAAGAGAGTCGAAATGAATCATCACTATCATCAGTTCAGAAATCTCCTCTGGTTTCTTGGCAGACAGTCGGCCTTATCTCTAACCAATAAGCTGAAAGTGTATTGTTCAATAATAACACCAATATGGACATATTGCATCCAACTTGGTCACCAGCAAATCCAATATATTGGGAGATTAGAGCTCTGAATAACATCCTACGGGTTTTATCATCACCACCCAGTTACGCTCGCAACTCAGAAATCCATGAGTATCTGGAAACCCCAATCATTTTCGAAGCGGCAAAACGAGACACAGCTAAGTACAAGACAAGTCAACCCAACCCTCTAACACATTTGCTTCTAAAGCCAAACCCGATGAAGAGACTCAAGAGAGCCAATGTGCTGCCTGACTAGGGGAAGCTACGGCAATCGCCCTACCTTGCATCGCCAACCTCTTTCAACTCTCAGTTGTTGTGACTGATTGCAGATTAACAATTTATATTAAAAAAATAAAAAAGTTCTAAGGTAGTGATTATTTAACCTCGTGCATTGGTTTTTTCTCCATTTGACTACATTCATAATCCTTTTTCAAAAAAGTGCATAATTATTAATTACTAGCTTTGCCTGCGACTCCGTCCGCGTGGAACTCGTTTATGTCGCACCTCCATTCAAACTTTTACCCCCCATTTCACCCCCTTAGGGGATGATTTCGGGGATAAAAACTATCCTATGTCACTCTCCATAATTTCAACTGTCTCCACTTAAATCACGTCAATTCGTCGCTCCGTTTTGCCGTGAATGACGTACAAACAAACACATACATACACTTTCCCATTAATAATATTAGTATGGATTTTATTTAGTGTCTACACCCCTATTTCATAATTCGATTGAAGGGACATATAATGAATATCTATTAACATTGCAGGCTCAACTCAACTACGCGGCAAAAATGAAGCGAAAACCAACAAGCCTCAAGCGCGACTTCGAGAGAAGAAAGAGAAACAGGTTAAAGAAAATACTGCGAGACGTGGTCCAGTTCAAGATTCTACATCCGCTCAAGTAGAGTCGCCGATGAACACGGACATACAAGAGGTTCCTCCTGAACAACCTGCCGTCAATACATTCACTGGCAAAACCGACTCGAATGTGATTCACTTCAAATGCGACCAGTGTGGTCTGGGTTTCGATTTAAAGTATGACTTGGTGAAACATGTACAAACTCACGAGCTTTTGAAAAAGTGTAAGAGTGTAAAAGCGAGTCAGGATTTCACTTGCCAGAAATGTACTTGTACATTTGCAACTAAACTGCTTCTACTGAAGCATGCGAAGAGCCGACATGACGTGAGATACTTCGCTTGCTCGGAATGCGAGTATGCCACTTGTAAGAAAGGGGCTTTACAGGATCATTTAAGGACTCATACTGGAGAGCGGCCATTCAAATGTAGTCATTGTACCTCCGCGTTCTCACATAGTGGAAGTTTAAAAAGACATCTGAGGACACACACAGGACAGAAACCATTCAAATGTAGTCATTGTACCTCCGCGTTCTCAGACAGTGGAAGTTTACACAAACATCTGAGGATGCACACAGGACAGAAACCATTCAAATGTAGTCATTGTACCTCCGTGTTCTCACAGAGTGGAAGTTTAACAAGTCATCTGAGAACACACACGGGACAGAAACCATTCAAATGTAGTCATTGTACCTCCGCGTTCTCACAGAGTGGAAGTTTACAAATACATCTGAGGAGGCACACTGGTGAGAAACCTTTTGAGTGCAACATGTGTGAGTACAAGGCTAGTGTGCGATTTCATCTAATCAGACATCTAATGAGAAGGCACTCGGGACAAAAGCCGTACGGTTGAGGCACTTGTAGTTACAAATTTGCTACTAAACAATATTTTACAAGACATATTGAAAAACACCATAATACGTCTAGCTTTTTGCTTTTAACGATGCCATTCGAAGCAGTTGTGAAGATCAAATTTTGTACGGGACTAACTACCATAAGAGCACATAAAAAGACAAAATAGAGAGTCGAAGAATCACTGGCGCCGGCGACGGCCTTTACGGCTCCTCTAATTGACATAGTAACACCACGTCAATTTTTTTTTATTTTATTATGTATTTAATTGCTGTTTTAGTTGTTAAATACTGTGTTAAGGTACATAGCTGTTATACAATTATTTAATTGGATCCTATTGATAGCTTAAACTTTACTCTTAGACGATGAAAACAAATCGACAGCGAAGTACCGTGAACTCCTATGTACGATAACCTAATTTTAACTAACTTAAGTATTGTCTAATTAGTCATATTGTAAAATTAGGTTTTCGTATACAGGAGTTCATGGTACTTCGCCGTCGTTGTGCATATTTTTAAACTTTGTCTCATATATTTTTATGATTTGAATAATTGTGTAAATTACATTTTAATGTAATAATTTCAAGGATTACTTACAATATACGCGTTATTAATTTTAACACGAGGAGAGTACCCAATATTGTTAGCAGAATAGCAATAGAGTATAGTTCTTGTGTATTGTTCGTGTGAATTGGCATGTGTTTTGTTTGTGCTACAAATTTTAAATCAAATCAAATCAAATATATTTATTTTCCAAATTGAAATTACATGAAACCTTAGTAATTAAATTAAAATTAACTATGGAAAGTATACAATACAACAGCTTCTTAGAGCAAACAACAGCCCTCACACTAGGTCGAGCCTGTGTCGTGAGGACTTTGGGGCATTAAACAATAGATTTACCAACACGATGCGGAGGATACAGATTGATAATTTATTATAGAAATATGTTATAAATATTATATAAATATGTTATGTATTCGAGCAGGTTCCAACTACGTACATACAAGAGGAACTTGACCTAAGTGTTTTACCTGTAGAGTAGAACTACCACTATTGTCATGGAATTCCGCAATGTAACGCCTGATTCAATCAACTAGTTTGTTCTTGATTGATAGAGCGAAGCGAAGGAAGTTGTGCGTTCTCCTCAACAGGTGGCATTTCTCAACTGATTCTCGGGAAATTTTGTAAGCAGGTTCGTTAATTTTATATAATTTTTTGTTGATTCCTTTGAAAAATAAACCACAGATCATTATCTCAAAGAGCCTCTGGTTTCATTTCTCCAAGTGGCCTGGACCCCAACCGCGAGACGGAAACGAAGTTTCGTAAAACTAGTGCCTACGCCACATCTTGGGATTATGTGCCGTTTGTGTATCTCTCTGTATGTCACTCTTGCATCTTCCATCGACAGAGAGGGAGATACACGAACGGCACGTAATCCCAAGACTGCGTAGGCACTAGTTTTATGAAAGCGAATTTTATGTGACCTTTTCAACACGGGGAAAATTAGACCTTATTGGGATTACACTGGTTTCTTCACGATGTTTTCCTTCACCAAAAAGCTATTGTTAAATATCAAATGATATTTCTTACAAAGGCTTTTTTTATCTAGTTGTGAGATCCGGTGTTCGAACCCGCGACCTCCGGATTGTAAGTGGCGCGCCTCGCCTCGGCTGCAGTGGCGTCACCCGATTCAACAATGCAGCCTGTATGTTCCGTGCCTAAGGCCTGCCACACACTAGCGCGGCCTGCGGTGGCGGACAATAGTAAATTTGACAGCCGCGGAGAAGTTTACTATTGTCCGCCGCGCCAGTCTGTGAGAGGTCTAAAGCCCAGCAACACGCGGAGTCGCCCGCAGTGTTGTCGCTGGCGACAGGTCTGTGGACAAGTCCGCGTGTCTATGCGCTACGCCAACCGCTCGCGGTGGGCTCCAAAGGGGTTATGATCACTACGTGGTGGGCTCGGGCAAAGAGAATATAACCACTATTTGTGCCATACAGATTTTTGATAATATCTTTATGATGTTTGGTTAAGGTGTATCCCGTTTTCTATGACCTTTCTTGGCCGTCTGCCGATTTAGCTCCTTATGTTCCCTACCCGTATAGCAGCAGCCACACGTACGCAGCCCGTGTGGATATATACCATCATCATCCTCATCCTCCTAGCGTTGTTCCCGGTTGTGCCCCTACAGGAGCTCGGGGTCCGCTTTGACACCTAATCCCAAGTTTTGGCATAGGCACTAGTTTTACGAAAGCGACTGCCATCTGACCTTCCAACCCAGAGGGAAAACTAGAGCTTATTGGGATTAGACCGGTTTCCTCACGATTTTTTCCTACACCGAAAAGCTAACGGTAAATTCTTATTCCGTACATAAGTTCCGAAAAACTCATTGGTACGAGCCGGGATTCGAACCCACGACCGCCGCTTGACAGCCGTATATGCCTGAACCACTAGGCTACCGTAGCTATGCATAGTGTGGATACTTACATACCGCATCCTGCAATATTCTATCCGTATCTCGCTCGGTCTTATTATTATTCCGCGCCAGTGTGTATATTCTCTTTCAGGCCTTATGCGCAAATCATGGACCTATGATTAATCGGGACAGGCTATGGTAATAATAATACCACGAGTGAGCGAGACGGTGCTATACAAATCGTAATAAGTGTGACACAAAGAGATATATCATTCGTTGTCCTTGTCATAGTTCCACTTTTTTTCTATTTGGCACAACGGTTGTGGCATACAATGCTGTCAATGCTCGCGCGTTGCTACATAAGAATCCGAAATCTTTAATTTTGTTGTGAATAAAATGGTGTCCTTAAAGTAATTTACGCACGATAAGGTGTCTGGTGTTCCCTCTGTGCCAAGAAAATGGTAATTTGTTGAGTGATTGGCTGTAAAAGCCGGTTGGAACAATGTGATGAAAATATAACCTTTCACACGTAAGTAGAAGATCATTCACTTTTGTATATACGCAATACGTAAAAATAGCATGGTAAAATTACATTACGCTTAAAATCTTGTAAGATTAGACGATTACAATAGAAATAACATCATTGTTTACATTGTACAAGAGAACATTTGTTGACACATTATCCGCCCAAATTACGTAGGTTGTTTATGGTAAGCCGCGAGAGGTGCAAGAATGTCTTCTCGATTTAGCTTCTTTGCCATCATTTTAGGGATACCAGCCAATACAAGTTAAAAATACCCGATTTCTCGGGTAATTCATACTTTAACAAAATTCTCGTACTTGTTATTACATAACATTCGTATATAATGGGATCTATTCTTATATACTTAAATTTACTCTGTACTCATAATAAAGAGGTAAAGCTTTTATGTAGCGAGTAATCTTCGGAACTATTCAATCGATTTCATAAATTCTTTCACCTGGCTTTATTTAATCCTGCATCTGCGCCTCCGCTTGGGTTCTTTCTTATGCGCGCGTCTCCACCCAGGAGACGCGTGGACAGCTAGTAATAAGTAAAGACGATCGAAGGTTTAGAAAGAATCATTTTTTCTTAAAGCCGATGAAAAAAAAGGAATTGAAAAAATTTAAAAATCAATGTCGAATAATATGTAGGTTTCCACTGGAGGAGGACGTGCGTACGCGCAGTATTTGGGTTACGCAGCCAACAAAATACAGCCGCATGTGCTCAAAACATTTTGTCGCGACATCCTATACTATCAATCTGTAATAAATAATAATTTGAATAGTAAATGTTTTTTTTTTATATGGTTGTGTCTCATTTCGGTCCTTAGTGTCAATTTTATTTCTGCCTTAAACCTGTATCTCACTGGCGCGGCCTGCGGTGGCGGTATCACGGGACGACCCGCGAGTTGTGTTTGTGTCGCGGCGAGTTAAGACTCTTTCTAGTTAGAACGCTTAGAAAGAGACGGACAGTCTACCTCGCTGCAATACAGCTCGCGGGCCGTCCTGTGATAACTGTGCTGATAAGAAACACAGGTAAGACACTTGCAGAAGGACTATTAATTACCTACATTCTCTGTTACTAGAATAATATTTCATGTTATTAAGATGAATATTACTAGTACTTGTGAACAGCGCGCCTGCTAGGCAGTGAATGTGTAAAGTTTCAGTAAAAAGTACTTACAATAAAAGCGCATTATTTAAAATAAGCATATGGAAGCGATGGGGTAATTTTTAGTTACATGGCCACCCCACGGGAATCATCTACTTTGTTGCCGTCCCTCATTGTGGCGACACCTACGTCGCCTCTGTACCTACATATATATACTCTAAGGCGCAAATATTGTAACTGCATAACACGAAGCTGGCAACATTGACCGTATCGGACAATGTGAACATGCTCTCGCGGAGTATATTATGGGCCATCCACATTAAGTGATTTGTCAGCCCCAATTCATCAGAATCTGACTAATTGCTATAGTGTGGATGCATGTTCCAACCGTCAAACGAGTTGTACGGACTAATTGCATGAAAATCACAATTTGGACCATGGAATTTGCGTGATCTGCCAAGTTTCTTTTTCTCACAAATTTCATAAAAATAAATTTAAAGGATAATTAAAAAATATATGCCAAAGAACATTGTATTAATATTTTACCCTGTAATTTAGTTTTTTTTTAAAAACCGGTGTTTTGCAACTACAATTTCATTCAGTGTGGCCAGTTACAGTAAGAAAGCGAAAATTGCCGCATTCAAACGGTCCTGCGAAGCGGACTGCAAGATTGTTTCTAACCGATGAGATAGGGCGAGACAGCACGTCGATCATGAGGTGGCCGTGACATACTCTCGATTTTTGTGTGCTGCACGGCTATAACGCGACGGCGCGCGAGCTCTCTCAATTTTTCTCGCACTATCCGTCTCTCTCTTATTAGGACATGCGAGAGAAATCGAGATTATGTCACGGCTGTGTGTTAGACGTGCTGTCTTGCCCTATCTCATCGGTTAGTAACAATCTTGCAGTCCGTTTCGCAGGACCGTTTGAATGCGGCAATTTTCGCTTTCTAACTGTTAACTGGCCACACCGAATGAAATTGTAGTTGCAGTTGTTAGGTGTGTACGCTACACCCAATTCTGACTTCGACATGTTGTACTGACAAATTGGGGTTTAATCACATAATGTGGATAGCGCATTATATTATTATACCATGCTCTCACCCAAGTGACAAGTGACGTAAGGGCACAAATGTCAAAATTAGTGAATTGAGGTTATGTTATGTTTAAGTTTAATCACCATTTGTTGTCTTGAAAACTGAAATAAAATTTGTGTTCGTGAGAGTGTCCACTCGTGTTGTGTCTGACAAAGGCATTGTATGCTGTATTTAACCGAAGAGAATATCACCGCAATATATTTAATACTAATAACAACGTTCTAGCACGTCAGTGGAAGAGTTAGCTTTGTTAGTAATTAAAATTTGATACAAGAAGTGTTCTCTTTGTAAGTATATTAATTGTTTTATCCGTTTATTATACCTGTGGTTTTGAGGGACGAATCTTCACAATAATGCTTACTTTTCCTTACAATTTATGGAAAAGTAATCTATGCTTAAAGTAATAAAGCATTTGACTCACTGGACCATCAATATATGTGGAATGCATTAAGAGAACAAGGAGTTACCGAAAAATACATAACCATAATCAGGAAAATATACGAGGCAAGCACGGCAGTAGTCCAGCTGGAAAGTAAGGGAGAACCATTTGGAATATTTCGAGGAGTAAGACAGGGAGACCCCTTATCCCCGAAGCTCTTCTGCGCCGTTCTTGAATCCATATTTAGAAAACTGAACTGGGAAGAATATGGCCTTAATATAAATGGTAACAACCTGAATCATCTCCGCTTCGCTGATGACCTTATACTCTTCACAGATAATGCTGCAACATTACAAAACATGCTGAAACAACTAGTAGTTGATAGCGCATACGCAGGCCTCACTATCAACACAACTAAAACAAAGATAATGACAAACAATGTATATGAACCTATTATAGTTGAAGGAGAAGAAATAGAATATGTACAAGACTATGTCTACCTAGGCCAAGTTATATTTATTTATTTATTTATTTATTTAATCTTTATTGCACAAAAGAATATCTTATGGTACAAAAGGCGGACTTAATGCTATAAAGCATTCTCTACCAGTCAACCTTAAGGCAAAGCAGATAAAATGTGGGCAGTGCAACTTAATTTAAAACAAAAACTCTTTAACATGTTTAAAGATGTGATAAATAATATAGTAGAATACGATACAATATAATATAGCAATATGATATGATAAAACAATATATACCTATTAATACATACATACACATACATATAGATGAAACTTACAAATCAGATAGATTATTTTTAGTTCTGCCAGCAAAGAAATTTTGTAAGGACTTTTTGAAGACAAGCCTGTTTGGAGATTGCCGAATTTATATCACCCGAACAACAAATGTTAAAAGAGCTGGACAGGAGAATTACCAACACATGGCGGAAATACTGGTCTATGAAGGAAATAATGAAGAATAAAAGCGTACCAATGGAAATCAAGGCCCACCTGTATAACACCTGCTTATTACCATGCTTGACATATGGCTGTGAAACTTGGACATGCACAAAGAAAAACATACATCAGATTGCAGTATGTCAGCACGGAATGAAAAGAAGCATGCTAGGGATAAAACAAAATGACAGATGGCGACTTACTAAGATCAGGGAGAAAACTATGGTGAGAGATGTTGTCAGAGACATTAGGAAGAGAAAATGGAAATGGTCTGGCCATATGGTTAGAAACAAAATAGAAAAATGGACCAGACATATTACAGACTGGTTTCCAGTATACAGGAAAAGAGGAAGGGGAAGACAACACAAAAGATGGGAAGATGACTTCCCGCCCAAGTGGACAAGACTGGCACAAGACAGAGAAACTTGGAAAACTTTAGAGGAGGCCTATGTCAGTGAAAACTGACAACCTGACGCAATAAAACAAATAAAATAAAATAATATTTCCCAAACTGTAACTGTCAGTGAATAAATGCTATTTGTAATCTATGCTTTTCCTTAAGTACTAACTCTGAGATAAAGACGAGTAGAATTCAAAGTAAAATTGAAGCTAGCAGAGGGCTTAGTTACCTTTGATAGATTGTGTTTGTTTTAACAATACCATTTGTGTATTAAAAGTGGTATTTATTCAAACAAATTAAGAGACAAGTTATGAATTTTGGTGTGAGACAGCATTACTTAATATATTGTTTTTGCATTGCAGGTGTTGAACAGGCACTGCAAATATTAAGTGTTAATAAAGAAAGTACCATGTCACAAGAGACATTGTGTGTGAAGACTGAGGCGGAGGAGGTGTGTGTGAAAGAGGAGCCTGAGGTGTGTGAAGATGAGGCCGGGGCACGTGTGAAGGAGGAGGTGGATAGTGGGGAGAGTGCAGCCTTGTCTGAGCTGTACGCAGGCCACCAGGTCAAGGAGGAGTTTGTGCTGGGTCCCGTGGAGTTTCACCGGCCTAGTGTTTTCCCTGCACTTCCAGGTCAGTTCCTTGTTATTTAAAGCTGGGGTTTTTATTTGACACCAATGTTGATGTTTATTTAGGACATTTTGATTTGCGAAAAGAAAAGGCCATTCAACAATGGTGACTATTTACAAATTATGTGGACACATGCACAAATTTTCATCGAAGGATCATACAATTTGGAAATCATGGAAATGTATATCATGCATTCAGCTCAATAAATAATAATAAAAAATAAATAAAATAAAAATGATTTATTTAGGGTAAAATAGTATAATTAGTGGATATAATCTAATTAAGCTATTAACATCAAAACTTACTTCTAGCAGGATTATTGATATACAATATTAATACATTACGTCTAAAAGAAATGGTCCTAGGGGCTAATATACAAGATTATTGCCTAAACTAGGTTACAGTTGTAATCTGAGTTTTAGGCATAAATGGCCTTTGTTTTATATATATATTGCCTAAGTATCTAAACATACCTCGCCTCAAGAAAACAAAAATATATTTAACAAAAATAAAGCTTGTGATTGCAAAATCAATCACAAATAGCTTGTTTAGTTCTAAGCTAAGTGTGCCTCCTGGCTTAGGCCTCCTCTAACATCTTCCACCATTCTGTCCCTAGTAGAAGAAGAAGAAGTAGCTCAAATGCAGGCTTGGACCAGCATGCATTTGAGCTATCTGATATAAAAGTAAGTAATATGTGTGGTGGTCGAAGGACATCACCCCCCCCCCCCCCCCGTGGTACCCCCGTGACGGGAAAAGAAGAAAGGGAAGGCAAAGAAAAAGATGGGAGGATGATATTAGAGAAATGCACTACTCCAACTCACATGCGACGTGCGACATCTTAAACTTCGCGGTCCATAAGGATCTTTCAGCCTCTGTCGTACGAGAGGACCGACCGGTGCTCATGGTCCTGGACATGGCACCTAACACTACACCGAGAAGGAAGCCAAGGAGGAAAACCGACTGGGAGGCTTTCGGTTCCTCTCTCCCACACACCCAGACCAGTCTCCACGGCAGAGGAGGTGGAGACAATGGCCACCGTCGTCACCCGAAGCATCCAGCTGGCGCTAGAAGCATCCACTCGCCCCATCGCCGCAGAAGAGAGGTACAGACCCCTTCCCTGCGGCTTTACAGTCACTAATGGCTGAAAAGCGCCAGCTGCGCAGAAGGTGGCAGCATACGAGATGCCCGACAATGAAGACCGAGCTCAACCGCCTGGTGGAGCAGGTGAAGAGGGAGCTCGCTCTCCATAACACGAACCAATGGGAGGCCCACATCGCCAGCATAGAAGGGAGCGTGCCGTCTATTCACCGTCTGTGCAGGCAGCTGCGGCAGACTCCTGAAGCCGTCCGTCCGCTGCAGGACGACCGTGGAGTGCTTCACTATAAAGCAGAGGAGAGAGCCGAACTGTTCGCGGATTCACTGGAAAGGCAATTCTAGCCCAACCCATCTACAAACGCCAGCCACACGAGGGAGGTGGAGGAGCTTTTGGAGAGGTACTTCGAGCGCGCGCCTACAGCAAAGGAGGACCCGGTCTTCTTCTCACCCGGCCAAGTTCGAAGGGAAACGCAGAAAGTCAATCCAAGAAGGCCCCGGGGGCCGATATGATCCCAAACGAGGCACTACGTCACCTGCCGCAGCACACTATAGCGCCGGTGACACGCCCGTTCAATGGGATCATGCGCTCGGGCCACTTCCCCACGATCTGGAAACTTGGCCGGGTCATATTGATACCTAAGATAGGTAAGGAAAGGAGAAGACCGGACAGCTACAGGCCCATCACGGTGCTCAGTACTCTCTCCAAAATCTTCGAGAGACTGCTGCTGGGAAAGCTCCTCCCTCACATTGAGCCTCGCCCCGAACAGTTCGGATTCAGCACCGAGCACTCCACAACGCTACAGCTCACTCGTGTCATCAGCTTCATGGCGGAGAAGATTTATTTATTTATCTATTGACAAATTCATTTGCGTGACATTACAGTAAACCAATGCATCACGAAACCAAAACAACAATTAATACTAATTAGGCGACGAAACGGCGTGGCCCCGTTGCATCGTCGTCTCCGGTGTAGGATTCGGCAGATTGCCCCGGAACCGTCGAAACACTACACCCTTCGGCCAGAAGACAGCACATGCGACGGTCTCCTGCAGCGGCCGCGGCACGCGCACCACAAACGAGCTGAAGTGCACATAGTGGCGCGAACGTAGCTGGAACACCCTCAGCGAGAAGCCGGTCTTCTGACGAACGTACTCCGCCACACACAAGATGAACAAGAAGGAGCACGTCGTCGCGGTTTTCCTCGACATGGAGAAGGCCTTTGACAGAGTCTGGCACGAGGGCCTGCTGGCCAAACTGTCGACCTCCTCCGCACCGCGACGACTCACCAGAGTCCTGCGCTCCTTCCTGTTGGAGCGGCGGTTCCACGTGGCCGTGGAAGACGCCATATCGACCGAACGCCCGATCCTCGCGGGCGTTCCCCAAGGCAGCTGCTTGTCTCCAGCCCTGTATGCCCGCTACACCGATGACATCCCGGTGGTCGGCGACGTCAAGCTGAGACTATTGGCGGACGACGCGGCCTACTACGCGTCATCAATATCTCCTGCTCATGCTGCATCCAAGATCCAGCGCCAGCTTGACGTCCTACCGAAATGGCTGGCCGACTGGAGGCTCACGGTGAACGTGGGCAAGACACAGGCCCTCCTCACAGGGTCGAAACCGCCGCCACCGCCATTGAAGCTGCTCAACGAACAATCGAGTGGGCCCACACGGCCAAGTACCTGGGGGTCACCATCGACAGGGGTCCACCCTGAAGCAACACACCGAGCAAACTCTCGCTCCGCACGAAATTGGGGGTCTACAAGGCGTACGTTAGATCCCGCCTAACATACGCGGCTCCTGCGTGGTACGCCCTGACGGCAAAAGCCAACCGGAAGAAGCTCAGGGCACAGGAGTCGCTCAGCCTGAGGACCATCGTTCGAGCCCCCCGATACGTGCGGAACAGAAACATTCAGCGAGATCTCGAGCACCAGAACCTGACGAGTTCATCGCCGAACTAGCGCGGAAGATGTTCGCCCGCGCCGACGCCTCCCGCTTCCCACTGCTGTAGGGGATCGCGCCACTCCACGCGCGTCCCCCCGACACCCGACGGCGGCGAGCCTAACCACGCGAGCTCGTACCACCGCCCCCTCGAGACCCCAGTCCTGACCCCAGGACCCCACCAAGCCGCAGATAGGCCACCGATACCCTCAACAATGCCGCAGACAGGCCAACTTGACCTCAAAGCCAAGATGGCCAACGTCCACATTGATTTAAAAGCCAAGATAGCAAACGATTACCGGCCCATTTGTTAATGGGCCGCGAGAAAAATACTGACTAAAAGTGCCAAAACACTGATAATGTCCTCCGCCATACTCCAGTAGGAGAATGTGTGAAGTCGCGACGACGACGACCATTATGGAGGAGAAAAGCCGTAGACAAAAAAAAAAGGCAAATTCTAGGGGAGGCCTTTGCCAAAGGGCAGACTGACGCAAATGAAAGCATCCCGGATGTCAGAACCACAAATTAGAAAAAGTGATACATATGTAAAAGTCAGTAATAAAGGCTCTATTTAATTGAATTTAATTTAATATGTGTTCTTGCAGCGGCTCGGCTCGCAGCCCCGGGCCGCGGGCGCGCGTGCTCGGTGAGGCTGGAGCGGCTGCGGGTGCACGCGGAGCTCGGGCCCCGCGCGGACCCAACACCACACGACGGTAAGTAAGTAATATGTGTTGTAGCAGCGGCTCGGCCCGCAGCCCCGGGCCGCGGGCGCGCGTGCTCGGTGAGGCTGGAGCGGCTGCGGGTGCACGCGGAGCTCGGGCCCCGCGCGGACCCAACACCACACGACGGTAAGTAAGTAATATGTGTTGTAGCAGCGGCTCGGCTCGCAGCCCTGGGCCGCGGGCGCGCGTGCTCGGTGAGGCTGGAGCGGCTGCGGGTGCACGCGGAGCTCGGGCCCCGCGCGGACCCAACACCACACGACGGTAAGTAAGTAATATGTGTTGTAGCAGCGGCTCGGCCCGCAGCCCCGGGCCGCGGGCGCGCGTGCTCGGTGAGGCTGGAGCGGCTGCGGGTGCACGCGGAGCTCGGGCCCCGCGCGGACCCAACACCACACGACGGTAAGTAAGTAATATGTGTTGTAGCAGCGGCTCGGCTCGCAGCCCCGGGCCGCGGGCGCGCGTGCTCGGTGAGGCTGGAGCGGCTGCGGGTGCACGCGGAGCTCGGGCCCCGCGCGGACCCAACACCACACGACGGTAAGTAAGTAATATGTGTTGTAGCAGCGGCTCGGCTCGCAGCCCCGGGCCGCGGGCGCGCGTGCTCGGTGAGGCTGGAGCGGCTGCGGGTGCACGCGGAGCTCGGGCCCCGCGCGGACCCAACACCACACGACGGTAAGTAAGTAATATGTGTTGTAGCAGCGGCTCGGCTCGCAGCCCCGGGCCGCGGGCGCGCGTGCTCGGTGAGGCTGGAGCGGCTGCGGGTGCACGCGGAGCTCGGGCCCCGCGCGGACCCAACACCACACGACGGTAAGTAAGTAATATGTGTTGTAGCAGCGGCTCGGCTCGCAGCCCCGGGCCGCGGGCGCGCGTGCTCGGTGAGGCTGGAGCGGCTGCGGGTGCACGCGGAGCTCGGGCCCCGCGCGGACCCAACACCACACGACGGTAAGTAAGTAATATGTGTTGTAGCAGCGGCTCGGCTCGCAGCCCCGGGCCGCGGGCGCGCGTGCTCGGTGAGGCTGGAGCGGCTGCGGGTGCACGCGGAGCTCGGGCCCCGCGCGGACCCAACACCACACGACGGTAAGTAAGTAATATGTGTTGTAGCAGCGGCTCGGCTCGCAGCCCCGGGCCGCGGGCGCGCGTGCTCGGTGAGGCTGGAGCGGCTGCGGGTGCACGCGGAGCTCGGGCCCCGCGCGGACCCAACACCACACGACGGTAAGTAAGTAATATGTGTTGTAGCAGCGGCTCGGCTCGCAGCCCCGGGCCGCGGGCGCGCGTGCTCGGTGAGGCTGGAGCGGCTGCGGGTGCACGCGGAGCTCGGGCCCCGCGCGGACCCAACACCACACGACGGTAAGTAAGTAATATGTGTTGTAGCAGCGGCTCGGCCCGCAGCCCCGGGCCGCGGGCGCGCGTGCTCGGTGAGGCTGGAGCGGCTGCGGGTGCACGCGGAGCTCGGGCCCCGCGCGGACCCAACACCACACGACGGTAAGTAAGTAATATGTATTGTAGCAGCGGCTCGGCTCGCAGCCCCGGGCCGCGGGCGCGCGTGCTCGGTGAGGCTGGAGCGGCTGCGGGTGCACGCGGAGCTCGGGCCCCGCGCGGACCCAACACCACACGACGGTAAGTAAGTAATATGTGTTGTAGCAGCGGCTCGGCTCGCAGCCCCGGGCCGCGGGCGCGCGTGCTCGGTGAGGCTGGAGCGGCTGCGGGTGCACGCGGAGCTCGGGCCCCGCGCGGACCCAACACCACACGACGGTAAGTAAGTAATATGTGTTGTAGCAGCGGCTCGGCTCGCAGCCCCGGGCCGCGGGCGCGCGTGCTCGGTGAGGCTGGAGCGGCTGCGGGTGCACGCGGAGCTCGGGCCCCGCGCGGACCCAACACCACACGACGGTATGTAAGTAATATGTGTTGTAGCAGCGGCTCGGCTCGCAGCCCCGGGCCGCGGGCGCGCGTGCTCGGTGAGGCTGGAGCGGCTGCGGGTGCACGCGGAGCTCGGGCCCCGCGCGGACCCAACACCACACGACGGTAAGTAAGTAATATGTGTTGTAGCAGCGGCTCGGCTCGCAGCCCCGGGCCGCGGGCGCGCGTGCTCGGTGAGGCTGGAGCGGCTGCGGGTGCACGCGGAGCTCGGGCCCCGCGCGGACCCAACACCACACGACGGTAAGTAAGTAATATGTGTTGTAGCAGCGGCTCGGCTCGCAGCCCCGGGCCGCGGGCGCGCGTGCTCGGTGAGGCTGGAGCGGCTGCGGGTGCACGCGGAGCTCGGGCCCCGCGCGGACCCAACACCACACGACGGTAAGTAAGTAATATGTGTTGTAGCAGCGGCTCGGCTCGCAGCCCCGGGCCGCGGGCGCGCGTGCTCGGTGAGGCTGGAGCGGCTGCGGGTGCACGCGGAGCTCGGGCCCCGCGCGGACCCAACACCACACGACGGTAAGTAAGTAATATGTGTTGTAGCAGCGGCTCGGCTCGCAGCCCCGGGCCGCGGGCGCGCGTGCTCGGTGAGGCTGGAGCGGCTGCGGGTGCACGCGGAGCTCGGGCCCCGCGCGGACCCAACACCACACGGCGGTAAGTAAGTAATATGTGTTGTAGCAGCGGCTCGGCTCGCAGCCCCGGGCCGCGGGCGCGCGTGCTCGGTGAGGCTGGAGCGGCTGCGGGTGCACGCGGAGCTCGGGCCCCGCGCGGACCCAACACCACACGACGGTAAGTAAGTAATATGTGTTGTAGCAGCGGCTCGGCTCGCAGCCCCGGGCCGCGGGCGCGCGTGCTCGGTGAGGCTGGAGCGGCTGCGGGTGCACGCGGAGCTCGGGCCCCGCGCGGACCCAACACCACACGACGGTAAGTAAGTAATATGTGTTGTAGCAGCGGCTCGGCTCGCAGCCCCGGGCCGCGGGCGCGCGTGCTCGGTGAGGCTGGAGCGGCTGCGGGTGCACGCGGAGCTCGGGCCCCGCGCGGACCCAACACCGCACGACGGTAAGTAAGTAATATGTGTTGTAGCAGCGGCTCGGCTCGCAGCCCCGGGCCGCGGGCGCGCGTGCTCGGTGAGGCTGGAGCGGCTGCGGGTGCACGCGGAGCTCGGGCCCCGCGCGGACCCAACACCACACGACGGTAAGTAAGTAATATGTGTTGTAGCAGCGGCTCGGCTCGCAGCCCCGGGCCGCGGGCGCGCGTGCTCGGTGAGCCTGGAGCGGCTGCGGGTGCACGCGGAGCTCGGGCCCCGCGCGGACCCAACACCACACGACGGTAAGTAAGTAATGACTCGCGCGCGCGCTCTCGACACGGTCGGTCACTGTCGCTCACCCCGCGTCATATATTAAAGATTTTAAAGTGTAACATGGCGAAATCTACTTTAGATTCGCTTGAAAAACTGTTAGTGAAGTTCATTAGTCCTATTGAGCAAAAGTTTACAGTGGTGATGAAAGAACTGAAGAAACTAGAAGAAAAAATTGACAAATTCGACGCAATGATGCAACTAAAACCGATTGATGGGGGTAAACGCATCTCTGAGTTACCGATAACAAGTACAGGTGACAATTCGTCATACACTCCTACATCCTCAGAACCATGCGATAAGCGTACGCGCGAAGCGAAAACAACGCACACAGCGACAACCCCTACCACGGGATCTCAAGTGGGAGCGGGAGCGCGCGGGACGTATGCTGAGCTTGCCTCCGGGCCGCGCGCCAGTCCGCAGGCAGCCGCGCCATAGCCGCGCCGACAACCACACCACTGAGCAGACCCCCGCCGGCGAAACCTATGGCTCCCGTCCAACAGAATGTATATATGTCCCAGGCCACTAGCAACAATGAGGGATGGCAAGCCCCTAAACAAAAAACAAAGCGCCCACCACCAAGGCGAGAGGTGATTACTGGTAAAGGTTCTATAGATAACGAACTACAGACTGTAGAAAGAGTGCGAAAAATACACGCGTGCTTTTTCAAGCCTGACACTACGCCGGAATCAATAATTAATTTTATGAATAAAAAACAACCGGGTGTTTATCAGGCGGACAAACTTAAACTAACACATAAGTTCTATGCGTCTTTCTCAATTACGGTACCGAGCAGCCGCTTCGAATACTTCATGTTAGCTGAAAATTGGCCACTTGGTACGGAAGTCAGCGAGTGGTTTCGGCGCGGCGCCGGACGCGCGAGAGGCGCGTCCGCCCGCCAGCGTCGCGATGCCCCCGCGTCCGCAGCCGCCGCCGTGCCTACCGCGGCCCGAGATCAATGACGAAGACCATCTAATACTGTGCCACCAGAACATTAGATGTTTAACTAATAAAACTAAAAAGCTAGAAGTATTACTAACAAAGGAGTTATTCTGTAATGTACTCGTAATAACCGAACATTGGCTCCAAAGTCACGAATTAGTATCTGTTACTCTTAATAATTTCGACTTAATATCATACTTTTGTAGACCGACAATAGGCCATGGTGGAAGTTGCATCTACGTTCGTACCGGTATTAAGGTAATTAATAAACAAGATTATTGCGATCTATCAGTCGAACAACTGTTTGATGTATGTGCCGTGCAGCTCGTCGTGGAAAATATATTAGTCGTTGCGATATATCACTCGAATCAAACAGACGATATTGCTTTTATGAAATTATTTGAAAAATTACTATCAAAAATTTGTGACGAAGGACTAGACGCTGTTATCATGGGTGACGTCAATATAAACTGGTTTAAAAGTTCTAAATCGCAAAAAGAACTAATCGATATCTTATCTAGACAAAAATTTTACCAAATAGTAGATTTCGCAACAAGGACGGAGGGAGATACGGCGACATTAATAGACCATGTGTACTGTAACCTCCCTTCCAAGCGCATCGTGCGCGTCGCCGGCGTTGCCACGCACCTGAGCGACCAAGACGCGCAGCGCGTGTGCGTCGCGCGGTGCGCCGCCGCGCCGCCGCCGCGTTGCACCGCGCGACGGGCTATTACGAATGCCAATAAAATTCATTTCGCAAACGCCCTCGAGGCAATAGATTGGACTGCGGTGGTGGAGCGGTCGAGCAGCGACTGTCATAACCTTGCAAATGCTCTGTTGAACATTATAGTCGACAAATTTAACATTTGTTTCCCCATACGGAACCAACCTAACCGCTCAAAGCGCAACACTTGGATTGATAGCGAGATTTATAATTTAAAATGCTTATTATTTGACGTACTATATTTGGAAAAAAAGTTCCCCAATAATGATAATTTGGTGAATATAGCAGAAAATTACTCCGCAAAATATAATAGCCTGATAAAAGAAAAACGAACTGACTACTATTCTAAAACAATTCGTGACCACCCAAACAAAGCTAAATGCATGTGGAACATTATATCTACCGAACTCGGCCGACGAAATTATGAGAGGGTTGACTATACAGACTTGCTGCGAAATGCTGACGGAGTATCATTTGACACAAAACAACAATTAGTCGATGCACTAAATACAGAGTTCACCACGGCCGCCAGCAGGTGCGGTGCACCGCCGGCCGACGTTGCGCGCGCGCATACCGCGCTGCGCGGTGCCGCGCTCGCGACCGATGCCTCGCTGCGGCTGACGCTATTCTCCCCGGGCGAAATAATAGTAATATTGAACAAACATATAGCCCCAAAGAATAGCACGGACCTGTACGGCATATCATCTACTTTACTCCGATCAGTCGCCGGATCTATCGCGTCCATTGTAGCCTATCTTTTCAATGCCTGCGTCAGGGAAGGCATATATCCCACACTTCTAAAAAGAGTTAAAATATCGCCCCTTTTCAAAGGAAAAGGCAAAAAGTCAGATATGAAATCTTATAGGCCGATATCGCTGGTCCCCGCTATTAGTAAGGTATTTGAAGTAGGTTTAAACAAAAGGCTCCTGTCCTTTATTGGACAGCGTGACATAATGACGGCGAGGCAGTACGCGTACAGAGCCGGACGCGCCACCACCGACCTGGTCCGCGAAGTGGTGTGGCGCGTGTTGAGCGCGCGCGAGGCGGGCCAGCACGTCGCTCTGCTGTGCTGCGACCTCTCGCGCGCGTTCGACACCGCCGACCACCACCTTATCGCCGACAAACTGGACTTTTACGGCATACGCGGCCCGGCCCTGTCCTTACTAATATCCTTTATGTCTCAACGCTCTCAAATTGTTTTCGGTGAAAAAGGACGAATCAAATCATCCGAAATGACGAGTACGATGGGCGTGCCGCAGGGCTCTTGCCTATCAAATACACTTTTCAGCTTGTTGCTCAACGATTTACCCAGCGCCATAAGTGAAGCGGAGATCTACATGTATGCGGATGACGTGGCTGCTGTAGTCACCGCGCCAACGCCATGTGAGCTGGAGGATAAGCTAAACTCCGTGATCCGAGCGCTCGAGTGGTGGTTCCGATTGAACGGTCTAGCCTTAAACAAAGAAAAGACTATGTTTCTTTCATTCCAGCTCAATGGCACTAAACCACCAGCCTGTAAAGTAACTGCCGATCAAACCGCTTTACAAATGGTCCACAAGGCAAAGCTGCTGGGATTTCAGATCGACAGTGGTCTTACTTGGGAATACCACATCGACGAGCTCTGTTCCAAGCTGGGCCGCGCATGTTTTGCAATCAGTCGGCTCGCTAGCACCGCTTCTCGTGGCGTAGTATTATCGTGCTATTTCGCGACCGTCCACAGTCTCCTTACCTACGGCGTGGAGCTGTGGGCGCGAGCAGCGGATGCCGAGCGAGCCTTCAGAATGCAAAAGCGCGCTGTACGCGCTATACTGAGCGTACCCGAGGATGTATCATGCAGAGGACTTTTTAAAGAATTAAATATCATGCCCCTTCCCTGTGAACTTATATACCACGTAGCTCTCTTCACACACAACAACTTAGATGTATTTCGTCCACGGGGCGTCAACGCATCCCGCATGATGCGCAGCAACAAGCTCGCGCACCTCCTCGTCACACCCGCACACAAGCTGCGCAAGTCAGAGCGGTCGGTGTACATCATGGGTCCGTCGGTTTACAACAGACTGCCAGACACTATTAAAAAAGACGCAACTTCCACGGTGGCATTTAAGTTGAGATTGCGTAAGTGGCTTCTTGACCACAGTTTTTATTCCATAGACGAGTTTTACGAACTCCCTACTCAATAATTTATAAAAATACCCATGTATTGTATATACCTAGTATAAAATGTAACAAGTAAATAGATAACGACGATATGAATTTAATAATGCATAATGCACCAACTAATTAAATATGCGTATGCAAAAAAAAAAAACCAAAACCTGACATGTAACGTGGTGTTATCAATAAAGTATTTGTATTTTGTATTTTTGTATTTTGTAATATGTGTTGTAGCAGCGGCTCGGCTCGCAGCCCCGGGCCGCGGGCGCGCGTGCTCGGTGAGGCTGGAGCGGCTGCGGGTGCACGCGGAGCTCGGGCCCCGCGCGGACCCAACACCACACGACGGTAAGTAAGTAATATGTGTTGTAGCAGCGGCTCGGCTCGCAGCCCCAGGCCGCGGGCGCGCGTGCTCGGTGAGCCTGGAGCGGCTGCGGGTGCACGCGGAGCTCGGGCCCCGCGCGGACCCAACACCACACGACGGTAAGTAAGTAATATGTGTTGTAGCAGCGGCTCGGCTCGCAGCCCCGGGCCGCGGGCGCGCGTGCTCGGTGAGGCTGGAGCGGCTGCGGGTGCACGCGGAGCTCGGGCCCCGCGCGGACCCAACACCACACGACGGTAAGTAAGTAATATGTGTTGTAGCAGCGGCTCGGCTCGCAGCCCCGGGCCGCGGGCGCGCGTGCTCGGTGAGGCTGGAGCGGCTGCGGGTGCACGCGGAGCTCGGGCCCCGCGCGGACCCAACACCACACGACGGTAAGTAAGTAATATGTGTTGTAGCAGCGGCTCGGCTCGCAGCCCCGGGCCGCGGGCGCGCGTGCTCGGTGAGGCTGGAGCGGCTGCGGGTGCACGCGGAGCTCGGGCCCCGCGCGGACCCAACACCACACGACGGTAAGTAAGTAATATGTGTTGTTGCAGCGGCTCGGCTCGCAGCCCCGGGCCGCGGGCGCGCGTGCTCGGTGAGGCTGGAGCGGCTGCGGGTGCACGCGGAGCTCGGGCCCCGCGCGGACCCAACACCACACGACGGTAAGTAAGTAATATGTGTTGTAGCAGCGGCTCGGCTCGCAGCCCCGGGCCGCGGGCGCGCGTGCTCGGTGAGGCTGGAGCGGCTGCGGGTGCACGCGGAGCTCGGGCCCCGCGCGGACCCAACACCACACGACGGTAAGTAAGTAATATGTGTTGTAGCAGCGGCTCGGCTCGCAGCCCCGGGCCGCGGGCGCGCGTGCTCGGTGAGGCTGGAGCGGCTGCGGGTGCACGCGGAGCTCGGGCCCCGCGCGGACCCAACACCACACGACGGTAAGTAAGTAATATGTGTTGTAGCAGCGGCTCGGCTCGCAGCCCCGGGCCGCGGGCGCGCGTGCTCGGTGAGGCTGGAGCGGCTGCGGGTGCACGCGGAGCTCGGGCCCCGCGCGGACCCAACACCACACGACGGTAAGTAAGTAATATGTGTTGTAGCAGCGGCTCGGCTCGCAGCCCCGGGCCGCGGGCGCGCGTGCTCGGTGAGGCTGGAGCGGCTGCGGGTGCACGCGGAGCTCGGGCCCCGCGCGGACCCAACACCACACGACGGTAAGTAAGTAATATGTGTTGTTGCAGCGGCTCGGCTCGCAGCCCCGGGCCGCGGGCGCGCGTGCTCGGTGAGGCTGGAGCGGCTGCGGGTGCACGCGGAGCTCGGGCCCCGCGCGGACCCAACACCACACGACGGTAAGTAAGTAATATGTGTTGTAGCAGCGGCTCGGCTCGCAGCCCCGGGCCGCGGGCGCGCGTGCTCGGTGAGGCTGGAGCGGCTGCGGGTGCACGCGGAGCTCGGGCCCCGCGCGGACCCAACACCACACGACGGTAAGTAAGTAATATGTGTTGTAGCAGCGGCTCGGCTCGCAGCCCCGGGCCGCGGGCGCGCGTGCTCGGTGAGGCTGGAGCGGCTGCGGGTGCACGCGGAGCTCGGGCCCCGCGCGGACCCAACACCACACGACGGTAAGTAAGTAATATGTGTTGTAGCAGCGGCTCGGCCCGCAGCCCCGGGCCGCGGGCGCGCGTGCTCGGTGAGGCTGGAGCGGCTGCGGGTGCACGCGGAGCTCGGGCCCCGCGCGGACCCAACACCACACGACGGTAAGTAAGTAATATGTATTGTAGCAGCGGCTCGGCTCGCAGCCCCGGGCCGCGGGCGCGCGTGCTCGGTGAGGCTGGAGCGGCTGCGGGTGCACGCGGAGCTCGGGCCCCGCGCGGACCCAACACCACACGACGGTAAGTAAGTAATATGTGTTGTAGCAGCGGCTCGGCTCGCAGCCCCGGGCCGCGGGCGCGCGTGCTCGGTGAGGCTGGAGCGGCTGCGGGTGCACGCGGAGCTCGGGCCCCGCGCGGACCCAACACCACACGACGGTAAGTAAATAATATGTGTTGTAGCAGCGGCTCGGCTCGCAGCCCCGGGCCGCGGGCGCGCGTTTTCGGTGAGGCTGGAGCGGCTGCGGGTGCACGCGGAGCTCGGGCCCCGCGCGGACCCAACACCACACGACGGTAAGTAAGTAATATGTGTTGTAGCAGCGGCTCGGCTCGCAGCCCCGGGCCGCGGGCGCGCGTGCTCGGTGAGGCTGGAGCGGCTGCGGGTGCACGCGGAGCTCGGGCCCCGCGCGGACCCAACACCACACGACGGTAAGTAAGTAATATGTGTTGTAGCAGCGGCTCGGCTCGCAGCCCCGGGCCGCGGGCGCGCGTGCTCGGTGAGGCTGGAGCGGCTGCGGGTGCACGCGGAGCTCGGGCCCCGCGCGGACCCAACACCACACGACGGTAAGTAAGTAATATGTGTTGTTGCAGCGGCTCGGCTCGCAGCCCCGGGCCGCGGGCGCGCGTGCTCGGTGAGGCTGGAGCGGCTGCGGGTGCACGCGGAGCTCGGGCCCCGCGCGGACCCAACACCACACGACGGTAAGTAAGTAATATGTGTTGTAGCAGCGGCTCGGCTCGCAGCCCCGGGCCGCGGGCGCGCGTGCTCGGTGAGGCTGGAGCGGCTGCGGGTGCACGCGGAGCTCGGGCCCCGCGCGGACCCAACACCACACGACGGTAAGTAAGTAATATGTGTTGTAGCAGCGGCTCGGCTCGCAGCCCCGGGCCGCGGGCGCGCGTGCTCGGTGAGGCTGGAGCGGCTGCGGGTGCACGCGGAGCTCGGGCCCCGCGCGGACCCAACACCACACGACGGTAAGTAAGTAATATGTGTTGTAGCAGCGGCTCGGCTCGCAGCCCCGGGCCGCGGGCGCGCATGCTCGGTGAGGCTGGAGCGGCTGCGGGTGTACGCGGAGCTCGGGCCCCGCGCGGACCCAACACCACACGACGGTAAGTAAGTAATATGTGTTGTAGCAGCGGCTCGGCTCGCAGCCCCGGGCCGCGGGCGCGCGTGCTCGGTGAGGCTGGAGCGGCTGCGGGTGCACGCGGAGCTCGGGCCCCGCGCGGACCCAACACCACACGACGGTAAGTAAATAATATGTGTTGTAGCAGCGGCTCGGCTCGCAGCCCCGGGCCGCGGGCGCGCGTTTTCGGTGAGGCTGGAGCGGCTGCGGGTGCACGCGGAGCTCGGGCCCCGCGCGGACCCAACACCACACGACGGTAAGTAAGTAATATGTGTTGTAGCAGCGGCTCGGCTCGCAGCCCCGAGCCGCGGGCGCGCGTGCTCGGTGAGGCTGGAGCGGCTGCGGGTGCACGCGGAGCTCGGGCCCCGCGCGGACCCAACACCACACGACGGTAAGTAAGTAATATGTGTTGTTGCAGCGGCTCGGCTCGCAGCCCCGGGCCGCGGGCGCGCGTGCTCGGTGAGGCTGGAGCGGCTGCGGGTGCACGCGGAGCTCGGGCCCCGCGCGGACCCAACACCACACGACGGTAAGTAAGTAATATGTGTTGTAGCAGCGGCTCGGCTCGCAGCCCCGGGCCGCGGGCGCGCGTGCTCGGTGAGGCTGGAGCGGCTGCGGGTGCACGCGGAGCTCGGGCCCCGCGCGGACCCAACACCACACGACGGTAAGTAAGTAATATGTGTTGTTGCAGCGGCTCGGCTCGCAGCCCCGGGCCGCGGGCGCGCGTGCTCGGTGAGGCTGGAGCGGCTGCGGGTGCACGCGGAGCTCGGGCCCCGCGCGGACCCAACACCACACGACGGTAAGTAAGTAATATGTGTTGTAGCAGCGGCTCGGCTCGCAGCCCCGGGCCGCGGGCGCGCGTGCTCGGTGAGGCTGGAGCGGCTGCGGGTGCACGCGGAGCTCGGGCCCCGCGCGGACCCAACACCACACGACGGTAAGTAAGTAATATGTGTTGTTGCAGCGGCTCGGCTCGCAGCCCCGGGCCGCGGGCGCGCGTGCTCGGTGAGGCTGGAGCGGCTGCGGGTGCACGCGGAGCTCGGGCCCCGCGCGGACCCAACACCACACGACGGTAAGTAAGTAATATGTGTTGTAGCAGCGGCTCGGCTCGTAGCCCCGGGCCGCGGGCGCGCGTGCTCGGTGAGGCTGGAGCGGCTGCGGGTGCACGCGGAGCTCGGGCCCCGCGCGGACCCAACACCACACGACGGTAAGTAAGTAATATGTGTTGTAGCAGCGGCTCGGCTCGCAGCCCCGGGCCGCGGGCGCGCGTGCTCGGTGAGGCTGGAGCGGCTGCGGGTGCACGCGGAGCTCGGGCCCCGCGCGGACCCAACACCACACGACGGTAAGTAAGTAATATGTGTTGTTGCAGCGGCTCGGCTCGCAGCCCCGGGCCGCGGGCGCGCGTGCTCGGTGAGGCTGGAGCGGCTGCGGGTGCACGCGGAGCTCGGGCCCCGCGCGGACCCAACACCACACGACGGTAAGTAAGTAATATGTGTTGTAGCAGCGGCTCGGCTCGCAGCCCCGGGCCGCGGGCGCGCGTGCTCGGTGAGGCTGGAGCGGCTGCGGGTGCACGCGGAGCTCGGGCCCCGCGCGGACCCAACACCACACGACGGTAAGTAAGTAATATGTGTTGTAGCAGCGGCTCGGCTCGCAGCCCCGGGCCGCGGGCGCGCGTGCTCGGTGAGGCTGGAGCGGCTGCGGGTGCACGCGGAGCTCGGGCCCCGCGCGGACCCAACACCACACGACGGTAAGTAAGTAATATGTGTTGTAGCAGCGGCTCGGCTCGCAGCCCCGGGCCGCGGGCGCGCGTGCTCGGTGAGGCTGGAGCGGCTGCGGGTGCACGCGGAGCTCGGGCCCCGCGCGGACCCAACACCACACGACGGTAAGTAAGTAATATGTGTTGTAGCAGCGGCTCGGCTCGCAGCCCCGGGCCGCGGGCGCGCGTGCTCGGTGAGGCTGGAGCGGCTGCGGGTGCACGCGGAGCTCGGGCCCCGCGCGGACCCAACACCACACGACGGTAAGTAAGTAATATGTGTTGTTGCAGCGGCTCGGCTCGCAGCCACGGGCCGCGGGCGCGCGTGCTCGGTGAGGCTGGAGCGGCTGCGGGTGCACGCGGAGCTCGGGCCCCGCGCGGACCCAACACCACACGACGGTAAGTAAGTAATATGTGTTGTAGCAGCGGCTCGGCTCGCAGCCCCGGGCCGCGGGCGCGCGTGCTCGGTGAGGCTGGAGCGGCTGCGGGTGCACGCGGAGCTCGGGCCCCGCGCGGACCCAACACCACACGACGGTAAGTAAGTAATATGTGTTGTAGCAGCGGCTCGGCTCGCAGCCCCGGGCCGCGGGCGCGCGTGCTCGGTGAGGCTGGAGCGGCTGCGGGTGCACGCGGAGCTCGGGCCCCGCGCGGACCCAACACCACACGACGGTAAGTAAGTAATATGTGTTGTAGCAGCGGCTCGGCTCGCAGCCCCGGGCCGCGGGCGCGCGTGCTCGGTGAGGCTGGAGCGGCTGCGGGTGCACGCGGAGCTCGGGCCCCGCGCGGACCCAACACCACACGACGGTAAGTAAGTAATATGTGTTGTAGCAGCGGCTCGGCTCGCAGCCCCGGGCCGCGGGCGCGCGTGCTCGGTGAGGCTGGAGCGGCTGCGGGTGCACGCGGAGCTCGGGCCCCGCGCGGACCCAACACCACACGACGGTAAGTAAGTAATATGTGTTGTAGCAGCGGCTCGGCTCGCAGCCCCGGGCCGCGGGCGCGCGTGCTCGGTGAGGCTGGAGCGGCTGCGGGTGCACGCGGAGCTCGGGCCCCGCGCGGACCCAACACCACACGACGGTAAGTAAGTAATATGTGTTGTAGCAGCGGCTCGGCTCGCAGCCCCGGGCCGCGGGCGCGCGTGCTCGGTGAGGCTGGAGCGGCTGCGGGTGCACGCGGAGCTCGGGCCCCGCGCGGACCCAACACCACACGACGGTAAGTAAGTAATATGTGTTGTAGCAGCGGCTCGGCTCGCATCCCCGGGCCGCGGGCGCGCGTGCTCGGTGAGGCTGGAGCGGCTGCGGGTGCACGCGGAGCTCGGGCCCCGCGCGGACCCAACACCACACGACGGTAAGTAAGTAATATGTGTTGTAGCAGCGGCTCGGCTCGCAGCCCCGGGCCGCGGGCGCGCGTGCTCGGTGAGCCTGGAGCGGCTGCGGGTGCACGCGGAGCTCGGGCCCCGCGCGGACCCAACACCACACGACGGTAAGTAAGTAATATGTGTTGTAGCAGCGGCTCGGCTCGCAGCCCCGGGCCGCGGGCGCGCGTGCTCGGTGAGGCTGGAGCGGCTGCGGGTGCACGCGGAGCTCGGGCCCCGGGCCGCGGGCGCGCGTGCTCGGTGAGGCTGGAGCGGCTGCGGGTGCACGCGGAGCTCGGGCCCCGCGCGGACCCAACACCACACGACGGTAAGTAAGTAATATGTGTTGTAGCAGCGGCTCGGCTCGCAGCCCCGGGCCGCGGGCGCGCGTGCTCGGTGAGGCTGGAGCGGCTGCGGGTGCACGCGGAGCTCGGGCCCCGCGCGGACCCAACACCACACGACGGTAAGTAAGTAATATGTGTTGTAGCAGCGGCTCGGCTCGCAGCCCCGGGCCGCGGGCGCGCGTGCTCGGTGAGGCTGGAGCGGCTGCGGGTGCACGCGGAGCTCGGGCCCCGCGCGGACCCAACACCACACGACGGTAAGTAAGTAATATGTGTTGTAGCAGCGGCTCGGCTCGCAGCCCCGGGCCGCGGGCGCGCGTGCTCGGTGAGCCTGGAGCGGCTGCGGGTGCACGCGGAGCTCGGGCCCCGCGCGGACCCAACACCACACGACGGTAAGTAAGTAATATGTGTTGTAGCAGCGGCTCGGCTCGCAGCCCCGGGCCGCGGGCGCGCGTGCTCGGTGAGGCTGGAGCGGCTGCGGGTGCACGCGGAGCTCGGGCCCCGCGCGGACCCAACACCACACGACGGTAAGTAAGTAATATGTGTTGTAGCAGCGGCTCGGCTCGCAGCCCCGGGCCGCGGGCGCGCGTGCTCGGTGAGGCTGGAGCGGCTGCGGGTGCACGCGGAGCTCGGGCCCCGCGCGGACCCAACACCACACGACGGTAAGTAAGTAATATGTGTTGTAGCAGCGGCTCGGCTCGCAGCCCCGGGCCGCGGGCGCGCGTGCTCGGTGAGGCTGGAGCGGCTGCGGGTGCACGCAGAGCTCGGGCCCCGCGCGGACCCAACACCACACGACGGTAAGTAAGTAATATGTGTTGTAGCAGCGGCTCGGCTCGCAGCCCCGGGCCGCGGGCGCGCGTGCTCGGTGAGGCTGGAGCGGCTGCGGGTGCACGCGGAGCTCGGGCCCCGCGCGGACCCAACACCACACGACGGTAAGTAAGTAATATGTGTTGTAGCAGCGGCTCGGCTCGCAGCCCCGGGCCGCGGGCGCGCGTGCTCGGTGAGGCTGGAGCGGCTGCGGGTGCACGCGGAGCTCGGGCCCCGCGCGGACCCAACACCACACGACGGTAAGTAAGTAATATGTGTTGTAGCAGCGGCTCGGCTCGCAGCCCCGGGCCGCGGGCGCGCGTGCTCGGTGAGGCTGGAGCGGCTGCGGGTGCACGCGGAGCTCGGGCCCCGCGCGGACCCAACACCACACGACGGTAAGTAAGTAATATGTGTTGTAGCAGCGGCTCGGCTCGCAGCCCCGGGCCGCGGGCGCGCGTGCTCGGTGAGCCTGGAGCGGCTGCGGGTGCACGCGGAGCTCGGGCCCCGCGCGGACCCAACACCACACGACGGTAAGTAAGTAATATGTGTTGTAGCAGCGGCTCGGCTCGCAGCCCCGGGCCGCGGGCGCGCGTGCTCGGTGAGGCTGGAGCGGCTGCGGGTGCACGCGGAGCTCGGGCCCCGCGCGGACCCAACACCACACGACGGTAAGTAAGTAATATGTGTTGTAGCAGCGGCTCGGCTCGCAGCCCCGGGCCGCGGGCGCGCGTGCTCGGTGAGGCTGGAGCGGCTGCGGGTGCACGCGGAGCTCGGGCCCCGCGCGGACCCAACACCACACGACGGTAAGTAAGTAATATGTGTTGTAGCAGCGGCTCGGCTCGCAGCCCCGGGCCGCGGGCGCGCGTGCTCGGTGAGGCTGGAGCGGCTGCGGGTGCACGCAGAGCTCGGGCCCCGCGCGGACCCAACACCACACGACGGTAAGTAAGTAATATGTGTTGTAGCAGCGGCTCGGCTCGCAGCCCCGGGCCGCGGGCGCGCGTGCTCGGTGAGGCTGGAGCGGCTGCGGGTGCACGCGGAGCTCGGGCCCCGCGCGGACCCAACACCACACGACGGTAAGTAAGTAATATGTGTTGTAGCAGCGGCTCGGCTCGCAGCCCCGGGCCGCGGGCGCGCGTGCTCGGTGAGGCTGGAGCGGCTGCGGGTGCACGCGGAGCTCGGGCCCCGCGCGGACCCAACACCACACGACGGTAAGTAAGTAATATGTGTTGTAGCAGCGGCTCGGCTCGCAGCCCCGGGCCGCGGGCGCGCGTGCTCGGTGAGGCTGGAGCGGCTGCGGGTGCACGCGGAGCTCGGGCCCCGCGCGGACCCAACACCACACGACGGTAAGTAAGTAATATGTGTTGTAGCAGCGGCTCGGCTCGCAGCCCCGGGCCGCGGGCGCGCGTGCTCGGTGAGCCTGGAGCGGCTGCGGGTGCACGCGGAGCTCGGGCCCCGCGCGGACCCAACACCACACGACGGTAAGTAAGTAATATGTGTTGTAGCAGCGGCTCGGCTCGCAGCCCCGGGCCGCGGGCGCGCGTGCTCGGTGAGGCTGGAGCGGCTGCGGGTGCACGCGGAGCTCGGGCCCCGCGCGGACCCAACACCACACGACGGTAAGTAAGTAATATGTGTTGTAGCAGCGGCTCGGCTCGCAGCCCCGGGCCGCGGGCGCGCGTGCTCGGTGAGGCTGGAGCGGCTGCGGGTGCACGCGGAGCTCGGGCTCGCGCGGACCCAACACCACACGACGGTAAGTAAGTAATATGTGTTGTAGCAGCGGCTCGGCTCGCAGCCCCGGGCCGCGGGCGCGCGTGCTCGGTGAGGCTGGAGCGGCTGCGGGTGCACGCGGAGCTCGGGCCCCGCGCGGACCCAACACCACACGACGGTCAGAAAAAGACTTCATTGACTTTAACTTACAACCTGATGTGTAGTGGAGTACTCGATATGGACGATATCGCGATGGTCATGAATTTCATTAAATGAAAGAGTAGGCTTTTTATTAGTTAATAAAATAAAAAAAGCCTTTATTTCAGACAAGTATTTTGTAAGTTTTAACATATACATTATTATAATTAATTTGTATCTGTATGCCTTTTGTAGGCAAAGGCCTCCCCTAACTCTTTCCACTTCTCCCTATCCTTTGCTGTTGTACTCCAGCAACCTCCTGCTGCACTCTTAATCTCATCCTCCCATCTTCCTGTTGGCCTGCCACGCTTCCTCTTTTTGTCTCCAGTAAACCAGTATATTATTGCTTTAGACCACTTTTCTCTCCCTCTAATTGTGTGACCTGCCCATTTCCATTTTAACTTCTTAATTGTTGTAGTGATATCTTTTGTTTTAGTAAATTTCTTTATATCTATATTTCTTACTTTATTGGATAGTCGCTTTCCCATCATACTTCTCTCCATGGCGTTTTGACACATTTCAAGATTTTTGTAGTGGGATTTGTTTAGTGCCCATGTTTGGCAGCCGTAAGTTAGAACAGGACGTATGCAGGTATCAAACAATTTTCTTTTTATGGTCATACTCATTTCTTTACTTTTCATAACTTCTTTTAAGTTCCAATATTGCTTCCACCCGTTTCCAATACGTCTGTCTAGTTCTTTCGTAGTCAAATCGTGTGGAGATATAATTTGACCTAGGTATAAGTATTCGTTTACATATTCGATCATGTTGTTTTTGGCGTAAATGGGTTCTTGTTTTCCATTGGTCATGGCTTTGGTCTTCAGACTGTTCATACACAACCCTACTTTTTGGCTTTCTGTATTTAGGTCACATATCATTTTGCTCAGTCTGTCTTTGGATGGTGAGACTATTATCAGATCATCCGCAAATCTTAAATGCGAGAGGTTTTCGCCATTGATTGATACTCCGCATTCATCCCAATTTAATTTAAGGAATACCTCTTCTAGGACCGCCGTGAAGAGTTTTGGTGACACTGGATCGCCTTGACGGACTCCTCTTCCTATTTTAATTTCTTCACCCTCCCTGTCTAACTTAATTTTGGCCTTGCTGTTTTCATAGACATTTTTTAGGATTCTGATGTACTTCATTTCAACTCCTTGGTTTATTAGGGCTTGCCATATTTTGTCATGTTCAAGTGAGTCAAAGGCTTTATTATAATTCACAAAACAGCAGTAAAGGGTAATATTGAATTCCTTTGCTTTTTCAAAGAGTTGCTGAACTACATATATATGGTCTAGGGTTGAATATCCGCTCCTAAATCCCGCTTGTTCCCTCGGTTGACTTTCGTCGAGGAACTTGGTCATTCTATTGGGAATAATTTTGGCAAAGATTTTGTATATATTTGACATCAGACTGATAGGGTGGTAGTTTTTAATGTTGTTTTTGTCACCTTTTTTGTGTAATAGTATGATTGTCGAAGTAGTCCATTGGTTGGGGATTGTCTCACTTTGTAGCACATCATGAATATGTTGGTACAAGGATATCTATGTTGACAGTCAAGAATTCGTTGCTAATATTCATATTCATATTCATTTATTCATAATATTCTCAATATTATATGTCAACACAGAAGTAGGTATACAATCATTTATAAATTAATATGTAAAAAATATACAAATTTCATTAAATAAAAATTAAAAATAATAATAATAATCGTTAGTTGTATAATAATTTAAGTCACAAAAAATAATTATAATTCAATATTTAAAAATTCATTAAAACTATAAAATGCGTGCTCGAGAAGCCAACTTTTTAGTTTTTTCTTGAAACAAACTAGCGAGGGAGCGGAGGTAATTGCCTCTGGCAACTTATTGTAGACTGTAGGGCACACAACGTGGGTTACCTAATACCATCCGCTCCGGGGGCCTTATCTCTTCTTTGTGTTTTTATTGCTTTTTCAACTTCTGCAGGTAATATGTGTGGCACTACGCTTCCACCTGCTATGTCTGTCGAATGGTTGTAATGCTTAAAAAAATATGCTTGTATTAGTTACTAATGCTTTAAAAAACATTAACATAGTTTGAAGCTCGGACTAAAGCGCGAATAATCCTAAATGGCCTGGCCACGACTTCGCACGACTTGTGTCGGCGGCAGCGGTGAGCGGAGAGCGGCCGAAACGAATGCACAGAGGCAAGTGAAGCACGCCACGAGCCGCCGCGGCCGCGCCTAGTGGAGGTGCACGTGTACGAGCTACTGGCGAGGCGCCACGACTCAGGAATTTCATGAAATATAGTGTTTGGTAGCAGGGTTTTAGTTAGTCCTGTCAAAAACGTGCTGTTAGTTTCCAGCTCTGACTAAATCGTCTATACTTAATCCTAAGGCATGTTTATAAGCAAGCGACGCGCGCGTCGGAATCTGATCAACTGTAAATAAAGGCTTTTTATTTTTTATTTTATTAACATTTCAGGCCAAGCTCGCCTACGCGGCCAAAATGAAGCGAAAACCAAGAAACGTCAAGCGCGACTTCGAGAGAAGAAACAGAAACCGGTTAGAGAAAATACTGTGAGACGTGGGCCAGCCGAGAAGCATCAAGATTCTACATCCCCTCAAGTAGAGTCGCCAATGAACATGGACATACAAGAGGTTCCTCCTGAACAACCTGCCGTCAATACATTCACTGGCAAAACCGACTCGAAAGCGACTCACTTCAAATGCGACCAGTGTGGTCAGGGTTTCGATTTGAAGCCCGACTTGGTGAAACATATACAAACTCACGAGCTTTTGAAAAAGTGTAAGAATAAGGATTTCACTTGCCAAAACTGTACTTGTACATTTGCAACTAAACTGCTTCTAATGGAGCATGCGAAGAGCCGACATGACGTGAAATACTTCGCTTGCTCGGAATGCGAGTATGCCACTCGTAAGAAAGGGAATTTACAGACTCATTTAAGGACTCATACTGGAGAGCGACCATACAAATGTAGTCATTGTACATCCGCGTTTGCACTGAGTGGAGATTTAAAAAGACATCTGAGGACACACACTGGTGAGAAACCATATAAATGTAATCAGTGTAGCTCCTTGTTTGCTCGGGTATGTCTTTTAAACTATCATCTTGTGACGCACACTGGAGTGAAACCATATAAATGTAATGAGTGTAGCTCCTCGTTTGCACAGAGTGGAGCTTTAAAAAAACATCTGCGGACCCACACTGGTGAGAAAACCATATAAATGTAATCAGTGTGGCATCGCGTTTGCTAGGATAAGTAGTTTAAAAAATCATCTTATGACGCACACTGGAGTGAAACCATATAAATGTTATCAGTGTGGCTCCGCGTTTACTCAGGCAGGTACTCTAACCTATCATCTTAGGACGCACACAGTAGAGAGACCATATAACTGTAATCAGTGTAACTCCGGGTTTGTCCGGAGTGTAGATTTACAAATTCACCTGAGGACGCACACTGGTGAGAGACCGTATAAATGTAATCAGTGTGGCACCGCGTTTTCTCAGATAAGTAATTTAAATAAACATCTTAGGACGCACACTGGTGAGAGACCGTATAAATGTAGTCAGTGTAACTCCGCGTTTGCACAGCGTGGAGTTTTAAACAATCATCTTAGGACGCACTCTGGTGAGAAACCATATAAATGTAATCAGTGTAGTTCTGTGTTTTCTCGGAGAGATGTTTTACAACGTCACATGAGGACGCACACTTTGCTCAGATAGGTGGTTTAAAAAGTCATCTGAGGGTGCACACTGGCTAGAATTGTCTTAAGTGCAACATGTGTGTCACACACTACCTCGACTAGACTACCTCGCTGACTAGCCTTGTATTGACACATTGTGTCAATACAAGGCTAGTCAGCGAGGTAGTCTAAGCAGCCAACTAATTAGCAGGCACTCCGGACAACGGTTGCGGTACTTGTAGTTACAGATGTGCTACTAAACAATGTTTAAAAACACACATTAAAAAGCACCATAAGTCGGATTAGCTTTTTTTTAAAGGAAAAGCAAAACTATTGGCTACTTGCGTTATTTTTTGTCACGGTGCCATTCGTACCATACCAGTTTTCTGAGAGGGTTAAATGTTTTTGTGGGACTAATTATTTACGTTGACATTTTATTTCTTTAATTGCTATTTGTTGAATTATTATACTCACTTAAGCACTAATTAATGAAAATATATAAATTAAATTAAGATAATTAAATAAATGTAATATTTTGACATGTAATTTTTTTTTGTATTGTCAATAAATGAGTATGAGTAACAACAATAAGTGCACATAAAAAGACCAGAATGAGGGTCGAAGGCGGACGTCGCTGGCGACAGCCGAAATGGTTCCTACCAATACGGGCGTAGATATAACTCCAAAGAAAAGAAGGCAAAAAAAATACGCCTAGTGACGAAAATCCCATTCAGATATCTCAAAGAATTACGAGCTACACCCGTTTTATTATTGCTTGTTAGAGAGAGAAAACGCAAACAGTGTGTGACGTCACAATCTGCGAGGCTGCTGCAGAGCAAGCCGCGTCGATGGCGGCGCCGGACACGACGGGGCACGACATGTTGCTCGTTGCCGTCTGTTAGTGACGTCACAAACTACAAGCGTCATCGTTTCATGTGAAGTTGCGTTTTGCGAAAAAGGGACAGACCATGTCCGTGTTCGTGATTATTTAACCTGAGCGTTGGTTTTTTCTCCATTTGACTACATTTTTAATACCTTTTAGAGAAAATATGACATTATTGATTATTTAATTATTGTAGTGTAAGTGTATAGTAACTTTTTAGTGTAGTGTAAATAAATAAATTCAATTAAAAGCGGTTCAGCCATTTAAATTACTAAATATGAAGTAAAACTCATTAAAAAAAAAATTGGTTGTATGTCTTAACTAAGTAAAACTATAAACTGTACAAAACCAACATATAAATTCTTCTTACACATAACATTATGTTCATAATAATCAAAATTGGAAAAAAAAGATCGTAATAATTATACTCCTTGATATGATTTTTAAATCGTAACTGAAGTTTATAATATAAGTTTGTATGTATTTATATTTGAAACTACTGATCCTCGAGTGCTATTATCAAACGGCGATTAGAATACCTTTCAAAAGTAAGTACCTATATACACTGTTACCACAATTACATACGTATAATAAATTGCTTATTATGATAACTTCATTGTTATAGTGCAGGGAAACAAAAAAATGGTGACCCGGGCATAATCAGTATGTATCCTGAACTGATTGGAAAATAAGTAGAACACAATATTTTTTTACACTTAATTACATATAAGTACAGTCGAGGTCAAAGATATCTTTACAAGTGAGTGTTACAAAAATACCTTTACATATAAATAAGTTTACACACTACACGAAAACTAACTTACAACGCACATTACAGTTTCATGTTTTCACTTAATGCACCAAAGTTCTGTTTACCATCAGTCTTCCATAGAAACTTTTACACACATTGTGACATAATAGGTTTTGCATTATACAAAATAAGATTTACTGTCAATGTGCCTTAAATATGTTTACATTTGCAGTGGAACTTGAAACTTGACGCTCAAGCGTACTTTTCTTTACTTACACCCGTTGCTACATAAACATCTTTACAGGTTGATTGAACTGTTCTTAATTTGAATGCTGATATTAAATTGTCATATGGCATTGTTTTTCCTTAATTTCATCGTTTGTGTCATTTTGTTATCAATTACGGCTTTATAACAGACTTAAAAAAAAAGCGGCCAAGTGCGTGTCGGACCACGCACAACAAGGGTTCCGTGCCTATTAAAAAGGTCGTATCCTTACTGAAATCATATGGCACTTACATCCTTTTATTTCCGTAAGGCGGTTTTTTAGAAATATCTCGAAAACCTTTGAACCGATCTTGTTCAAAACAATTTGCATGATTTTTTTCATATTTTTGAAATACACGGTTGAAAAGTTAGAGGGGAGGGGGACACAATTTTAGTGACTTTCGGGGCGATTATCTCCGACTCTATTCACTTACCTACTCAAAAAATTTGCTTAGAAACCTTATATTTATTTTGGAAGGCCTATCGATTGATGTGCCACACGTGGGCATGCAATTTTTTTTTGAGTTTCAATTTTATGTATACTCCATACATAAAATTGAAACTACGCCTAAAAAAATTTTTTTTTGTAATTTCATTACATAACTATGTAGCGGTTAACAAAATACACCTATCTTCAAAATTTTATTCAAATACACCCTATAGTTTTCGAGTAAAATGCCTGTGACATACGGATGGACAGACAGACAGACATGACCTTGCAAAATGTAATTAATAGCATTAATGAACTATAATAAAATTCTATAATACAATCCCAACACATCATTTGGAAATGCGCTAATTGTTGCCAATTTACATCATCATTTCATTTTTGACCTTATATCTCGTAATACTCGTTTTATAGATCAGATCGGGTCAGTCGGGTGATCATGAGAGTGACGTTCAAAACCCAGGACCGTTTTAATAAAATCGACAGCTGATCGCTACTGACTGTACGCTTACATTACATCGCAAAAAAGAAAGTATTTAAAGTAAAGGCAGGTCGAAAATACAATTATTTAACAAACTGAATCTATTTCAAGGAAACTAAAATGATTTCTTTTTATGGACTCTGTCAGCTGTACTATATGTACTTACGGAAATCTCAACAATTGTTTTGTATATAATATTTGCACAAATATTTGAAACTGTTTATTCCCCACTTGTAAAATAAAGAAACCAGATGTATTTGTGCTTTCTGTAGAAATAAATAAAATGTATAACGCGACCATTCATTCGCTAAACGCTAAAGTTTTGACGTGAGCAGTCAAGTCACATTATATGTCACAATAAACTAAAAAGTATTTAATCTTTTGATGTTGGTTTGCTAATATGGTGCTTAAGGTCTAAAACACTGAGTTCTTTTTTTATGAAACATATATCTTGATGCAGGTTATAAGTTAACGCTATTAGCAACTACTGAAATGTTGCTAGAGCTGTCATTCTGGGGCCATGAACCACGGTGAGGGACGGAAAAGCTCTTATGCAGCTAAATTAAGAACCGAACAACTTACTACGGGACGGGCAATGGTTTGTGTGGCACAACTTCATACTAAATCAGTTGTGGCAAATAAAAAAAAAGTGGAACTATGACAATGACAATGAATGATATTCCCCTTTCTGTCACACTTATAGAGATTTGTATGCTACCAGCTCGCTCGCACGTGGTATTATTATTACCATAGCCTGTCCAGAGTATTCTTCGTTCATATTCTGGGGCACATTTCTTGGCATATTTGTTTGACATTGTGCATCTAGTTCTATACACTAAATCAAAGGTTACCTAGTCGTACAGATAACGGTAGTCTAACTTTTTCAACTACACTGCGTGGTACTGATAACGGTAATAGGACTTTTGGGATAGATATTATAAAGCATAATATAGTGCACAGCACTACGGTGGTATGGTTCAGTCCCACCCTACACCCAGGGGTATTGCTAGGGGTATGATGGGTCTGACATGAAAAAGGTCATATCGTTACTGAATAAGTACTTATGGCACTTACCTCCTTTTCTTTAAGCAACGCAGTTTTTTATAAATATCTCGAAAACCTTTGAACCGATCTTGTTGAAAATAAATTTCGCTGGTAGAATTTTATAATCCCTATGAGCATGATTTTTTTCATATTTTTAAAATACACGGTTCAAAAATTAGAGGGGGGGGACACAATTTTAGTCACTTTCGTGGCGATTATCCCCGACTCTATTCACTTAATCCAAAAAATTGCTTAGAAACCTTATATTTATTTTGAAAGGCCTGTCGTTTGATGTACCACAAGTGGGCTTGCAATGAAAAAATATTTTTTGACTTTCAGTTTTATGTATGGGGAGCACCCCTAAAAAAAATCTTTTTTAGTAATTTCATTACAAAACTATGTAGCGGTTAACAAAATACACCCTATCCTCAACTTTTTATTCAAATACAACTTATGGTTTTAGAGTAAAATGCCTGTGACATACTGACGGACAGACAGACAGACATGACGAATCTATAAGGGTTCCGTTTTTTGCCATTTGGCTACGGAACCCTAAAAAGCGAGGAATTCATAAAAACCGTTTTTATATTGGTTCTCTTGTTAACAAGAAACGCTTATAGTTTTGCCACGTCTGACTGTCTGTCCGTCTTTATATCTCATTCTAACAGATCGCAAATTTATGTAAGAGGACGTTTCGTTGAGTTTTAAACCTTTATGAAGCCACCGATGGATATATCCACACCATAGCTCTAACGCGGACAAGGGGATAAATCCGTTACAGATCACGGAGCAACATGGAAAACACAAACTTAACTCCAGGCTCAAAATGAGGGTTGATATAAAGTTGAATGAATGTCTGTGGCGGGTTACCATTGAATTGCCGACAAACATTTAATCGAATATTATTTCAAAGACAACGTTTCAAGTTGTAGTGAGGGCACCTGATGGAAAGTTTATACATATTTTCCATCAGTACTTAATCATAACAAACTGTAACATAACACCCCGACCTCGGAATAGCCACCTGCACATGCCTTGGACTTTGTACTGTTAACCTTGACAGTAGTTTCCACTCATAGGAACCCAAGGAAATGCACTAGTATATAAGCCATACATTTTCTCTGAATAAACACAGTTATTACCAGAGTCTTGACTTGTCATTACCTACCGAGAACTCCTAACTCTTCATGGCGATCCTTGCCAGACGGCTGCACCAGGCAGCCGCGCTCCGCAGCAGACCATAGACGCCGCCGCTACCCCACCAGCATCAACCAGCATCAACTAGCTTCACAGCGCCAGCCAACCAGCATCAACCAGCTTCATTGCACTAGCAGCCACAGCCAGCACCAACCAGCTCCACTACGCCAGCCAGACCGACAAGATGACCGACAAGGTCCAGATCACTATGTCACGTATGGGCTGGTGCTCGTACGTGGTACCTGGATCTGCATCACAATAGTGGGCCCAATTAAGCTGGTCCGGGATCTTCAAATCACGGTAACACCTCCACCACAGCTACCCGATACAGGCTCGTCAGCAAAAAACACCGCTAGCAGCAGCGTACCATCAGACCCAGAGACCGCTCAACGCTCCACTACGGCAGCCATGGAGCGAGCAGAGGACCACACGCCGGGAAGAGGAAGCCCCATAAAATTCCCAGGACGAGGACGAGGATGGCATAGAGGATGCTTAATAATTGTAATAATAATTGTAATGTTAATTTTATATTTTATTTTATTTTGTTTCAATTGTGACATTTTATTTGATAGTACTAACAATAGGTTAAGTTCATAATGTATACTAACTCATATGGACAGACGTCTGAAATAAATTATTCAATTCAATTCAATTCAATAGAAGGTTACGGCGATGATGCGCAACACCGAAAACCAGAAGAGCGCCACCACCCCACGGAAAACACGCCTGCCTACGCGCACTGCAGCCACCACAGCTTCAAGGACATCGAAATCGTATCTTATTTGTTTATTATTATTTAAATAATCTCTATAGTAACTTCATTTTTTTTACATATAAAACGTAACGAAATTTTTTACGAATATTTCAGTAAATCTTGTATCAACAATTACACATTTAGCTAGTTAATAGAATGGCCATCTGATAATTTAGCGAATAATTTAATTTAATAATTAGTTTAGTTTAATTTATACAATATTAAAAGTTATACAATAAATACGTAGAAGAATATAGTTCACAGTTAAGAAAAATCACAATTACAACTGTACCTAAAGGACAATGAGTTGATCCAGTCTATGTAATGGAATGTTTTAATATTATTTTGGTTCATTAATATTTATTTTAAAGAATTCAATATAAAACAAACAAAAAAATAGTAATGCCAAATTAAAATCTTTGTAGACAAATATATATATCGTAAATTTTATCGCGACTTATAGACACCATCAAGTTATACCTATGATAAAAAAAAACGGACTCAAAATTATTGATAAATTTCGTTACCAAAACCAGATTAACTCAAGGTGCTAAACTTAGAATAGCGGAACCCCGCGACATCATACCTAAGAAAACAGCGACACATCCTCGCCGTTGCATCTCTTTCTTTTCGTAATTAAGAACTATATTCCAACTTATAGTCTTACGAACAAAGTGCGATTTGCAACAAATGGCACTATGCACATATGGTTTATGAACACGGACGTCAGCCTAAGCGCATAACATACCCGGATTAACAAATGAAGCAAAGGTAACGACTATGTATTGTCCAATAATCCCATCAAGTTGAATGAATAGTATTTTTTAAGGATATATAAAGTCATGTACTGCATAGCGTGACTCATCTTGTGTGTCATACCTACGAACGCGGGATGAAATTACCGCGCCATATGTTTATCCACGGTATAGTATATATAACATAATATTGGAACTAAAACTATTACCAAATGTAAATCGAAAAACATGCCGCTTGATGACGAGACAATAGTAATAAGTAGTAAGTAATCATATGGTTAAAATTACGGTAGGTATCATAATTACTTTGCAATATGCAATTTGAATCTTATAGCTTCTTAAATTGATTTCATTAGAGCACGAGTATAATAAGCCACGCGCGTGTCCTCCGGGCACGCGACAGCTGATATTATAGACCGAATTACATATAAAGCTTCGTGCATTGTTTTTAGAAACTTACATTCAAATTTCATTTTTTTTTATCAAACCAATATTAACGATGAACCGTATATAAATTGTTTTCGTAGAGCACGAATATTCATTAAAATTAGTACAGATCCAAATACCTACAAACACCGATTTTTAACCATACCGTAGTATAATGATATAGTAGTATAATTGTTTAGTAAAAAAATGTAAATATTATTTAGTACATTCAATTTCTCTTTACTCAGTATGTGTCGGAGAAAGCTAAGACATGTAAGTTTTTCACAGTACGATTAGACTGATCACCTAAAAGTAGCCGAAATTCTTATATGACGACGTTTTCGAAGAAAGATCGTGCGAAGTAGTAATAGAGAGATAAAGTGAATCATAATATCAGCACGGTACACCAGGGTTACAAGCCAGGTAGGAAATCTTTGGAACCTGATCATGATTTGATCGAGCATCAATCATGAAGGCCTTTAGACACATGGTAAGCATAAAGGGTTAACGTAAGGCGTGTTAAATGAACTACCTGTTTACACATATACCTATATGGATATGTCTGCGCGCTATATAAATAACAATAATATCTTGTACCCTGAGGATTCCTCCCTGAGGAAATAAATATGGGGTCGGCCGACCAGCAACTATTAATATGACATTGTACCAAAACATACATTGTGCCATCCTTGGCGACATTGTGTGTCAAGCCCAATACTCTATCGCGAACGAAACGAGCTTTCCTCGTGCGAGCATTAGGTGCATTTTGCAAAGCACACCAAATCAAAGAAGTAAAAGTGTTACAAGAGTAACAAATAAAGATGACAGACGCGTCATATTAAACGATTATCACTTATTACCCACTAGCGGTTACGCAGGAATTCGAAGATTAGTCGTATATATTTTTTTAAATGTATAAAGATAGGTATTAATACTTCCATAGTTTCGTCATCCAAGCGTGCATTCATGTATATCAAAATATTATTATAATTTAGAGAATAATGTAACATTTAGTTTTGAGAATATTTAGGTTTACAGGACATCCTGCAAAGCAAAAAAAAAACCATCATTACGATCACATAATCAATCGAATTAGCTATAATACAATATAAAATATTCAAGTCACACTCAAATAATCCGTAATCAAACTCTTAAACACCACGCGTTAATCAAACTCTTTATACACATAACCATAAAACGTCATTTAAATTCCAGATCACCTTTTCAAGTTCAATTTTAAATACTATGTAATATCAGGGAAACGTAATAGTTTACACAATCAAAACTAAACTCTATTATTATTAACGAGAACACACAAATTAAACACTTACCATTTCGCAGCAAACCGCAACAAACGATATGCAAAAGTTATTGTCCATCCTTCAAAATTTCATGTACCCTGCCTACCCCTTTTGGGAATAAAGGCATGAATCTTTTAATTTATTTACACAAAGTTTAACACATACAAAACGGAAACACATTGTAGAACACTGCACTTAACCATAAAAAATTGATTAACTCATTAACAAACTCAATTTTTTTAATAATTTCTTAAATAAAACACAAGAATAGTTTCAACCAACAACTCGCAGAACAAAACTGATCTAGAAATAACTTAGGTACACCGCGAACTGCACCAGACAGACCACCCACTAAGTTTTCTTTTGATAAGCACAAACAATGTATTCGTAATGTACTCGTAAACATTCCAAGTAGAAGTAAGACATTGTAAGAGAGACAGAACCATCTGACAGCATACCTCTATCCATATAAGGAATGGCTATCACCACTGTATGATGGATGTTCAATGATAAAATAACTACCTATTTAATAAATCACTCGACATGAAACCAAACACCAATGCACAAATGTACCTACCACATAAGTAACAGTAAACAGTTTAAGTAGCAGTAAAACACCATAATTATGTAAACCATAGACCTAAGTTAATCTAAGATAAGTTAAGCCAAAAACATAGTACTCATTTATATTCTACTATTTTTTGACTCAAAAAAAAGAGGGAAGCTGTAGTGAGGGCACCTGATGGAAAGTTTATACATATTTTCCATCAGTACTTAATCATAACAAACTGTAACATAACACCGCGACCTCGGAATAGCCACCTGCACATGCCTTGGACTTTGTACTGTTAACCTTGACAGTAGTTTCCACTCATAGGAACCCAAGGAAATGCACTAGTATATAAGCCATACATTTTCTCTGAATAAACACAGTTATTACCAGAGTCTTGACTTGTCATTACCTACCGAGAACTCCTAACTCTTCAAAGTATTTTTATTTCATCGACATGTCATTGCGTCAAGGACTCGATACTAGGTAATTTGAACCGAGGTCTTTTAATTGGAAGTTGACTTATTTCAATAAAAAAAAATTAAATTCATTTTTTTTACATGTATTATTACATGTAAAAAAAATGAATTTAAAAAAATTCCTATTTTATTCCGCTTAAAATTATTTCGGATATATATCTAAATCCCTAACGTTTTTTAACCTATTTTTGCCGTACAGCGAGTCGACGCCACCCCGCTGCGCGGGGTGTCTATTTCTGGTCTGAGGGGCACAAGTGAACCCTAACCTAACCGACCATAGTCGACATAGTTCGCTTATGACAAGCCATTTTTGTCCCTGATATTTTTTTGTAATTAACGATTTACACCAATGATTCTTAGTTTTATTATACATACATATTATGCATACAACGTGTTTTTTTAACCGTCTTAGAGCCGAAGCCCACTGAAAGTATCCAAAAGGTACTATGTATTCGTGAAAAAAAAATGTTTAGTTAAGTTTTTAGTAATAAAAGGTAATTAAGTTTGAAAAATTCTCTATGGCGCACGGAGCGAAGTTCATTCACCCGGTTAGAGTTCGTACCTATCTACATAAGATGGCGGCTAGCGGACACTGCAGTCACTCAGCTGTATGATTAAAATTAATATTAATACAAAAAAAAACAATATTTTATGCATTTTAAAAAAACTTTAAAAAATAAAAACTAAAAAAAAAACATTTTTTTAAGTTCTTTGTAATGTAGGTATACATTAACTGGGCTTCGGCTCTAAGACGGTTAAAAAAACACCGTGTATATGTAAGTCACACAATTAACTACATAATTTGAATAATGTATAAATGTGCAGTAGTATATATAAAATTGTATTAAAGTAATACGTCGAAGAATTGAATTGCAATGTTTTGTAGTTGTGCCAATTAAGATAATTTGAAACAAATCAGCGATCAAGTAATATTCGTTGAATAGTATTTCTACGTAGTAAGATAAATTTAAATAAACAGTTGTTGAAATAAAATAACGCCAAACAATATTACTAGTAGGTACTAAAGTTTCGATGAAATAATATTCGATGAAAAGGTACAAAACAAGAGTACACCGTCTGTGGCATTATAGCTCTCAAGTGGATGAACCGATTGTGATGTATTTTTGTTAGACACTTAAATAAAGAGCTTACTTTGACTTTGCTAAATTCAATTAAAAGCGGTTCAGCCATTTAAATTATAAAATATGAAGTAAAACTCATTTTTTTTTAAATGTGGTCTTTACTAATTAAAACTATAAACTGTACAAAACCAACATATAAATTCTTCTTACACATAACATTATGTTCATAATAATCAAAATTGGGAAAAAAAGATCGTAATAGTTATACTCCTTGATATGATTTTTAAATCGTAAGTGTAGTTTATAAGATAAATTTGTATGTATTTATATTTAAAACTACTGATCCTCGAGTGCTATTATCAAACGGCGATTAGAATACCTTTCAAAAGTAAGTACCTATGTACACCGTTACCACAATTACATACGCATAATAAATTGCTTATTATGATAACTTCATTGTTATAGTGCAGGGAAACAAAAAAAATGGTGACCCGGGCATAATCAGTATGTATCCTGAACTGATTGGAAAATAAGTAGAACACAATATTTTAATATGCTTAATTACATATAAGTACATACAGAAAAAACGTCGTCGTTGACGTCATGCCCAAAATGAAAGAGAGAAATATTTGACAGTATGGTACCTACTGTTTTCGGTGATTGTCATTATTTGAAATAAGTACCGAGGTTTGTGTCAAACTGTAAAGATGTTTATGTAGCAATAGGTGTAAGTAAAGAAAAGTACGCTTGAGCGTAAAGTTTCAAGTTCCACTGCAAATGTAAACATATTTAAGGCACATTGACAGGAAATCTTATTTTGTAACATGACATGCAAACCTATTATGTCACAATGTGTGTAAAGGTTTCTATGGAAGACTGATGGTAAACAGAACTTTGGTGCATTAAGTGAAAAGATGAAACTGTAATGTGTGTTGTATGACCTTTGACCTCGACTGTACAAGCTTTGCTCAGTTTGGAACTAGGTCTATTTGCGTAAGATTGTCCCCTTATATCTAATTTAGTCTCTTTCGGCCTTTTAAAAATCTTTTTAAGAGCTTTATTGCTTAGCGATACACTCTTTCGGTCCTGGTTTTAACCCCCCAAAAAAGAGAGGGGGTGTTATAAGTTTAACGTGTCTGTGTATGTGTCTATGGTATCGTAGCTCCCAAAGGTATGGACCGATTAGAATGCGTTTTTTTGTGTCATAGATAATTTTATCCCCAGTGTTCTTAGCCATGTTTCATGGAAATCTGTTCAGCCGTTTTTGAGATATTGGACTTTGAAATGAAAATGTCGGGGGTTTTTCTTTTCTAAGTTGTAGTTATTCCATTATTCAGATTAGCAGTCAATTAAAAAACAGTCTAGGCATAGTTCAATTTTATTAGTCAATGATTACGAGTGTTCTCCACTAGTACTAGCTCCATGGAAAAAACCCCTCCGTAGCAACTGGACGGATTCGCAACTGGACGGATTCGCAACTGCACAGATTCTCAGCTGGACGGATTAGCAACTGGACAGAGTACAGTCAGCCTCATTAGTTGCTGAACACGAATGAAACCCAACTTTATTCGAAAAAGAAATCCGAAGTCGGTTCTGGCGCTTCGCCGGCCTCTGCCGCGGCACGCTCGCTTCGCTCGCTCGGCTCGCGCGCTGTAGGGTCGTGGTACACCTAACACTCCTCCTCGCTTCGCTCGTCGTCGTACCTACACCGACCAGAGTAGAATAGGTGAACAATTTTAATTTCGTAATGTTTCTGTTACTACAGATACCTATTTTCGAACTATTACTCGACAACATACAAGAAGTTATCGTTAGGTATGTCATGAACTGTACATATCATGTCCAGTTACTAATCCGTCCAGCTGAGAATCTGTCCAGTTGCGAATCCGTCCAGTTGCGTTTGTCAGGAAAAAACAAACAAGTATAGTCGGCAATAAAAGCTTACACTAAAGGTAATAAAATACAGTAATTTATCTAAGGTAAGGTAGACTTATGACCTGGTAAAGGTTGCGGGAGTCCGCTGGATGCGAGTGGCGCGGGATCGGTCACTTTGGCACTCTTTGGGGGAGGCCCATGTCCAGCAGTGGACGTCTTTCGGCTGATATGATGATGATGATGATGGTCTAAGTGTTTTAATTTACGTCGTGGAACTGTAAACACAAGGACGTAGCCAGGATTCTGTTAAGGCGCATGAAAAACAAGAATATACCTGGGTATACAGGGTGTACCAAAAATGGGATGTAAACCGATCAACGGCATAACAGGTATCGTGTTCTGATAAGAAAAAAATAAGAGATTTTTTTACGCGTTTTTATTGAATACTAGCTTCTGCCCGCAACTCCGTCCGCGTGGAACTCGTTTATATCGCAGCTGCATACAAACTTTTACCCCTCCATTTTACCCCCTTAGGGGATGATTTCAGGGATGAAAACCATCCTATGTCACTCTCCATCCCTTCAACTATCTCCACTTAAAAAATCACGTCAATTCGTCGCTCCGTTTTGCCGTGAAAGACGGACAAACAAACAAACACACACATACACTTTCGCATTTATAATATAAGTATGGAAGTATGGATTTGTATGGACTCAAGATGCCTGCTCAAGGCTGCCCTACTCTGCCCGTACCTCGCTACGCCCTTGTGTAAAATTATAAACACTTATAACATTAAAACATTACAGTATTGATTCCTACAGTGGAGCTAAGGTAATAATAATAAGTGTGACAGAAAGGGATATATCAATAGTTGTCTTTGTCATACTCCACTTTTTTTTGCCGCAACTGAGTTAGTATGTGGTTGCGGCGAATAAACCCTAAAAAACCGCTAAATTACCCGCCCAAATTAAATGGGTTTATGGTAAGCTGTTAGCCATTTGAAGAACAGTTCTTAATTCAGTTGCATAAGTGCTTTTGTGGCAACAATATAGCTCCCTTGTACATATCTATACTCTAAGGGCGGGTTGCACCGACTTACAATTACAGACCGATCAACGTTAAATATGGCGCTGACAGCTGTCATATCCATAGAAACTTGTCAAACGTTCCATACATTCAGATTTTAACGAACACCGCTTACGATTACAGACGGTTTGGTGCAACTCACCCTAAGCATTAAAATAATGACGATCGACATTACAACAATTTCTTAATAATAGACATTTTTTTCCTTTTGCCTGTTCCATCTTCCACTAAAACAATACCTTCAAAATCCGTAATCAACGACTTAATACACGCCACCTCATCTTTAGTAAGTCCCGTAGGCAAATCAAATTTCGAATATTCATTCCTTCCCGCCAAAGTTTGACACATAGTGCGGACGCCATTTTCGAAATCACTGTCAACGTCATAGACAATGTTTTCTTTTTTCGACGGCACAGACTGGAACGCGTTCTGCCAGAGTTCTTTTTCTTTCACAACGGACTTTTTGAGATAGTCGTCGAACTCTGCGAGCGTTCGGCCGATATCTTTATTTTTTGGCTCGAGTTTCAAAGCTTTCTTATAGTACTTCAAAGCTTCCTCGTTATTGCCTAGAGCTTGGTAAGCTTTTCCGTAGTAGAATAAAGCTTTGCAATGCTTGTCTATGTCAGTGACATAGTCTAAGTTTTCCAGCATGGATATAACGTAGTTTGGTTTCTGTAGTTTGTAGTAACACATAGCTAGGTTAACATACGTATTGATTCTTAGTTTCTTGATGTTGTTCTCTTCTACTTCGTTCTGTGGTTTGGACAGGTTCAGCACAGACATCGAGTATTGATAGTTTTTCATCGCAGGCTTATATTTTTTCTTTGAGAACAACCTCTTGGATTCTACATGGAGACTGTCGACTGTTTTCATGATGACTTCGTACTTTCTTTGCTCATCCTTTGGGAGGCTGTTGAATCTGAAAACAGTGTATAAGTAAGGCACTTGTCCAACTCTATCCATACCAATATTAGGTATGTATGTAAGCACTTTGTTTAAGCCCTATGTTTATTTTATAGTTTAACGCTACTCGCCGACAGATGGCGCTAGTAGTACCGATTTTACGAAGTTATATTATAATTTTTCAGTCTTAAAAATTATAATAATGTTCACTAAATTTTTCTAGATATTTATCATGTGATTAAACCGTCCAAAAGTCAATATTGTATATCAACTAGTAGTTAAGTAAACTTCCCCTAGATGTCGCTGTTACAGTGGCAAACTAGCTAACGAGATGTTGTTATAGTTTTCATATGGTAGTCGAGGGTGCTTGCACGTATGACCTCAGACAACTGAACTTTCTCAGTACGAATAAATATTTTTTATACAAGAAGTGCAGTGTATATTTTTGGGACCCTTTTACATGGTCCTTCGAACCGGATATTTCGGTTTTGCGAGGATTGTACGACAGAGGGCGCCAGCTGGCACTGCTGTGGATCGCAGCTAGAAGTGTAGCGGAGCTTCATCGAGCATCAGCAACGTGACGTCATCAACAAGGACGACGGTGACGACGGTGAAGACGGTGTGACGTCGCGAATGGTGAAGTGTGAGTGCCAGTGGACAATTGTGAGTACTTTATTATTTTCTATTTAGTGATGGACTTAGAATAAATTCAAGCAAATTGGACTTAGCAAATTTCGGCCAAATTGACAGAAAATTTCGATGTAAACTGGACTTAGAATAGTATGAAGCAAATTGGACTTAGCAAATTTCGATCAAATCAGTAGTCAGGACTTAGAATAGTTTTAAGAAAAGTGAACTGACGGGGAACCCACGCCCAATTTGCCCTAAGTTGCAAAACACTTAGAAAAAATAGCGATGGAGGCACTCATCAAAGTCCAGGAAGATGCAAACTTTAGAATTGATCGCGCATTTGAAAACTTTAAGAAGTCTCCTAAGGAGCGGCGCAGTTCTGCAGACTATGTCAAGGCTAGATTGGAGTTGTTAGAAGAGCTATGGACTCAGTTTTTACAGTCACACACTCTGATAGTTCAAGATAGTGATTCAGCTGAATTACTCAAAAGTACTTATGTTGAGAACTCCGTTTACGAGGAAACAGAAGAATTGTATATAGAATACAAGTGCCAACTCAAGTCCCAATTAAGCAAAATTAACCTTTCAAGTACAGCACCAATCCAGAGATCTGCTGATCGCAGTCAGACATCAGACAAAGCGAGAGAGCTCATTAAATTGCCAAAGATATCAATTCCGACATTTTCAGGCGAATACTCGGAATGGGTTAGCTTTCGGGATCTTTTCGTCTCCCTTATACACAACAATGAGTCCTTGGATAATGTCCAAAAGCTTCATTACTTAAAAAGTCATTTAACTGGAGAAGCAGAACAGTTACTTAGACACATGCCGATAACTCAAGAAAACTATAGCACCAGTTGGGAGCAGTTGGAGAACAGATACAATAACAAGAAATATTTATCAAACTGCATCCTAAAAAGACTTCTGAGTCAACGTAACTTAACTACAGAATCTGCAACCGCCCTGAAGGAACTGTTAGACACCACAAACGAGTGTCTGCAGGCGTTGAAGACTTTAGGTATAGATATTAAGAGTTGGGATATTATAATTGTGCATTTGATTTGTTTAAAGTTAGATAGTGAGTCGCGGAAGCAATGGGAACTCAAGTCAAGTGAATCAGGCAATGAGTTGCCTACGTTTGAACAGTTCAGGTCCTTTTTGGAAACACGTTATCGTGCTTTAGAGTTCATAGATCCCAAGGCTTCTCGACCCTATCTTAATAAGAATACACCTAAAGGTTTCAATGCTCCTGTTCATTCAAAGGTTCATCACGTGACGGCCCTATCGTGTACTTATTGTTCGGAAGATCATAGAATAAGTAACTGTAAAGAATTTTCAAAGATCGATACTGACGCTCGTCGTGATTTTGTCCAATCACATAGTCTATGTTTTAACTGTCTAGGCCCAAATCACTCAGTTTATTCATGTCGTCAATCATCTAGATGCCGAATCTGCAAAAGGAAGCATCATTCCTTATTACATCCCAAAAATGTTTCACAGACAGCTGAGTCTCAGGAAAAAAATAACTCAGTTGTAGCAAAAGTAGTTGTACCAACAACTGCATCTCACCCATCAGCTCATGAGGTCCACGATGAGTCTACAACCAACATCAAAACCCATTTTTCGACATCATGCAGTCAGGTTTTATTAGCAACCGCACTAGTAAATGCTACGTCGAAATCTGGTAAAATTATCACTCTTAGATGCTTACTCGACCAGGGTTCACAGGCTTCGCTGATAACGGAGTCTGCAGTCCAACTGTTAGGACTTAGGAAAATAGGGCACAAGAGCACTATATCAGGGTTAGGGAGTGACGAGAGCGCTGCTATAGCCTCTAAGTCGATGGTAAATTTAAAAATTCAATCACTCCTTGACGCCTCACTTGAGTTTGAAGTCAGTGCTTTCGTGCTAAGCAAGCTTACGTCGGTTTTGCCAGAAAGAAGAATCGTCGTACAGCTATGGTCAGAGTTCACAAATCTTGAGTTAGCAGACCCTTCCTTTGATCAACCAAACAAGATCGACTTGCTTCTGGGAGCAGATATCTACGGTAAGATATTGCTAGAAGGAGTCATAAAAGGATCACCAGGAACACCAACAGCCCAGAAAACTGCCTTGGGTTGGATTCTTTCAGGTCCAATTCTGAGAGAGAAGACAACGTCACAGAACACTGTCAGAGTAAATCACGTTGATTACAACGAAGAAGAAAAAAGATGTCAACAAATCTATGCTGCTACTACTAAACGGGACAGTAGTGGTAGATATGTTGTGAAATTGCCCTTTCGTGAAGAAAGTCCACAATGCAAGGAAGGGAAATTTGAAGTGATAGCTGCTAAACGTCTTAGTCAATTAGAAAGAAGACTGGATAAAAATCCGCAATTAAAAGCGCGGTATACGGAAGTAATCCAAGAGTACCAAGATCTTGGTCATATGGAAAAAGTACCAATAGAAGAACAAAACAAACCAGGAGCCGTATACCTGCCTCACCACGCCGTTATAAGAGAAGATAAAACCACGTCAAAAATTCGCGTCGTTTTTGATGCTTCGTGCTCGGGAATTAACGGTGCGTCTCTTAATCAAGACCTGTTAGTTGGTCCCCAGCTACAACAAGACTTACGTCACATTTTGTTGCGTTGGCGTTGCTTTCCAATCAGTCTTGTGTCAGACATCGTTAAGATGTACCGACAGGTTGTAACAGTTCACCCCCCCTGGCTAGAAAGCGCTTCCGAAGACCTACAGCTAACGAAGCAGCTTCCCGCTGAAGCTCAAGAAACGCTAAATATTTTGCAATGAATTCTAACTTAATGTAAAACCCTATTCCTTCGTGCTAGACTACTGTAACTTACTCTCTATTTACCTACTTATTAAACCTACTTTTGTTGCGTGCTTTTATTTAAGAATACCTGACGATTTGGCCAAAATGTGATCGCTAGTGGTTGAACCCCGAAGTGTTGTGTACCGTAATAACCCTAGATCCTTTTATGAAAGCTTGACAGGTTTTTGGACTCTCCATTCATAATAAAATTAAAGCTAGCTTATCTGTACATAAATTAACCTACTGAAATGCTACTTTTAACTGCTATTTTCCTATTTATGAGCATAACAAAGTCCTAAATCTTGTAGGAATAATAAATTAATTATAAATCACTTTATGATTATAATTACACTGTAGGTTACTTTATGATTATAATTAAAAATTGTTTTTGGTAGAAAAACACCTATCCCCTATTACATGTCCGGTTGAACAAGGAGTAGCCTTCATAAAATCAAGATTATTTATTTAAACCTATTATTATCTAGAAGACTGCCCTAAATACATGTATTTTGGACCAAAGTTCTATCGACGGGTCGTGTGATTAACGACATGATTAACCCTCAATTTGACTTATTTTAACCGACATGAGGTGTGTATACCCTTGCGTAGAAATGCGTGTGTAGTATAAGTCCCCAAATACTACTCTATGCTAAGAGTCGAATCGTTTTCACGATTTTAACCTATTGATAAATATTTAGGGACCTATTGTTTTTTTTTTCCCATCAAAACCAACAAATCTAGGTTATTTGATTACACTCTAGCTATTGTCAAACTGTAGCAACCCATGTTTACAAAAAAAAAACCCAAACATGAATCACACTATCAATCCAACTTTTCATTCATCTCCTTTTTCTCTCCCTACAATACCTTATTAATGCATCCATGCTTCATATCATTTTGTACCTTCCTCATTCGCCTATGCACTCGATTGTTACAGATAGCCAAAGCATATGAGGTGTAATCATTTCAATACAGATTTAACACTTATTGGACATTGATTGATGCAATATAAAATTTTCCCCACAAATAAAACTTCATCATACTCGCCAGAGATTTAACTGCACTAATAAATACAAAATTAAGTATATTGTTTCACTTTTAAATTCATATCCATGAGTAAGATACAATTAATATAGATGATCATTCCAAAAATCAAAGCTATATCCCAATTTTTACCCAAAATTAGAAATTAACGTTCGTAAATTAGTTGAAATTCATACCAATAATAATAATTTTTCAAAATGAATCCAAAATTAACCCAACATTTTAAATTAGTATTAGCAAATTAATGGAATTAGATACAAAAAAATTTTTTCTTAAAAACCCAGATCCGCCATCTTTGATTGAAAAATAAACCTAGAATTTAGTCAAAATCGACATCATTGATCAAAGTTTCTACTACTACTCAACCATCAGTTTTCACAATCCGGCTATTCTGTAACTTGTTACCTGCGCACCTCAACGTCCACCCACAAATACAACCGCGACACCCAGCAACCACACGTAGGTCCAATTTCGCGACGGGCGAACGACAGTCCAATTGACAAAACAAACCTACCCAATAAAAATCTATTTCGCAAATTATAAAAACCACCTCAATTTGCCCCACTCCAAAAAAAACCAGCATTACCAGATCCCTAAGTCGTTGCCATTAATACACAATCATAGATCAAACTTGTTCTGACAACTCTGATGCAGTGATTTCAAATATACCTTAGTAGGCCTTAATGTAATTAAGCCCCACAGCTAAGTATATTGTTAATGAGGTTTTCCAAGTATAAAGACGTCTCATATTAATCATCTAGATCCACCCAAATCTGCTGCCGAATCGTCGATTCCTCATATTTATCTTCAAACGGCTTTAAGCCACGCTGCCTGACAGTCAATCAATAACGCAAGTTTTATAATTTGTATAGAGCATTTTGCAACAAAGTAATATACTATCTTGTAGGTAAACCTATTTCATTGTCTTTCACCCATGATAAAACACAAAAGAAAAATACAAAAATATAAATGTGTCGGGAATCGAACCCGGCTCAGTGACTTAGACAGCGGACGTTTTCCCACAGCGCTACCAAGCTATTAAGAGAATGAGTCGAAATTTAGAACCCGTTTCAAACTGTCTGATGTGAGCCCTCTGTGATATATTTAGTTTTAAGATTTATCGTACCCCTTAGGTCAAATTACCCACAAGCATACAAAAAAAAAAACCCGAGATCCTTGTTATCTTAAATGATTGAAATTGAATTGAATTGTATTTTCGCTATTTTAATGATAATATGGGCAGCGCCCCGCAAAACTTTAACAACACAAAGCATAAATGGGTTCAAAAATTGAAAAGCTTAAATGTTTACTACGTTTACCCTTTCCACGTCAGGAAGCACCTTTTTAACTTGAAAGCCACCATATTCACTATTATTTGTTACAAAACACCACTATGGAAAACTATTCTGGTACAACAACACTTTGATCCAATTAATAACTTCTTGTTGTGATCGCATTCACACTGGTATTTATAGGTCTTCACATGATTTATCGTTCCTGAATGATACTTTATTTGAAAAAGGTTTTACAATGTTTGAATATTCACTTAGTCCCGAAAACAGAAATTTATTTGTATAAACACTGTGTGTGAAATTCAAGTCAACTGACGATTTTTCTCTTTCATATGACATGACACTTGATCCTGACGTCCATTTTGTTCGGAAATTCTTAATACCTTTTTAACTGTAGCAAATATATTAAACTGTATACACTCGATTGTTGATTAACAAATACGAGCATTAATTATCTATTTTAAAATTACTTCTCAGCTTTGCGTTGTTATAAACACGTTGCCCCATATCTGTCGTAAGAATTTTATTATAAAACTGCATCTCTCTGCCATCTGTCGTCAAATAGAGTAACTTTCCCACTGACACATGGATCCAAAGTCATGGCCCGTCAGTGATCGTTTGCGCCATCTATTGTTGAGTAGTGTATTCCTGGCATAGATTGTCGATATTTTGAGTGTTCTCATATATAGTGTCGCCATCTACAGCCGAATAGATTTTTTTATATATGATGTCACTATACCACTGTCATTATTTGTTGTTATTTCGTGCAACTAATGAAAATACAATTTTTAATTCCTGAATAACGTACAAGCGTAATTCTACAAGAAAATTATTTACTCGATATATGCGAATACTGTCTGTGATCTATGTCTTCAGTCAATTTTCTTCTATGCCTTGACATAGCGTGGCGTCACTGTCAAGTGTCAACTGTCAAAATTGCACGTCGTGGGTCGTGGTCCGATTTCGATTTCTGATGCATGGATTCAACATATTTAAAACTTTTAAATTAAAACAAACGTGATATGCAACACTACCGCTATTTGGGCTGGATTAGTTACATGGACGCTTTCCTCAAGGTATGTATTATCCCAGAATATTCTTTCTTTCCGCCTTAACGTTAATTTTTCCTTTTTCTGTCCTTGTTCAAAGCGACTTCCTACGTATTTCAACGTTAAAAGGTGCCCTGCAGCCCGTAATACTCGGCAATGTATCGACAAACAGTAACACTTCAGTGGTAATTAGCATACATTTGCGAATGATCGTAAAACTTCTCGCTATCTTAGCTAACCTAGTTTTCTACTAATATATTATATCCAAGTTTAGAGTAATTCACATACTACTTGTCTCTCTCTTCTGATATTCATCCTGATTCAATTTTTCATTCAAAATAACTAAATGTCCATTTGTCCGTCGGTCCGATAATGTCCGTTGGTGTCATAATTTCTTGTCATGGTGTTTCCAGGAACAGCAGAATGCACTCGCCCTTTTAATTGATGACTCGATAATGCGACTGGGAATATTAAGCCAAAATGCCAAGGAAGGGGCCCGTCTCAACATTAGTGGTCCCAGCGGAAACTGACATCTTCCCGTCTAATTTACCATACAATGGCCCCCAATAGTAAGTAGATATATAGTAGATCCACGAATGTATATATATCGATTAAACCATTGTATAATTTCGTCTCAATTTCAGTGTGACGAGCATGTCATCTTATTAAAATATATTTCCATTACTTCCCTTTCTCAAAAGTTATATCTTGTTTAACTGTCATAATCATACATTAATTATTGATGTTCCCGCTTAACATAACCTTCTGTTTGTTATTTTTACAGCAGTATGAATCCGTGAGGGGAATGCTGCTACCCAACACAAGTCTGACTGCTTAAGCATCAACAAGACTCAACATCGTTATTCTCCTAGTGTGGTGTAATATAAAAAGGTAATTAAATCTATTGTTTCTCTCCAATAATTCTGTGCTTCATAATTTATGCAAGGAACAGCATCTGTTCGGCATACATTACATAGTATTAATAAAATTCTGTACATGCAGACTAAGTAATTTGTATATCCGTGGCTCCTCGTATATTATATCTATTGTGTTTCTCCAATGATTCTGTGCTCCATAATATATGCACGAAACAGCATCTGTTCGGCATACATTACATAGTATTAATAAAATTCTGTACATGCAGACTAAGTAATTTGTATATCCGTGGCTCCTCGTATATTATATCTATTGTGTATCTCCAATGATTCTGTGCTCCATAATATATGCACGAAACAGCATCTGTTCGGCATACATTACATAGTATTAATAAAATTCTGTACGTGCCAATTAAGAAGTTTGTATATCCGTGCCTACTCGTATATTTACCAAACTAAGATATCATTGTTCCTTAAGTGAATCAAAGTTTGGAATAAATATGTTTTTATTATTAAATGTCAATAATTACTTCAAACTCTGTAATTTAAACCCGAATCAATTTAGACACTTTCCACGCCCCCGCACCAAGTTATTCTCCTTAATGCATGCTTATTATTTAGGGAATATAATTAAATTCAGGATGACCTATGTAGTATTATAACTAAACTCTCTTCCATATAATATCAATGCTTGGAGTAATACTGAGAAGAATCAAGGTTTCATATGCTCGTCCCACTCTTGTGAATCATTTTTGTAGGAGCTCATTCTATTATGCGAAGAGTAATATTCATATTTATGTTTCCAGGGTCGCCAGCACGTCAACAAGATGAGACACACCTCTACTACCGTGGAGACAGCATCATATGAAATTTCGTCCCACACCAGTCCATGAGATTGCTATCCATTTCCATGAAGTCCTTCAAGCGGAACCGTGCTCGGGGCATGATTTTCCCTAATGCGAAAGCAATGCTGGATCTGTAGTTTCTATGTGACTTGTATTCCTTACTTCGTTAACACTTTCTCATCCGGACCAAAAATGGAATAATGCACCAGAAATGGACAGAACTCGTTAAGCGTATAACATTATACTACCGCCCTCCTAACGGCTGAGCTGGCATCTGAACAAACCTTTCGAGTGCCTACCGACGAGTTCTTGGTTGCGAACGTGTTGAATACCTTTTATCAGAATATCCAATCTTTTGGAACATTTTGAACTGAAATTCCTTTTCTGCTTGTTTTGATCTTCGTATTTTCATATCATATTGTACCGCGTCTGTGTGTGTTAATGTTATCTTGCTATTTCATAATGAGACGGTCGTCTGTACTGCTACCAAGCTAAATCTGGTATTCATATGCAGCTAACTTCATAATAAATAATCCAAACAAGCTGTCATAGTTATATAAGATAATGTATGTAATGTGGATTCTTGATTTTTATCCATGTAATGTATGGTTATGCTTAGTTCTCCTTTTTTCAATAAAATTCTCATGCCTGTAACTCAATGTCTATACTATGCACGTCGCGCGTCGCGTGACTTCTGTATTATAATAAAATATACTGGGCCCTGGATTTTTCCATACTTTCTTGTCTTTGTTGGCCTTGTTTTTTCTGAGGTTCGAACCAGAACATATAATGCTCGCAATGACACGTCTATTTATTATTTAATCCTCACAACCTTCCCTGACTTGAACAATAGCCTCCGTGGCTAACATTTCACTTTTCTCAAACCAATCTATCTGCTGCTCTATCAAATTTGTTCTATCCGTTGTATTGATACATAATGAAATGGGTAGCTATGGTGATATGAATCCCATTAATTGAGGCTTAGCTACCTTCTTGACCCATAAATGTATGTTGCAGCTTTGTAAGTATAAAAGCATCTTCAAAAGAAACAATCTGTGAATGTTACCATAGATGTCGCTGTCGCTACCGTAAGAATGAAGTAATTCCTTCACGTTAATTCAATGACCTTATTTAAAATAAAATTTATTACATGCCCTTATTATTTAAGTCCTGAGCTGTAGCCACGGACTTGTAAAGTTGAAGCTCGAGTATTCCCATCTCTATCGCTCTCACGATACTCGAGTGAAAGGGATGCATATACACGAAACTTTGATTCTCGTGTTAGCGCTGCTGTTACTAAACCCGTACTGCAAGCGATCCGTCCGCCCTATCAACTTGCTATGCTGGAAGGAGAAGTATATTTTGATGTCTCATGTTTCACTACAACACACGGCTGCAACAAGTTGTCAGGCGTATAAGACTGCTCTATATTTGCGGTTCCTTGTTCTTAAAGGCCTTCTACACTGGCTTTTCCGTATGGCAATAAATTGCCCATATCTATGGAATCTCGCGCTAAGTTAATGGGGTGTATACATGTCTTGATCTGTCAGTTCCAACTCATCTGAATCCGACCGATTGCTATCGTCTGGACGCACGTTGTGCTGTTGATCCTTTCGTCAAGAGAAACTGCATGCACATGCGGTTGCACAATCACGACCCCGACACGCTGTACCGACAAACTGGGGCAAAATCACATAATCTGTACACCCCATAAAGCGTTTCGTCTTTGTATTTTCGTATACATTGTGTCCACATTGTGTCTCCAAAATCTCGCCTTTATATTTAAAAACCATAAAATAATGCTAGAGCAATCTTTGCATTGCATAAATCAAATAATGATTATAAGATACTATTTCCGCAGATCCTTCCTATGGAGAATAATATCTATAGGAGTTTTAAAACGCAATGACACCTCGTGCGTGTTAGCGGTTAACGGTTATATTTATTCTCTTCGCCCGTTTGCTTTGCCGCGCCTCGTGTCAGTCTTCCCGCAATTTCAGTTCGGCTATGAATCTCCATTGATTTTTCTCCTAAATTCTTTAAGTTGAAAACACAGTGAACGGACGTTGCGAGTCATCTTTCGTGGTCTTTTGACGTACATGCATTCATAAGCATTTGTAATATTTGTATGCGCCTGCGCCATTCCCTACACGGAGTTATCTACACTTGCCGCCTTGAAGTAATAATTCTGGTATGTAAAACTTTTGTTCTTATTACGTATAAAGATACTCCCTAGCTGCCCTAGTATTTCCTACTTACATTGACTAAGTACTCATGCACCCGACCGATTGCCTTTGTCATGGTATCTTCAAACGTAATTAAATTGTCGTCCTTGAACACGGAATTCAAAAGATCTTGCAACGAACGGGGTTATACAAATTTCAAGGTTTTCCTAATTACCACATACAATATAATGTACATACACTTGCACAACCTTATTCTTATGGTCTACAAGTACAAAATTATTCACATTAATGATTGTCGTTTTAGGTACAAGGAGCACTAAGAAATAACCGTATGTGACTACCATTCCAAAAACCCAAGGATTGTTTTGAGGTTGTTCTGACATTGGAAAATATCAGTTCAGTGCTTATACGCCGCTAAAGAAATGACATCACCAGAGCCTCACTAGTTTCAACGATATCTCAAGGTATACTACAAAATATACTAGCCACATTAAAGGATTAAGGTGCTCAGAATTTATGAATAGCTAGGTTTTGTTTCTACTGGCGATGAAGGCTCGCCCCCAAATAATAGAAATACATAAATATTGCCGGCGTTCCTACTACAATGCCTACTTCTTGCAAAAATGCAATTCCTCTCTCCGTTGTGCTAAACCATTTGCTCATTTCTCCTTGACATATTATGAAATAACCCCTGCACAAGACCTAGGTTTTATATTTATAAGACTTAATTTCTAGTTTTACAAACTACCTTACAACTATTATTTTTGTTTGTAGACACACTGAATACGCCCCGACATATCTTAAATTATCTATTCTTTGATGCCCCCCAGAGTCAATGAGTTTATATATTTTTTCTTATACTAATGTCCGCCTTAATCTATAATTTTAATAATTTATATTTACTAAAAATACCGATATCATGTGATATATATATAAATAATCATCATAATCATTATCACATCAGTCGAAAGACACCCATCGCCGGACACAGCCCTCCCCCAAGGAGTGCCACAACGCCCCGCGTCTTATACATCGGGGCAGACACACCGCGCCCCCCCCCGGCAAGCATGTGTCCGCCCCGAGAACCTCTCCGCCCCGACGGCCGTCGGTTCCACATGCAATGTGCAAATAATCTAATAAAATTTTATTGTTTTTCAGATGCAGTCCTAAACCTTCCCTAGCGGAGTCCCTAGCTGATAATTGAAAGAAAATAATGAAGAGTCCAACACCTATCAAGCTCACCTCCAACTTCAGGCAACAAACTGTAGCCCGTGAGGGCTACTGAAGATATCCTGGTCACGGCACCAAACTGTAACAGTTCACCCCCCCTGGCTAGAAAGCGCTTCCGAAGACCTACAGCTAACGAAGCAGCTTCCCGCTGAAGCTCAAGAAACGCTAAATATTTTGCAATGAATTCTAACTTAATGTAAAACCCTATTCCTTCGTGCTAGACTACTGTAACTTACTCTCTATTTACCTACTTATTAAACCTACTTTTGTTGCGTGCTTTTATTTAAGAATACCTGACGATTTGGCCAAAATGTGATCGCTAGTGGTTGAACCCCGAAGTGTTGTGTACCGTAATAACCCTAGATCCTTTTATGAAAGCTTGACAGGTTTTTGGACTCTCCATTCATAATAAAATTAAAGCTAGCTTATCTGTACATAAATTAACCTACTGAAATGCTACTTTTAACTGCTATTTTCCTATTTATGAGCATAACAAAGTCCTAAATCTTGTAGGAATAATAAATTAATTATAAATCACTTTATGATTATAATTACACTGTAGGTTACTTTATGATTATAATTAAAAATTGTTTTTGGTAGAAAAACACCTATCCCCTATTACATGTCCGGTTGAACAAGGAGTAGCCTTCATAAAATCAAGATTATTTATTTAAACCTATTATTATCTAGAAGACTGCCCTAAATACATGTATTTTGGACCAAAGTTCTATCGACGGGTCGTGTGGCAATCTTTTGCTCACACTGGCTACTCTCTTGTTGGAATGGAGTCTGGACATCCTATTCAAGTTACTTACCTAGCTATTCTACGAGTTTAGGACTCAGAGAATGAATCTACCAGTGTCTCAAACCTAGCGGTCAGTTTCGAGAAGATACACCGAGACAAACTCGACTGACATCTTTTAGTATTATTAATCGTTTATATGTATAACTAAGATGGCCTGGACCATTTTATACCGACGGCCGTAGAGTAATGCCGTGGTAAACCGTTCATTACACGCGAGACATTCTACCCAAACCATGCCTTAAATGGAGAATTCCCTCTCATGAAAATAAGATACTTTAAATGGAGAGTTCTCTCTCATGAAAATAAGATATTTTAAATGGATTTGATGAACTGCTCAGCCTGTCATCAAACCCAGAATTATTTCATCTTTCTGAGACAATCCTGATATCACAATTTCATGAATAATACTGTGACCTTTTTAATGATATTTAACAATTGTCTCGTGTTTCACGTGTAATCCACGGCAACCCAACACCACTTGCCTTACTACTCAAACATCACACTGGTTACTCATTAATAATTTTAGTCGTCATTAGATTTTATAAGAATAATAACTTCAATTTTATTAATCCTACCAAACACTTGTAATATCTTTAGTTACAGTAGATATAGTTTCAAGCCCTAATACCCCATAACGCGTGAATTTACTCCTAAGCCTACCCCACAGTCCCTATTCTGCTTACTCCTGGAACCATACCTTAGTTCAGAAGCAAGAATGTATCCCTATTGAAGCTGTAATTAGTTCAGTCGGCGAAACTGAGATGACAACCCTCTAACAGCCTGTGTAATTCATCTCCCCTCGCTGTGCCCGAAGGCTAAAGGGAAAACAGCGAGTAAGATGCACTAACTGGACATACGGTATGTTGATATATAAGTATATTTAACACTGAACGACCCCTCAAGCAACCGATCGGTTTCCACGAGCGGAGATATCCTCCTATGCTTTTCGTCACATAAATGCTCAAGCCACGTTTCCACCGTCAGTTGTTTTGAGAGACGTGAGGGCCCCGATTAAAGGGTTTCGTCTCCTATGTTGGTAAAGAGGTAGACGCCAGACCACACCTCAAGTCTGGTAATTACACGGACACGGATTCATCCCCGTTGGCACCGTTAGGTGGGGCTGACTCCGCAGATAACTGATTCTTGACAGTGTTCCGGCTGATTGGACAGTAAGAATTAACCCCAACTAAATTTCGAAAACAATCGTCAAACATACTCAATCCCAGGGAGTACCCTGGCATAATTAAATATATTTGATTAACTATATAAACCTCCGGACCAACTCCGTTACGGTAAATACAGCTTTGACTGAGTTCCGAAAACACTTGTCAAACATGTCTAATTCTAGGGAGTGGCCACTAGCAAATTAAACATATTTGATTTAACCATATAAACCTCCCGGAGTACCTCCGATAAAGTAAATATAGCTTAGGCCCTAATACCCCTTTAAATATACAATTAACTTGTAAAATTAAGAAAGTAAAAGACTCATAATTATGAAGAGAGATTCCTCACAATAACAAGCCATTCACCAAAACACAATAGAGGTAACACACCAATAATTTCACAGCCCACAACCAGAGACACTGCCAGTCCGAACGATGAGAAATAAATAATCCCCCATACTACTTCGGCATTCCCTTTTATACTCTTCACGAGGGTCAATAGGGTCACGAGGGTCAATAGGGTCACAGTGCCACGAGGGTCAATAGGGTCACGGGGGTCAATAGGGTCACGAGGGTCAATAGGGTCACGGGGGTCAATAGGGTCACGAGCGTCATTAGGGTCACGGGGGTCAATAGGGTCACGAGGGTCAAAAGAGTCAAGAGGGTCAATAGGGTCAAGAGGGTCAATAGGGTCAATAGGGTCACGAGGGTCAATAGGGTCACGAGCGTCATTAGGGTCAGGGGGTCAATAGGGTCACGAGGGTCAATAGGGTCACGGAGTCACGAGGGTCAAGAGGGTCAAGAGGGCCAATAGGGTCAAGAGGGTCACGAGGGTCAATAGGGTCAAGAGGGCCAATAGGGTCAAGAGGGTCAATAGCGTCAAGAGGGTCAATAGGGTCAAGAGGGTCAATAGGGTCACGAGGGTCAATAGGGTCAAGAGGGTCACGAGGGTCACGAGGGTCAAGAGGGCCAATAGGGTCAAGAGGGTCAATAGGGTCACGAGGGTCACGAGGGTCAATAGGGTCAAGAGGGTCACGAGGGTCAAGAGGGTCACGAGGGTCAAGAGGGTCAAGAGGGTCAATAGGGTCAAGAGGGTCAATAGGGTCAAGAGGGTCAATAGGGTCAAGAGGGTCACGAGGGTCAATAGGGTCACGAGGGTCAATAGGGTCAAGAGGGTCAATAGGGTCAAGAGGGTCAATAGGGTCACGAGGGTCACGAGGGTCAATAGGGTCACGAGGGTCAATAGGGTCAAGAGGGTCAAGAGGGTCAATAGGGTCAAGAGGGTCAATAGGGTCACGAGGGTCAATAGGGTCAAGAGGGTCACGAGGGTCAATAGGGTCACGAGGGTCAAAAGGGTCACGAGGGTCAATAGGGTCACGAGGGTCAATAGGGTCAAGAGGGTCACGAGGGTCAATAGGGTCACGAGGGTCAATAGGGTCACGAGGCCAGACGTTGGTGGTATCATCAATAATTTCAACCCATTAACAACCTTAACTCTTTAGCAATAAGGTTCAAATCAGATTGTAGTATTAAAGCGCTAACGTAAACACATTGCCTTACCACAAAAAGTCGTACTATTCATTTTCATTTAGCTTCTAATGTTCCAGCTATTACGATTGAAATTCGTATGTCGCCCTACGCCTCCAGCCATGTCCATTACCAAAGCAGGAATTCTATTTAGGTATCGATATATGAAATGATTCATACAATATCCGTAGATGAAATAAGTCACCGTTACAGACTGTTTATACGATTGTATATTAACTTTATTGTCTTCCTTCTCCCCTTCATTTATCTAATCAATTTTCTAACTTTGGGTATGAAATAAAAGTATGTCATTCTCTCTCTCTCTCTTCATATAACAATACACACAGAAATCCGCCAGCGAGCATGCCCACTCTATTACAAGGTGAAGGTCTACAAAGAAGACGCTGATTTCCAGCGTATTTTATGGCGAAACAACAAAGACGAGCCTGTCAATCATTTCAGGCTCCTGAGAGTCACATTCGGAACAGCCGACAGCTGCACCGTATCTCGCCGTCCGAAACCTACACCAGATAGCATACGATCATGGAGAAGCCTATCCACTTGCAGAAGATAGGGTACTCATGGATTTTTATATGGACGACCTTTTGTCAGGTTGTGAGACTGTAGCCGAAGGAGAGGAGATATATAGACAGCTAAACGAGCTACTAAGGAAAGCAGGCTTCGAACTGCAGAAGTGGGCTACAAATGACGAGAAACTAATAATGAAGGAGATAACAATGCTAATGCACAGCTCAAGCTGGACACAGTAATGAAGGTGTTAGGTCTAACCTGGAATAGGAGAGCGGATATGTTTGAGTATGCAGTTCAAGTACCATCGCTTCAGGTTCCTATAACCAAAAGACGGATGATCTCGGATATATGTCGGTTATTCGACCCACTTGGTTGGCTCGCGCCAGTTATTATTCGGGCAAAAATCTTCATACAAAGGTTGTGGCTAACCGGTATTGACTGGGACGACGAGGTTCCACCACAGTTGACATCTGAATGGCTGATCTTTAGAGAAACCTTAAGCCAAATTACCAAGTTCAGTATTCCGAGATGGATACACGTCAAGAACAGCAACATAATTATTGAACTACAAGGTTTCAGCGATGCTTCTAGTGAAGCGTACGCCGCTGTGGTATATTTGAGGACTATAAGCGAAGACGGCACCGTTCATGTCTCATTAGTTACGGCAAAAACGAAGGTAGCACCGATAAAACAAGTGTCGATTCCACGCTTAGAATTATGCGGCGCGGTGCTACTTACTAAACTTTTAATGGAGGTCTCGCAAGTACTAAAAATAGATAAGTCAAAAGTCCATGCGTGGACTGATTCCACTATCGTACTGTCATGGCTTAACTGCAGACCCAATCGATGGAAAACATTCGTGGCAAACAGAGTGGCAGAAATTCTTACATCACTGGAGCCACATCAATGGTCACATGTGCAATCAAAAGAAAACCCAGCTGATTGTGCTTCCAGGGGTACAAACTGCATACACGACGAACATCTCTGGAAGGAAGGTCCAACGTGGCTGAAAGAGAAACAAATAACATATAAGAAGATTACAAAATATGAGACACATTTAGAAAGCAAACCCAGTAAGATATGTCTCATAAATACCTGTGAATCAGATGAAGGTATAAACATCATTGGAAGATTCTCCAATCTCAGACGGCTGATTCGAGTTGTAGCATACTGCAAAAGGTTTAGAAGATGCATGCAAAAAGAAGCAATAAAAGCATGGCTTACCACGAAGGAAATTCAAGAAAGCTTAATTGCATGCATTATCCTAGTTCAAGGCAGCTGTTTTGAAGCGGAGATCGATAACCTGAAAAAAGGAAAAGAGATTATGAAAAGTAGCAACCTTACCTCATTGAATCCTTTTGTCGATACCACAGGAATCTTGAGAGTGGGTGGACGCCTCCAACATGCTCAGATGAGTGAGGAAATGAAGCACCCGATTATTATTCCAGAGAAGTCACATTTTACGGACCTGCTGATATCTGACGCACATGAGAGAACATTGCACGGCGGCCCTAATTTAATACTAAATTACCTGAGATCCAAATACTTCATTCTGAGAGTAAAAAATTTGGTGAAGTACTATGTAAGGAAGTGCGTGACATGCACTCGGTATGCAGCCGCTTCCAATCATCCTTTAATGGGGCAACTGCCTGCCGCACGAGGGATGGTAAATCGGCCTTTTCGTCACAGCGGAGTGGATTATGCAGGCCCGATAAACATCCGAACTACCAAGGGCAGAGGCCACCACTCCTATAAGGGCTATATATGCCTTTTTATTTGCATGTCCACTCGGGCGATCCATTTAGAAGCCGTGAGTGACATGACGTCTCAGGGGTTTTTAGCGGCCTTCAAGCGGTTTGTGGCTAGGCGTGGGCATTGCTCTGACTTATGGAGTGACAATGGCACCAACTTTGTGGGAGCCGCCCGCGAGTTGAAGCAGCTTTTCGCCGAAGAGAAATCTAGCATAGCAACAGAAATAGCTGAACAATTAGCAACGAACAACACAACCTGGCATTTCATACCTCCTCATGCCCCCAATTTTGGCGGACTTTGGGAAGCCGGTATAAAGTCAACGAAACACCACCTTAAAAGAATTATAGGCAACTCGACTCTGACATTCGAGGAAATGACGACAGTTTTAGCTCAGATAGAAGCCTGCCTGAATTCAAGGCCAATATCTAAAGGCAGCGAGGCTAGTGATGCCCCTGAGGCATTGACACCAGGGCATTTCCTGGTATCGGAACCTCTTGTTTTAGTTCCTGACTCCAGTTACGAGTCAGCTACCGTCAGCAGCTTAAGAAGATGGCAAATGACTCAAAAACTCGTACAAGACTTTTGGCGCCGTTGGTCGAGTGAGTATCTGACGCAATTCTACCACAGATATAAGTGGGCTCATCAAACCCCAGAGCCTTGTGTCGGAGATGTAGTTTTGGTCAAGGAAGACGCTCTCCCTCCATCGAGATGGTTGTATGGTATTATAGTACAAAAACATCCGGGTGCAGACAACATCACGCGAGTCGTCAGTTTAAAATGTAAAGATTCCATAATCAAGAGGGCTGTAAATAAACTTTGTTTCCTGCCAGTAAACTAACTCATTGATACGTCATTACATTTAAATTCATATAACCAATACCGTTACCAACTTCTATACCAATGTTTGTATGTCAAACTATCATTTGTATTTCCGTGTCAATTTTAAGTTTAGCGTAGTCTTTATATGTGTCATGGTGGGCGGTGTTAAGGACAACTGTCTCATTTTGTCCTTGGTGGGCGGAATGTTTAAGCCCTATGTTTATTTTATAGTTTAACGCTACTCGCCGACAGATGGCGCTAGTAGTACCGATTTTACGAAGTTATATTATAATTTTTCAGTCTTAAAAATTATAATTGTGTTCACTAAATTTTTCTAGATATTTATCATGTGATTAAACCGTCCAAAAGTCAATATTGTATATCAACTAGTAGTTAAGTAAACTTCCCCTAGATGTCGCTGTTACAGTGGCAAACTAGCTAACGAGATGTTGTTATAGTTTTCATATGGTAGTCGAGGGTGCTTGCACGTATGACCTCAGACAACTGAACTTTCTCAGTACGAATAAATATTTTTTATACCAGAAGTGCAGTGTATATTTTTGGGACCCTTTTACACACTTTATTGTACACAGTAACAAGTTATAGAATATACATGTCACACAATAGATCAAAGTACAAAGGCGAACTTATCCCAGCGCCAGCTCTAGATGTACTGTCACACAGTGTCTCGTGTAGGCTCGGACAAGAATAGGTCTACGGTCTCCCCCGCCTGTCATAGAAGGCGACTAAAGCAACAAATATACAAAACAAAAAACATTTTGTTAATTATGCAAAAAAAGACTGTGTAATTATAATTATCTCACGCATGACATTCCATAGCGTAAGTACATATACATATAAACACTGACATGTAAAATACTTGTATTTTATCAATAAATGATTGAATTAGATTGAATTGAAAAAAGGGGGTCATGGGGGTGGCAGTGCTTTGGCGGGGGCTGGGGCACTCGCTTAAGAACCCCAGGCAAGGTGACAATTTTTTTGTCCTGGGACGAGCCATATGTGGCTAGGCGCGAGGGGGGCTCCAGTGCGTTGAGCATGAGGTCCTGGAGGCCCATGCATGAGAGCGCAGATGCAAGGCACCGTGGAGTTTGTAGTGGATAGAAATACCACGTACCACCCAGTCATCCCCCGGTGATTGGGTACCTGGTTAGCAGGTTTTCTCCACGAAAAAAAAGGTGTCTAGATGTATAGCGAGATTACGAACAGCGCTCGCTCGGGGCGGATCCGCGGTGGCACTCCCCGGGGGCCCCAGGCGAGCGCGGGCTCCAGCAGCACGTGGACCCGCGCGCGGAGCCCGCGGACGCAAGTCAGCGCCAGCTCTAGATGTACAAGGCCAATGATGGCAGACTCACTGGTCGGGCGCGCGCCGCTCTGTCACAGTATACAGCGAGATGACGAACAGCGCTCGCTCGGGGCGGATCCGCGGTGGCACTCCCCGGGGGCCCCAGGCGAGCGCGGGCTCCAGCAGCACGTGGACCCGCGCGCGGAGCCCGCGGACGCAAGTCAGCGCCAGCTCTAGATGTACAAGGCCAATGATGGCAGACTCACTGGTCGGGCGCGCGCCGCTCTGTCACAGTATACAGCGAGATGACGAACAGCGCTCGCTCGGGGCGGATCCGCGGTGGCACTCCCCGGGGGCCCCAGGCGAGCGCGGGCTCCAGCAGCACGTGGACCCGCGCGCGGAGCCCGCGGACGCAAGTCAGCGCCAGCTCTAGATGTACAAGGCCAATGATGGCAGACTCACTGGTCGGGCGCGCGCCGCTCTGTCACAGTATACAGCGAGATGACGAACAGCGCTCGCTCGGGGCGGATCCGCGGTGGCACTCCCCGGGGGCCCCAGGCGAGCGCGGGCTCCAGCAGCACGTGGACCCGCGCGCGGAGCCCGCGGACGCAAGTCAGCGCCAGCTCTAGATGTACAAGGCCAATGATGGCAGACTCACTGGTCGGGCGCGCGCCGCTCTGTCACAGTATACAGCGAGATGACGAACAGCGCTCGCTCGGGGCGGATCCGCGGTGGCACTCCCCGGGGGCCCCAGGCGAGCGCGGGCTCCAGCAGCACGTGGACCCGCGCGCGGAGCCCGCGGACGCAAGTCAGCGCCAGCTCTAGATGTACAAGGCCAATGATGGCAGACTCACTGGTCGGGCGCGCGCCGCTCTGTCACAGTATACAGCGAGATGACGAACAGCGCTCGCTCGGGGCGGATCCGCGGTGGCACTCCCCAGGGGCCCCAGGCGAGCGCGGGCTCCAGCAGCACGTGGACCCGCGCGCGGAGCCCGCGGACGCAAGTCAGCGCCAGCTCTAGATGTACAAGGCCAATGATGGCAGACTCACTGGTCGGGCGCGCGCCGCTCTGTCACAGTATACAGCGAGATGACGAACAGCGCTCGCTCGGGGCGGATCCGCGGTGGCACTCCCCGGGAGCCCCAGGCGAGCGCGGGCTCCAGCAGGACGTGGACCCGCGCGCGGAGCCCGCGGACGCAAGTCAGCGCCAGCTCTAGATGTACAAGGCCAATGATGGCAGACTCACTGGTCGGGCGCGCGCCGCTCTGTCACAGTATACAGCAAGATGACGAACAGCGCTCGCTCGGGGCGGATCCGCGGTGGCACTCCCCGGGGGCCCCAGGCGAGCGCGGGCTCCAGCAGCACGTGGACCCGCGCGCGGAGCCCGCGGACGCAAGTCAGCGCCAGCTCTAGATGTACAAGGCCAATGATGGCAGACTCACTGGTCGGGCGCGCGCCGCTCTGTCACAGTATACAGCGAGATGACGAACAGCGCTCGCTCGGGGCGGATCCGCGGTGGCACTCCCCGGGGGCCCCAGGCGAGCGCGGGCTCCAGCAGCACGTGGACCCGCGCGGTGGGTCCGCGGATGCAGGTTAGCGCCAGCTCTAGACCGGGGAGCACCTGTCCCATTCCTAGCCGGACTTTCTGAAACAACATTCATCAACATCATCCTCAGCCTAGCGTTATTCCCGGTTGTGCCCCGAAAGGAGACCAGGGTCCGCTCTGACACCTAACCCTCAAGATTCGGCTAAGGCCCTAGTTTTTACGACTGACATCTGACCTTCCAACCCAGAGGGAAAACTGAATCTTATTGGGAGACCGGTTTCCTCACGATGTTTTCCTTCACCGAAAAGCTAACGGTAAATATTCCGTACATAAGTTCCGAAAAAATCATTGGTACGAGCCGAGATTCGAACCCACGACCGCCGCTTGACAGCCGCATGCCTGAACCACTAGGTTACATTAGCTACTTTCGCGTACTTTCTGGCACAACATTGTCATACAATAGTAGATTGTATGACAAGGGTCTAAAGTAAGCCATATTACCACGAGATGTATATTTTCCCGAACGAAGTGAGGGGTAATATGGCTTTTAGACCAGAGTTATACACTCTACTTTTCACTTCGAATGCGAGAAAATAGTAAAAACAAAGATTATCCATCCACAATCAACAATTATACCAAGGCGAAAAGATTGTTCAATTTGGCGCCATTATTTTTAATAAACTGCTTTGACACAGATACAAAATATTCATACCACGAATAAACGCCTTTGGCCGTCTAATAGCGGCGTCTAAACGGCCGAGCGCGGCGGACAGCATACGCGGGGCATACGATAAGGCGAGATAGACAGCAGTCTATCCCGCTCAATCTTCGATGGAACTACTATAGTCGGTCAGAGGCGTTTATTTTTTTAATTATTGTGAATTAGGGCATTAAAAAACACCTACTTAATGTTTGAATTGAATCCTGTTTCCTGATTGGTCGATTTTAATGTCTAGCTGTATTCTGGTTAGTAGCAATTAGTAGATAGCAAAATTAGCAAATACTAATGTTTTTTTTTAAGAGTTGTGATCGGTGGATGTAATATTGAACTATTGTGATTGGTAAAATTAAAATGTTTTATAAATCATAAATATGTATACATATATTTCCCTAGGGGCTAAATGTACTACTATAGCCCCGCTTGCTAAGTCTAATATGACGCACTTTTTGAGCATGAGAAGTGAAAAATTATTACCAGCTTGTATCTTCGTAATTCTTTGAGATATTTGAATGGAATTTTCGTCACAGGCAATTTTTTTGCCTTCTTTCTTGGAGTAATAATAATTTACGAGTACCCGTATTACTGCGACGGGTTGCGCAATTTGCTGGTGTCAGGTAACCGACCGCGGAAACGTCAGAACTTGACTCCCTTCGGCGAATTTTGGCTGAAGGGTGTCAAGTCCTTAGTGAAGGTAATAATAATCATAATCATATTTATTCATAATAATTCAGTATTACATGTCAAATAAAATATAATTAGTCCATATTTTATTACATTATAATAAAATAAATTAGAATTAATCTGGGGAGAAATAAAAATACTTAACAGTATAGTATAGGTACTTAGTCGTACTTAGACTCGGCAAATTCAGTAAAGCTGTAGAAGATATGCTCGATAAACCATCGCTTTAGCCTTGATTTAAAACTGACCAGTGACGGTGCTTCTGTTACATGGGCCGGCAGTCGATTGTACACCTTTGGCCCCATGACGTGGAAGTTTCGGCAGGTAAGGTCGATTGATGCTCTGTTGGAACTCTGACCAAAAAGGAATTAAATTCACGTCATGGCGAGACTCCAACCTCACGACCCTCAGAATGAATTCGGTCTTCACGCGCACATACACCACTTATAAAGCTTGTCACTCTTTAGTACCACCCAGGAGACACGTGCAGGGTTGTGGTAGGTAGCTCCTGCGGACGCGAGTAACAGTTGTCCCCCCTTTGTCAAGTGAGTGGGCAACTCGACTGTTAGAAGTTCTTAAGCCACCCGAAGGCCTCTAACTCGGCTTAACGACTACTGTCATAGACAGCAGCCGGGATCAACTGCTTCGTTACACACATTTTTGGTACACTCATATAATATGCCGCGCCAAATCTAGGTCCGAAACTATTCTCAGGTGCTAGAAATCATAATGGAAATAACTACAACTTAGTAAAGTTGAAGAACGCCCGATATTTTCATTTCAAAGTCCAATATCTCCAAAACGGCTGAACAGATTTTTATGAAACATGGCTAAGAACACTCGAGATAAAATTATCGATGACACAAAGAAAACCGCATTCAAAATCGGTCCATCCGTTAGGCAGCTACGCTACCACAGACAGATACACAGACAGACCCGTTAAACTTATAGCACGCCTCTTTTTGCGGCGGGGGTTAAAGAAATAGAAAGGAGAGAAGTTTAGTATGGAAAACTTCTTCTGTCTCTATTTTTCTTCTATGATATTTTCTAGCAATACGAGTATAAACTACCTACTTTCCGACCTAGGTATGGCAAATCCCGTTGTGTATACATAGATTAATGTTATTTTGTTATTTCAGCATGCCTTTCTAAAAGGAGAACCAAATTATTTGTATGGAGAGTCAACCTCCCTTGGGAATCTTAAGGCGCCGTAGGTTCATGGTCTTCGCTCCCTCTCATTAAGCATAAGCGGGAGCGAGATGGAAGTGCGTGCTCGGAAGCGCGGATATCATGTTTTTTAATTTTAATTTTCTGGCCGTTCAAATAAATAAAAATGTAAACACTGATTGCTCTCAAACATGATATTGCCGATTTTTGAAAGCCATTTTAATATTTTTAGCTTTTGTGCATAATTTGTAACAAATATTTTAAGTGTATTTCAGACCCTTTTAGACCTATGTTCGTGATAGTTTTCGATCGAGCGAAAATCGCTTAATCATGTTTCTAAACACTGATTTCCCTGCAGAAAAGCCTCAAGATTACTATTCGTAAATTTTTTTAACCATATTATTATAAACAGACGCATTATATTGTTTCAAAAACACTGTTCGCTTGACTTCGCTGAACCCACGGCGCCTTAAGGAATAATAATAATAATAATTTTATATTCTAAGAGTATAGTATGTTTTTTTTTTACAATCTTACACAAATCCACCTAGTCCCAATCTAAGCAAAGCATGTGCTATGGGTACTAGACGACGATATACATACCTATGTAGACAAATAAATACCTAAATTCCTAGAAAACATCCATGACTCACGAACAATTATTTGTGTTCATCACACAAATAAATGCCCTGACCGGGATTAGAACCCGGGACCTCCGGCCTCGTATGCAGGGTCACTACCAACTAGGCTACAGAGGTCAGATTGGTTTTCACCTCGGCTGTGTGAAATCTACTTACCGTCGGGTTCCCAAAGTTCATAGTAAGAGTAGAATCAAAGGGTATTTTCTCATTTTCCCAGTACGCTGCGTAATGGATGGTCACTTCCGACTCCGGCGGCACTAGCTGACCTTCACCTGTCAAATTACAGACAAGAATAAAGTAGCGACCGTGACAGGACCGGGAATAGGTAACATTATAATGATAACTAGCGACTCAAAATGGCCCCACAGAAAAGGTGCCCTTGTAGGCGGGGTGTCAAGACGATGCCAGACTGTTTAACTGTCGAAAAACCAGAAATATATGCCAAACTATGCAGTCGAATGTGATGAGTCGTTTGGACAAGCACAATAAAGATGGAATCACTTTTAACAAGTAAGTAAAGCGATAAATATGTTATTTGGATTTTGTTGTTAGGATCACATTTTGTATAGGAGTATCAAGCCAATATACATCAATACTTTTTTTAAATAAGTCAAGCAAGGAATTGATGATTCTGTATTTATTGATGACCTCGGCGACCGGGTGAAAATAGAGAAAAACCGGCCAAGTGTGTGTCGGGCCACGCTGTCGTCAATTGTCATGATTCACGATAGTATTTACATTGATGTTAATAATCATGTCTCAAACAGCCGATTATTTTATGGAGCAACACCGACCAGTAATCATTTTATAACAATATTGACGGGTAGGCGGAGAGTCAGAGTTCCTAACGGTTATATTGCGTACGAACAGTTAAGTGCAGATTTGTAGTGTTAGATTTGGAGGAAAACCAGGGTGAGCTCTTTCCATAATCACTTTCAATGCATCCTATGATATTGTAACGATTTGGTACATTTACTGTTAATGTGCTTACACAGCTCACACGATGACTGTTAATGATGTGATGTATTTACGAGTATGTGCGTCCACAGGTCTTATTCTATTTGGGAGGTGTGACGGTATATCATGTATATGAATAAGGTTTCCTACATGTCAAGTACAGGCGATAACACAGTTCTTAGTCGTGGAGTTCTTTAGTGTGAGAGGATTAGTAACCAGTGTAACAAAAGGGTCTCAGGTTCGGTAGTTTCAGCCTCAGGCTATATCGTTATCAGTCAAGGGTGCACCCGAGTAATTATAACGGGAACAATAGCGTATGAAATGGTGGAGCATCAGTTGTGTGGTTAAGGGATGTCTGTAAGGGGAGGAGGAGGACATTATCGGGGACGAAGGTCCCCACAGCTCATATGGAACTGGTACGCACAAGGCGGCAGCTCATCTGTCAGATATATAAAGGATTCCACAAGCTGTAAGTGTAGGTTCATAGTTGCATACATGCTAATACGGATAACTGAGCTAGAGTGCTATAGGTACTCATTCGCGGTCATGAGATCGACCAGAAGTGGCTTCGCGACACACGCGCTGTAGGGTTCCGTGGTTGCATATCTGTATTTATTACATCGACACGCACGCGCCCAGTAAATGGTGCGGCTCAGAGGGCCAAATTTGCACGAAAGTTGGCCTTTTCAAGTACATTTTAAGTTGGTCGACTATTACTTGGTAACTAGTAATGTCTACTTAGCTGTGATAGTTGTCCTTTTAACCTTTTAACAGCCACAGTCAGCTATGGCCGACAGCTAATAGTCGTGCCATTGCCGCCACGACGGCCAAAGACGACGATAATTTTCATGCTCGCTCGTAACTTCTAACTTATCACTGGCGTCAGGTAGGCAGCGGTTTGTTTTGCACCCTGGCTGTCAAAAGGTTAAATTCACGATATGTAGGTACTACTGCCATTCGTGTCAGATTGGAGACACGAATGTTTTTTTAAATGTTATTGGAGGCAAACGAGCAGACGGATCACCTGATGGTCAGCGATTACCGCCGCCCATGGACACCTGCAACACCAGAGGTGTTGTGAGTGCGTTGCCGGCCTTTAAGGATGGAGCTCTGGGAACCTTACTCACCATCAGGAACACAACACTACAATACCTACGGAATAGGCAGCAGTGCTATTATGGCTGTGGTCTTCTGTAAGGCGGAGGTACTCTCCCAGTCGGGCTGCTCCAGATTCAAGCGTGATGACATTACGCTGTGCCCTACCTCTCTCAAAAGTCAGTTGGGAGTGTGGATATACCTTCTTCCAGTATAAGCATTTTGCAGTCCCCGCTGGCGATGCAGTCCGTCATTTTGGCAGCGAGCTCGTTGAAGGAGAGGTACTCCGGACTCGACAGCATTGCCTTCTCAGTAGCCTCCTCCAAGTTCTTGAGGATATCACTGTTTTAAATAAATAAAAAAGCCTTATTATTGTTACAAAACTTGCACTTAATAGTGCATTACTACAGAGGCAGCGGTAAGAGGTTGCCGGCCGAGTACACATATGAGGTTGGCAACCCCTTTTCACGCCGAGGTATGGTTAGTGCTTTTCTCAAACATGCAAAGAAATAAGTAAAAAAAGCCGGTTTTTCAGTATTTGTTGTTATAGCGGCAACAGAAATACATCTGTGAAAATTTCAACTGTCTAATTATCACGGTTCATGGAGATACAGCCTGGTGACAGAGGGACAGACAGGCAGACAGACAACGGAACCGGACCAATAGGGTCCCGTTTTTACCCTTTGGGTGCGGAACCCTAAAAACGGTCTCTTATGTTTATTTAACTAGCAACTAGCTTGTAAATATTTAACTTTAGAAATCAACAATATTTTTATCACTAAGAAATGAGTCTGTTTTGGCTGTAGAATCAGCCGAAAGAAGTCGACTGCTGGACATAGGCCTCTCCCAAACAGTGACCACAATGATCGGTTCTGCCCCACCCGCATCCAGCGGACTACCGCGACCTTTACCAGGTCATCAGTCCATATTGTGGCCTACCCACGCCGCGCCTTCCGGTAGTAGCGGTACGTGGTAGCCCCAACGGCCATCGGTTGTATCTTAAGCCTGCCACTTAAATTTAGCTATTCAGAGGGCTATATCGGTTACCTTGGTTTTTCTGCATAGCCCTGTCAATTGCCCTTTCGGTGATTTTGAGCTTCCTTATGCGGCCTATAGTAAGCGATCACCACCAAACCGAATAAATCGGCGGAATATTTGGTTCGGCAAAAACTGGACCTAACATTTGTTGCTTAACATGTTTTACCAAATATGCGTATTCGGTAAAACACATATTCGGCGAATCTCTAATTAGTATCGGATAGATAACAAACTATATTGGGCATAGAGCCCAAAATATTCAGACATGAATACATATGTATAACCCATGTGGTGTCGGGTTAGAATAGCACCACCCCCTTTCTTCCCGTGGGTGTCGTAAGAGTCGACTAAGGGAACAGGGTTGAAGTGTGTTGTGGGCGATGGCCTATCACTGCGATATCACATTTTGTCGATCTTTTATACCCACATTTATGCTAACAGTGGCACTGGACACAAATTTCATGTGCTGCGCCTACCCCTTTTAGGGATAAAGGCGTATGTATTAATGAATTTACTTTGCTCCAGTTCGCAGCCAGTTAGAGTATTGCTCAATTATTTGGAACCCGTTTTATAAGTGTCACATAGAGAGTTTAGAACAAGTACAGAAACGATTTCTATTCTTTCTCTCTGTGCACCAGCGAAAAAAACGCGTGGTGAAGTCGTACAAAGACCGGTTGAAATATTTTAATATGATTTCTCTTGAGGACCGCCGTTGGATCTCCGATCAAATGTTTCTTCAGGGAATTCTTTTAGGAACGCTTGACTGCCCACAGCTATTACAAACAATCATATGGACCGTCCCACGACAGCACACTCGTCTAGCTAACTTTCGACCTTTGTCAACTAGCACGTACAGGACTAATACTGGATCCTATAGTGTAATACCGAGAATTTATAATGGCATAATCTACTATACAAAAAAAAAAACAGGGTTGATATACTGAACATATCAAAAAGTCAGTTCAAAACATATCTCTGTAAACAAATATCAAATGTGCCATAAGCCATAAGTCATAATCTCCAAGTTTAATGTTAACTTTAACTTTTACCTTTTTAAGTTTGCTTTTCTGCATTGTTATATGTATTATAATGTTCCTAGTCTTTTTGCAAGTGACTTACCTTACAGCTAACTTTAGATTTAGTGTAAATGTGGATTAAGTGTAGACGTAACTAGTTTTTACTATGTTTAATGCATGCCGTGTTTGCCTGTAATTGGGTGAATACTCTAGCAGTAGTTCATTATCTGTTGTTATTAAGGTTTTTTTATTGTATTACATCTGTTGACAAACCTTAATAAATAATAATAATAATAATGAATATACCTGTCCTCATCATCCTCGTCTCCTCCGAACAGGTCATCATTCAGCAGGGGGTCTGCCTTCATAGCATCACGCACTCCATTGAAATCAAGGTCTATATGGAACTCCGTGTTTGACGTCATCAGCTCCCTGTAACCAAATAATATATACTAGCTTCTGCCCGCGACTCCGTCCGCGTGGAACTCGTTTATATCGCAGCTCCATACAAACTTTTACCACCCCATTTCACCCCTTTAGGGGATGATTTCGGGGATAAAAACTATCCTGTGTCACTCTCCATCCCTTCAACTATCTCCACTTAAAAAATCACGTCAATTCGTCGCTCCGTTTTGCCGTGAAAGAAGGACAAACAAACAAACTCACACATACACTTTCCCATTTATAATATTAGTATGGATGGATATGGATTTAGTATAGATGGTGAAATTTAATAATAAAAGGGCTGCCACAATAGATCACCTGCTGGTCGAAGCGGCAAACAAAGGCCCATAAACCAACTATAATAAAATAATAATAGATGGTGAACCTGCCTACCAAGCTAGAGGTCCTCTGGGTTCGAATCCCAGTAAGGGCATTAATTTGTAAGATGAGCATGAATGTGCCTGAGTCATGATGTTTTCCTTGTATTTAAGTATTTATTTATCTATGTAAGTATGTTTATCGTCTGGTACCTATAATATGGCAGAACAGGACAAAGGTAATACATCTATTAACAGGAGAATAGATTTATTCTGCGATTACACAGGGCAAAGTCCACTGAGTCCACATGTACTAATGCGGACTCACATGGTCACTTTGGGGTCAAGGATCTCTTGGCCAAGATGGGACTATCGGACAGTTTAGACTGTAGAATGTGTGGCGAGGAGGATGAGACTATGGAACACTTATTGTGTGAATGTCTTGCCCTAGAAAAAAGGTTGTCTGGAAGAGATCGTTTTAAAGTGGTAAGACCGCCTGTTGTGACCATTATTTATTAAGCAAATTTTTAGTAACATGTTTCTGTCTTGTTGTGGAGCAATGAAGAGTTCATTATTATTATAAAGAATGAATTACTTTGGTAACGGCTATCCGCAACCAAAGGAATTCAAGGTACTTCCGCTGAGCTGCATCATCCGCTATGTGAAAATGTTGGAGCGAGGTTGGGAGTAGACATAAGGAGACGGCAATTGCACAAAAGATCCCACTGGGTCGAAGTGCATCCGAAAGGGCCCTCATCTAGATAAGATAAGATAATGCTGACAACTCAATTAACACAAACGAGTGACTGAGTCCGCGCCTACTCGCGCTGACACAGCCAACACTTTACTAAAATGTGGTCCCATTATAAATATAATAATAGAGCCTTTATTCGACCAAACTTAAGTATAAAATGTATTTTACATATTGTTTTTTTTTTCTATTTGGTTGGTGTGAATATTAGTTTGGATATAGATAATGAATAATTATATTATATTCAAAAGTATAAAGAATATTAACTTCGAAAAGTTGAAAACACCCCATCATTTTCATGTCAATATCTCAATACCAGCTGAAACGATTTTGTTGAATAGCTAAGAATCACCTCCAACATGTCAGTTTTCTGACAAAAAACCGTATAAAATTCGGTCCATTTGTTTAGGAGTTAATATGCCACAGACAGACACACATACACAGTCATGTCAAACTTATAACACCCCTCTTTTTGCATCGGGGATTGAAAATGGTGTCAAGTCAATTAATCATACAGCCCACCTGCAAGACTAGCATAAAACCATGCGAGAGATGGTGTCTGTCTCTTTCTAAGTGGATAGTCTTATCATGCGCGCGCTCTTATGCTAGTGGTTGGTGCGGATGGTAAACAGTTGGTACCTACGTAGTGTTATCATGGCTGCGGTCTTCTGTATTAATATTAAAATATGGGTGCAGTTCAATAATAATCCACAGACACAATATCTATGTCCCTTTTTAACCCATGCATAAATAGAGAAAGAAAGATAAGTGGACGCGGAACATTGGGCCGTACGTCTCATGAGTTAATAAGTGAAAATACTATTTACTTCAGGTTTATGCCTTTTGAGAATTGTACAGGATCTTGTAAAGCATCTTCCGCATTGTTTGCTTCGTCCATTTTTCTTAAATCTTATATATACAACACAAAGTGTGAAGTGAAACGTGAAACCAAACCAGAAACTTTGATTTTTTTTTTTTTTAAATTCGTCCATTCGGACAGGCTAAGACCATGGGCCATACTGCCTAGTCTTCAGTAAGTATAATTTCATTTGATCGAATCCAGTAATAACGTCTTCAGTAGTTTCAAATCAGAAGTCTCTAGTCCAATAAATATGTCTTCAGTTATTTCCAATTCATATGAACAAATCTAGATATTAAGTCATCAGTATTATCAACATATGTGTCAAATCCAAAAAATAAGTCTTCAGTTATTCCAATCCAATTCATGAAGTCAAATCCAGTAATAAAGTCTTGAGTATGTTCCAATAAAAACGTCAAATCCAATATTCAGCTCTTCAAAAAAGCTTACACCTCATCCAGACATTCCAAAAAGTCATTTGACCAACAAAATATAGGTACAATGCTTCAATAAAAATATATACAATTTTAAGCAAGTTTTAAATTTAGCATCATATTTACAGCATACACACAGTATTATGTACAAAATTGAACAAAGGTAAATAAGTAGACGACTCCTTCAACAAATCAGTTACTGAAAGCGGGATTCGATTAGAAGCTCCATAAATCTCAAGCAACTCATCCATCAGCACTAGGCGCTGAATGCCAAAGGATGAGCAACTAAACAGAATGTGATCTATAGACTGAACCTCTTGCTTTTGACAATGATCGCAATAAGGGGAAGAGACAAAGTTTTTACGATGGAGATGAAAATTTAAACGACAATGACCAATGCGCATACGAGTAATTATGGTGTAAAACCTACGATGCATGTAAGTTTTAAACTTACAAAACCAAGGCTTACTATTAACTTGGTTATCTAACAAAGCATACAAATGAGCCTTATTCTCAACTTCTGTAAAATGATACCAATGTCTTCCCCAAAGAACAGTCATACGCTGTTTTAGATTACTTATAATATCAGAATATGGCAAGGTCACAGCTAAGTCCCTGCTGTCGGGAACCAGGGACAAGTCAGATGCATTAGCAATAGTTCTAGCTAGGTAGTCGGCGTTTTCATTACCAGAAACTCCTTTATGAGACGGAACCCATACAAAATCTATTTTAATACCAATTAAAGATAGTTCTAACCATAATTCTTTAATGGAAAAAATTAGATAGCAAGTGCTAGCATTCATTTTGTTACTCGATAAACTTATTAATACACTCATACTATCGCTTACTATGACCCATTCTTTACTATATTGATTATGTTCTTTAACATGTTTCAAAGCAAATAAGATGGCAGTTGCTTCAGCAGTAAAGATACTTGCATTTTTATTGATATTAAACCCAATACCTTTATTAATTTCAGGTTGATAAATTGCAAAGGAAACAGCATTATTATTTTTGGCACCATCCGTATAAATAAATTTACAATTAGACCATTCTGACAACAATAAATAAGCCTCCTCTTTGGAAGTTAGCTTTGAATCTATTACAATTTTTATATCGGGATATTTACTCTTAAAAGAGCCTGTGTAACAGGGAAGAAGGTCATTATCATGATGTATATTTAACTCCTGCAAAGAGTGAAAGAAAGAAGTAAAATCCTGAAGAACATACATGTGCCTTTGAAAAGGCGCTGATTGGAAAGAAATCAAGTTGTGAAGAAGATCGTTCTTAGGCAAGCTGTATAACTTTAAAATAAATCTTTCTTTTAAATAACGAAATCTAATATGAATAGGAGGAAGATTCGATTCAATTTGCATAGCAGCGATAGGACTAGTTTTAAATGCACCCAGTATTGTCCGCATACATTTGTTTTGTATTTTATCTAATGAATTTACAATTTTATCATCTCCAGCAAAACATAGAAAACCATATTCAAAATGACTTCGAACTAGAGACTTATACAAGATTAACAAAATTTTGGGGTCTGCACCCCATGAAGTGGCGCACAGCGATTTTAACACATTGTATGCTTTGTTAGCTTTGGTTATAATACTGTCAGCATATTTTATCCAGGAAAGTTTTGAAGTAAATATAACACCTAAAAACTTTATTAGATCATATGAAATAGGCAGTGATATGTCATTGTACAAAACTGTGGGCAAACACATGCTTTTGCGACCAAAAATAAAAACTTTGGTTTTAGTCGAATTTACATCTAAGTTCAGATAAGCAAAGTATTTATGTAAGTTGATTAATGCCTCATTAATAGTCAAAGCTAATTGATTTAAATCAGATCCTGACACATAAACAACCAAATCATCTGCATACTGCAGATTTTTAACCTTTGTTCCTAGAATAAGATTTAGTCTCCTAATGTACAAAATAAAAATTAAAGGGGATAAGATACCTCCTTGACAAACCCCTAAAGAAGATAATCTTGGGCCATATAAGTGATTGTTAAATTTAACAAAAACCTTCCTGTTTGTTAAAAACATTTGTAAGAAATTTATTATTTTGCCAGGTAACCCTATCATTGACAGCTCTCTACATAAAACGGAAATATTGACACTGTTAAATGCACCTGCAATGTCAAAGAATACCGAAAGAAGATACTGATTATTATATATGCTGTTAAGTGCATCAAGTTGCAACTGACAAATACTCTCACGAGAAGACCGACCTTTACGAAAACCAAACTGATTGCAGGGTAACAGACCATTTTGTTCGACAAAAAATTCCAACCGTTGCTTTAGAAGCTGTTCAAAAACCTTTCCTACACAAGATGTGAGTGCTATAGGTCGATATGAGTCGGGTAACAATTTATCTTTATCAGGCTTTAAAATTGGGACCAAGCAATCTGTTTTCCAATCATCAGGAATTAAGTTTTCTTCCCACAGCTGATTTAATATGTTTAAAAAGGTCTTTAGATTTTGTGAACTTAAATTTTTCAGTAAAATATATGGTATTCCATCAAGACCAAAGGATGTATCTCTTCTTGAAAATAGGGCAGATTTAAGCTCTTGCAAAGAAAACGGTTCAGTAAGATACTTATCATTATCATTTTCTGTGTGAACATAATTTAAAGACTCATTAAGCACAAAATCAGGAGTGTATTTCTTAAGAAAATCTGATATCCAACTATTATTACTAGCGTGTTTTGAAATGAATGTTTTATTAAATTTCCGCATGTAATTCCATATTAATGTCAAAGGAGTGCACCGGTTAAATGAGTTACACAGATTTATCCAACTATTACGCCGTTCAGTCTTAAGAACAAGCTTTTTAAATTCTATATAATTCTCTTCACTAGGTTCACTTTTAAATTTTATATAAGCATGTTTTGAATTAAGTACAGCTTCTGAACACTTTTGATTCCACCAAGGCAGCCGGGGAAATTTCAAAGATTTTGGTGTACACGTATTAGAACTATTCAAAGACCTATGTCTAGGGATGGACTCTACAGCAGTAGATCGCAAAATATTACAAAACAGATTGAGCGCATCTATCGAAGACATATTTTCAAAATCAATATTAGCCAAACAAAAATCAACTGATTGCCTGTACATTTTCCAATTCACCTGTTTGTAATTTGGGTGAATGGGCAAATGTACATTATTACATATTGGATTACTTTGTGAGCTATTTTCATTACCAACTATCATTTTTATCATTACAGGCAAATGATAACTGCTGCCAAGAGGACAATCCATAACAGACCAATCACATGAAAGTGCCAATGATGGAGAAACGAAAGTTAAATCCAGAGCATTAGGACGCCAAGAAGAAGAACCAGTTGTAGTAGTTTGACCATTATTTAAAAGAACCAAGTCATTGCCATCAATAATATCTAAGACATCTCTACCTCGAGGCAATGTATCAACACAGCCCCATGACATATGATGAGCATTTAGATCGCCTCCAAAAAGCATTGGCTGCGGAATAGATTTTATCAAAGCATCAAATTTACTTTTATTAAATGGGGGATCAGAATTTGATGGACTATAAAAACTTACTACACTCAACTGCTTGTTGTTTATAATTATTTGTACACAGATATTTTGTAGAGCATTGTCAAAATAAGTTTTAATATTAGAATATACTATATTGTTATGAATAAGTATTGCTACACCATTATGTTTATTACCACAGTCATTTCTAATGACATTGTATCCTTTAATTGAAAATTTTTGATGTTGTTTTAACCAGGTTTCAGAAATTATTGCTATGTGAATGTTATTTTCATATAAGAATCTAGTAAAGATTAGCCTAGTGCTTATTATACTCTGAGCATTCCACTGCACTATGTTCAATATGTCCATAAAGAAAAAAATTAAGGTTGTTTCCTGAAAGTGTTTTTAAGTGTTTCTTTTATATTGTTAGAATTTATTGGCGTTTCTTTATCAGCACGAATTTTAACTATAGCTTCCACAAGTAGATTCATAAATCTGTCAGATTTGGTCAGATTACTTAGATGGGTGTCAATATATTTTGAGCCGAGCTGCGGAAATGCAACGTCACAAAACAAATCGGAATATTTAGCACTACGTGATTTTAACTTATTTTCCTCAATTTTCTGTTTTTTAATTGGACATGCAGCAGATATAGCCACGTGATCCCCACCACAGTTTGCGCATTGTGTTTTAACCTTATTACAATTTTTGAAATTATGAGGTTCAGCACAAATTGAACATACTTCATTATTTTTACAATACTTTGCTATATGACCAAATTTCATGCAACGAAGGCATTGCTTTACTGGAGGAATATAGATCCCTACTTCGTGCCTCCAATGGTCAAGTGTTACATATTCAGGCAACTGTACAGAGGCAAAAGTCACGGCAACCGTCTGAGTTGGAACCATTGAGACGATACCCAGCGTGTCTTTTACCCGCCGCATAAACCGTCTTACGCTTATCACCTTTTTACTGGAAGCTATTAATTGGAAAATCTTCTGGTTCAAATAATCAATCGGCACTGAAGTGAGAACACCCGTAACCTCGGTCTCAGATGCTGGGATTGAAGCATTCATGTGAATTTAATTTAATAATTTTTCATTTTTTAGGAAGACATTGGCGTGATTTGGGAGATCGAACATAATCCCAACTTTGTATGCATTAATTGTTCTTAGATGCATCACGCCCGACACGCGATGCTTTCGGATTGCATTGGACAAAGCAAGTCTATCTTTGTCAGAAAATTTGTGGTCATCCTCTCTGTGATTCAGAAAAACAATAAATTCTTTCTTAGCTGAATTTTCGTCGTACAACCTGTAATAACTTTTGGCCCTGAAAGGAGTATACTTCTCTTTGTCATCTTCTTTAGTCTTCTTTTTTGCAGGTATGCGCTCCGAGGGCGCACCTGTATCCGCATCAGAACTACTTTCAGATTGAAGATCTGGCTCCGGCTCCAAGCCCTCCAACCGAGAACGCTTTCCCGTACGCTTCCCCATGACTGGGGAAGCGCACCAAACCGATAACCAAATCAACTATGAATTTAAATTAAAAATAAGACTAAATATGTACAAATTAACACCTAAAATTAATTTACAATAAAATATTTTATCAAGCGCGCCTATCACTTTCAACGTTCCCGCCAAAAAAAAAAAAACCAGAAACTTTGATTTTTTTTTTTTTTTTTTAAATTCGTCCATTCGGACAGGCTAAGACCATGGGCCATACTGCCTAGTCTTCAGTAAGTATAATTTCATTTGATCAAATCCAGTAATAACGTCTTCAGTAGTTTCAAATCAGAAGTCTCTAGTCCAATAAATATGTCTTCAGTTATTTCCAATTCATATGAACAAATCTAGATATTAAGTCATCAGTATTATCAACATATGTGTCAAATCCAAAAAATAAGTCTTCAGTTATTCCAATCCAATTCATGAAGTCAAATCCAGTAATAAAGTCTTGAGTATGTTCCAATAAAAACGTCAAATCCAATATTCAGCTCTTCAAAAAAGCTTACACCTCATCCAGACATTCCAAAAAGTCATTTGACCAACAAAATATAGGTACAATGCTTCAATAAAAATATATACAATTTTAAGCAAGTTTTAAATTTAGCATCATATTTACAGCATACACACAGTATTATGTACAAAATTAAACAAAGGTAAATAAGTAGACGACTCCTTCAACAAATCAGTTACTGAGAGCGGGATTCGATTAGAAGCTCCATAAATCTCAAGCAACTCATCCATCAGCACTAGGCGCTGAATGCCAAAGGATGAGCAACTAAACAGAATGTGATCTATAGACTGAACCTCTTGCTTTTGACAATGATCGCAATAAGGGGAAGAGACAAAGTTTTTACGATGGAGATGAAAATTTAAACGACAATGACCAATGCGCATACGAGTAATTATGGTGTAAAACCTACGATGCATGTAAGTTTTAAACTTACAAAACCAAGGCTTACTATTAACTTGGTTATCTAACAAAGCATACAAATGAGCCTTATTCTCAACTTCTGTAAAATGATACCAATGTCTTCCCCAAAGAACAGTCATACGCTGTTTTAGATTACTTATAATATCAGAATATGGCAAGGTCACAGCTAAGTCCCTGCTGTCGGGAACCAGGGACAAGTCAGATGCATTAGCAATAGTTCTAGCTAGGTAGTCGGCGTTTTCATTACCAGAAACTCCTTTATGAGACGGAACCCATACAAAATCTATTTTAATACCAATTAAAGATAGTTCTAACCATAATTCTTTAATGGAATAAATTAGATAGCAAGTGCTAGCATTCATTTTGTTACTCGATAAACTTATTAATACACTCATACTATCGCTTACTATGACCCATTCTTTACTATATTGATTATGTTCTTTAACATGTTTCAAAGCAAATAACATGGCAGTTGCTTCAGCAGTAAAGATACTTGCATTTTTATTGATATTAAACCCAATACCTTTATTAATTTCAGGTTGATAAATTGCAAAGGAAACAGCATTATTATTTTTGGCACCATCCGTATAAATAAATTTACAATTAGACCATTCTGACAACAATAAATAAGCCTCCTCTTTGGAAGTTAGCTTTGAATCTATTACAATTTTTATATCGGGATATTTACTCTTAAAAGAGCCTGTGTAACAGGGAAGAAGGTCATTATCAAGATGTATATTTAACTCCTGCAAAGAGTGAAAGAAAGAAGTAAAATCCTGAAGAACATACATGCGCCTTTGAAAAGGCGATGATTGGAAAGAAATCAAGTTGTGAAGAAGATCGTTCTTAGGCAAGCTGTATAACTTTAAAATAAATCTTTCTTTTAAATAACGAAATCTAATATGAATAGGAGGAAGATTCGATTCAATTTGCATAGCAGCGATAGGACTAGTTTTAAATGCACCCAGTATTGTCCGCATACATTTGTTTTGTATTTTATCTAATGAATTTACAATTTTATCATCTCCAGCAAAACATAGAAAACCATATTCAAAATGACTTCGAACTAGAGACTTATACAAGATTAACAAAATTTTGGGGTCTGCACCCCATGAAGTGGCGCACAGCGATTTTAACACATTGTATGCTTTGTTAGCTTTGGTTATAATACTGTCAGCATATTTTATCCAGGAAAGTTTTGAAGTAAATATAACACCTAAAAACTTTATTAGATCATATGAAATAGGCAGTGATATGTCATTGTACAAAACTGTGGGCAAACACATGCTTTTGCGACCAAAAATAAAAACTTTGGTTTTAGTCGAATTTACATCTAAGTTCAGATAAGCAAAGTATTTATGTAAGTTGATTAATGCCTCATTAATAGTCAAAGCTAATTGATTTAAATCAGATCCTGACACATAAACAACCAAATCATCTGCATACTGCAGATTTTTAACCTTTGTTCCTAGAATAAGATTTAGTCTCCTAATGTACAAAATAAAAATTAAAGGGGATAAGATACCTCCTTGACAAACCCCTAAAGAAGATAATCTTGGGCCATATAAGTGATTGTTAAATTTAACAAAAACCTTCCTGTTTGTTAAAAACATTTGTAAGAAATTTATTATTTTGCCAGGTAACCCTATCATTGACAGCTCTCTACATAAAACGGAAATATTGACACTGTTAAATGCACCTGCAATGTCAAAGAATACCGAAAGAAGATACTGATTATTATATATGCTGTTAAGTGCATCAAGTTGCAACTGACAAATACTCTCACGAGAAGACCGACCTTTACGAAAACCAAACTGATTGCAGGGTAACAGACCATTTTGTTCGACAAAAAATTCCAACCGTTGCTTTAGAAGCTGTTCAAAAACCTTTCCTACACAAGATGTGAGTGCTATAGGTCGATATGAGTCGGGTAACAATTTGTCTTTATCAGGCTTTAAAATTGGGACCAAGCAATCTGTTTTCCAATCATCAGGAATTAAGTTTTCTTCCCACAGCTGATTTAATATGTTTAAAAAGGTCTTTAGATTTTGTGAACTTAAATTTTTCAGTAAAATATATGGTATTCCATCAAGACCAAAGGATGTATCTCTTCTTGAAAATAGGGCAGATTTAAGCTCTTGCAAAGAAAACGGTTCAGTAAGATACTTATCATTATCATTTTCTGTGTGAACATAATTTAAAGACTCATTAAGCACAAAATCAGGAGTGTATTTCTTAAGAAAATCTGATATCCAACTATTATTACTAGCGTGTTTTGAAATGAATGTTTTATTAAATTTCCGCATGTAATTCCATATTAATGTCAAAGGAGTGCACCGGTTAAATGAGTTACACAGATTTATCCAACTATTACGCCGTTCAGTCTTAAGAACAAGCTTTTTAAGAGCTCGAAGTCTTTTAAATTCTATATAATTCTCTTCACTAGGTTCACTTTTAAATTTTATATAAGCATGTTTTGAATTAAGTACAGCTTCTGAACACTTTTGATTCCACCAAGGCAGCCGGGGAAATTTCAAAGATTTTGGTGTACACGTATTAGAACTATTCAAAGACCTATGTCTAGGGATGGACTCTACAGCAGTAGATCGCAAAATATTACAAAACAGATTGAGCGCATCTATCGAAGACATATTTTCAAAATCAATATTAGCCAAACAAAAATCAACTGATTGCCTGTACATTTTCCAATTCACCTGTTTGTAATTTGGGTGAATGGGCAAATGTACATTATTACATATTGGGTTACTTTGTGATCTATTTTCATTACCAACTATCATTTTTATCATTACAGGCAAATGATAACTGCTGCCAAGAGGACAATCCATAACAGACCAATCACATGAAAGTGCCAATGATGGAGAAACGAAAGTTAAATCCAGAGCATTAGGACGCCAAGAAGAAGAACCAGTTGTAGTAGTTTGACCATTATTTAAAAGAACCAAGTCATTGCCATCAATAATATCTAAGACATCTCTACCTCGAGGCAATGTATCAACACAGCCCCATGACATATGATGAGCATTTAGATCGCCTCCAAAAAGCATTGGCTGCGGAATAGATTTTATCAAAGCATCAAATTTACTTTTATTAAATGGGGGATCAGAATTTGATGGACTATAAAAACTTACTACACTCAACTGCTTGTTGTTTATAATTATTTGTACACAGATATTTTGTAGAGCATTGTCAAAATAAGTTTTAATATTAGAATATACTATATTGTTATGAATAAGTATTGCTACACCATTATGTTTATTACCACAGTCATTTCTAATGACATTGTATCCTTTAATTGAAAATTTTTGATGTTGTTTTAACCAGGTTTCAGAAATTATTGCTATGTGAATGTTATTTTCATATAAGAATCTAGTAAAGATTAGCCTATTGCTTATTATACTCTGAGCATTCCACTGCACTATGTTCAATATGTCCATAAAGAAAAAAATTAAGGTTGTTTCCTGAAAGTGTTTTTAAGTGTTTCTTTTATATTGTTAGAATTTATTGGCGTTTCTTTATCAGCACAAATTTTAACTATAGCTTCCACAAGTAGATTCATAAATCTGTCAGATTTGGTCAGATTACTTAGATGGGTGTCAATATATTTTGAGCCGAGCTGCGGAAATGCAACGTCACAAAACAAATCGGAATATTTAGCACTACGTGATTTTAACTTATTTTCCTCAATTTTCTGTTTTTTAATTGGACATGCAGCAGATATAGCCACGTGATCCCCACCACAGTTTGCGCATTGTGTTTTAACCTTATTACAATTTTTGAAATTATGAGGTTCAGCACAAATTGAACATACTTCATTATTTTTACAATACTTTGCTATATGACCAAATTTCATGCAACGAAGGCATTGCTTTACTGGAGGAATATAGATCCCTACTTCGTGCCTCCAATGGTCAAGTGTTACATATTCAGGCAACTGTACAGAGGCAAAAGTCACGGCAACCGTCTGAGTTGGAACCATTGAGACGATACCCAGCGTGTCTTTTACCCGCCGCATAAACCGTCTTACGCTTATCACCTTTTTACTGGAAGCTATTAATTGGAAAATCTTCTGGTTCAAATAATCAATCGGCACTGAAGTGAGAACACCCGTAACCTCGGTCTCAGATGCTGGGATTGAAGCATTCATGTGAATTTAATTTAATAATTTTTCATTTTTTAGGAAGACATTGGCGTGATTTGGGAGATCGAACATAATCCCAACTTTGTATGCATTAATTGTTCTTAGATGCATCACGCCCGACACGCGATGCTTTCGGATTGCATTGGACAAAGCAAGTCTATCTTTGTCAGAAAATTTGTGGTCATCCTCTCTGTGATTCAGAAAAACAATAAATTCTTTCTTAGCTGAATTTTCGTCGTACAACCTGTAATAACTTTTGGCCCTGAAAGGAGTATACTTCTCTTTGTCATCTTCTTTAGTCTTCTTTTTTGCAGGTATGCGCTCCGAGGGCGCACCTGTATCCGCATCAGAACTACTTTCAGATTGAAGATCTGGCTCCGGCTCCAAGCCCTCCAACCGAGAACGCTTTCCCGTACGCTTCCCCATGACTGGGGAAGCGCACCAAACCGATAACCAAATCAACTATGAATTTAAATTAAAAATAAGACTAAATATGTACAAATTAACACCTAAAATTAATTTACAATAAAATATTTTATCAAGCGCGCCTATCACTTTCAACGTTCCCGCCAAAAAAAAAAAACCAGAAACTTTGAGTTGAGTTGACAAAGTTACAATGACATTTGTGTTTTTTTATTTGTCAATTCGGACAGGCTAAGGCCATGGACCATACTGCCTCGTCTTCAGTAAGTTTGATTTCATTTGATCGAATCCAGTAATAACGTCTTCAGTAGTTTCAAATCAGAAGTGTCTAGTCCAATAAATATGCATTTGATTTTATTCTATAGTGCGTTCAGTTCTGGTTCAGTTATAGTGGAATTTTGGAAAAACAGCGTTTGTAACCGTTCATTTTTAGTGTTTCTGCTAATGGTGCGTACACACCAAGCCAACGCCAATGATTGTTTGTTGGCCTGTGCCGGCGATCCGCAGCGAGGCGGCAACATCAAAGGATTTGAAGCAATCGGCCCAACGTGGGGTTTTTGTTTTTTTTCTTTCTTCCTACATTTCTTCTCAAGTTGGGCCCCGAAGGCGCCCTCAACTAATTGCCTCTAACAATATTGTGGTATGAAATACACAAAATATAAAAAACATTATAACAAAGAACCTAAGTATTACAAACATGCAAACATAAAGAAAACCTAAAACTACAAAAATATACACAAAAACTAACTACTACTTTAAAATTTACAATCAAAACTTGCCGCCGCGCCGGGCGCGCGATCGGCACCACACTGTTCGTGCGTACCAATAACGCGCCCTGTGGCGCGCAGGCCGCGCCCCTCGTCTCGCCACGGCCGTTCGTCATTGCTGCCGTCATTTCCTTTTGTTAACTTTTTAAAGGGTTTTTTCCTTTTGTTAACTTGTTAGGATATAGAAAACTAGCAACTATAATCACTGTGTCGTCGTCCATGATCAATAAGTGATTATCAAACCTGTTAGACTACTAACGTTGGCTACCGCACGACGCACGTTCGTTCTGGACGCATCTTCAAGAACCAACAAACGTGCGGGAGCGTGCGCTAGCCAACGCCGACTATCTTTCGTTGGCGTTCGTTGGTCTGGTGTGTACGCAGGCTTTGCCTGCGTCAATGATACTACCACGCAGCGGATTGCCGGCACACGCTAACGAACGATCATAGAACGGTCGTTGGCGTTTGTTGAATCGTCCCTAATGAAGGCCGGCGAAACCCATTCGTTGCCGTTCGTTGGCTTGGTGTGTACACACCATAAGTGGAAATGACGGTCGTGAACTCGTGATCCACATTAAAGGTCTCACAGACTGGCGCAGCCTGGCCGCGGCGGACAATAGTAAACTTGTCCGCCGCTGTCAAATTTACTATTGTCCGCCACCGCAGGCCGCGCCAGTGTGTTGCAGGCCTTATGTGATTTCTCTCGCATGTCCTAATAAGAGAGAGACGGATAGTGCGAGAAAAATTGAGAGAGCTCGCGCGCCGTCGCGTAATAGCCGTGCAGCACACAAAAATCGAGAGTATATCACTGCCACCTCATGATGGACGTGCTGTCTCGCCCTATCTCATCGGTTAGTAACAATCTTGCAGTCCGCTTCGCAGGACCGTTTGAATGCGGCAATTTTCGCTTTCTTACTGTAACTGGCCACACTGAATGAAATTGTAGTTGCAAAACACCGGTTTAAAAAAAATACAAAATTACAGGGTAAAATATTAATACAATGTTCTTTAGCATATATTTTTTAATTATTGTTTAAATTTATTTGTATGAAATTTAGGAGAAAAAGAAACTTGGCAGATCACGCAAATTCCATGGTCCAAATTGTGATTTTCATGCAATTAGTCCGTACAACTCGTTTGACGGTTGGAACATGCATCCACACTATAGCAATTAGTCAGATTCTGATGAATTGGGGCTGACAAATTACCAGACATCGTAAACTGCGATCGAAATCCATTGAAGTACTAGGGTTGTTACTCAGTCAAGTCAAAGTCAAAAATTATTTATTGAGTAGGCTTAGCAACAAGCACTTTCGAATCGTCAGTTATGCTATTAATGTCAGGTAACCTAGACACTGATAAGTGTAATCTATGATATTAAACTAAAACTTCATAATGGATTCTTGGAATTGATAAACATTGTAAACACAATACAAAATTTACCATTTAACTGTATTAATAACATTAAACTGAGATTCAGATTCTGTTCAGTTATTATTATTTGTATTATTTTAGTACATAATATTTTAGTTCATTAATTTAGAACCATCGCCATCCCTAACAGGTTGTCATACGTCATTTCAATGGATTTCGATCGCAGTTTACGGTGTCTGCAAATTACTTAATGTGGATGATGGCCCATGACTCGAAACCGTTTGTTTGTTATAATATGAAATATATAATTTCATGTGTTGTAATTAGTTCATAATTGTATGTTGATCTGTAACTGTTTACGAAGTTTATGTAATCGAATGAAATCAACTTAGTTTCATTTTCTCATTCAAGGCCCCTTCACATTTGCCCGCGAATGTGGTGGGGACTTCAAGTCCGTAGTAGTTAATCCACAGATTACAGAGAATTAATCAGTCAGGATTTCAGTTTATTCATGGTTCATTCATTTCGATTTCAGTTATTTTTTATTTAATTCATATGCACAGGCACAGAGTACATATGCGTTCATTGCGGTCTGCGTTGTAATTTTCAAATAATCCAAAAGATGAATAAATAAAGAAATACTATGTGATACTTTGGTTGGTTGTCTTTGTCTCGCTGTCTCGGACCTACACTAGATTACGGTACAGAAGAACTGAAAAAGATTTCTTTTTTTCAAATCCAGCACTCCAGCAGCATCAAAACAAAAAAGAGCGGCCATGTATTCGTAAGTTCAAGTTCAAGAAAATGTTAGCGTCGATATTACTTTAAAGCTTGTTTACAGATTGCAACAGCAATCATGCCTATGATTCAGGCATTCAGCTAATGCAACTGAAGTGCTGATCAAAAAGTACTTATTTCGTTACGTGATGGGGTGATTCGTCGGGTATTCGATTGAATGTGATCAAGAGCTCATATTTTTTTTCGAATTCCACAACACATCGGGAGCTTAAAATACCGCGAGTCTTGAATTTTTAAATACTTAGATATACCTCATGTCATTGTAAAGTTTCGTTACAATCCAACACGTAGTTTTAAAATGAGAGCGTACTACGTTTGTATGAAGACTCAAGATTACTGCGGACTCATAAGTCCGCCGTTTGTACATTATTTTATTTTGTCCATTATTTATTTATTTAAACTATTGCACAAAAGAACAACTTATCGTACAAAAGGCGGACTTAATGCCGTAAGCATTCTCTACCAGTCAACCTTTGGGCAAAGCAGACAAATTGTGGGCGGTGCAACTACAGATATAAACACACAGTGGATATAAATACAATAAATAACGACAATAGACAAATAAATAAAATACATACAAATACCTAATATATATATATATATATATACAGACGAAAATAGAGAACAGAAACACTAAGAATTTACGGCATTATAGTTTAAATGAGTAAATAAATTGTATTGCCCATGTTTTTTCCAGGACGGTAATTGACCCGAAGCCACATCAAATAATGACCTGCCCATACAATAAGGCCCATCAGGTATTACTCATAATAATAGTGTTTATCGTTATTCATCACATCACATCACATCATCAGCCTATATACGTCCCACTGCTGGGCACAGGCCTCCTCTCATGTATGAAAAAGCAAGATATTTCTAAAGCGAGTTGAGTGACCGTGCACATAACCGGAATAGAAATTTGCAAAGATGTAATTTACTTAAGTACTTTATCTGAAATACATTTATATTACTTTTCTCTAACACGCAATGAAATATTGACATTGTGTTCTTCATATTAGGCTCCAAAGTGTCACGTTCGGGCGCAGCAAGACGAGGGACAGTAGTGGTATTTTTTACAAAATCGGAGGCCTAGTCTTTCTTAATTTCTATTCCACAATTTGTGGCACAGTATTTCAGCCATGAAAATTAAAGTTTGATTTCTTGAAGTTTTTTTAATTTATTTCATTGCATGTTTGAGAAAAGCATAACTATCCGAATGCTATCCGACCTCGCTGCGCTCGGCCGTCTATATGTATGCACTCGGCCGGCAACCCATTACTTCCCGGCCTCTGTAGTAATGTACAATTTTTTTTAGGTCGAGCATTATAGAATGCACATCCACCTCCAGAAGTGCCGCAAACAATATCCAAAGTGCTCCAAAGTGACCTGCCCCTTTGACAGCACCCATGTCATTAACGATGCGGAACTGGATGTGAGTGTCTTTTATTTTATTTTTTATTTATTTATTTATTAAAAACTAAAATTAGACATGAACATAAGGTACATTGATAGTTTGACTGTGGAGTCAAAAATTACAGTAACATTTCTCTTAAATATTAGTAGTGTCTTAAGTATCTACAATATATAGTTTGGTATACTAAGAAGATTTCTAGAGGGCATCAATAAGGTATTTTAATAAATAGATTCTTAAATGTAGCTTTTTTATGTTCATGAACAATGTCCGCGGGCAGAGTGTTTAGTATATATGGTATACGTTTCTTTAGTGTCCTATCACCATAGTAATTAGACACGCTAGGTACTTCATACTGGCTCTCGGTCATTGTCCTTGTGTTATGTTAAAAGGTTGTCGTAAATTGACTGTTTTATCTGGCTATAAGCACATAGATTTTATCAAATACACATGTTGTGGTAACTGATAATTAAGATAAATCCAAAGGACAAGGAAAACTTGACCCCCCAAATCTCTAAAAACTGTACTATAGACAAGTGTGTATAGTTCTACTTTCGTAAAGAAATAGTACCGAAGTTTTATATCTACTTATACTTTACTTCTGTACTAATATTGTAAAGAGGACAAGCCTGTTAGATTGTATGTTTGTGCGTAGGGCACCAGAACCACATCCATATAAAAAAATCTGACACCTGTGTATTGAATGGACCTTCCAGACGGACATAGGCTATATATTATCACGCCGATTTGCCTGCGTTCCTAGCTAGTAGTTAGTAAGTTATAAATGAGATAATGTTGGTTTTACAGTTCCACGTGTCAACATGCCCGAAGCGCTTCATGTTCGACACTCAGAAATACGTGGTCGAAGACGAAGTAGCCCCGCGCGCCGTGCCGGCCGTTCCAGTAGTGCAGTCAGAAGAGAGCTGGGACGACGTGAGTACAACACACAGACAGGGGCAAGACGGGAGTGGTGGACGGAGTAGCCCCGCGCGCTGTTCCGGTAGTGCAGTCGGAAGAGAGTTGGGAGGACGTGAGTACAACACACAGACAGGGGGCAAGACGGGAGTGGTGGACGTAGTAGCCCCGAGAGCACTGCCGGACGTACCTGTAGTGCGATCTGACGAGAGCTGGGAGGACGTGAGTACAACACACAGACAGGGGCAAGACGGGAGTGGTGGACGGAGTAGCCCCGCGCGCCGTTCCAGTAGTGCAGTCGGAAGAGAGCTGGGAGGACGTGAGTACAACACACAGACAGGGGCAAGACGGGAGTGGTGGACGGAGTAGCCCCGAGAGCACTGCCGGACGTACCTGTAGTGCGATCTGACGAGAGCTGGGAGGACGTGAGTACAACACACAGACAGGGGCAAGACGGGAGTGGTGGACGGAGTAGCCCCGCGAGCACTGCCGGACGTACCTGTAGTGCGATCTAACGAGAGCTGGGAGAACGTGAGTACAACACACACGTGTTACCGCCGTGAAAGCACTCATCCTGAAGAAGTACTCCCGAAGAGTTCGAAACATGTCGCCCGTAGTGACGTTTAAGGGGTAGAATTGGAAATTATCGCGTGCTTTGAAACGCCGTTCTGACTTGATTAAGAAACAATAAGATCTGATTTTATCGATACACGATTGCGTAAAATTTCCTCGATAGAAAAAGTTGGGTCTTTATTTTCTACTTTTAGGCTCAGCCTACTCAAAAAATACATTATTTTACGACCGAATCAAGTTAATACTGTAGTATTTTATCTTATCTAAAATCTCACTTAATGAAATATAAATTAAACTTCACTAAGTTAGCTATTTATCGAAATTTGACCAAAAAAAGCCATTCCCGAAGAGTCTTGCATCTCTTTTTCTCGTGCGCGGAAGGCATAAGCGAATCTCTGTCAAGGGGGCGTGGTCGACTGGAATTATGGCATCCCCTTAATACGTGAGTTGAACTGTGTAATTAGTATTATTTCAACGTGTCTCACGAAAGTTTGAATTCGTTCTTTTTCCTTATTCAGGAGGCCACCGCATCCTACGTACCCGACTACTCAAAAAAGGGTCCCCACATCATCACCAAGATCAAGGGTGCTACGCCCTCTGAGCGCCGAAAGGCGCGCATGGAGGGAATCAAAAATTATAATCCTTTGCCCTCCCCTTTAGAAAAAGGAGGCCGAGAGTGAGTATCCAACCGGATGGCTCGCGGTATTTGAGCTCCCAGAGTGTTGTGGACCAGCCCTGTGCAACCCGAACTGACCCAACTTGGACTGGGGCGGAAATTGGATGGTGTAAAGGAAAAAAAAGGAAATGGAATTATACACAGTGTTCCCGGGAATTTCCGATAACTTCGGCATATTGCAGAATACATTCACAAAAACCAATTAGCATAATAATTTCGTAAAAAAAATTTTTTTTTTCTTCTTTTGTAAAAAATAATTTAATGTAGCATTAACAGTTATTGTCCTATTGTGCAAGGGTTCAAGACCAGAAGGTCCAAGAAGACAATATAAGTAAAAAAAATGTACCTCCGACGCAGTTTTTGCCTAATATCGAACGAACTCACTTGGTAAACCTTCTTGTAGTGTATAGGAACCTTACAACATTTCAAAAACTGTGATGACACCACAGTTAAGAGCCTTTACACTGGTTAAATCTGCAAATCTGATTAAATTAAAATATTCAATATCTTGATAACAGTAAGAGTTAAGATACTACTATCTTGGAGAAATTAACTTTATTTGATCTAACCTATGCCCCCTTGCAATTAACGGAAATTGCCAAAAACACCTTGTATAAGCAGCGCATAAGTAGCGTAAACACTTTACTGTAAGTGCAAAAATATGTGTCGATAACATCCTCTCATAACAAGTTTCTGTCAAAAATTTCATGCAGCTTTGATGGCAGACTGCACTTTTCTGTATCCCATCATCAACTGCTCATTGAGACGATTCTAACGAGCCAGAATTCAACGGGGTTACGTCGGTTAAGTACTAAATTCCCATGGCCACCTTCTGCTCAATGATAACATTATATTGAATTGTCATCTAAACTATACCAATACCCAAAATCTCAGCTCAATCGGTCACCGGGAAGTGGGTCAAATTGACCTTGCAAGATTTGATTACAGACAGACAGACAACGGGACAGGTGAAAGTAAACAAAAGCTTGTATAAAAGTAATTAGCTGACATAACAGGGGACATATTTATGAGTAAGCTGTGTGCACCCATATTTTTGCACTTGTACACACTTCAAGCAAGCTGGAAGGTGGCCACAGGAACTCCGTAATTCAACGACGCAACCCCATCGAGTTTGGGCTTGTTAGAATCTTCTCAATGAGTTGGTGATGGTATACAGAAAAGTACAGTCGGAAGTAAAAGCATGTAGCAAAAATGAAATTTTTGACAGATACTTGTTTCTATTTCCGCCCCAGTCCAAATTGGCTCAGTTCGGGTTGCATAGGGCCCCTTAGCCATAGGTTGCCCCTTCGACGCGTCATTGGTCTGAATATGGATCCTAGTTCCTGACCGACACGAGCCTAATTTTCTCGCCCATCGCCTCGCAACCTCACTGTTTTTTAGCCACTCACACGTCCGGCTCCAAAACCAATATCCGGTCTTACGCCCATGGATACCTTAGTATCAAAATAATAAGTAGCGTCTTACGCCCATGGATACTTTATTTTCCAATAGTGCCACGTTGGAACCGTTTGAAAAAATGCCATCTAGCGGAATTACTCGACTTTATTTTGATGAAGTGTTAACACAGAGTCGTAGCTAAGGAAATATTTCACCTAAAAACATAACAAAAAATATTTCATTGACTTCACTTTTTTATTTCAAGTTTGACCTTGATCTTCGGGGTCCTAAACTGAACATTTTAGATTTAACAAAATACCATTGTAATCTGCATACCTTCGCCTACACGGAAGTATTTTTATCTTAGCTGCAGCGTATGTGGTTGATCAGCAATAATCATATTTATCAAGAAAACGGCGCGCGAGCGCTGCGCGGCGCGCTGCTGCTCTGGGCTGGACGTGTCAGGGCATATTGGGTCAACGGGCCGGACGTGTGAGGGTTTTTTTTTGGATACTATAGTTTCCGTGGACGCCTGAGTGGCTATATAATCTACCTAACCCTTTCAGCGCAAGGTACCCGGTTAGTAGGTAGGCTACGAGGGTCTCGCTGCGAAATCCTTGGCACTGAACGTCGCCAGCACGAGTATCAAGGGACGGCCGCGACATATTCTCGATTTTTCTCGCACTATACCTCTTGTTCTAAGTGTTCTAATAAAAGAGAGACGGATAGTGCGAGAAGAATCGGGAGAGTTCGCGCGCCGTCGCGTGATAGCCGTGCTGGATGCTCTACTCTCCATACAAACGTTGTTTGTTTCTCATTTTAAAACGCCATACTGTAACATGAAACTGTATGCACAACGGGAAGCGCCATATCTAGGTCGGTAGGTTAATGTTGTTATAAATTGAAATAGAAAAAAGAGGATTTCATACAGTCAATATATATTTTTTTAATTTATAATTTATAGCAATAGAAGCTACTTTCCGACCTATATATGTTTTGGGTTTCGTTGTGTATAAAAAGTTTCATGTTATTCTAGCATAAGTTTTGAAATGAGTTACAAACTATGTTTGTATGGAGAGTGGACTTGAGTCTACCATGCTGTAGACTCAACATGACAGTGGATTGTATCTCTATTTTTCTAAGATGAATACTTATAAATGTGCCATGTCTATGTGCTGTGATAGAAAAGATTTATTGATAAACATATGAAAGTTATAGTTGTAGCAAAACTTGGAAAATAATAGCTTGGCTCTTTTTTTCATGACTAAGGAGTGTCTATTAGAATCTAAATCCGAATGATTACAACAGGCAACACAGGTCGCGTTCGACCTGTGTTGCCTGTTGTAATCATTCGGATTGTTCAAGCCCAATCGTTATTGTTCAAGCGACTCAGTGTTGCCAGAGTTCAGACTTGGACAAGCTTCTTAAAACGGTCCACTGGCCTAAATATAGTTAATATCTACAGTCGACGTAAAATATATATTAACACTTGTACACTCGAGTTCTCCAATATCTATGCAGACTACCTTTCAAAAATATGTACACGTGCGAGCACATAATAAATAGTAGTATTACGTGGAGAAGGTTCTCTGTTAACAAGTCCCGATAGAACGCGAGCGTGCCGTAGCAACGCTCACATACCCACTGGGGCCGTTAGGTATATGTACTTGTACGGGACGAACCGCCCCTGATGCGACTTATGTCAGGAGCAATGAATACCGTGTATAGATATTTTTGGAAGGTTATATGTATAGATATTGGTGAACTGAACTTGTACTTAGGCCATTTTACGGAAAGTTGTGCTGGACTTTTTTTAATTTTGATATAGTTAGTCTGGATTTTTCTACTCGGAATCGAGAGCACTTTCGAATGTTACACGAGAAGAAAAGTGTCCCAAGATTTTTTATTCCATTCCGTTACCATTTCCATACTAAGCTTGTATGTATGTATGTATGTATTTATTTGTATGTATTTAAATTCTTTATTGTACATGGAACAGAACACAACAACAATACAATACAATGCTTGTATAGTAGTAACGGAACGGAAACCGAATATTATATATTTATATGTAACATTTTGGAACTTTTTTTCTCCGAAAACCTTTTTTTCTTTTTTTTTCGGTTCGAAAGTGCTCTCGATTCTGAGAGTGAAAGATTATATCAAAATTTAAAAAAAAATGTCGAGTTTACAACTTTTCGTAAAATGGCCTACCTGACTCCAGTACACAATTGAGTATACTTATTTAAAGTTAATGTTAGATTATCATATAAAGTTGTGATATTTAATTATGCATACTAAAGTATGCAATTTTCTTCATATCCTATAGTTGTGTGATAAAAAAGGGCCTTTCAATAAATCTTATCGCATACGATTATAAATAATCGTATTTTCTTTAGAGCTATTTTTTTTGTTAAATTTGTGTGGAAGTGATCACCTATTTAGTTACACAGCTGTCTACCATGTTGGGTATTATTTAAATTTAAGTCTTGTTATTTTTTTTATAAGTTTCATTGTATTGTCGATTACAAAAGGATTTACAATTTTTTTTCACCCTATTTTGTTGTATAGTCTCTATTTGAATGACGTTAAGGTCCAAAAGTGCTAAACATTCAATTTCCTCGACTGTACAATCAGCGTCATTTAGTTCCATAGTAGCCAAATATTTCGTAACACTCCCTTATGCTTAAAGTAATAGAGACGTGTATCGAAATATTTGGCTACCTTGGCTGCTACTAACTAGACGACGCAAACTGTATAATGAAAAAATTTCACGTACTCGTAAGGCACAGGGAATAAACTTTTTTTTTTTTAGTCTTAATCTGCAATCAGTCGCAAGACTTTAATCAGATGCGTTAAGTTCATGAAGAGATTTATGGAAAGGTAGGGCCCATGCCCTAACTTCCCCTATATGCCCAGCACATCGGCTCTTTTCAGGCGTTTGACATAATCTGCTTTCAGTAATGGATTGGTCAGTGGATTTGGGTGGATGATTAAGCGATCCTTGTAGGTGTCACTGTAACGTTTGCCTTCTTCAAAAACAGTTGGCATCTCCAGGTATTCGTCGTTCATTGCTTTCATGTGTCATTGTCTGACAGTGATGACTGATTGTGTCAAAAATTTACAAAATAGGTTGTTATATACTTTCTAAACTGATTGTTTTTTTCGAAAGCTATAATTATAAGTATAGACATTTAAGAAAATAAATATAAAGGAGAGAAATTTTGTTTTAAATAAGACTTGACTTCTTCTTGGCTGTTACAATATTTTTGGTTGTAACTTAGTTTGAATTCATCATAAATTGTTACGCATGTGAGTTACATGCAATGAACAACATTGCAGTCACTGCCAAGAGGCCTCCTAACGGGCGCGTACGCTATAGGAGGCTATCTTTACTTAGCGCGAAAATCATGTAGCGATTATTGGCAGTGAATGTGTTATTTGTACGAAGTCGAAAATCTACAGAAAAGTTAATATAAGTTGATATAAGGTTGAATTTCACCTGATCTGTGGAAAAGATTATTACAATATACGTGTATAAGGTTTTTTTTTAATTTCTTGTTTCTTGTCGTTGCTTACATGAGAATGTTTCTCTGTAATTGTGTTAAAACAATTGTAAAAGTGTCACATCACAGTCATAATGTTCCTCATCTAAATGTTATAGTTGTAAATAAATTACTACTGGAGTCTGGACGGTGTATTTTTATTTGTAAATTATAAACTTATCCCATGCATACACGCCACCGCGACATATATCCGTCTCTTTCTTATTAGAACAAGAGGTATAGTGCGAGAAAAATCGATAGTATGTCGCGGCCGTCTCATGATAGACCCAACAACCCATACAACACACAGCATACGCCATATAGGCATACCAAGGCTTCTTTTGGGGTATACAGATTATGTGATTTTACCCCAAATTGTCAGTACAACATGTCGAATTCATAATTGGGTGTAGCATGTAGATGTAACAATCCGACCACATGTGCATGCAATTTCTCAGTACAACTCGTTTGACAGTTTGATCAGCAGCGCAACGACAATAGCAATTAGTCGGCTTGTGATAAATTGGGGGCTGACAAATCGGATTTAGATTTTAGATAAATTTAGTGAGACTTAACCTTTTCACCGCCAAACACGTGAAATCACGTCATCGACGATTCGTGACACCGACGCCAAAGACGGCATTTGCCGACATTTTATTTATGAAACCTACTTTGAAATAGCCCAATTTCATGTTGGCATTATTTCTTTATCAATTATTTTTTTACCCTTGTGGCGTGTCGTGAGGTGGCACGGCAAGTTGCTTTACCATCTAGCGGTGAAAAGGTTAAGCACTTCGTCATGCAAGATAATATAGTAGGCTAAAGGCCCTTTCAAGGGTAAAGTCTAACAACAAGATTAAAATGATAAATAAATGCATTTATTTATAACTTAACCTAATCATGATTCTGCAGTTTGTATATAATCTTCATCCATTTTTTCAAACTTTTCTTTGTAATCTTCTGGCACAGTTACTGATGACAAATCTTCGGCTCCCACTTCAGATTCCTTCTGTATAAGGATGTCAACTACATTCTCACACGCCAACAGTACCTTAGGGTCCTTCTCCCATTTATGGTACTCTCGTAGCACATAATACACTCCGTTGTCCCGCAGGATCTCTCTACAATTCCGTTTACTGCAGAACTTGTTTAGAGTCTCCAGAATCATTTTCCGGATATCCTCATCTATTTCTCTGCGTTTTTCTTTTGGTAAATATTGTAATGCTATTGGCAGTATGTCCATTTCATCGTCCGGGTAGTCTTCGTTCCCCATTAAAGGGTTCAGCAGATATGTGAGTATATCCAAGTCCGGGTTTAGTAATATGTCATGATATTCAATGTCGAATGACAAGTTTCTTATTGTTCCGATAGCGCCTCCGCGCCGGATATTAGATTGCTCATAGTTGCAGAACGGTAGGATTTTTATCAATGGTACGTGTGGGTTTTCTTCTGTCAGCCATTTGCGGATTCTACTGCTGCAGCTGAGATTACTGAACATCGCTGCGAGGTAGTGCAACTTAGAACCAGTTTTATTGAAATCAATATTGACATAGACATTCAAGATATCGTTTAGTTTTGGGATTAACGTGTCTAAACACACTTCGAGCTCATCTTCAAGCCTTGTTATGTTGGAGAGTATCATGCAAGCGGCATCAGCCTCCTTTTTGTTTGGATCGAGAACATAACCTATAAATAACTCAATTATGTTTTTACATGAGCTGGGACGGTACTTCAGAATTTCTGAAGCACCTTTAGCGTTCGCTGTGATGTTAACTAGCGCTAAAAGGGCATTTTTAGCGACTTCGTCCACTTTATCACTCGTTAATTCGATGATACTGGCGATAACCTGTTCGTTTTTGAGCAAGGTATTAATACCTTCTTCGCCGCCCGACAAACCGACTAAATGGTCCAAGGCGATGTGTTTCAGATCTATCCTGGATTCAGGTTTCAGAAATTGTCGTAACTCGTCCAGTGGATCTTTAGACATTTTATTTTTTGAATAATACGTAATACTGCGTACGAACTAACACACTACAATGTGATTTTGACATTGACATGACAATGACGGAACGGAATTGACAGCAAGATGCAGTTGCCATTGCTATTAAATTAATGAAAAATTTATTTTACTAATAACGCCGAATTGATTGAATAATATTTTGGCTATATTCAATAATCATGAAAAATAATACAAATATTATTTAAGTGATTTTAAAATGATATTTGTCGGAAATGTTTAATTTGGTAAAAGCGCCATCTAGTGGTCAGCAGATGCATCGTTTAAAGCGTCATCTGTGGGTGAGTAGTAGAACACTGATTATAGCGTAATTGTTAACTTTTCACTAGATGGCTCTGATTTCAGATTCATTTGTGAATTTAAATATGATAATTTAATTATTAATATTAATATTTAGTAAATCAGCCTACATACACCCTACTGCTGGCCACAGGCATCCTCTCACGGATGAAAAGGAACGTGCAGTAGTCCCCACGCTGGCCCAGTGCGGGTTGGGGACTTTAGTAACACCCTTGAATTTCTTCGCATATGTATGCAGGTTGCATAACAATATTTTCCATCAGCGAAAAGCTAACGGTAAATATCAAATGATGTTCCGAAAAACTCATTAATATGAACCGGGATTCGACCACCGTCATCATCCTCCTAGCGTTATTCCCGACCCCGGGCCTTTCAAGGCACAACCTTGTGCCTTGAAAGGCCCGGGGTCCTCTTTGACACTACCGGGATTCGACCACCGTAGCTTGGGTGTGTAATGTTTCATATAAAAACAAATTGCATATTTTCATTTTGCATAACAACGAATACCATAATTTTACCTTGTATAAGTGGTCAAATTGCATAAAAATAAAATGCATAAAAACTATTTGCATAATTTCATCGATTATAATTATCAATTTTCATAATTTCGAATTGTATAATGATCAAACGCTATAATGGGCACGCTGTATAAAATTTAATGCTCATAACTTCTCGTTTCTGGGACCTAATCCTCCGCCCTCCGCCCAGGCTCCCGTCAGAAACTCGCTTCGTCGGCCCTTCGTTTCCCGTGCGCACTCGACCTACGCTCCGCTCGGGAGGTCGCCGGCTCGCTTCGCTCGCCACCTCCCCCCACTCGCTTCGCTTTGGCCTCGTGCACCCGTTCAACTCAGGACCTCCTTCGCGAGCTTCTGTCTCCGCAGGCTTTTATATACACTCCAGGGGTAGGACAGACAAGACCACGTAGAAGTGGGGCGCTCTGATTCGGTTTTTGGCAATAATGCTTGCAATATCAGTTTTTTGTTTGTTCTGCTTAATATATCAATCACTTGGTAAGTAAATAATCTACAGTACCTGATAATTATTCAAAATGTTGTTATGAGTTTTAATCATTATAGTTAATGAATGTTATACAAAAAGAAATTAGTTCACATGAACGTTATGAAAAATGTTATGGTGATAAATGATAGTTATGTATTTAAATATTATGACCAATAAAAATATGCATTTTGTTATTATGATAATAGTTTGTTATGATTTCCGTACTTATGCTACTTGAAATTATGCATTTTGTTTGTATGACCACTGAACGGCACCCCCGTAGCTTATGCATAACTCCAAAGAGTCTTTTATCCGAAAGCATATTTTTTCCGAATTTCATTATTCCGAAAACCCTTCCGAGGTTCATAAGGTTAGCCTAACCTATTTATGTAGTTATTTCATTTTATAATCTACGTCCAAATTTTCGTTAAGCGGTTATCGGCGTTCGGAATATTGATATTTCGGAACAATGATGCTTTCGGACAAAGATGTCTTGTCGGAATTTTTCTCTGCTCCCTTATTTTATAATATTAGGTATTTTGTAAATATTATCCCACCAAAAATTTTTCATGTGAAGTAATTGTCAAAACGTCGTGGCACATATCGCTTTCAGTTAACGAGCTGATGAGAAAGATCGCTAGTATAGCGCTAAGCCTTCTATTCTACTCCACGAAGCCTAACTCTACGAGCCCCAATTCTAGAAATTCTTTGGTCTTCTATGTCCTAGACTCCCGCCAGGGAAAGATGAGTCCAGAGAAGAACGGCAAATAAAAAACAAACATCGTGTTGCAACACACGATTAAATAATAATGATACTTGAACAGTTATTATTGTTATTCAATCCACACGATGCAACTGATCAAGCAGAAGGAAGTAAACTTTTTTTTATATTTTTTATAGCTTATATTGTGTCCCACTGCGGGGTCCTTTCCGCCACTCGTCTCGGTCCTGTGCCAATGTTCGCCAATCTGCACAGAACGTATCAAGGTCGTCCCGCCATCTGCCTCTACCTCGGAAGCCATCTTTTGGAAGCCATTCGGTGGCTAATTTGGCCCATCGCTCCGCGTGCATCCGGCAGACATGTCCAGCCCAGTCCCACTTTAGCTTCGCGGTCTTAGCACCCACATCTACGATGCCAGTTTTGGCACGCAGCTCCGTGTTCCTGATCCGATCGATCCTACGAACTCCGAGTATGCTGCGTTCCATTGCTCGCTGGCAAATCTTGAGTCGGGACTTTTGGGCTTCTGTTAATGACCAAGTTTGGGCGCCATAGGTTAGGATAGGCAGGGTGCACATATCGAAGAGCTTGCGCTTCAGTGTCAAAGGAAGGTTACCCTTCATTAGCGCCTTCATGGACCAGAAGCTCCTCCAGGCGTTTGCGATGCGTCGACCTAAATTTGAGTATGACCGATTTAAGACAGTATACGAGACCTTTTTATGATGTTCTTCGGTGTTAATAATGTTTTCTATTAAAAAGCAAAAACAGCCCAATTTGTTATGGAACAGTTACTTTCTTATTCACCATATCAATATTAGGACGCATTGCCATGGAAATATCAAAAAAGGGTAATCTTTCCCTGGCCAGACTCTACCTACATATTATAGTAAATAACATAACAACATGTGACTCCCATAGATATATATATATTACTTGTGACTCCCTAAATTGGCTGTTGTCCACATAACCGAACATTAATTATCATTTTTTCCTAATTGAATGTAAAATAATTGCCGCTAGCTTCCCCTGGGTGATCGGGGTCAGGTGTATAACGTGGATACCGTGCTAAATTGGGGGGTAGTTAATGAAAACACGAAATTGTCATTAAGATCGCCTTTATTAAAACTTTAAAACAAAACATTACTTTTAAAAATCTAAACTTGATCTACTTTCCAAAAATGCAGTAGCAATACTACATTACATTAAAGTTTGAAATTACAGCTAATATACCTTATATAACTAAGTATATCTAGTATTACTGAATAGGTTTGGAGTATGGAAAGATTATTTTCAGCATAACTGGAATGGAAAAGAATATCGAAGTTAATAGCTACGCAGAGGCTGTATCTAAAAAGCGTGCAACAGTTTTTATCTATTTCTGACAATTAAACACCATAAATTCTTAATTAATTTAATAATTCTCTATTTAACAATGTGCATAACACTGATATTACTTTAATTGAAACATTGATTAAATGATTGATTACAAAAAATAAGCTCTCTAGTTATTTTTAATTCGTGCTAGTTTGGTAATTATTCTATTTACATCTTAGTTGGATATGTATTTATTAATTGGACGATATTGGACGGGCACAGGCACATACATGAATTACTTATTTATTACTTAATTTCAGCATATTTTTAGCAAACTGTTAAGTGTTAAATCACACTAGCCTACTAAGGTGCATTTGCTGACATAATTAATTTAATTCAATGCTTAGTTATGAGCAAATCAATTTAGTTTGGAGCAAATTTGTGAGCACAAAGACCTGTATACGGATAAATTTAAAATTTCAGGCTTGAATCTGTTTTGAGCCGACAGAATGGATTTTTCTGGGGTCACGAGCAAAATTACTTATACTCATAATGCTCATACTCATTTACTTACGAATAAACGACATTACATAAATAAATAATAAATAAATATAAGGGGACAATCTTACACAAATCGACCTAGTTCCATAGTAAGCTCAGTAAGGCTTGTGTTATGGGTACTAGACGACGATATACATAATAGACATAAATACTTAAATACATAGAAAACATCCAAGACTCAGAAACAAATATTCATGCTCATCACACAAATTTTTGCCCTTACCGGGATTCGAACAGGACCTCTTGCTTCGTAGGCAGGGTCACTACCAACTAGGCTAAGGCGGTCGTCATGGCAAAACATAAAAAATAAAAATTGTTTTGTGTGTCAATGAAATACAAACATGAAATTAATAATAAAAACCGACCAAGTGCGTGTCAGGTCACGCGTAGTGTAGGGTTCCGTAGTTGCCTGTCTGTCTTAGTTACATCGACGTGCGGTGCGGTTGAGTCGGCCGAATTTGTACGAAAATTGGCCTTTCCAAGTACACATTAAGTTGGTCGACTATTAATCGCGGTAAATTCATTACATGTAATACTGCTACGAATGTTTTCACATTTTATATTTTGTTCGCGGGGGTATTTTTTTATTTTGTTGGCGTGATTGAGTTAAGGTTATACTGAGCTAAGCCGAAGACGGACAGACAGACGAAACGGTCATGGAGAAACTAAAAGGGTTCCTTGTTGACTAAGGAAACCTAAAAAGTGGCAGACAACAGGCGGTCTTATTGCTAAAAAGCAATCTCTTCCAGACAGAAGTTAAATTATTGTGAAACCGCTTGTATACCAGGGCTTTTAGTTTATTGTAGGCTCAACAGCCACTCATCTCACTATTACAGTTTTAGAGGAAAAATGTACCCAACCATTTGGTAGGTCTTTCGTAAAACCCCCCATATATTTCAGAGGCTCTAGTATAAGTTGTACCGAAACAAAACTTTACGATAGCGTTTGCGCTTTACCCTCAATTTGTATGGGATTTGACAGCTAAACGCGAACGCGGACGTAACGTTTTGTTTCGGTAATACTTTTACTAGAGCCTCAGGCATTCTTGTTTCGGGACGATATACTTTTTTGTTAACGTTTTTATAGCCCATAGTTCTATAGTCTACGCCACCATTATGACCACCACCATACCATTAGGTAACCAATTACGACGTATCCATGTTATTTTTAAATACGAAGTCGATTCTGATAATGAAGATCAGATGGGTGGTTTCTTTTACCAGTATGACTGAGTCTCTGTTAAATATATCGTCGTTATCCATAACCCAAGCCCCGTAAAGCTTGCGTACTATGGTTGGATATTATTATTATTAGGAGCCTATGGTGTTTCACTGCTGGCCAAAGGCCTCTCCCCTCCGTTTCAAAGCATCCCGCTCCCGAGCAGCCTCTGGCCAAGCCTTTAAAAAGGAGCCTAGCTCGTCCCTCCCTCGCTGGCGAGGTCTGCCGCGTCTCCGTTTCGAGCTGTCGGGCTGCCATTCAGTGGCGATCTTGGCCCACAGTTCACTTGGCATGCGGCAGACATGACCAGCCCAGTCCCACTTCCACTTTCCGAGCTACGTTGATTATTCGCATCTTAGGCCTAGTTCAGATGAGAGAGGCCGTACACATGATAACGCGCGTTTTACGCGTGTTATCATGTGTGAACAAAATGTATGTAGTGGTAAACGCGCGTTATCAAAACGCGCGTTGAGCTCTTGTCATCTGAACTAGGCCTTAGAGCGCAGCGTAAGCGTTCTGAAAGATTGTCTGATTGATTGTGTTGTTGTGTATAAGTATTTATCAATTTATAGTTGTTATATAAAAATAAAGTGAGATGAGTACCTACTCGATGTGCACTGCTGGCTGGTACTGGCTATGAACTATTAAACCACCTAAATGAAATTAAATCAGTTACTTAAACTTAAAAAAAAATAAGGACAGTGCAGACACTCGTGTTTCTATAGTTATCTAGTTCGACATCAGTTTTCTTAAGCAGGAGACAACGATGACGGCAAGCAGTGACGTTTTCAGGATATCGGCATCTGGAAAGTAATGACGCATTACTAAACACCCGTACTTACATAAAGGCTCTCACAGACTGGTGCAGCGAGCGGTACCGGTCAATAGTTTTGTCAATAACTGCCAAGTTTGCTATCGACCGTCGAGTGTGATTATCCTGGGAGTTTGTCTATGATCACAACAGAAATGAGGCTATCCGACATTAGAACCAAGGTAGAACCGTTATCCTAATTTCTGATGAGATCACGCAGAGGAACAATATGTATATTAGTGGTTATAATCAATTAATCAGCCATAGCCGATCTGGAAATCCTTAAATAAATTGCGTTCCTTGGTCGGACGCAGTAAGGAGACTTTGCTGAAGTGGGGCGCCCTAGCTCAGACGCCCAGTGCCTATGTCGGACGGTTCCCTAAACGTTGGAGCACATGTCGTCTTGCCCAGCGTACCACGCCTGCTCCAAGCAAGACCTTCGAGACGCAACAGGTCCCGCACGTCTGAAACCATCGACACAAGAAGAAGAGTGGGAGCTTACCGCTGCAAGTGTGGTCCTTCTCTCTGAAGCCACTCTCCAGGTCGCAGAGGCAGATGGTGTCCTTGGGCCCCAACATGCGGAGGTGAGGAGACTTGTCCGTGGCGTTGGAAGTGCCACAGATTAGACCGTCGTTGCATTCCTCGCTGTTGGAGCATGCGTGGTACAGGTCTGTGGACATATTTAAGTGACTGAATTATTTTCTACCACCATCACTTATTGCCATTATTGGTTAAGACAGAGGCCTTGAAGCCTCTTACAGACTGGTGCCTGCGGTGGCGGTCTGTAGACACGTTTATTAAAGCTTTAAGGGTGAATATTCACCAATAGCGTGGCTGATCACGCTTGCGCATCGCTTCCTATGGGCCATTTTTTCTTCGCCCACCGCCTCGCAACCTCGCAAAGCGCTGATTGATACTCACTCTCTCTTAGCACGGCTATCACAAGACGGCGCGCGAGCTCTCTCGATTTTTCTCGCACTATACCTTTCTTTCTAGGTTTTCTAGAGAGACGGATAGTGCGAAAAAAATCGGGATAGCTCGCGCGCCGTTTTGTGATAGCCGAGCTGGATTACGACTGGACTGGACTGGAGTCGCAAGTGTCCATAGGTTAGGTTTTCTAGAGGAATGACAACCGTTGACAACCCTTTATTGATTTGAGGCATCGTTGTGTTGACAACAAGAGACAAATGCGGTCCCTTACTCAACACAGTGAATTTTTGGGAGCTCTTGCTTCCTTACATACTCAGAACAAGGAAACCAACACCACATACCTACAGAGCTCGCAGTATTATGGTTTCGGTCTTCAGTAAGATGGAGGTACCTATTACTACCCTTGTTGACCCTCAATATGAGTGGGATGACATACCGCTGAGTCCTACCTCCATAAACATACGAGCATATGACTTTATTTTTTATTACAAACTCAGTGGCAAACAAGTGTACGGCCTGCTTGATGATAAGTCGAAGCTGTAACATACAGACACTCGCTAGACCAAAAGGGTCACGTTTGCGTTACCGATTTGAGGTTGCGTTGCTCACCTTACTGTTGGCCGCCATTACAACGTAATACAGAGCAACCAGGTAAGCGGAAGTACCTACAGTACGGATCGTATGCAGTATACCGCATTCGTGCCGCCCGCTCCCGCGCCAATCGGGACGAACTCTGTGTAAGTATAGTTTGTTTTAGTTAAAATGACGAAAATGCACTAACGGGGGGTTATACAACTTCTTTTGTTTCTAAATACAAAACGAATATATATTAAATATATAAAGAGACGTAACAAAACTGACAGAAGTAAGTATGGTCTACGGAATACCTACTGTTTTTATGTTTTATAACCCTAATTGAAGATAACATTTAATCAATGGATGTCGGTAATGGTTGGGTTTAAGTACTTTTCAACATATAAACTAAAACAAACTATACTGACCTGATTGACAGTTGACATACCGTACCGACTCCGCACCGGAAGTCACCTTAGTTGCAACATTCTTATACTACCTAAATACTTACTTATTTAATGTAAGCCAGCATTATTTCCAGTTCAGTTTTTAAATGAAATAAAGAATTGCAACTTGAAACCGTCGGACAATTGCGAGCCGGCACGAGGCTACCATTAAAATCAAATTAAATAATTTCACACGAAAATGGCTGGCACAACGAGGAAGTGAACGTAAACTTCGGAGTTGGTTGTAGGACTTGTATGTACTTATTGTACTCAACTAAGCCAATGTAGGTAACAGGAATTAGAATACAGTTACTCATCTTCAGCTATTGTTTCAAAAACTTTGTTCGCTTAACTTCGCTGAACCTACGGCGCCTTAATACAATTACCTTTGCACACCCCAAAACATGAATTAAATAGAGGTAATAAAAACTTAACATAGTCATGCATGGAACCTAATCTCTTCTCAAATCGGGCAAATCTCACATATACTTAACGATAAGTTCGTTTATGTAAGTATAGGTATGGTTGGCCTTGATTGGACTCACGATATATTTTAATTGCTCTTACAGCACGAAAGCTCGATCGATCAGCGACTTAACCCTTTGGCTGATGACGGATGAACAGTGGTGCAGTGGTAGTAGGCGCTGTTTCTCGTTGGAGTCGAAGTAATTAAAAGGCGTATTCAGTAAGAGAGTTTGTATTGCATTAAATTAAGCACACGGTACATTACATGGCTGCGGTTGGTTTTAGAGAAAGAGATTGAGTGAATGAATGAACTTATAGAAGCGACAGGAACGAATGGATGGAATGATAGGCGTTCCGGTCACTCTATGATCTATCTATGTTGGAGTTGCCAACAACGGATATATTCGCTTTGCTGACGAATTAACCCGTCAGGTAGCGAAGGCCGCAGAAAGACATTTATGTACCTATGAAGGTTGGTATATCTGTTTACCGATACTAGTAGCGCGCACGGCTTCGTCCGCGAATTGCGAACAACGCAGGCAAACCAAGGATCATATCATATGCGCTTGAAAAGTGGCACTAAAACCGAGTTAAATGCACCGACTTGCCTAAGTTTCGCGTCGTCAATGGCTCCGTATGCTATCAGATTTGGTGGCTATTTTTAAACACGGAATTTCGTATAGGCAACGTTTTCTACCTTTTTTAGGGCTCCGTAGTCAACAAGGAACCCTTATAGTTTCGACATGTCCGTCTGGCCTTCCGTCCGACCATCCGTCTGTCCGTCCGTCTTCGGCTTAGATCAGTAACCATTATACTACTACAAAACTGTAATTCGGCATGAGTATATAAATCAACCACGCCGACAAAACAGAAAAATTAAATCTTGAGAAAAAAAATATATTTTGTGGTACCTCTCCTAACCTTACCTAAAGTGGGGGTGTATTGTTTTTGTTCTCGTTAAATCTATAGTGTGGGATATCGTTGGATAGCTTGTTTAAAATATTATGGGTTTCTACAGACAAAATATCTCGCGAGATATTGGGCTTTAAGCTTTCAGTCCACATTTTTGTTCGAGTTACGTGCCGGCTAAATGACTGCGTGGAGTAGTACTGCCACGCATGAATTTAAAAGGATAACTACCACAGTTAAGTAGACCAACTTAAAATGTAGTTAGAAAGGTCAACTTTCGTACAAACTCGGCCGACGCAACCATTTAGCTGGCGCGCGCGTGTCGATGTATAAGACAGACAGACAGGCAACTACAGAACCCTACACTGTGCGTGGCCCGACACGCACTTGGCAGATATAGTTATATATTATACGCATAGTTTCTCATTCTGCCGTCTTAATAAGCTTTTCCACGTCCTAGATAAAGACCCTTCGTGTTCAGTCGCGCAATTACTGGAGAAGGTTGCATGTCACAATTACAACGTACCTCCAGTAAAGGTCAGTAGAAAGTCATAGCAGAAATTGTTGCTTATTACTTTCCAAAATGATAAACAGAGCTGTAGTTATCCGCATAACTCTTCATAGGACGTCTATCATAGGACGGCCGCGACATACCTATACTTGACGCCGTATATAGATTTAGCTAAAAAATGGCTACGTCCATCATTTAGAAAAGTGTAAGTTGGCCAGTGTCGGTTATTTCTTCATTTAATGGCAATTTTAAGGTTATAATTTTGGAATCTATATACGGCGTCAAGTTTACTCTCGATTTTTCTTGCACTAAGTATATCTCGTTCAAAGTGTTCTAATAAGAAAGAGACAGATAGTGCGAGAAAAATAGAGAGAGCTCGCTCTCCGTCGCGTGATAGCTGTGCTGGTTTCTTAGGTAATGGGGTATACAGATTATGTGATTTTATCCCAATTTGTCAGTACCTACAACATGTTGAAGTCATAATTGGGTGTGAACAGATGTAACAACCCGACCACAAGTGTACGCAATTTCTCAGTACAACTCGTTTGACAGTTGGATCAACAGCGCAACATGCCTCCAGACAATAGATTGGGGCTGACAAATCATGACACGTATAACCCCATAAAACAACTGGATGAAAATTCGGACAAATGATACAGTTGGCAAATGAAGTTTAGTGATTGCAATAGGATCCCTCAATCTTGCCCTCTTCACTACTAGGGGCAGGATATCTGTCACTTACTTTTCTAATTCCAAATTTATATCAATTGGTACCGCTCGCTCCTTCTGGGCGTTCACATACGCGCCAACAAAACAAAAGGAGCGCTGCGCCAGAATCGGTTCAAAAATGTCAACACTGTAGCGTATAAAGATACCTAGTTGGCGCGGCGCGGATGGAAAGCTAGTGCGAGGCGCTAGCGAGCCATCAAAAATAAGCATCTCGTCTGCACCTCACAGTGTCCGTTGATCGGCGCGCTGTTGCCTCCGCACAGACACTACGTCTGTGAGCGCGCTAGCTGCATCTGTGAGTGGTGCACTATACATGTGGTAAGCTTGTAACAGACTCACTCTTAGTCTGCACCTCGCACTGTACTTTGATCGGCGCGCTGTTGTCTCCGCACAACTACGACTGTGAGCGCGCTAGCTGCATCTGTGAGTGGTGCACTATACATGTGGTAAGCTTGGAACAGACTCACTCTTAGTCTGCACCTCGCACTGTCCGTTGATCGGCGCGCTGTTGTCTCCGCACAACTACGTCTGTGAGCGCGCTAGCTGCATCTGTGAGTGATGCACTATACATGTGGCAAGCTTGTTACAGACTCACTCTTAGTCTGCACCTCGCACTGTCCGTTGATCGGCGCGCTGTTGTCTCCGCACAACTACGTCTGTGAGCGCGCTAGCTGCATCTGTGAGTGATGCACTATACATGTGGTAAGCTTGTTACAGACTCACTCTTAGTCTGCACCTCGCACTGTCCGTTGATCAGCGCGCTGTTGTCTCCGCACAACTACGTCTGTGAGCGCGCTAGCTGCATCTGTGAGTGGTGCACTATACATGTGGTAAGCTTGTTACAGACTCACTCTTAGTCTGCACCTCGCACTGTCCGTTGATCAGCGCGCTGTTGTCTCCGCACAACTACGTCTGTGAGCGCGCTAGCTGCATCTGTGAGTGATGCACTATACATGTGGTAAGCTTGTTACAGACTCACTCTTAGTCTGCACCTCGCACTGTCCGTTGATCAGCGCGCTGTTGTCTCCGCACAACTACGTCTGTGAGCGCGCTAGCTGCATCTGTGAGTGGTGCACTATACATGTGGTAAGCTTGTAACAGACTCACTCTTAGTCTGCACCTCGCACTGTACTTTGATCGGCGCGCTGTTGTCTCCGCACAACTACGTCTGTGAGCGCGCTAGCTGCATCTGTGAGTGGTGCACTATACATGTGGTAAGCTTGGAACAGACTCACTCTTAGTCTGCACCTCGCACTGTCCGTTGATCGGCGCGCTGTTGTCTCCGCACAACTACGTCTGTGAGCGCGCTAGCTGCATCTGTGAGTGATGCACTATACATGTGGCAAGCTTGTTACAGACTCACTCTTAGTCTGCACCTCGCACTGTCCGTTGATCGGCGCGCTGTTGTCTCCGCACAACTACGTCTGTGAGCGCGCTAGCTGCATCTGTGAGTGATGCACTATACATGTGGTAAGCTTGTTACAGACTCACTCTTAGTCTGCACCTCGCACTGTCCGTTGATCGGCGCGCTGTTGTCTCCGCAAAACTACGTCTGTGAGCGCGCTAGCTGCATCTGTGAGTGATGCACTATACATGTGGTAAGCTTGTTACAGACACACTCTTAGTCTGCACCTCGCACTGTCCGTTGATCGGTGCGCTGTTGTCTCCGCAAAACTACGTCTGTGAGCGCGCTAGCTGCATCTGTGAGTGATGCACTATACATGTGGTAAGCTTGTTACAGACTCACTCTTAGTCTGCACCTCGCACTGTCCGTTGATCGGTGCGCTGTTGTCTCCGCAAAACTACGTCTGTGAGCGCGCTAGCTGCATCTGTGAGTGGTGCACTATACATGTGGTAAGCTTGTTACAGACTCACTCTTAGTCTGCACCTCGCACTGTACGTTGATCAGCGCGCTGTTGTCTCCGCACAACTACGTCTGTGAGCGCGCTAGCTGCATCTGTGAGTGGTGCACTATACATGTGGTAAGCTTGTAACAGACTCACTCTTAGTCTGCACCTCGCACTGGTCTTTGATCGGCGCGCTGTTGTCTCCGCACAACTACGTCTGTGAGCGCGCTAGCTGCATCTGTGAGTGGTGCACTATACATGTGGTAAGCTTGTAACGGACTCACTCTTAGTCTGCACCTCGCACTGTCCGTTGATCGGTGCGCTGTTGTCTCCGCAAAACTACGTCTGTGAACGCGCTAGCTGCATCTGTGAGTGGTGCACTATACATGTGGTAAGCTTGTTACAGACTCACTCTTAGTCTGCACCTCGCACTGTACGTTGATCAGCGCGCTGTTGTCTCCGCACAACTACGTCTGTGAGCGCGCTAGCTGCATCTGTGAGTGGTGCACTATACATATGATAAGCTTGTAACAGACTCACTCTTAGTCTGCACCTCGCACTGGTCTTTGATCCGCGCGCTGTTGTCTCCGCACAACTACGTCTGTGAGCGCGCTAGCTGCATCTGTGAGTGGTGCACTATACATGTGGTAAGCTTGTAACGGACTCACTCTTAGTCTGCACCTCGCACTGCCCGTTGATCGGTGCGCTGTTGTCTCCGCAAAACTACGTCTGTGAGCGCGCTAGCTGCATCTGTGAGTGGTGCACTATACATGTGGTAAGCTTGTTACAGACTCACTCTTAGTCTGCACCTCGCACTGTACGTTGATCAGCGCGCTGTTGTCTCCGCACAACTACGTCTGTGAGCGCGCTAGCTGCATCTGTGAGTGGTGCACTATACATGTGGTAAGCTTGTAACAGACTCACTCTTAGTCTGCACCTCGCACTGGTCTTTGATCGGCGCGCTGTTGTCTCCGCACAACTACGTCTGTGAGCGCGCTAGCTGCATCTGTGAGTGGTGCACTATACATGTGGTAAGCTTGTAACGGACTCACTCTTAGTCTGCACCTCGCACTGTCCGTTGATCGGTGCGCTGTTGTCTCCGCAAAACTACGTCTGTGAACGCGCTAGCTGCATCTGTGAGTGGTGCACTATACATGTGGTAAGCTTGTTACAGACTCACTCTTAGTCTGCACCTCGCACTGTACGTTGATCAGCGCGCTGTTGTCTCCGCACAACTACGTCTGTGAGCGCGCTAGCTGCATCTGTGAGTGGTGCACTATACATATGATAAGCTTGTAACAGACTCACTCTTAGTCTGCACCTCGCACTGGTCTTTGATCCGCGCGCTGTTGTCTCCGCACAACTACGTCTGTGAGCGCGCTAGCTGCATCTGTGAGTGGTGCACTATACATGTGGTAAGCTTGTAACGGACTCACTCTTAGTCTGCACCTCGCACTGCCCGTTGATCGGTGCGCTGTTGTCTCCGCAAAACTACGTCTGTGAGCGCGCTAGCTGCATCTGTGAGTGGTGCACTATACATGTGGTAAGCTTGTTACAGACTCACTCTTAGTCTGCACCTCGCACTGTACGTTGATCAGCGCGCTGTTGTCTCCGCACAACTACGTCTGTGAGCGCGCTAGCTGCATCTGTGAGTGGTGCACTATACATGTGGTAAGCTTGTAACAGACTCACTCTTAGTCTGCACCTCGCACTGGTCTTTGATCGGCGCGCTGTTGTCTCCGCACAACTACGTCTGTGAGCGCGCTAGCTGCATCTGTGAGTGGTGCACTATACATGTGGTAAGCTTGTAACGGACTCACTCTTAGTCTGCACCTCGCACTGTCCGTTGATCGGCGCGCTGTTGTCTCCGCACAACAACGTGTGTGAGCGCGCTAGCTGCATCTGTGAGTGGTGCACTATACATGTGGTAAGCTTGTAACAGACTCACTCTTAGTCTGCACCTCGCACTGTCCGTTGATCGGCGCGCTGTTGCCTCCGCACAGACACTACGTCTGTGAGCGCGCTAGCTGCATCAGTGAGTGGTGCACTATACATGTGGTAAGCTTGTAACAGACTCACTCTTAGTCTGCACCTCGCACTGGTCTTTGATCGGCGCGCTGTTGTCTCCGCACAACTACGTCTGTGAGCGCGCTAGCTGCATCAGTGAGTGGTGCACTATACATGTGGTAAGCTTTGGAACAGACTCACTCTTAGTCTGCACCTCGCACTGGTCTTTGATCGGCGCGCTGTTGTCTCCGCACAACTACGTCTGTGAGCGCGCTAGCTGCATCAGTGAGTGGTGCACTATACATGTGGTAAGCTTTGGAACAGACTCACTCTTAGTCTGCACCTCGCACTGGTCTTTGATCGGAGCGCTGTTGTCTCCGCACAACTACGTCTGTGAGCGCGCTAGCTGCATCTGTGAGTGGTGCACTATACATGTGGTAAGCTTGGAACAGACTCACTCTTAGTCTGCACCTCGCACTGGTCTTTGATCGGCGCGCTGTTGTCTCCGCACAACTACGTCTGTGAGCGCGCTAGCTGCATCAGTGAGTGGTGCACTATACATGTGGTAAACTTTGGAACAGACTCACTCTTAGTCTGCACCTCGCACTGGTCTTTGATCGGAGCGCTGTTGTCTCCGCACAACTACGTCTGTGAGCGCGCTAGCTGCATCTGTGAGTGGTGCACTATACATGTGGTAAGCTTGGAACAGACTCACTCTTAGTCTGCACCTCGAACTGGTCTTTGATCGGCGCGCTGTTGTCTCCGCACAACTACGTCTGTGAGCGCGCTAGCTGCATCTGTGAGTGGTGCACTATACATGTGGTAAGCTTGTAACAGACTCACTCTTAGTCTGCACCTCGCACTGGTCTTTGATCGGCGCGCTGTTGTCTCCGCACAACTACGTCTGTGAGCGCGCTAGCTGCATCTGTGAGTGGTGCACTATACATGTGGTAAGCTTGTAACAGACTCACTCTTAGTCTGCACCTCGCACTGTCCGTTGATCGGCGCGCTGTTGCCTCCGCACAGACACTACGTCTGTGAGCGCGCTAGCTGCATCAGTGAGTGGTGCACTATACATGTGGTAAGCTTGGAACAGACTCACTCTTAGTCTGCACCTCGCACTGTACTTTGATCGGCGCGCTGTTGTCTCCGCACAACTACGTCTGTGAGCGCGCTAGCTGCATCTGTGAGTGGTGCACTATACATGTGGTAAGCTTGTAACAGACCCACTCTTAGTCTGCACCTCGCACTGTACGTTGATCAGCGCGCTGTTGTCTCCGCACAACTACGTCTGTGAGCGCGCTAGCTGCATCTGTGAGTGGTGCACTATACATGTGGTAAGCTTGTAACAGACTCACTCTTAGTCTGCACCTCGCACTGTACGTTGATCAGCGCGCTGTTGTCTCCGCACAACTACGTCTGTGAGCGCGCTAGCTGCATCTGTGAGTGGTGCACTATACATGTGGTAAGCTTGTAACAGACTCACTCTTAGTCTGCACCTCGCACTGTACGTTGATCAGCGCGCTGTTGTCTCCGCACAACTACGTATGTGAGCGCGCTAGCTGCATCTGTGAGTGGTGCACTATACATGTGGTAAGCTTGTAACAGACTCACTCTTAGTCTGCACCTCGCACTGTACGTTGATCAGCGCGCTGTTGTCTCCGCACAACTACGTCAGTGAGCGCGCTAGCTGCATCTGTGAGTGGTGCACTATACATGTGGTAAGCTTGTAACAGACTCACTCTTAGTCTGCACCTCGCACTGTACGTTGATCAGCGCGCTGTTGTCTCCGCACAACTACGTCTGTGAGCGCGCTAGCTGCATCTGTGAGTGGTGCACTATACATGTGGTAAGCTTGTAACAGACTCACTCTTAGTCTGCACCTCGCACTGTACGTTGATCAGCGCGCTGTTGTCTCCGCACAACTACGTCTGTGAGCGCGCTAGCTGCATCTGTGAGTGGTGCACTATACATGTGGTAAGCTTGTAACAGACTCACTCTTAGTCTGCACCTCGCACTGTCCGTTGATCGGCGCGCTGTTGTCTCCGCACAGACACCGCGTTTGCGGATCATAGTGAGTCCGCACGCACGAGCTGCTGGCGACGGCGATGCACTCCCCTTGCCTCGAGCACGGCTTGGCTGGAAAACAATTTGTCATTAATATTGTTAGATAGGAGTTTTTTTTAATGTGTTCTCGATTTTTTTTTCAATTTGTTTGTCGAACGGTTAGCTAGTGGGTAGTGACGCTGACGAAGCTGAAGGTTCGAAACCCGGCAAATGTGTGATGAGCATGAATATTTGTTTCCGAGTCTTGGGTGTTTTCTATGTATGTAAGTATTTATACCTATTAAATATATCGGTTACCCATAATGTAAGCCATATCGATCTTACTACGGGGATATTTTTTTGACAGAAAAAACCTTATATTAGGAAACTTGCTATTTGGTTTTGCTGCCATCTTTGCGGACAACCCTAAGGCACTGGTCCCACCGCGAGCTAGTAAGCTATGAGCTATCGGCTATAAACACGAACAAAAGATAAGCACTCCCGTGTAAATAAAAGAGACACGGCGATCTTTATAGTTACTCGCCCAGCGGTGAGCTATAAATATCGCCGTGTCTCTTTTATTTACACGGGAGTGCTTATCTTTTGTTTGTTGTTATAGCCTTACCAATGGTTGCGCACGGGCATCAACAGAGGCACTTTGTTTCCGCAAGCAAGTGAAAATGAATCTACGATACACACTTCGGTTTTTTGATAGCTCATAGCTTACTAGCTCGCGGTGGGACCAGTGCCTTAGACGTCCCGGATGGAATGTCAGACGGTAGCAAAAACTAAGTAACGCGTATTACTAAGAGTGCGTATTCCGGACAAAACGATCTATGTATACAGGGTGTAAGGAAGAGTATCCACTAGCATTGCTAAGCAGCAGAGCGGCGAGCGAGGAAAAGTACGAGCTAGCAATGCTATTAGTTAATTTGTCCCCCACATCGCTCAGCTATCTCGCACGGCTCTGGTGGATTATCACCCTAATCGTTAAGGCGGTGCATTGGAAATTATCGCGTGCTTTTAAACGCCGTCCTGACTAGATTAAGAAACAATAAGGTCTGATTTTCAGATATATGATTCTTGACTATATGATTTTTGATTGATACATGATTGCTTAAAATTTCCTCCATAGAAAAAAAATCCAAAGTTGGATCTAAGATATTTTCCTTTTTTTACTAAGCCTACTCAAACTATACATTATTTTACGACACAATTGTGTCCAATTATCAAGTAAATACTAAAGAATTTTATCTCATCTAATATATCAATTTATGAAATTTTAATAAATCAATGCATCCCCTTAAGTGTACCCAGATCATTACTCTGTAGATAGGCGTAACTTATAGTTAACTACGTTAATCAAAACTATTTAATCTATATCGAAAGCGACCCAAGCCGACGTCCGGCTACGCGGCCTTAAGGTTAATAGACCAAGTACTTGCTAGTACTCGTATACGTATTATTTGGTAAAGTAATACTTCTGTTGTAACGAAGTGCTAACCTTTACGAGACCATAAAAAACGTTTAACCTTTTTAGGTCGCTGTCGACCAAGCAGGGCTGGCACAACTTTGTTATATTTATCTATAGTGCATAATTCAAACTATACAATTTTTTTAAACCACGTCGGTGGCAAACAATCTTACGGCCCACCTGATGGTAAGTTACCATGGCCTATGGACGCTTGCAACTCCAGACCCCGTATCATGGTCGGCTTTATCACTTGATACGTGACAAGATAAGAGCGTCCGTCACTGGCCGACAGCGTTCGATAGAACGAGACTGACGCTCTATCTTGTCACTTATCACGTGATAAGGCCGACCATGATACGAGGCCAGTGTTAAATGCGCGTTGGCGACCCTTGAAGAATTTATACAATTCAAAAAGGAGTTGAAGCGCCCCATACTGTAGTCCCTCGGGAAAACCTCGGCAGGGAGTTCATTCCACAACCGGAATGTCCGAGGGACAAAATATCTCTGAAACCGTACGGTACGCGACCATTTACCTATAACTCATGTGAGATTAAGGTTTCCCTGTTTAGGTATGCCGAACGACCCTCATCCCTTTCTATCCCTGCGATAGAACGCGTGCGTGCCGTAGCAGGGCTAACTTACCGGCTGCAGCCGGTAGGCTCTGTACTTGTCGCAGCGCGACGAAATGACGGAGTGAGCCGGCCCTGCCCCCCTATTCTGTAACTTGTTTGAAGCTCACTTCAACGCTCACCCACAAATATAACTTGACACCGCGATGCGTAGTGACAAGGCGTAGGTAGAGATCTAGTTTCGTGATGGGTGACCGGCGGGGTGAGTCGCATTAGTGGGTAGCGAATAACCGCCCTGGTTTGGGATGGACTCTCTGGGTGGATACCTATTACAATGAACTGTTTGGGACATAAGCTTAATTTTATCTAGTGGCTTCTCCTAGATTACCTATAATACTCTGGCGGCGTGGCGCGGGCAGCAATGAGTATTATAAAATAGAAAGTTATTGCTTGTTGGATGGCTACGCGGATTTCAATGCTATTTAGCATAAACTATTCCAGGAAGACCTAGAATAAACTACATAGAGCAGCTCAAAAAAAAGAGTGGATATCAGCCATATCAGGCCCCTGTTTCACCAACTTGACAATTGTCATCTGACACTGACAATTCGTCATACATTGCTTGTTCTAGAAGTTAAGGTGGTTGCTAGGTTACTTGTGGAATCAGCAATGTACGGAGAAATGTCGTTGTCAGGTGACAATTGTCAAGTTGGCGAAATAGGGGCCCGACATCCACTCTTTTTTTGAGCTGCTCTATGTAGTCATGGCCAGGTCGTATCGAGATGTCAAAGAGGTTGCGTGGGATCGGAGTAGATGTAGGGCCTGCTTTAAGCTACACCAACAAGACCTAGATCTTAAATAAGCAGAAGAGAGATCCCCATGATGCCCGGAATGAAAATTCAGATCAAAGATCAAAGTTGATACGGGAATACGCGGAAAGAGGCGAAAGTATGAGTAAATGTAATCCATACTAATGCGAAACTGTATGCGTGTGTTTGTTTGTTTGTTTGTCCGTCTTTCACGGCAAAACGGAGCGACGACTTGACGTGATTTTTTAAGTGTAGATAGTTGAAGGGATGGAGAGTGACATAGGATAGTTTGTATCTCCGAAATCATCCCCTAAGGGGGTGAAATGGGGGGTAAAAGTAGAGCTGCGATATAAACGAGTTCCACGCGGATGGAGTCGCGGGCAGAAGCTAGTTTGCTATAAAACCAGTATTTTTAGTTGGTAACCTTAGCCGCTCGAAGCGAGTTAGCGTGTAAATATATGCTAATAATGGCCGAATGATAGGAAAAACTAGAGCAAAGGTAAAGAACAATTCCAGATAATTTTGTTTACCTTACACCCTCGGGCCAATCACGTAACATACTGTATGTACGTTCGGTAGATCTAAACGTCAAATTTTATTTCGAAAAATGACAGTTGAATTTACCTAACGCGCGTTCAAAACTTTACGCGATTACGCCCCCTAGTAGACCTAAACTACCTACGTTGTGCATTTTTGATATTTTGGAATGGTTATAGGGAATAATTTTGCACGTAAGTATTGCTTTAATTATCACTATTAAAAAAAACCCTTCCCACTCTTAAAACTTAACAAATAACTTTGTGATTATTTAACTTCTTGTGTTGCTTTTTTCCCCATTTTAATTGAGAACCTGCTCCTTTTTTGAAGTCTGTAAAAAAAGTCGAAACACCAAGCTCTATAAAAACCTCCTTCAAATCTATTTCTACAATCGAAATCTCAAACTCCAATCGAAATCTAACCTTCCACGCTTAACACTCAGTCTATTTTCAACTGTACAGTACCAACTGATTTCAAATTCAAAATTCGAATACAGATAGAACGGTAGGCGTCCGGCACTGTCCAATTTACATAGACCTCCGATAATAGGAAGAAACAGCGGCCTTGGAGTGCAAGATACAATGGTAATTGAAGTTTATACGGCCAGGTTAATTTGGTCTCGGTTACGAGGGGGTTGTAAAGGAAATGGGGTCCACTTAAAATGGTAATTTTGATCTAAATCTGCTTCCGAACCTTATCGGCCGCCATCTTGGTATTTGGGTCAAGACTTGTTTAGGCGTGCGTGTGCTAATTATTTGACATTTAGGGCCTGTTTCACAATCGCCGGATAAAGTTATCTGCCAGTTAAAATTATTGCTATCCTTTTCTCCCGTCATATAAAAGAAAAGTGACAGCCAACATTTATCTGACGGATATGTTTTAACTGGAGATTGTGAAACAGGCCCTTAAGGTTGGTAAGGGTATGGTTAATTTGGACCCTTCGGTTAAAATTTGCTGTCGGACACCTCAGAGATGTCTTACGTAGGAATTTTCATATTGTTGACGTCGTAGAATGCTCTACGAATCCGCTACACCAGCTACGAGCTACGAATGTTCGTAGCCTGCCAGCGACAATATTGTTGGCGGGCATCAATTCTCACTTGGATATATATCTATGTATATTATGTACCTATGGTATATTTTCTTGGTGGTGGTGTATTTTCTAAGTACCTATGTAAGAAGGGCATTTGTAAAGGTCATTCAAAAAGCAACTCTACTATATCCAAGGAGAAGATTCCAATTCTACCGGCAGTTTTATAAAAAGTCGGTCTCATTTTGCAAAATTAACATAGTTCTTAAGATCATAAAATATAATGAAAACGGGCCATTTATAATTTTGACCGACTTCAAAAACGAGTTACACAACACTATGCACGCTGTGAGAGTGCCTCGATAGCAATATGCATAATAGATCTTTAATTTATAACACTAACATTAGCTGTTAAGATCTTTTGTTTACTAACAAACTATGGGCCTAAAGTTGCCTAAAGATTTTATTTTATTTTATTTCATTTTAAAAAAGGTGGAGGTTCACAATAACACGAAGACGCCTGGATTTGGAAAAATCTTTTTTTTTTGTTTGCAAGGCTATCCTTCTCAGGTGGTTCCATAGTCGGCAGGTCAGGATCTGGTGATGGGGTCCTAGAGAAATCGAGGGGACTCTTCAAATAAGGCGAAGTACTTAATTGGAGTTGGTTAAAACTTTGTTTTTTAAGTACATTACAGTCTAATTCCCACGGGAGACTTAATAGTACATTACGTAACTAGGGCGGTGAATTCATAAATGCCCCAGATCGCAGGTGTTCGTGGCCCGAACCGAAGGTGAGGGCCATAAATATGCGCTCTGGGGCTTTACGAATTACCGCCCGTGTTACGTACAAAATTTTACGTCTTCACCTTGCCACAATGCGAGTTTTCCCGTACGCGCAGCGTGTAGTAAAACTCGCATTATGGCCAGGTGTGACGTAAAATCTTTTAAATCCTATCCTATCATATACTATTATAATATATATCATACATTATATCATATATCATATATTATATTATAATATATCATATATTATCATATACATAACCGAGCAATGTTCATATAAGTATATTTATATAAGTATATTATGGGGCCGAGAAATCGCTCGCGTCATATCTGGGAAAATGAGCTGAGCTTGGTCGCCCAGCTAAAAACTACGTCCATCATTTGAAAGGGTGTAATTTTGCCAGTGTCGGTATTTTTATTTTATTTTTAATGGCACATTTTTAAGGTTATTTTATTGGAATCTAATTACGGTTTCCATTTTAGTCATGGAACATGAAAACAACACTTGAGTTCAGTACAAGCAACTATTAATTTCGAACTGTCAAAACAAACGCTAACAACAAAAGCACAACAAAATTAAAAATAGAATTTCTGCAACATTTAAATATTCCAAGGGAATGCGCAAAAGATATAATTATGCAAATATTCCGTGCCACACTGGCGTACGTCATTCCGCTTCCGTCCGGCCATCTTGCTTTTGTTTTTTTTTAAGACCAAGGCTTTCAAATGCCATCGTTGCATTTAACCGCGTTCAGCCTACGAAGGCCAATGGGGACACAGATCTAGCAGCAGCAGCGCGTCAGGCATGTTTGCCGATGCCCGCGTAAATGGTTTTCACGCCATAATGCGCAAAAAAATCGTGTCAATCCGAAGCAGAATCCAGGGCAGTCCCAACACCATACTGAACATGTTGGCCGACAGACACGACAGTCCTTTACAAAGGTACTGGGTGTCGGCATTAATAAACCCTCACTCGGAGCGGGTTTATTGTGCCAACTAGGCGTTTGCTTGGTTGATGCAATAAACTTGCTCCTGCCAGTGTTTTTTAATTTAATTTAATGTACAAGATAACTAACCTAGGATAAGTACATATTAACATCACTATGGACCCCAGTTGTCTTAAATAAAGGATTTATTATTATTATAGCAGTTTGACCAGCTTGGAAAACTGGTGTAGCCACACTTTTTGGGGTTCCGTACCCCAAGGGTAAAAACTATGGCCCCGCTCTCCGCCCGTCCGTCTGTCACCAGGCCTCGTATCATGGTCGGCCGTTTCACGCAATAACTGACAAGATAGAGCGTCGTAACTTATCGTGTGATATATCATGAACCGTGATACTTAGTTGAAATTTTCATAGATGATGTATTTCTGTTGCCGCTATAACAACTTAGCAAAACACAGAATAAAATAAATAGTTAAAGGGGTCCCATGCAAACGAGATTTTATGACATTTTTATAGACGTACAGAAGCCTTCGTGCGCGAGTCCGACTCGCACTTGTCCGGTTTTTTTACACTAAGGAATAACATAGGTTTAATCAGTATGTCTGTTTATTGAATGCCTACGCTATAAGACTAGAATAACCTACTTAATTTGGGCGGGTAATGGTTATATGGTCAGTATGACCATATAACACTCATAGCTAGCGGCAAATAAATAAACCTGAAATTATGACACGGACACCGAACGATATGTCGCACTCTGTCACACTTATTGACATTTGCATACTACCATCGCTCTCGGTCGTGGTATTATAATAACCGGAGCTTGTCCTGAGTATTATAGGTCCGTGTTTATCATAAATTCACGATAAATTCAATTATTTTAAAATAAAATGGAATAGACAACTTAAGTTTTTTTATTTACGTTCTGCAGAAAAAGACTAAGGCATTTTTCAAATGTCAAATGCATCAAGTTAAAATAGCGCAATTTTGTTCAACGCTTCGGAGGTGTTGTTTATCTTGCTCTATCCGACACGCGATTTCAAGTAATTACGTTGGTAAAAGAAATTGTGTTTTTGGTGTTATGAAAGCTTTTTAATTTTAAAACGCCTGTACCATGGTTCGACAAGGCTTTTTATTTGCTAATTGGCAAGAATTTATATCTACAGTTTATTTCATTTTCAACTACTGAATTTTTTTAGTTACATAATTTCAAGTCACAATTTTATTGCACAAAGGCTGTCTGCGAACTCCATAATTTAAATGTATTTGTGGCCACATAAAAAGGCTGAAGGGATTTTGATAATATTTGGTTTACATATCGATTAGGTATAACACAGAGTTAAACAAAGAATAATATTTATCATGAAAATCATCACTTGTTTGCTGTTTGAGCGGACGAAGAAGCGGACAAATGTCTCATGTAGCATTATGGATAGGAATCCATAATGCTAGTTCGAATGACAAAAAAGCTTTTATTCCATAGACATGAGACATTTGTCCGCTTCCTCGTCCGCTCAAACAGCAAACAAGTGATGATTTTCATGATAAATATTATTCTTTGCTCCCTTACAAACATTTGTTCCTACAAATGTTTGTAAGGGAGCAACCACAATTAAAAAATACCGGGTTGCACTCCGGGAATGCCGGCGGAAGTGAAAACTCAATGACATTGTAACAGTTTTTCGATCAGGCCACGTGTCCGTCTTACGAATTTTTTATCTGTCGAATCTTACGGTCACATGACATCTGACGGTCACGTGACCTGTTGCGAGTTTGACATTTTTTCCCCATCACAAAAGTGCACAGCGCCACGGAATAGAATAGTACAAGTACAGAAGGGACACTCCATTGTTCATTACAAAGGGCGCCTTTTTCTCAGCCAAAACATTAAGATTTATGACCCTCTGACGTCGTCGACGTTCATCGCTACAAGCACATCATATGCCGGGTCCCCAAGATTGGGGCACCGGCGTGTACTTGTAGCGATGAACGTTAATCGCGGAGTGTCCCGCGCCTGACAGTGCCGCTAGGGTCCGATCTTACCCCGCTCCCGGCGCGGCGGCCGAAATGATTCATTACTAATTGTCGTAGAAATATGACGACTCAGTTTGCTATTTGTAATTGTACTAGTTGTTGGAGACTCCAACAATAGTTAAGTTGGTACTACCTATTTTATACTAATAAACTGAATGTAGGCTCATACCTAGTTTTACTATTTTTTATAAGTATTATCTGTGGCACGATGGCCATTCTTCCTTCTTGTGCTAACCTTCATTGTCGCAATACATAGTTTCCACATAAAGTGTGTTTTCACTGATGCTGCCCATCCCACAACTCTAACAAACTTATCAAAACACAAACAGTCTACGCTACACTAGTTAAATCATTGTATGAAAAATAAAGTAAAGGGCTGTTTCGGTCGCGAAATACTGCGTCCATAGTTTGCATAAAATTTTGGTTTCCATAAAAGCATAAGAATTAATAGCTATATTTACTCTGTGTCAAAAAAGGCATATCGTTTTATGATTTTAATTATATTTAATAATTTAATAGTTTATTATCCATTTAACAACACTACGTTATCAATTTTAACACGAGGACACTATAGTAACCATATTGTTGGTTAATAGTAGTTTATGCGACTGATCCATAATGAGAGGCCTTAAAATACGAGTGTGGTTTTATGAAACGAGCGTCAGCGAGTTTCATAATAGGATCACACGAGTGTTTTAAGGCCTAATTATGTACAGTTGCATACACTACTTTATCTAAACACATATCATAAGTAGTAGTAAGTAACAGCAAAAAAACCAACAATAAAATGACAACAGCAATGGCGGCAATTCGATCATCCGTCATGGCGAATGGTTTTTTTTTAAATCATAGACAAACGAATGAAGTCCCTATACTCATATCACTCGAGATCGAATGTCGTGCGGTTTGTATTAAACAACGTACTGAATTGACGTTTCGTATCGATAACTGTTTTAATATCTATGGATACTAGAATAGAGACCCACTTGAGTTTTGACAGCGGTTCCAAATTTAAACTCATAACGCTACAAATTTATCAAAAATCTGTACTGTAATGACATTACAGTACAGATTATACCTACTACCACAGACAAGATAGATAAAAGTAGGTACTTTACAGTACATACTAGTGCGGAAAAGAGCACTTTCCGTGCACATGACGAAACTATAAAGAGCCGTATGTACAGTAAAACGTTGTACGATACACGTGCGAATAGATAATGCGCAACTCGTGTCGATTTAAAACACTCCCATCGGTCGTGTTTTAATTTATGACCACTCGTTGCGATTTTCCTATTTTCGGCACTTGTATCGTAAATAACTATTTCGTCATTTTAACATGGTCTAGGTTAGCTCTTCCGTAACAGCACAAATCAATAAAACTATACCCAAATGTCACGATACCAATAAATCAGATGTTGCTCGATAAAAATGATATCGCCAAGGTTTCGGAAACCTTGGTACCAGTGCGTGCTTGACGTATAAATACCTATATAAGACAACGGGGTCGTATTTGGTAAATTTATACATACATACATACATAGGTACATACCTTCACACCTTTATCCCTAAAAGGGGTAGGCAGAGCACATGAAACTTGTGTTCCAGTACCACTTTTAGCATAAATGTTGGCATAAAAGATCGACAAAATGTGACATCGCAGTGACAGTTGCTAGCCCATCGCCCGCAACACACTTCAACCCTGTTCCCTTAGCCGACTCTTACGACACCCACGGGAAGAAGGGGGGTGGTGCTATTCTAACCCGACACCACACAGGCGGTAAATTTATTTCATGTAGGCCATTTTATGATTTAGTTCGCTAGAAAATGTTTTTTTAACCGACACGTGTTTTTTTATTTCTCCCTTAATTGTAATTTTCATTCAAAACTATCAAATTGAAAAGTAGCGAATTCCAGAAGGTTGTAAGTAAATTATGACGTCAATACTACGACTCTGTATGGCAGTTTGGACACCTTTCATATGGCAGCCATAATACTGACGTCACACACGGTGAAAACCACTTTTATACGTTTTCGCAATTTTCTTAAAAGCGAGCAGGAAAAAAACACAGAAAACTACTTTATTACGTTTAGATAACATAATTACCGAAATGGTTTTCGATTTAGGCGTCATTACATATTTTGAAATATTGTCAATTACATTCTGAGATAAGTTGATAAGAATGCTCAGGAGGAACCCAAATAATTTGCAGCGTTATGAGATCTTCTAAAGAAAAATACCCGCCCAAGTGCGAGTTGGAGACAGACAGACAGACAGCGGAGTCTTAGTAGTAGCGTCCCGTTTTTATCCATTGGGTACGGAACCCTAAAAAACAACCTAGGTCCCATTAAGGCCTGAATCACACTGGCGCGGCCTCCGGTGGCGGTCAATTGTAAATTTGACAGCTATTTAAGGTAAGTCAATGGGAGGCTTAAGCCAGTGTGTTTCAGGCCTCACGCTTTAAACAATGATGAAATATTAAAAGAAAGGAATACAGAAACAGACATGTTATCTAATCGAAATTCCGTGTTTAAAAATGGCCACTTAATCTGACGGGTGACGGCATACGTTTCCATTGACAACGCGAAACTGACGCAAGCTGGTGCAATTGACTCAGTTTAAGTGTGCCACTTTTGAAGCGCTTTATAACCTATCTACCTCTTTTTTATATTACACCAGTGTGCGTGAGTTAATGAATTTATGTACGCAACTTATACACGCAGCATTCCGGAAGACATTTACAAAATTACATGGGTTTGCTCGATAAATCAAAGTTTCCGGGTTGCTATTGTACATAGATTGCTTCGTATGTATGCCGTAATCTAATGAAATTCATTCAAATTTCCGGGTTTTAGACACAGATTACATTTAATATAGTTTCGCCACGAATTGTGTCAGGAAAAGGTAGCTATAAACTTGTGCGTTCAACCCATTTACGAGTTTTACGACTATACGGCGAAAACGCGATTCGTTTTTTTTAAAAGTGAAAACTACTTTAGCGGGGCTGTGCAACCGTAAGATGTCACGTGACCGTAAGATACGACAGATTGAACATTCGTAAGGCGGACACGCGACCTCGAGAAACGGTTACTAAAGTTTTCACTTCTGCTGGCACTCCCGGAGTGCAACCCGGTCTTTTTTTTGGCTTTTACTCTTTGCCTATTTTGGAAAAGGGTATTTCGGCAATGTCGACGTATATTAACATTTCACACGAAAGGAGATCGGTCATCAAGTCATCATAAATATTGATTTTTGGGGAGGATATGACTGGGAACTAAAACAAATAACACATGTCAAAGACGGCACAACCGAAGGAATTCAAGGTGCTTCCGCTGAGCTGCATCATCCGCTTTGTGGAAATGATGGAGCGAGGTTGGGAGTAGACATAAAGGAGAGAGCAAATGCACAAAAGATCCCACTGGGTCGAAGTGCATCCGAAAGGGCCCTCGTCTAGGTAAGATAAGATAAAGACGGCACAGACAATACAATACGTTTGTACGAGTATTCAGAAAGAGCGGGAACTAGGTGACAGAACAATAGGAATGCCAACATAGGGAAACGAAGAACAATCAGTTCTTAGGAAAAAGTACATAAAAGATTGAAGAATTTAGAACGGTTTACTCATACTCATTTAAAAAATCGTGGCAGTAGTACCTACATAGGTAGGTATGAGCTGCAGGCTACTACCGGGGTCCACATGCGCGGATAGTGGAATGGCCATCAGATATGATGGTTAGCTGCGAATATACTGAATAAGCAGTCCCCGACCACGCAGCGGCAGGGTTGTCAGGATGTAGTGGGTAGGCTTGTAGGAGGAGCTACTCTATAAAAAGCTACAATATCCGACGACGATTCTGTGACATGGCGAGTAGTTGCCGCCATTAAATAAGCAGTCCTCTAGTGTCAGGCAGCAGTAGCACTAGTACCGACTGGAGAACGAAGATAGGAATCTGGAAGGGCTCTTGTTTGGACATCACGGAGCGGGTGAACCTCGGTTCGTGTACTGCGGTGTGGAAGGCAAGGGGGAAACCACCACACTATGCTTCCTCAAAAAAGGAGTAATGGATTACTCCACCGACAAGAGCCAAGCTCTTAAATAAATGATGATGATGATGAGTACCTACATATAATGAATTTTAAAGGAAAACTATCCCGACTAAGTAGGCATAACTAGTTACCGAGTAATAGTCGACCAACTTAAAATGTACCTAGAAAGGCCAACTTTCGTACAAATTCGGCTGACGCCACTGCACCGGAGGGCAGTTGGAGCCCGCGTGTCGATGTAACTGAGACAGACATACAACTACGGAACCCTACACCGCGTGTGGCCCGACACGCACTTCGCTAATTTTGTTTATATTTCATCATTGCCTAGGTATATAGCAATGTCTCATACAACGTGAGCAGTTAACTGAAATTAGCAACATGGACCCTGTTCAAATGCATAAAAAAGCGATGGATAATTTGCGAGAGACTAAAGTTACCTAGGGCCAATATAACACGCATTTATTTTGATACATTTATGAAAAAACCAAATAGTCTATGCATTGCCAAAATCGCGTTCTATTTTTAAAACTTCGGCAGACGTAGTGCGTAACTGGTTACGTGAACGAATAAATTACGCGCACGATCGATACTAGGTACCTACCTAGTATTTGGAGCCTTGATAATTTTGGGGTGAAAGCCCGCATTCGCTTTTGTTGCTTTGTATTAAAAAGGTTTTATGGTAAATGAACAAAGTTAAAAGAGTATTGTTATGCAAAAAAGTCAACGTTTGAAGTGTTGGTGTTTTTGTTTGGAGTATATTCTAAGTAATAGTTGGCTGTAGTGACCCCTGCGTCTGGAAATATTGCTATTGTCAAGTTTTGTAGGAAAGGTCATAATCTATTCTTACTAATATTATAAAGAGGTAAAGTTCAAAAGAATGTAGCTTAATAAGTTTGTATGTAGGGGTAATGTCTGGAAGCGCTTATCCGATTACAGAAATTCTTTCATCTGCGTATGAAATGGACTTTCTCGATGAACATAGGCTGTTTCACCCCTCGGGTTTACCTGCTTTCTTTGCAATACACACGACGAGACGGAATAATAGAAAAAGTGCTATTAATGACGAACTCGGAATGACGAAGTTGTTTAGTTTTTATTTGTACCGGTCTTTGTATTTCTTGACGTCATTTAAGTGACTCTAAAATTCTCTAAAATAGGTTTTATTCCCCCCGTGTGGCTAAAGCACCAGCTCCTTCTCGTCGACAAATTGACTATACTTACACTAGCTCAAGTTCAGTGTGAATGATGGACTAGCAAGCTATCACTGCAACATCATATTATCTCCATTATTTAATCTACAATTGCTAGAAATACCACTGAAAATGAAATTTTATGTGCTCTGCCCATCCTTTCAGGGAATACAGGTATGAATTTACGTATTGTACTGCCTACTTAGCTAACTGGCTTGCGAATTTAAATCAAGTGCTTAGCCTGAATTATACAACACCGTTGTGCTCATTTCGGCCAATTTGTTGTGTTAGTACCCTACTCCCCTCGAAACATGCATCGCATGTTATAGCTTCCCCTTTTCGCCGCGATTACCGGGTTTCCCCGTGACCATCAGTTAACAAAACACACATAGAGATTTGGAGAATTTCGGATGTCTCGACGTCCGGCTACGGCTACGGTCAACGAGGTCCACAGTTTAATGTAAGTCTAGTCTAGTTTAATGTAATCAGAAAACAATATACCTACGGGTGTGTTAGAATAGTCCCATTTAGATAGTCAGTAATTAAACATAGGATAATTTAATTTTTGAAATAATCCCGCCTGGAGATGAAAATTGAAGGTTGGATCGGGATATTATGCTGACGAAGTTGTGGGCGAAAGCTAACGTGTCACAATGTTTCACTATCTTGAGCCCAAGAGAGGTACTCACGTAACGTAACGTTTCGAACGCGCGTTAGGACAGTACAACTGCACGGCTATCACGCGATGGCGCGCGAGCTCTCTCGATTTTTCTCGCACTATCCGTCTCTTTCTTATTAGAACACTTAGAACAAGAGGTATAGTGCGAGAAAAATTGAGCGTTTGTCGCGGCCGTCCCATTATAGACGTGCTGTTAGTTTTCCATATAAAAAGTGACATTTAGATCTACCTAACGTACGTACAATGCGTTACGCGATCTACCTGCTGAACCACTTAGATGAAAATGTCTTAAGGTAACGATCAATCATTGTATCAAATTATTCAAAGCCAAGCTATGATTAATGATTATTTTATACTACGGCGCTTTTATAGAACCACCATTGGACCATTACAAAACACCAGCATAGTGAATTAATACTCTTTTAGTAAACGACTAGAGAATATCATAAGCGACAGTGATTTCCGAATATCATACTACCTTCTACGGAAGCAATTCATGTTTAAATTGTATGTAAGTAATCAATCAAACGGCAGTCCCATTATTTTCGACTGCACGCTAGCGGTTATATTATTACAGGTATGAAAAGGAGTGGAAATTACCTAAACTAGTGACTCTTGGAACTTAGAACTCAAGAAGAGATTTTTTTTTTATTTTTACATTTCGTATATCTGAATTGACATACATATCCTACATAATTATTGCACCTACTCACAAGATTTCACGAGAATCTGCTGAGTAATGCGACTTGTAATGGTGAACATCCCGATATGCGAAAGAAAATGGCCCAAGTTGACACGGAGAACTATTAGGTACGTTCGCTCGCTCATTTAATTAAAAGTACTTAATACGATTTTCCTCGTTGAAAGCTGCAGTTTATTGACTTTTTAGTAGACAGACAGCCGCTGCCGTTAGGCAAATCAAGGTTATTAGGTCACCTTGTACTTGTAAGAATAGTCGTGAGTAGATTGCCCGATACCTTGGAAAGGGGCTCTTCCGCTTCTATATCCGGGACGTTTGTTATGATCTAAGAATTTTACTAACGAAATAAAAACGTGGAAAGAGCTGCGTTGCCAATTCAATTGTAAGTATCTGCAGAGGTTCTTCAAGGTTATCTTCTTTATAAAGGTTCGTAGGGCTCAAGAACTCCCAGGAGTCCGGCCCAGGCCTACGAGTAGGTTACATGTATCTTAAAAAGTTAGATGTTGTTCTTCTTATTCCAGCTTTATTCTGGTTGCATCCTAAAAGAGCCCTAGGTACCCTTGCCGTGTAATCCCAAGTACTTGTGTAGGCACGAGTTTTTGCGGCAACCGCCGTCTGACCATCCAACCCAGAGAGAAACTAAAATTTGTTGAGGCAGGGATTTCGTCAAGTAAGTGAAACTTGACAATTAGTTTCTTTTGTCATCTTTCGATTTACTTTCTTTTCCATTAGATATAGAATCCCTCATTCCTTCTAGAAAGAGCCTCTTAATCGCCCTATCTTATAAGATAAAAACACACAGTTACTAGGTAAACACAGACAGTTAAATATTGAAAACACTGCCTCCAAACAATTTACGTCATACAAAACTTACCTTCAGGATCCAGTTTTGCGTGCCTTTAATTCCGTTTAAACACAAGTACTTTGTTAGAGAAAAGTCAACATTTTAATATCTACTATAAATATAAAATCACAAAACTTGATCGACAAAATATCGACAATTTCATAAAAAGAATTGTCACTAAAATCAATCGATATAAATTAAACTTACCTGCAAGGAAGCCCAGATATGATGTGAAAAATTAGTGCATTGTTAGAATGTGTGCCTACTTGTGAATGTACATAATATAAGGTTTATCGTCATAACTGGTCACAGTAATTTGTCACTGTCACTGTCAATTTGGAAAAACGGAGATACCTTATTCCAGATAACATTAGAACATTAATGGACATTTACGTTACTTTGTTTATCTGGGATATCAAAGGGAAATATTATACGTGTTTTACTCATTTTGATCATTAAGTGCTATTCAAACATAACAATACTAAGATGTTTGCGTTTCAAACTGGTTCTCTTTGAAATGGCACGGCGTTTAACGCACAATTTTTCTAATCTTATATGGAATAGATAGTATACTCGTATACAAGTCATATGTGACAATTGCCGACTAACAATCAAACGTGTATGTACAATATGTACATATAGTCTTAGAGTCAACGCTCTTCATAATATATATGTACAACTAATGTTAAGGTTCTTCGCCCGAATGACTTGTAAGAATAAGGTCATTGCTTCATACATTAAATACAATTTAGTCATATGCTAATTAAGCTTAATAATATTAACACAACATAATTGATGATGGAAAGCTAGGACACAAATATTAGAACATAAATAGTAGTGTTACATAAAGTGTGATATGAGTAAAGGCCTCTCTATATTCGTGAATGATGGCCACATACAATTGCTACATATTCATTACATAACGATGTATTTATTCAAACTAAATATTCGGTTTCATTAAATTCTTTGCACTTAAGTTAAAATATTTCAAAATACACTTAGAAAAGACTTATTAAAGTACCGGACAATGATGTCACAAACGTTGTTTTTTTTGTTTAGAATTATTTTTTTGTTTTGGTTTTCAGTCGTTTGTTTTTTGCGCTAATCATTTATTATTGTTCTTTCTTGCTTAACGCAAAACCCATCATTTGTCGAAAATATAGTTTTAATATATTTTGTCTTATTAGTTACGACTTTTCTATAAATACTTCATTCATAAATGATATGATACAGATAGAAAGAAAATGGAAAAATCAACCATCTTCGTCTGTAGCCCCCGACAGGATTCGAACCTGCGATCCCTCTATGGCTAGTAGAGTGCTTTAACCACTAAGCTACGGGGACAGTGACTGAAATCGCCTTTCTTTCAACTACATTCCCGCTACGAATGGAGACCTCTCTGTATTCTCTTGAAAGGCTAACATCCTTGTTAAAGAACTCTACCGGCAATAGAGGAATCGCAGGTGCGAATCCTGTCGGGGCTACAGACGAAGTTGGTTTATTTTTCCGTTAAGTATATTATTTCGCTCTGTATCATAACATTTAACAATATGATCGGGGTAACTGCCTCGTTAAAAATAACACGAACAAAATATTTAAATAAATAATTTGTTCCGTTAAGAAAGTACTTCATTTATTGTAAATACCTTTACTCATACTAGATTCAAGCGTAACTGAACATCACAGAAGCAGTGCTGACTCACCAGGGGGCGCTGTTGGTACTACTTCTTTAGGCGCTTGTGTGTTACTCTTGCCAAAGGTAGTGAGGGCCTCAGAAGACTCGCCGGTCAACCAGCCGACGAGGAGTAATGGCAAGATGGCCGCGGCTGCTTGCTTGCGGCACCACATCTCGAATCTCCAAAACACACGCATCGTGTATCTCTAGCTTTACTCGTTTATATTGTCTTTGGAACTGAACTGCTACGTTGGTAGTATGGTTTATTAAGCTCTTTAAATTGATTTGGGAGTTTCAATGTGAATAGCCAAAGTTACGAATTGGAAATATAAGTATTTACAGGGATACTAACTATTAAGAATCAAATCGCCTTTCCAAATTTGTAAACGTTCTTAGTTACATGAATAACCGCATTGCTTTTGGGATTTTTTTCTTTAGTCTTCTTTATGTCCCACCTCCACAATCCTCACACCAGCCAGCTCTTCGGTTAATTTTATAACAAAGAAAATATAGGGGATTTTCTTTATTTTATTTGTAATAATATTAACCGAAGAGCCGGCGGCTTTCTCGCGCAACGTATCAGCATTGCAATCCAGCGAGGAAATGCCGCCAGCATCGGTGGCACAATGCCTCGAGGGCCTTTTTTAAATTTCACCTAGTTTTAAATTAATTTCGTTTTAAATTATCATCTTGTATATATTTTAGAATAAATATTTTTTATAATATTGATGAAACAATTCTGATAGTTTTCACTAAAATTTTGATTTTGGAATACCGCGCTGTTGCCTTTTTAGTGTAGTAGAGTAGTTAGTAATAGACAATGAAGTTATTTATTTTAAGTTACGAAAACAATGTTCGTTTGCTATTCCGCTAGAAAACCTGCAGGTCTATTAGCAATGATGTTCATTATCTACATCAATCAATCATAATTTATTCATAAGAACAGGTTTTATAACTTATAATACATACCTACGATTTTTTTAATTAATGTGCATAAATTCCAATATATATGTTCATTATCTATGTATTTTACTTTGGAAGAATTATTGCTCCTTTTTGTAAGAGTTCCAAATTAACTAAATTAAGTCAATTCAAAAATACAACCTTATTCTTGCTGACGTTGTCTTCAAAAATACTTCCTTAAGGAAAAATACTTGCTGAATACCCTGCCTAGTATTTTATCTAGACGGGTACTTACATCTAGTTCCACCATCTTGAAAAAAGCACATCATCGTGCATTTGACATTGAGTGTGCTTTGTATACAACGAACAGCCAAGATTGTGAATGTTTAGTCGCATGTGTGCGTGTGGCTATGTGATGTGTAATGCTAAGTCGATGGCTAGTAACTGTGACGGACAACGCCGCATGCTACACTTACACAATATACTTAATAACGTTACTGGCATTGTTAGGTAAGCAGCGGCAAGCCGTCATATCCATGAAAAGTCCACGACGTATAAATCTGACCACAATTTTTCTTGAAAATGTTGATTTCTACATTCATAGGCTAGATGTGGCTTTCTTTTATCTGAATTGTAAAGAAAACAGGTACAGTTTCGGTTGGATGTCCATTCAAAGTGTACTCGTTTTCTTTGCTTTTGAATGCATAAATTAGTGGTAAATTGATACTGGAGATGGAGATCTCATTGTTTAGTCACTGTGCCATAGACGATATTATTGTTTTCTCTTCTTTGCAAGTAATCGCAGGATGAAGTTTTCATAAAATAACGAAAAAACATTATTTGTTTGTGTGTATGGTAGCATGAGAAGTTGCTTTGTGTTGTTGTAAAGCTTGTCCTAGGCGATTTAAAAAGTCTTACCCGGAGCGGAGGCTGGAGTAACGGGTTTAGGCGCTTCTGTGTTCGCCTTCCCGAAACTTGATATGCCACCAAACGCTTCGCTTGAACGCATCAGCCATCCAGCTATGATCACTGGCAGTATTACCGTAACTCTACACCACATCTTGAAGTGTGCTACTTTTTGTGTTTTTTTTTTGTCTACTGACGCTACTGTCAAATTTGGAATCACAAGTTTTCAAGCAAAAGGGAAAAAGCGGTGTTTGTCAGTTTTGTTATTGTTTTAGTTTGTGTGTGGGTATATTCCAATTTTAAGGCTGTTGAGGATGAATGGGAGAACCGAATCGTCTATCCATTCGTAATATTCTGTTGAAAGAGTATAATTAGTTGCGCATTTGAAGTATTGGTGAGGACTTGTATAGTGGGACGGCTGTTTTAAAAAAAATACTGTAACACTAGGAATCTACATATTATTTTAATTCTAATACAATAAAAAGTAATTTCTTAAAATTTGTTTCAGAAGTAAACAAAGTCTCTCAGCAAAAGTTTAGTAACCAAATAATTTAGGATTTCGTTGCCCAGCATATTATATTAATCTTAGTAACGGCTAACGATTTACTTCTGAATAAAACACAATTTGAAAGCCAATTTACATGCCGATTCGTAGTAATAAAATCACAACATCAAATGTAAATATTAGTGAAATAAAAATGTGTTTGTTACCCGACTGCATTTAAGATAATTGCTCTATATACAGATTGCTTTGTAATTGATAAGTCAACCTCGTTTTTGAAATACGGATAGATGTCTGTCGGTCAGTGCAGGCGATCGATACAGAGAGAGTTGCGAATGACAAAAATAAAGTGATTATCGCCTTTACTTATATATGTTTTTAAGTCACGCAGTCGGGTTTTGTCCCATTATATAAGAAGCTCTTACCAGATGGCGCAGCGGTAGTAATCGAATAAAGCGATTCGGTTTTTGCCTTCCCAAAGGTCGGGCTGAAAGCCCGAGCTGAATGGCATAGTCCGAACAGCCAGACGGACAACAGCAGTGGCATTATGACTGAAGGCCGTTTCCACATAGACATCTTGTTATTTTTTTTCTGAAACTAATTTAATCTTGCAACCGTGTCCAAGCCAAGCCGATACAGCGTAGTTTCAAATGCTATACACAAACTAATTAAAGCCGTACGGAGTACCATTAGTTAAGGGATTTTGACGTTTGAACTAGATGGCGCTGTACGGCGTCACCCATTTTGCGGCAACTATATTAAGCTAACTGCAAATAAACGGCGCTCTGCAGCGTCTTCGTTCAGCAGTCAAAGTCACTCTTAAATATCATTCAACTCCAAACGCCCATAATAATTCGTTTGTCTATCCTGCTGCCCACTCTAAGGATTGACGTCACAGTGCACCCTCTTAGATACAAATGTTTTTCGGAATAGAGTGCTTAATTACAGCAAAATAAATGTTCTTTCTTATAATTTTATTTAGCCAATCAGCACGGTTACCACAAGACGGCACGCGATCCCGAGCTCTCTCGATTTTTATCGCACTACCCATCTCTATCTTATTAGAACACTTAGGAAGACAGCTATAGTGCTTGTAAAATCGAGTGAGTTCGCGCGCCGTCTTGTGATAGCCGTGCAGATCATCAAACTGTCACGAAATTGACAATAATGAAATAGCCATAAGTAGTATTTCATAACAGTTCTAATTAAATCTTGTAAAAAAATAATAAAAGATGGGTCTTAATAGATACACAATTATACAATATATATTTCGACAGACTTGCTGTCAATTCATATTCACGGGAACCGAATAAATCGAATTATTACAGACAACACTAATAATATAAAAATGTTTTCTGATCAAGCATCGTCATCAAATACTCTTATATCATTTAATTGAACTTTTTTTGTAACTGAGCAAAGCTTGTCCGAAACACGTTTGTAACGAAAGCTACACAAAACGATCCACCTTAACCTCGTAATTTTTCTACATAATGGGACTAAATTTCATAAGATAATCACCTGAAAACTCAAACAGTTCATTTTAGTTAACAAGTTAATCAATTGATGCCATAGTGTATCATGCTCAAGAAACTTAACTATTAGTGTATCGTCAGTGTTTTTTGTCTCTAATAAATTTTGAAGAAAATTTGAAAATTTCGTGATCGTGTTTGCCAATGTGTTTTCTCTGTGAGTGCTTCTAAACATTCAAAGGTGAGTCCCATTATATGAAAAAAATTACCAGGCGGCGCAACGGGCGTTGGCTGTTTGGTTGGTGGTTGGCTATTCGAGACTCCGAAGGAACTCAGGGCTTCGGAGGAGTCCCCTGTCAACCACGCCAGGAGGAGATGCAGAATGACTGTAGCGGCTTGCTTACGATGACACATCACGGAAGCCTAGTACGCGCAAATACTCGTTCAAAAATACTAGGTAAATACTCGAGCGCGGCGCGGGACGTTCTATGTCGTTGTCTATGGTTATTGAAATTTGAAATGGCGATTTTGATTAAGCTGCGTACACAAGCTTAAATGTTGGAATTGAAATAAAAGTGATTTCTGTATCCGTCAAAAAATCTGATTCCAGTTCATATAACGGGTGGCTCGATAAGAGCGTACTATTTTGGTTACAAATGATCCTTAAATTATGTATTATTAAGGTAATTAATCGTGCACTCTTATCCCCCACCTGTTAGGTAAGGTAGGTACTTGTGTTCGCAGTTTTGAGTAAAATAATAAATTGCACTGTATTTAGCAGCATTTGCGCAGATAGAGTTCTTAGAAATTAGCAGACCTTACAATTAAAAAGCTGCATGCATTAAGTATCATGAATAACTACTACAAAAATAAATGAATGCTAACATTATCCTAATTTAACGAAAGATATAGCAATAATTGATCCATCGAATTTATGTTTCACAGAATTCTCAATTCATCGAAACCGATTTTTTTCGGTAAACTCTTCAGGAATATTATAAAACAAAACCTAGCCTTAGCTGTATCTGAGTAACAAACATTCGGCGAAACGGAAATTCGGCGAAAAGAAGCATTCGGTGAAACGTTCGTCAGTGATACATATAAGGGGACAAAATTTAATGATTGGACATATTTTTTCTACAAGAGTTTCTATTATGACTCGACATATCGAATTCCAGCACGGCTAAGTATCAGGAGACGGTCCGCGAGCTGTGTCGCGGCGACATAGACTATCCGTCTCTTTCTAAGCGTAATAATTAGAAAGAGACGAATAGTCTATCTTGCCCCGACACCGCTCGCGAGCCGTCCAGTAAAGCACATCTTGCTGCTCAGTGGCTTCGCGCGCGACTCACCGCTCGGCCACGACTTTGGTCTTAAGCGACCTGTGACCAGCGTTTTATCTGTTCATTGCGCGGTCGAGATGCGCAACGCACTGTGGTTAGTTGGGATCACGCGCAATGAACAGATAAAACGCTGGTCGCAGGTAGCTTAAGACCAAAGTCGTGGCCGAGCGGTTAGCGTCTCCTGTCTCACTAACACCGTACATAGAAAGAGAAGGGATCTTTTCGACTCGCGTCGCGACGCGGCGTCCCTTGTGCTGTGATACCCCACTGTGATATCAGTGCTGATAGAGAGTCGCTACACGGGCCGATTTCAGCGGACGGCCAAGCAATGGAGTGACCTTGATTTGGCCGGCCGCCGTGCCTCCGACACGTATCCACACGGGCCGATTCACGCGTCGGCCGGCACGCAGTCTGACCGATATCGGCCCGTGTGGCGTCTCCTATAGAGAGATGGCGCAGCGAAATGTGTTCTAGCTCGTATTTGGATCAGCTCAACTGGAGAAGTGCCTTACAGAGCACCAGAGGCGTCAGCTCAACTGGTGAAGTGCCTTACAGAGTACAGAGCACCTATGGTGCAAGGTGTGCGTTGCACACGGGCCCCGCCCACTCGGCGCGCGCGCTTACTAGGGGGCGCTAGAGTATACAGGGTGTACAATCCAAATGGGTCAGTATGGTGAAGTCGGAAACTATGAGAGATAGCGAGATCTGTTCTTAGGAATCATGACGTCGATTTTAGATTTAATAATAATTACATTCAAACTTTTTTATTAGCTCTCATACATAACCGGGAATCGAACCTGGTCAAAATCAGTGTGTATAAATTCTGCACGAAAGCCGTGTTTCATTTGAAGTTAATTCCAAAAACAGTATTCCTTTTTCTCATTTTGAACAAATGCGTTCTAATTTTAAATAAACGCTATTTGTAATGCATAATACCGATGCAGATAAGATATGCATAAGTGGTCTCTTCAGAGAATTGATGATCGATTCATATTATTCACGACTTTTTGCAAATTAATAAAACTGTGGGCATTTTAGTCTAATTTGATTTACGAAATATGGTGTTAAAGGATATGACTTATTTCGAAAATGAGAAGAAAAAACGTTTTGCTAACGCTACCCTTCGAGTTAGGTACGTCATATCGCCAGCGGCCAACTTAGCGCGAACGGGTTATGTTTACACACGGGCGCTACATGGGCTAGAGACGCCTCTGCAGAGTACCGCAGCTATAATAACACCACTACTCTTCTCCCACTTGCTAGTTCGAGCGACAGAGAGGGAGATACACGAACGAAGATCGTTTTCGTTTCGCGGTAGCCCCTCTGTACGGGGTGGTGACCCTGGTGGTGAGGCCACCAGCACTACCTACCCACGCGGCGCTGTCCGCATTACCAATACAAAGAAGACACGTGGACCCGGTCCTACTTAATATTATGCGAAAGTTTGGGTGTTCGTTACTCAATCACGCTTATACGCGGCTTGACTAATTTTGATGAAATTTTGCATGACGATAGATTATAGCCTGGATTAAAATATGGGATAGTTTTTAACCCGGGTCCACGCAGACGAAGTTGCAGGCGGAAGCTTCTATGGCGGATATCCATCCCGGACGTTAATTTTAAATTCATACCTACTAGTGAAAGATCTTTGGAAATCGGATGAGTTAGAGAGATTACTCGTAAGTAACATACTAACTTACAAGCTCACAAATTTACCTATACCTAGGTATTTTTTAAGGAATGGCACTCCCGCGGCCTTTACCAGTTCATCAGTCCACCTCTTCCCACATTCCTTCCATTACCCACATTGTACATATACGAAATGTGCCTGTTTGTGAAAGCTCATATTAACCAATACCAAATTATGAATTCTAACCCTAGGTCAACTTCTAAACACCATGGACTCAATATCTGTTGTCCAACTCATATCTCTGCTCATTTCGGGAAAAGTATTCTTCCATGTCTGTCAAAATTTTTAACCATTTGCCAAATGACCTGAAATCATTGGATTGTCAAGGTTTCAAAACAAAATTATTCAAGTGGTGTCTACAAAAAATGTTCTACTCCGTTAATGATCACCTTGTAACCTCAATTGCCTAATGAATTCGTTTATTATTTTTATTATATTCTCTGACCATTTTCTGAATTGCATGACATTGATTTATTGTTTTTATATATTTTTATTCTTTTCAATATTTATCTTTAGTCTGACATTGCTACACTTTCATTTGACATTAATAAAACAATAGATAATAATTATTATAATTTCAATGACATGCATATTGAGAGTCAAATTATTGTACGCCACACTCTGGCAGATTGTGATGTAACCATACACTAACCCTACCACCATTTATAACCATTCAAACAATAAATAATTTGTATTTGTATTTGTGGGGGGCCTACCCACACTTCCGGTACGTGTGGTCGCCACCTTTCCCACGATAGATTGTGCAATTTAAAGGTTTAAAGAAAATAAATTTAAAAGTTAGGTAAGTAGTTAGTTCTTAAGTGCTTTTTAGTGAGTAGGTATACATAAAATAGTTAATATGAATAATTGCTGTTTCAGGAGAATTTTAGTAAATATATTTGAATCCTGAAAACTAACATCAGAAATCAAAAAAAAGGAAAAAAGCCGCGGAACTGCGTAAAACAAAAAAAACCGAGACTAGTTCGTAGTCGCTAATGATTTCTACCTTCGGGAGCCATTATTAGGAAGATTTTTGCATATATTTTGAATGGGTCACGACTGCAGAAATCGTTAGCGTCTACTAAATAGGTGATATCTTACTTCCTATTTTTGACAATATCACTTTGACAACAATGGCAGTATATGAGGCGTAGAAGAATCTATTGACATATTAGCGATTATTATCGGTTTACCATTGAATTGCCGACAAACATTTCATCGAATATTATTTCAAAGACAACGTTTCAAGTATTTTCATTTCATCGACAGGTCATCCCGTCGAAAACTCGATACTAGGTAATTTGAACCGAGGTCTTTTAATTGGTAGTTGACTTATTTCAATCAAATTCAATTGGTAATATTCGTAATCGAAACTAAACGCAATCACGTCAGTCGGCTCACTCTGCGAGATTATAGATATGTGGGTAGTTTAAGTCTTATATTATCTCTACAGACTTATGTCTTGTTGATTTTTGTTTTTTTTTATTATTTTAATCAATAAATAAATCCTGCTCCTGCATTAGGGTGTGTTTTTTTGTAATAAACGATTTACACCAATTTTTCTTAGTTTTATTATACATACATATTATACATTTCATCATTTGTCATGATGATCAGAGCTCGCGTGCCGTCTTGTTATAGCCGTGCAGCGAGTCGACGCCACCCCGCTGCGCGGGGTGTCTATTCTGGACTGAGGGATACAAGTGAACCCTAACCTAACCGACCTAAAACAGATTTATGACAAGCCATTTTTGTCCGCCCTGATATTTTTTTGTTATAAACGATTTACACCAATGATTCTTAGTTTTATTATACATACATACATATTATACATATTTGTATGTCACACAATTAACTAGGTACTTACATAATTTTAATAATGTATAAATGTGCAGTAGGACATATGAAATTGTATTAAAGTAATACGTCGAAGAAATGAATTGCAATGTTTTGTAGTTGTGCCAATTAAGATAATTTGAAACAAATCAGCGATTAAGTAATATTCGTTGAATAGTATTTCTACGTAGTAAGATTAATTTAAATAAATAGTAGTTGAAATAAAATAACGCCATACAATATTACTAGTACTAAAGTTTCGATGAATCGTTGTCGATGAAATAATATTCGATGAAAAGATTGTCGACAAAACAAGGGTACACCATTATTATCACATAAGGAAAATAGCAGGCGCTAATAGTGCTTTGTTTCAGTTTTTTTTTATTTTACGCAGTCGGGTTTTTTGTTAAAAAAAACCATTATACCCATTATACCAGTGTGATGAAAAATTTGTTGTTTTATGAATACTATTCATATGAACTAACTTATTAAAAACGTTATGAATAAAGCAGAGTACACATATAAGCAAGCTGGTGACATAAAAATTAAATGTGATATAATTTACCGTTGTGTGCGAGGCCTTATAACAGGTAGAGGTTTTTTCTTAAATAGATAGTACGACTATCACGCGACGGCGCGCGAGCTCTCTCGATTTTTCTCGCACTATCCATCTCTCTCTTATTAGAACACTTAAAAAAATACAAACAATAGAATAGTGCGAGAAAAATCGAGAGTAGGTATGTCGCGGCCGTCCCATGATAGACGTGCAGGTGTTTTATAGAAAAGTTTCTCTTTTACATTTTTCTTCAGATATTTGAATGTGTCTTGGTTTGTATTTTATTTCTCTGTGAAATATACAAAGGAAATTCTGTGTACGAACGTCTCCCCCGTGTTTCATACATTTATACTGTGTGAAGTATAAAACATGTACGAATATACCGTACAGTGCAAGAAAATAGGAGCACCGGTTTCGTTCTTAATGAAAAAGAAAGTATTAAGTTATTATAATAAAAACACAAAATTTCTAAAATCCTAAAATGTTAAGTACTTAAATTGTTTCTTAAAAAACAAAAGCTCTATATTAAAGACCTCACAGATGCCAGAAATCATGCAATATAGAGGAATATCTTAGGTAGGTATTACTTAATTAAAAAGGTTTTTCGGTTCGATCGATATTGTACCGTATAGTTATATTAGCAACTCGGTGTGAAGGAAATCACATACAAATTTAAAGGTTCTTTTAAAAAAAAATCTCTTTTAGGAAAAGTCTTAATAGATAGCTGTTTGTACATCGTTCCAACACATATTTTTGAAATAACAAATTTCATACAGTTTGTATGAATCCTTAGAGAAAAACCTTTTTAAAATTGTATTTATACCTACTTAATCAGTCATTATTATTTGACCTAGTTTTCTGGGAAGTGCAGTGTGATCTAACTGCGTTCATTTCAATAACGCAAATATATATTGTCTATTAAATTTAGATCTTTGACATTGTCATGAATAAAAGTAAAAAATATTTATTAACAAAAAAAATACTATAAAATTTACAATTTATCGGCAACCCCCACAAAGGCCTTTAGGCGTTAGAACATTTTCAACTGGTTGATTAAAAACCGAATAAGTAATTTGCTAATTTTTTGCCATTTCAAGGATTAAAAGGATGATGATAGGGGGTCAAAAATCATCAAAAAACGATGACATAATTCATGAATGGCCCCTGTTTCCCACTTTCATCATAAAAATACGGACAAGATGGTATTTAAAACACAATTATAATTATAAGACGACGATACACACGTTAATAAAAAAACACATTTCCCAAAATACTACAAGACAATACACAAAAAAAAACACAAAGAAGCGTGCAATAGCGTTCAACTTTTTAAATCCGCGTTTAACCATAAACAATGTTCGCTTTAGTTTTGTTTTTAACTTGACACCCGTGGTAAGGAAGGTTATTTACGGTTGAGAAGGCTGGTGCGGACGCCGATGCACGGAGCACTGACGCCTTAAACGAAGCTTGGCCTTCTTGAGACTTCTACAGGGTGCGCAGCTTTGATTTTTAGCCAGGGTCATTTTTATGAGCTTTTATTTTGGCCTTGTTTAAGTTCGTCCGTTCTTCAACAGAATGCAATCTCGCGATATTTCAGATTTAGCCGAGATCGACTATCGACGCGAAAGAGCTATCCAACGATACCCCACACCATGGGTTTAACGAGAAAAAAAATCCCCACTTTAGGTGTGGGGAGGCGCCCTAAAAAGTATTTTAATTATTGCATTTTCACAATTGTTTTTTTTTAGAAGAGGTACATGGCTCCTCCACGAGGTTGGCACCAATTTGTCACTTAACCCTTTATTCTTAAAACGCCTCTGTTAAATAGAATAGAATAGAATAGAATACTTTAAATATTGCTCTCATGTAGACATTAAATTAATAATAAAATTATATACTATTACATGAAAATTGTCGTGTCACCTAATTGTATCGCCATTTTAGCTAAACTAGGTTTGATGCACGTTTATGAACAAAGCAATATTTTAAAAACGTACAATTATTACGAGAAAGAAGATCAACCTTTACGCTACTGTGTCGGTAAAACAGATTAGTTCTTATAGGTGTTTTTATTATGTAATTGATGGACCTCTACAGGCAGGTAATCCGGTAGGCGCAAATTTGTATAATTTTAATGCTTACCTCACGGTAAACTTCGTTTTTAAGTCAATGCAATTAGGTGCAAAATTGTATAGGTATGTTCACTTTTTTTAAACCTATCTCGTTTTTAAGAAGAGCAAAAAATGAGGCAAACTTCCTGTTTCTAACCTGGTTTTAAAGTTGTTTGAGTGTCCATTTAGAATGTAGCATGTTAAAGCTTGTTTAACTTAAATATTAAGCAAGTAGATTAGATTTACAAATATACGTACATAAATATATCTAGACGCCTTTATGACGTTGACTTAGGGTCCTGTACAGATATTTATGTCTCTATTTATGTACAACATATAACGATAGCCTAGTGGTTTCGGCATGCGGCTGTCAAGCGACGATCGTGGGTTTCAAATGTCAATCCCAGCTCGCACCAATGAGATTTTTGGACTTTATCTACAGAATATTTACCGTTAGCTTTTCGGTGAAGGCAAACATAGTGAGGAAACAGGTCTAATCCCATTAAGGTCTAGTTTTCCCTCTAGGTTGGTAGGTAAGGCATTTTCCCAACGTAAAAAAAAGAAAAAAAAGAGGAGGATGATGATGATTTATTTATACTCCTCTACCTACATTACATGCTTTATATTAACTCAAAAGAAAGAAGAAATAAAGAGAGAAAATAGATTTAGACACATTAATTAACACATAAGTAAAAAAAAACAACAACTTAATGAGACAATATGGACTCAGTGTTTGCTGTGGCACCGATTTGATCTTACAGCGCTGGTTTTATTCCATCTCAGAGGATCGCAAAAAAAAAAAATTGGCTTAACTGACTATAAACTCCAGTAGGCAATTAAAAAAAAAAGAATTTTAGGACAATTCGCTAGGCACAATGTGATAAGAAACTACAAATTAAGTAGTTGTTTTCAGTGTATTAATTAATTATTTTGGGAACTAATATGCACTGTTTTGAAACTGTAGCACGCTGTAGTTCGCAATTAAAGCATGGGGAGGGAGGCCACCCCCCTAATACATAATACTCGAAACGTAGTTGTGAAAATAGTTCCTTTGCGCCCCGGGAAATAAAAAGCAGACAGAATCCATTTCACGACTAACGTCTCCTCTCCTTCTATATTTATTGTAGAGTCACTTTTACGAAATTAAGTAATATAATATAATAATAATAAGTTTTGTGACCTCGAGCGCCGAACGCAGTCAAAAATCTGAAAAACCACGAAAGTTTTTATTATAACCCTAAAGGACTAGTTTTTTATAGTACCTTCTCAGGACGTTTTCAAAGTCAGATAAAATGCTACAATATGAGATTAGAAATGTCACTGTAGACCCAATAGTTTCCGAGATCAAGCTTTTCAAAGTTCACATTTCTTTCGAATTCATGACTAGTGTATGGCATGGGCTTTTAATGTGCCTATGCCATGTAGTACTAGTCGAACGTCGTACTACTTAGGGCGTTTTCCTTACAAGCGAACTGATACCTTCCTCACTTTTTTGAATTCGGCTAAAAATAAACTGGTACTTATACTATACATAGACTCTATTATACTAACTAGTAAAAGCTTGAAGCCATCTAAAACTGGCAAAGTCGTGTCCATCGTGTTTAATTTAACGAGAGCTTGCAGCATGAACCTAGAATACTATGGACGGGCTGTACATTTTATCACAGTGAGGGACGGAAAAGCTCTTATGGAGCTAAATTAAGAACACGTCTTAAAATGGCTGATGGTGATGACTCGCCATAAACAACCTACTTAATTGTGTGTGTCAACTTCATACTATATCAGTTGTGGCAAACAAAAAAAGTGGAACTATGACAAGGACAATGAATGATATTTCCCTTTCTGTCACACTTATGGAGATTTGTATGCTACCAGCTCGCTCGCACGTGGTATTGTTATTACCATAGCCTGTCCAGAGTATTCTACGTTCATGGCTTGCAGTGTTGTCTGAACAAACAAAATGGCTACCGGGCTGTCAATTCTCCTGCCTTTTCTGACCTTGCCGTAATGTGATTACTTTATAGTGTAAACAAGCTTCTGGTGCCCGCGACTCCGTCCGCCTGGAACTCGGTTATATCGTATCTCCATACAAACTTTCAGCCCCTTAGGGGATGATTTCCGGGATAGAAACGATCTTTGTCTTTCCCCGGGACTCAATGTACCCAGTAGTGGACGAGTGTCCCCTCTTCAAACTTTGGACATTTATAACTTTGTGGCTATTTCATCCCCTGGTTTACATTATTCTCTATTTGACAATATTTTTTCTCCTTTTTCGGGAAAATTCTACATTATTACATACGTATACATACATACATTCACGCCTTTATTCCCAAAAGGGGTAGGCAGAGCACATGAAACGTATGTTCCAGCGCCACTTTTAGCATAAATGTGGGTATAAAATATCGACAAAATGTGATATTGCAGTGATAGGTTGCTAGCCCATCGCCCACAACACACTTCAACCCTGGTCACTTAGTCGACTTTTACGACACCCACGGGAAGAAAGGGGGTGGTGAAATTCTAACCCGACACCACACGGGGTACAAATTCTACATTATTAGTTGTTTTATTTGGCGTCTACAATTCTGAGAAAAAAGTAAAACTTACACTCATATTAGTCAAAACTCCCAATAAGATTTTGATTGATTGAGGGGTGACAGTTTTTCTAAAGCGCGGCTATCACAAGACGGCGCGCGAGCTCTCTCGATTTTTCTCGCACTCTTCTTAAGTTTTCTAATAAGAGAGAGACGGATACTGCGAGAGAAATAGAAATGACTCGACCTATCATCGGCAGTGCTCCAGGATGCGCTCTGTCTTACGTGTACGTAGTATTAGGTACAGTCGAGGTCAAAGACATCTTTACAATTGAGTGTTACAAAAATATGTTTACATTTGCAGTGGCACTTCAAACTTTACGGTCAAGCGTACTTTTCTTTACTTACACCTGTTGCTACATAAATATCTTTACAGTTTAACACGAACCTCGGTTCTTATTTCAAATAATGACAATTACCGAAATCAAATATTTCTGTCTCTTTCATTTTGGGCGTGACGTCAACGACGACATTTTTTTCTGTATGAGGAAAGTCTTCACTGTACACTAAGGCTTGTCCACGAAAAAAGTAGACACTGTTGTATAATACAGGCTTCTATAAGAAAAGCTTTTTTAAAAGAATTTAATTATAAAGAAGGCCTCAGCATCTTTCGTTTCGAGTGGCGTTATGGATATTTATACCAGCTGCTATGCATTTTATAGTTTCGCCATGTCTGTCCGTCCGTCCGCGGATAATGTCAGTAACCGTTAGCACTAGAAAGCTGAAATTTGGTACCAATATGTATATCAATCACGCCGACAAAGTGGTAAAATAAAAAGTGGAAAAAAATGTTTTGTTAGGGTACCTCCCCTATACGTAAAGTGAGGAGTGTTTTTTTTCATTTCAACCTTAACGTGTGATATATTGTTGGATAGGTATTTAAAAATGAATAGGGGTTTAGACAAATCATTTTTTGATAATGTTAATTTTTTCGGAGATAATCGTTCCAGAAGTTAAAAAAAATGTGTCCATATTTTTAAAACTTAGGGTAAAAAGTTAGAGGGGGCTCTAACTTTTGAACCTAAGTTTTAAAAATATGAAAAAAATCTCAAAAGTAGAACTTTATAAAAACTTTCTAGGATAATTATTTTGAACTTGATAGGTTGAATAGTTTTTGAAACAAAAAATACAAAATAATTTCTGAACTAAGTTTGTAATTTAACCGTATAAGCAGGTGTTTATTGTACCTGTAATTTCTACAAAATCACAATGAAATGACGTGCTTTCAAATTAAGTAAAAACGGTGAAAATCGGTACACGCAATAAAGAATAACTTACCTATCCCATAAAAATCCAATCAATCAATCAAAACCGCAAATCGATGTACAGTTTAGCCGTTTGGCACACACATACTAGAGGTCAAAACAATTTTTTTGACCCGCAGTTCCTAAAAAAAATTTCCCTTAGGGGGGGAGTGCCGAAACATTTTTCTTTTTGTATGGGAAAATATTTTTTTTTTTCAGAAACCTATCGTGTGTAGTATCATATGAAAGGGCTTTTTGAGGCGGTTCTAAAAATATACCACATCATTACATTTTAGCCATATTTTTTTAATTGAAACAAAAATAATTTTCGAAACATACCAAGTTTGGGCTCCTCCAGACGCGATATGGCTTATTTTTTAAAAATTCAATATACCACAAATGATACGTGATATCCTCATATCTAACCTCAAAAAAACAATTTTGAAAAGGATTGCATAAAGTATTTTTTTTTAATTTTTCAATATCACCAAGGGACACAGTTCTACTTGAATACCTATTTTACGTGACTTATGGAACAGTACTGCAGATACGTTACTTGTTAATCATAAAATGATACGTAGTATCCATATATCCAACGGGAAATACCTCTTTAACCCTTTAACTGCGCTTTTTCATCAGTTGGTATAGTTTGGTTAGTTTTTGTCACAAAATATCAAGGTAATATATAAAAATAAGGATATCAATATATAATGTATCACAAATGATCCGTTATATCTTTATATCTAACCCCAAGAAAGCAATTTAGAAATAATATCATATAGTTTTTTTTTTGAATTTTTTTAATTGATTGTTTCACTTGGTAATATTGAAAAATTAAAAAAAAACTTAATGCAATTATTTTCAAATTTGCTTTTTTGAGGTTAGATATGAGGATATCACGTATCATTTGTGGTATATTGAATTAAAAAAAATCAGCCATATCGTGTCTGGAGGAGCCCAAACTTGGTATGTTTCGAAAATTATTTTTGTTTTAATTAAAAAAATATGGCTAAAATGTAATGATGTGGCATATTTTTAGAATCGCCTCAAAAAGCCCTTTCATATATACTACACACGATAGGTTTCTGAAAATATTTTTTTATTTTTCCATACAAAAAGAAAAATGTTTCGGCACTCCCCCCCCCTAAGGGAATTTTTTTTAGGAACTGTGGGTCAAAAAAATTGTTTTGACCTCTAGTATGCATGTGCCGAACGGCTAAACTGTACATCGATTTGCGGTTTTCTTATGAAATTGGGCTTGTGGGGCTTCCACTATGAGAATTAGTCACTTGGTGAGATTCAAAAATCGATCCCCTGGTCGTCTCGCCATCTCCGTCTTACCTATACATTCTTAAATGCGATACAAACATTATTTATTGTATATGACCTTCTGAAAAAATGACACGTTGGCAAATTACTCATTCGGGGATCCTAATAATATTATTATGGATATTTAGATGTTTGGATGTCTAGATGTTTGGATGTTTGGTACTCAAGCACGCTCAACCTATATGGAGGAAATTTTTGCACGAATATAGTTTACTTATAGCTTTGTTTAAAATATAGGATAGTGTGGCGTCACGCCTGTCAGCTGTCGAATCTGACGTGTTCTGCATCACGCTATAGAAGTTTCTTAATCAGTTGGCATAAATATAAAAATCCAAACAACTCTCAACGGGACTTCAGTCCCTGAGAGATCTCTCTATTGCCACGTCTTCTACATTGGTGACTTCCGACAATGGATATAAGCGCAACTCTGAAGATCGCGACTGACACCCAACTCTCTCAGCAAGCCAGACTCTCCCTCTCTCTCTCTCTCTCTCTCTCTCCCCCTCTACATGCTCGCCACCCTGACTCTGAGCGCTCGCTCGCCACGCTGGCTCTGAGCACTGGCAAGCTGCTCTCTGCATACATCGTCGCTGGCCCCTGTCTCGAAAGGGGGCTGATGTGGCGTCACGCCTGTCAGCTGTCGAATCTGACGTGTTCTGCATCGCGCTATAGAAGTTTCTTAATCAGTTGGCATAAATATAAAAATCCAAACAACTCTCAACGGGAGTAGACAATAGTTTTTATCCCAGGTCGACGCAAACGAAGTCGCGGGCGGAAGCTAGTCATCAATAATGCTAGGTTGTGATATTAATATTATTATTTATTATTTAATAAACAGAACATAGAAACAATGATTTTACCAGGTTCTCATAAAACTGCCGGAACAGTTTGTCTGTGTGATCATGTTATGGTACAGAGTTAAGGCGCCGTAGGTTCAGCGAAGTTAAGCGAACAGAGTTTTTGAAACAATATAATGCGTCTGTTTATAATAATATGGTTTAAAAAAAACGCGTATCGTAATCTTGAGGCTTTTCCGCAGGGAAATCAGTGTTTAGAAACATGATTAAGGAATTTTCGCTCGATAGAAAAAAATCACGAACATAGGTCTAAAAGGGTCTAAAATACACTTAACATATTTCTTACAAATTATGCCTAAAAGCTAAAAATATTAAAATGGCTTCTAAAAATCGGCAATATCATGTTTGAGAGAAATCAGTGTTTACTTTTTTATTTATTTAGACGCCAAAAATAATAAAATAAAAAACCATGATTCCCGCGCTTCCGAGCACGCACTTCCATCTCGCTCACGCTTATGCTCAGTGAGAGGGAGAGAAGACCATGAACCTACGGCGCCTTAACTAATTTGTACATACTTAAGTTGTGTTTGTAAATGTTACATTCAGCTATGCCTTGGGTGTTAATGTTATAGTAATGTCGTTTTAATTTCCTCTTAGTCTTTTTTATACTTTCACGGCTGATAGTTTCTGGTAAACTGTTCAGAAGATAGGGGATACGTGTTCTATCACCATAATGGTTCTTAACCTTCGGTACGCACAGTTTACCGGGCGCCGTAGCCCTAGTAACATATTTGGCTTCGTGCCCATGCATGCCCATGCTTGTTTGCCACATTCGTAAGTATAACCCTTCCTGCTCGGGTCAACTGGACCATATTAACTATTACCAAAAGCGATCGGATCAACACGCAACGCAAAGGGCAGTATACGTATGTATTAATATATAAAAGCAATTAGCCTAGCAGTTAGCCTTGGGAAAAGGTCAGGAATCGAGGTACTTGGTAACGAAGGAATAACCTTAAGGTATATACACATAATCACGCGTTTACCGGAGGGGTAGACAGAGATCACGGGTTTCCACTGGTTCTTAGGCTTGGTGTAGGCAGTGAACGAAAAAAGCCATAGAATTCTAAGTAGCGCCACAAAATTGCCCACAGAATGGGTGCATTATGCGGGGTGTCAAAACGATGCCAGGCAGCCGTTTAGTTCAAACATGTCCATACCGGGTTTAAGGCAAGTGCTTGGGCTAAGGTTTTCTCGTTCGCTGGGTGTGTGTGGTATGTGGCTGGCGAGGTTGTGCAAATGTGCTTAGGCGGTTCTCTATTGTATGGGCAAAAATCATTTCCCAAAGTGTCACTTCTCAAAAAATGTTTCGCAAATGATCATTTGGCAAAAAATCACTAGTCAAATTATTGTTTCGCATTTTATCACCTGGCATTATCTCCTATGGCAAATTATTAATTCGCAAATTATTATTTGGCAAAGTTTTACATGGTCAAGTTTCATTTGGTCAAACGTATTATTTGGCATAACATTCGTTTCCCAAATGATTGCATGGCATACGATTTAGATCCTAATTGTGTAGTGCATACGAAATCTATTTGAGTGAGATCACATGTTTTGTTAAGCGGGTAGTTTGTAAAAAACAAAAGTAAATAATTTACTTTAGGTAAGTTTATATGTTATTTTGTACTATAGGTACTTAGGTAACAATATATTATAATGCAAATAAGCAGCATGCATGCAAGCAAGCCCCGAGTCGGTTTCGCCCTTTTCATCGAGAGTCTCCAGCGAATCGACGCCACCCCGCTGCGCGGGGTGTCTATTTCTGGTCTGAGGGACACAGGTGAACCCTAACCTAACCGACCAAAAACAGAGTTCGCTTATGACAAGCCATTTTTTTCACCCTGATACCTGATACCTGATGAAAATTTGAACAAATGTTTTGTTTGGAAAACAATATTAGCCCAAACAAAGTGTTTGCTTAATAAACTTTTGTCTTAATAACACTTGACAAAGCAAAATTATGCCACATGATATTTTGACCAAATGAATAAAATGCGAAACAAAAATGTGCTATTTGTTCGTTTGGAAAATGAAACTACTGCCATAAGTATTTCTTGCCTCCGTAAACACCCCTATTCTATCTAAACTTCAACGAAATCGTTAGAGCCGTTTCCGAGTACGTGATTGCAAATATAGATATATAAATAAGTAGGTATGGTTTCTATATATATATACCTACATATATATACAAATATTACTCGTTTAATAGTATAGGATACATACTCGTATAGAGGCGAAAATAGAGGAGTTTTCGTGGGTAAACCATTGGCATCATTACTATATTTACTATCATTAGCCGACATGGGAGTCCCAAAGACGGCGCGCCAGCTCTCTCTCGCTCTCTCGCTCTTTCGCACTATCCATCTCTTTCTAAGTTTTTTAATAAGAGGGACGGATAGTGCGAGGGAATTTGCTAACAGAGAACCTTCTGTATGAAGAATAAATAGTATTATTCTGTGCCATCAGGCAGGCCGTACGCTAGGTTGCCACCGTCGTCGTATTAAAAAGTTAGCTTGCCTTCCCTCACATTATAAAACTAACAAAGTAGGTAAAGCGTGCAGAAGTATCTACCCAAGAGCAATCGGTCAGTAGAAGCAGTTTTCCAATAAATCCAACTAAGGGCACATGCCTCAGCTGACCTTTGGCATAACACGGCAATACTTTCGTCCACTTTAATTAAACAAAATAAAACTTATCCCTAGCGTTTAACAGAAAGCAACCTTACGTTCGGTTGATAAAGTCGATAGTCAAATGACGAAAATGCGCGGTTGTTTCCTTTTCATTCGGACCATAAAGGATTTTCTTATTTTTTTTAATCCGATGTTTCGTGCCAGATGCCTATGTGCGTGATCGCGCTTTGGTGTTAATTTGAATAAAGAATTTTGGAAAAACGCGACGGTTAGCGAAGAATTCAGTTTGAAATTAATACGTATTAACTAGATTTGTGTTCAGGTTTTGCTTGTTTTGTGCCTATGATACGTCGGAAACCTAGAAAAGCCTATCGATTTGGCAAAATGGAAGCTGTAACATAGACTGTACATATATTGCATTATTTTTAATTAACACCTCGGCAAAAATATATTCTGACTGCTATCCGGTTTAATAACTCAATATTATGTCTGACGTCATTCTCCATATGGTCATTAGCATTTATAAAGAAGCCATTAAAATACTATTAGCCCAGTAAAATTGTAGAATGCTTCGGGGGTATATAGCTACAGTACAACAGTCAGTGTTAAAAGAAAACATAAAATACATGGCTTACGAAAGGAATTAAAGTGTCTTGTAGCATAAAAGATTATTAAAAATATACATGCTAGTAAAACAAATAATGAATCAGTCCTCAAACTAAACTACAGACAGTACAAGTGTATTGGTTAACAGTTCTTTTTAATACTTATAAAAAACCGTTAACCAATCAAAATGATTACCTACACTATAAAAAAGAAATGCAGAAGTCTACCAGACCAATAAAACCAGGACTATGTGGAAAATAATAAATAGCGTAAAATATAAAACGGAAATGAAAAAAAAATCGGAAAAAGTCGTTGCAATTAGTACCTAAGTGCAAAAAATCTGAGGTTGTAATTTCAACGGCGAAAAAATTGTAATTAGTACGAGTGTGAACTAAGGCATCGTATAATGATGGTTTCCTATGTTCGAATTTCAAATAAATAATCTCTAACAACAAATTAATTTGCATTCCATTTTGAAATTTCGAATACGTATATCTCAAAACTTTGGAATGTTTATTACAAGCTTCTATTTAACTTGCCCTGTTCCAATGGGACAAATCTGGCGAGTTAAATTTGACCCACTTCCCGGTGACCGATTGAGTCGAAATTTTGGACATAGCATAATTTTTATCCCGGAAATCATCCCCTAAGGGAGTGAAATGGGGGGGTGAAAGTTTGTATGGAGCTGCGATATAACCGAGTTCCACGCGGACGGAGTCGCGGGCAGAAGCTAATTAAATACAATTTAAAAATAAAGTAAGTAGTTCGAAGAACTATGGGGAGTTCTGATCAAAAGAAAGTAAGGAAGTAAGTATAGTCAAGTATAAGTATAGTTTGGATGACAATTCAATATGATCTGATGATGGAGACGGAAGCCATGTGAATTGTTTGTATGTATGGGACATATCTCGCAAGTTAAATTTAACCCACATTCCGGTGACCGATTGAGCTGTAAGTTTGGGTATAAGTATAGTTTGGATGACAATTTAATATTATGGTACCATCGAGCTGATCTGATGATGGAGACAGAAGATGGCCATGGGAATTCAGTACTTAACCGACGTAACTCCGTTCAGCTTGGGTTCGTTAGAATCGTCTCAATGATTAGTTGATGATGGTATACGGAAAAGTAGAGTCGGCAATAAAATCTTGTACCAAAAAATTGTTGACACTTATACTTGTAGTTTTTGGCGACCACTTAGCCTAGTGGGTAGTGACGCTGCCTACGAAGCTGAAGGTCCTGGGTTCGAATCCCGGTAAGGGCAAATATTTGTGTGATGAGCATGAATATTTGTTTCTGAGTCTTGGATGTTTTCTATGTATTTAAGTATTTCTATTTATTATATATATCGTCGTCTAGTACCTATAACACAAGCCTTATTGAGCTTACTATGGGACTAGCACGATTTGTGTAAGATTGTCCCCTTATATTTATTTATTTATTTATTTATTTATTTATTTACTTATTATGAGTTTTTGGAGACGCAAGGTATGGTGCGGTACAGGACAATGAGGCTATTTTGATGTCGCTTGCAGAATCATGTAGGACGCAGCGACCCCTTCCTGGGGCATGTCCCTCACCATTACACCATTACTTCTAAAGGACCTTCACAGACGAACGGCTAAGGTGACGGCTGCACAGACATGTGCAGATCAACAAGCACAAGGGTTAGAGAAAACTCTCTACCTCTGTGTTGGCAGCCGGGTCATGCTTAAAACATTTTTTTTGTTTAACAAAGGTTCTGTTGGCACTGTAACCGATTTGGTGTAAACGTGCACCACCCGCTGATCGCCCTTTGGTAGTAATGGTCAGATTTGACGACTACAATGGGCCAACCATAATGGGATCAGTGCCTATCGCCGCTGTCACGAGAACTTGGCTTTCCAAGGAGCTCACCATACCACCGAACAACGTCAAACTTGCTACCTATTGGCGAAATCATCTTAACACTGGCGCGGCCTGGCGGCGGCGGACAAGCCGCGGCTTAGCTGTCAAATTTACTTATGCCGCCACCGCAGGCCGCTCCAGTCTGTGAGAGGCCTTAGATGGAAGCAATTTTTTAAAAGACAGTCAAACTTCAACGTACATGTCTGTCATTCTTGACATCCGTCAAGTTCTGATAAGTTTGCGAGTGCGAGAGTGACAGATGTCTTATCCACAGCAAACAGATGAAACGACATAACATAAACACTAGCTATCATGCTACCAAAGCTACAGAAGCCTAGTGGTTCAGGCATGCGGCTGTCAAGTGGCGGTCGTGGAACCGGATCGCACCACTGAGTTTTTGGGAAATTATGTACGAAATATTTACTGTTCGCTTTTCGGTGAAGGAATAGGGTTTAGTTTTCCCTCTCGGTTGGAAGGTCAGATGGGGGTCGCTTTCATAACACTAGTGATCAACAAAAGTAGACCTAGCAGGAAGCCACTTAAGCTATTCCAACCTGCACAAAAATTCAAGGTCTCTAGTTCAAACGCGTTCTCTATGGCTATAAGATTGTATAACCGTGTGCCAGAGGAATTCCAACGATTACCGACGAGTCAATATGAAAAAAAAATGTTTAAGTGGCTCCTTGACAAGTGCTTTTATTCAGTTGCCGATTTTCTGAACGCATTTTAGTAATAAGTAATAAATTGCATGATAGTCAATAGTGGCGCCGTAGGTTCAGCAAAGTCAAGCGAACAGTGTTTTTGAAACAATATAATGCGTCTGTTTATAATAATATGGTTTAAAAAAAATACGAATAGTAATCTTGAGGCTTTTCTGCAGGGAGATCAGTGTTTAGAATCATGATTAAGCAATTTTCGCTCTATAGAAAAAAAACACGAACATAGGTCTAAAAGTGTCGGAAATACACTTAAAATATTTGTAACAAATTATGCACAAAAGCTAAAAATATTAAAATGGCTTCTAAAAATCGGCAATATCATGTCTGAGAGAACTCAGTGTTTACTTTTTTATTTATTTAAACGACCAAAAAAATTAAATTAAAAAACATGATATATCCGCGCTTCCGAGTACGTACTTCCATCTCGCTCACGCTTATGCTCAGTGAGAGGGAGACAAGACCATGAACCTACGGGGTCTTAAGGAAAATATTTCTACGACGATTTTCGGCAGAATACGCTGAACTAATACATTCTACTAACCAACATTGTACCTACCATATTCTCAGAAATAAATAGTATGTTATCTTATCTTATACTGCGTATGCTAAATCTTGGGATTATGTGTCAAAGCGGACCCCGGGCTCCTTTAGGGCACAACCGGGAATAACTCTAGGAGGATGATAAAACAAATAAATATGATTTATTGAGATAATCATGAGAGTACATATGCCAGGAATGTTATCAGTACTATCCCGCTGCTCGTGAGAAGACTCGCCGATGACACTGAAACAAAAAAAATAAACTGTTAACGTGTGTCCGGATTAGCTTAGTGGGTAGTGGGTAGTCATAGCGAAAGAAAAAACCATAGAAGTCTAAGTAACCCCGCAAGATGGCTCCACAGAACAGGGACCCGCCTACCCCTTTCCAGAAAAAACCCTTTGAACGGGTTAGTCGTTCGTTTAATAGCCCAAATCACTTGCTGTCCTTTATTGATTGAAAACTCACTTAGCCGTATGAAGGGGTTTCCCTTACGGGGCGCTACCGCTACTGATAGATACACCCTTTCGAAAGGCTTTTTTAAGCGCTTTTTAAAGGGTTGAAGCGTGTTGAATACCCATGCATTGTGCTTTAAAAGCCAAATGAATGGGTATTGAGGAGCATCGGCTTTGGTAAGCAAACCCTTTCAAAAACCCTTTGCAGGGGATACCGTATTGGAGCGCTTTAATAGCCAAAAGAATGGGTTTTGAGGAGCATCGGCTTTCAAAAACCCTTTCAAAAACCCTCGAAGGGGATACCGGGCGGCTCCCTGCCACAGAATGGGTGCCATTGCCATTATGCGGGGCGGGGTGTCGATGTCAGGCAGTTTAGTTCGAACATGCGCATACCATGGGCCTCATAAGAAGGCTCAAAGTCACCTAAAGGGCAATGGAGAGGGCCATGTTGGGAGTTTCTCTGGGTGACCGCATCAGAAATGAGACTATCCGCAGCAGAACCAAGGTAACCGATATAGCCCTCCGGATCGCTAAACTTAAGTGGCAGTGGGCGGGGCACATAGCACGTAGAACCGACGGCCGTTGGGTCGGAAAGGTTCTCGAGTGGCGATCACGTACCGGAAGGCGCAGCGTGGGTAGGCCCCCGACAAGGTGGACTGATGACCTGGTAAGGGTTGCGGGAGTCCGCTGGATGCGGATGGCGCGGGATCGGTCACTTTGGCACTCTTTGGGGGAGGCCTATGTCCAGCAGTGGACGTCTTTCGGCTGATATGATGATGATGATGATGATGCGCATACCGGGTTTTAGGCACGTGTTTGGAAAGTGTGAGGAGCTTGCATTCTATGGTTTTTTTCGTTCGCCGGTAGTCGTTGTGCCTGTGAGAGAGGAGGTATTGGTCAAACTTGCTCCCAAATGGACAGTCAAGTGCAAAAATATGTATCGATTTAATCCTCTTACAAATATGTACCGAAACTTTAATCCACTTGCACTGATATTAGAACAATGGTACCTACATATTTATGAGCAACTCATATTTCAACACTTGACTCACTTGACTGGACCATTTTGTAAAGATGTACATTCTACAAATTGGGTTTATGATTCCGCGTAGAAATAACTTAAAGTTTGCAAGATTTTGTGCAAAAAAGACAGGTAATTTTTTATCAGGAATTACCCAAATAAATATACTGTTTTGCATGGGGGAGAGTAGATTAGAGTTTGCCAGTCATGAGTAGAGTGTTTAAGCTTCTTTTTTAGTAACTGGCTAAGACGCCTTTAGCCCACGCCGCGGCGGAGTCACGGGAATAACATACCTAGTTTTTTTTCTTCGATGGCTAAAATGTTCACGCTATCCACGTTAAGGGGCTACCCGAGGTTTCCATCGATTTTTGACAAGTTTTGAATCGTATCTCCTACTTTTGCACTACAGATAGAAGTATAAATCAAACAGTTATCGGTTCTTCAATCTTTTATCTCCATTTCGATCTACCGGATTTTGAAACAAGTGAATACTTAATTTTGTATGATCTTTTTAAACATAGTCTAAAATAACCCTTATTTTGTATCTCTATTGACGTGAAAGATCTAACACATACGAAATCTACATATTTGGGTTCGTCTGTGACGTCCCTAAAAACTGGTCTAGGGTTTTTATTTTAAACCAATTAACACAAAAGTTATGGCCAGAAACCGGTTTTTTGGCCTAAAACTGTTCAACTTTGATGCCAAATATCTCGAAAACAATGAACTTTGAAGTAAATATGGGATACTATTTTGCTTAAAGCCGTTGTTGTTAACATAATAAGCTAGAAAAATCCTAAGAAAACTAAGAGATTCAGATCGAAGATACGATCCCAGACGCCAATTATGGGAGCCCCTTAATCACCTGACCCCGATCACCCAGGGGAATTAGCGGCAATTATTTTATATTCAACTAGGAAAAAATGATATGTTCGGTTATGGCCCTTCGCCGGACGCTACCGCGTCACGCCACGCTCACTTCGTTCGCTCGGCTCGCGCGCTGTAGGGTCGCAGTTCACCTAACAACCTAAACATTTTTGGGATCAGGCTAGGGGACGTGGACAACAGCAAATGTTATGTCCATCCATTTAGCCTGTTTAGCGAATCTTGGGTAGCTTACGGCATGTGTGGAGCTCCTCCGAGTACGGGTAGTCGAAGTCACACTGACACAGGCCGTTCCTGCAGACGACAGTGTCTGTCAGCTCGCCGAGGTAGCACTGGCTGCTGCGCGAGCATGTCTCGAACAACCCTGGGAACACAAGTTTCTATCAAAGATATCGAAGAAGAACCAATCGGCACAAAAATTCCGTGAGCACAGTATGAGAATAGTTGGTCTTCTATAATTGTGTGCAAATGCAATTTTGTCAAATGTCCAGATTACCTTCCACTTGAGACAACAGGAGCAGAAGTTTCGACCATCTGTTATTTTGTCAGAAGATGGTGTTCTTATCAGCCAGCAGGCCTCTGTAATGGGAGCCGCATAGACAAAGGCCATCCACACAAGCTCCGCTGGAGCCAAAGGCTTCCGCGCACTGTTGTAGAAGGCGTTGTAGCCGGCGGCTTCTTCTGCCAGGGGCCAATTCGTTAAACAGGTGTTCTTACCAGTGACGGGCCAGTTGGCCCCGTCTCTGTAGTGGGAGCCGCATAGACGAGGGCCATCCACGCAAGCTCCGCTGGAGCCAAAGGCTGGCGCACTGTTGTAGAAGGCCTTGTAGCCGGCGGATTCTTCTGCATGGGGCCAATTCTTTAAACAGGTGTTCTTACCAGTGATAGGCCAACAGACCCCGTCTCTGTAGTGGGAGTTGGCGCCGCACAGACACGCGCCATTGACACAGGCTCCACTAGATCCCATCAGGGCTTCGCACTGCGCGCCCACGGAACAGGTCGCGTTGTAGCCGGCGGACACTGGGGGAGGAAGAACTCTCAGTCATTTGCCCTGACATGTATTTAAAGGCCACACGGCCCGTAACGACGTGGAAGCGACAGTCCACCGCGCTCAGCACGGCTATCACAAGACGGCGCGCGAGTTCTTTCGCACTATACATCTCTTTTTTTAAATTTCTAATAAGAGAGAGACGAATAGTCCGAGAAAAATCGAGAGAGCTCGCGCGCCGTCCTGTGATAGCCGTGCAGACGAGTGTACGCGGTTTATGCCATTAACTAAACGTTTACGTGAGATGACACGTCTCTTCGGTTCAGGGAGGGTCCTTTTGTAGGTCTTACGGGCTCTGTTTTACTATACTACTAGCGACCCGCCCCGTACTATATTAAACATATGAACCGTCCTCTTGAGTCACTGCCTCCACACGTCACGTCACGTCCTCTTGAGATCTATTAAAATAAACCGCATCAAAATCCGTTGCGTAGTTTTAAAGATCTAAGCATACATAGGGACATACAGCGGGAAGCGACTTTGTTTATACTATGTAGTGATGCGTAGTATCTCCTAGCTCTATTCGGGCTCTGTGCACGTTACCGAAAACGATCGTTCAGACCTTGGTCATTGACATTTCAGGTCCGTGAAGGATCTTTTTCGTGGTATAAAAAGTATGGTTTGTTAATTGTACTGCGCGTTTCCGCAAGTCGACATCCAGTGTGCCTATTTTGCGTAAATCGGTGGGGTAGCGCTACTCTAACCACCTCAGCTCCTCCAGAAAGTTTGTGAGTGCCTTGGTGTTGCTGACTATGCTGCGTCCCATAGTGTGTCGGTATAAAAAGTATCGCATGCATGACTTACCCTCCCAGCACTCGTCGCTGTACTCGATGTATTCGTCCCGACACTGGCAAGTCGGGCCAGCGGGTCCCGCCACGCACACCGTGTTGCTTATCACACAATCGGTATCCGCGGTACAGGTGCCACCAATGACTGTAACAAAATATGCTGAAGTTTCTAGCCTTTTCCACGTTGATTAGTAAAGGTATTCTAGGAAATAAGGCTTACTCAAGAACGCTCTAACAAGCTGAATGAAGCGCGGCGCCAAAATTGGACTAAAAGCCATCGCCGCCCTATCGGCCTACGGCCGTGAATGTTATTCAATGTCCACAAATATTAAGTTATAATGGTATATAATCATCATTGTGGAGTAACCTCCATCTTACAGAAGATCGCAACCAGAGGTGGTCAATAGCATATCATTCATGAGAGGGGGCTTTACCCAGCATTGGAAGTTAATATAGGCTGGCGATGATGATAGAGTTCACCCACGCATTGACTGCCAGGACTGCCAGCCACAGCCTCAAGTGGCCTTTAGATACTCGCTGAATGCAGTCCACTAACTGTAATGACACTCACTGATTAGAGCGAGGTTAGTGCACTGCATTTAGCAAGGCCTAAAGCCCGCTTAAGGGCCAGGAATGTCAGCCAAAGCCTGCTGGAATGAACTGGCCAAAAAAGGTGTTCTCAAGTCAGTAGTAATATGATTTGCGGACTTACTGGGCGCGCATAAGTTGCCCACTTCCTGGTACCCGTTGTCGCAGGTGCACTGGCCAGCCTCGCAAACTGTGTTTGCCGTCTCCGTGCACTCTTGCGTCACCTGGCACGAGTCTCCCAGCTCTGACACAGAAACACAATTGTACCTATTTATACAAACATCAGTTCTAAATCAAAGGGAATTCAACAGTTCATTGCTTCGAGCTTAGCGGGCCAGACGATCATAGGTATAGTTAAGTGTAAAAATTGGGCATGTACAACTTACTCATAAATACAGGGTGTATACATTTTATATTACCTCAAATTGTAACCTAACCAGAGGTACGTGTTAGGGCTATGAACCGATATTGCAAGAAAAAATTAAGTTAGTCTTAACTGCCAAAGAGTAATTAATTTTTGAAATTTTATCGAACGGCAATGTATTGCGTACACTGTGACCTGATGACACATGAAAGAATCGGGTGACATGTGACGATTTATTGTGACGTCACGTCAGTAAGACAAAGTAGTGATCCACTGCGTGCTGAATTATTTTATGAAAAAAAAAGTTCGCTTTTTTAAAATAATTTTACGATAAATATATTTATTAGTGCCTATACTAAGACCCCCTAAAGTTTGCGGTTATATCAAATATACACGCTGTATATCCCGTCGCGTCGCTGTTAGGTATGTCAGCGGGTTAAGGTTTCGGTACATACTCGTATTTAGGAGCGGATTAATTTGATATATATTTTTGCACTTGACAGTGAGTTGTCGAAACTGATACTCGATTCAAATAATCCTTCAACTAGTTGTCTCTTATTACGCGTTAGGGAAACGTGTTTTGGTGACACTTGTTACATCCACCTCAAATTTAAAACAACTATTCCAAGTTGGGGAAGACTGTCGCTATGTAGGTATGGTATTCTTATCATATACTTATATCAGACGACCATTCACATCACTGTGGCCGAAGCAATGTACAAGTTGCAGGACATTCTCAAAATATAAAGAGAAAGCTTAGAAATTTCCGGAAACTTTCATGAGAATTAAAAAATAAGTTTCCAATGGGAATTGCACATGGATGTATCAGTAATTATAATTACATCTAACATGGTGTTCCTTAGATTGGCAATCAAAACAGACGTTAATGCATGCATCCAGGGAGACATTTCGCTGTGCCCTACCTCACCTAAGCCCTGGGTGAGTTGAACCGTGTAAACTATAGTACCTATTATTTGTATATTTTTTTAACCTTACCGAGTCCAATGTTGAGGCACAGGCCCTCGAAAGCGACGAGGCCGTCAGGGCACGCGCAGTACCCCGCGCCATCTTCGTTCACAGCACATTGGATCTCCAGCTCCCCCGCCATACAGTCGCTGTTCACTTGACACGCCTCGCCGATACCTGCAAGTTCATTTAAAATTTGATAACATGAACAAAGAAACAAATAAGTCACGTTATGTGGTATTTTTGCCCACTAAAAACTCCGCGTCGGTCGCCATTTGCTATGTAATTTGGCGGGCTCTAGGATCTTAGACTGAACGCGCTAGAGCCAAAGCTGGTCATATTGTTTTGGGCATCCTCACTACCTTCTCCGGCCCCCGTCACAAAGAGCACTGGCGGCCCCGATGACCCCCTTTAGGCACTGGTTCCACCGCCGGCGAGTAGCGAGTAGCCGAGTACTCTCAAAGTAATTCTTACTCGCTCGAGCGAGTAGCACATAGTAACATTCGCTTACTCGCCGGCGGTGCCTTAGTCGCTTTACAACAAGTCTATTATGTACACGGTTTAAGTAAGCCTAGGTGAATCTAGTCTATACTCAAAATACGTAGAACTTAACACTAAAGATCTACATAATGTGGTGTAGATGTGGGGAGCATCTTAGGAACCATCTGATTACAGAAGCCCCGAGAATGTTCATCGTCAGTTATTTTTTGTGAATTTGGGCTATTAAAACGGGCCATTGTAACACACATCACGAAACTACTATAGATAGTCATGATCATCATCAATATCATCGTATAAGCCGAAAGACGTCCACTGGACATAGGCCTCCCCCAAAAGGTGCCTAAGTGACCGATCCTGTTCCTGCGCCACCCGCATCCAGCGCACTCCCGCGACCTTTACCTTCGTCAGTCCAAGGTGGACACCACTCGCAAACTTTTCCGCCCCAACGGCCATCGGTTCCACGTGCAATATGGCGCCCACTGCCACATAATTTTAGCGATTCGGAGGGCTAATTATATGGGTTACCTTGGTTTTGCTGTGCATAGCCTCATTTCTGATGCGATCACGCAGATAAACTCCCAACATAGCACTCTCCATAGCCCTTTGGGTGACTTTGAGTCTCTTATGAGGCCCATAGTGGCACTAGACAGTAGCGCTGTTATTTTATGGCTGCGAGGCCTTATAAGTTGGAACTCTTACCAGCGAATAATCTACACATGCTGCGCTGCGCGTCCCAGACAGCCTGCTCCAAGTCGCACTCGCAGTTCCGCAGCTCCCACTGACCAGGTTCCCCGCAGAACGCCGCCGTACCGAACGTGTGGCACTGTTGATCGGCGACACAGGAGTCGGTGATGTAACGGGCCACTGCAAAATGTCATCACTTGTTCATCCATCATCATTATCATCCAGCAATCGCCTACTAGTAGTGATGGCTGGATGTCGTGAAGGCCGGCATGAGCGAAAACGGGCCCACAAAAGACGCCCAGGATCGTGCAAAGTGGAGGAGGAAAGCGAGTAGGAAAGTGAACCCTGACAAAGGCCGGGATAACGCTAGAAGAATCGCCTACTGCTGAGCATAGGTGACAGGTTGCCATGCCACCCCTCTCGACCTTACAAGCAAGCTTCTTCGCTGCAATCTTTTAAAGCTAAACTAAAAAGTTATATTCTCTCTAAGCAAAAATGTACTTCTGGGTAGTTAAAAGATAGATAGATGGGTAGAACTTTCACTTCGTGTTTTTACATTATACTCTATCATAATTGCCAATTATTCTTGAATGATGAAGAATGAATATGTATATATTATTAAATTTCCCACACTATTCTATTTATTTATTTTATTTTCTTATTTAAGTATCCTTCGTACGTATTGTCGTATTTGTTAGCGCCAGAATTTCTGTGATATTTTTTACTTCGTTGTTCGCGAGTGTTGTGGTTCGCATTATGAACAACGAGAGTCGCTCCGCGTCGGAGGAGGAGGAACGCGCTTCGTGATCATCTGTCTGCAGCCGACGGGCGCCGCGCGGGGGGAGACAACCCGCGCCCGCGCAGGCAGTCCCGGCGCCCCGCGGCCGCGAGTCGAGCCTGCGTGGGCTCGCGCGGGACTCGAGCTACATTGTCGGCCCGGAATGGAGGTTTGAATATCTTTCGAACCGTTCGGTGAGTCAGTTACATAACAATATCCTAAGTGCCCCGCGTGCCGCCACGCCGGCGCCGGCCGCTGCGGTGGAGCAATCGTTATGATGTAAATTCGCCTCAATGGCGCCACCCCCGTATCTGGTGTCGTCCGCCTCAATGGCGCCACCCCCGTATCTGGTGTCGTCCGCCTCAATGGCGCCACCCCTCGTCTGGTGCCGTCCTCCACTGTGGAGCCACCTCCTACCATGGGCCGTCCGCCACGACGGCGACGCCGATCGCGATGGCGCTGCCCGCCGCTGGCTCTGTCCGCCACGGTGGAGCTGGGTCCAGGTGTACCAAAGGGTCCGTGGTAAGGGAGGCGCGGGACTTTTGGGAAAAATTTGATGTGGCTGGTGTTATGATGGTCATGATTTTTACATAAAGAATACTTCATAATAAGCATCTCTTACTTGAAAACTTTTAAGTTTAATTTAAAGTTTTTCCGCCGTATTACAAAAACAAGAGCCACAGAAGTCTTCTAACCTATCCGCCATCCTAGTCAGTTCTACCTATCCGCCATCAGAGTCGGTTCTTGATACCGAAAGTCCCAGAACCGTTTAAACATGTCTAAATGACTAGCCTATAACCTTCTAAGTCCTGCGTACCCTTTACTACACCCCAACCCGGACCTGTCCGCCTCGTTGGTGCTGGTCGCCTCGTTGGTGCCGGCCGCCTCGTTGGTGCTGGCCGCCTCGGTGGCGTCGCCCGCCATGCTGGGACTTTCCACCTGGCTGGTGCTGGTCGCCTCGTTGGTGCTGGCCGCCTCGGTGGCGTCGCCCGCCATGCTGGGACTTTCCACCTGGCTGGTGCTGGTCGCCTCGTTGGTGCTGGCCGCCTCGGTGGCGTCGCCCGCCATGCTGGGACTTTCCACCTGGCTGGTGCTGGTCGCCTCGTTGGTGCTGGCCGCCTTGGTGGCGTCGCCCGCCATGCTGAGACTTTCCACCTCGCTGCTGCTGGTCGCCTCGTTGGTGCTGGCCGCCTTGGTGGCGTCGCCCGCCATGCTGGGACTGCCCACCTCGATGGAGCGGTCCACTAGAGCGGCGCTGTCAGCCACGCCGGCGTTGATCGCCAGGGTGACACTCTCCGCCACGGTGACGTTGCCTGCCATGCTGACGCTGTCGGCCTCGCTGGCGCTGGCAACCACGGCGACGTTGCCCCACATGCTGGCGTTGTCTACCTCGCTGGCGATGACTACCATGCCGGCGCTATCTGCCATGCTGGCGCTGTCCGCCATGGCGGTGCTATCCACCCACGCTGGTACTATCTGCCACGCTGGTGCTGTCCGCCACGCTGGCGCTGTCCGCTATGCTGGAGCTGGAAGCCATGCTGGCGCTATCCGCCAAGCAGGTGCTGGCTGCCATGCTGGCGCCGGCCGTCATGCTGGCGCTTTCCGCCATGCTGGCGCTGGCCGCTATGCTGGCGCTGTCCACCATGCTGGTGCTGTCTGCCACGCTGGCGCTGTCCACCATGCCGGCGCTGTCTGCCATAGCGGTGCTATTCGCCCACGCTGGTACTATCCGCCACGCTGACGCTGTCTGCCACGCTGGCGCTGTCCACCATGCCGGCGCTGTCTGCCATGGCGGTGCTATTCGCCCACGCTGGTACTATCCGCCACGCTGACGCTGTCTGCCACGCTGGCACTGTCCGCCACACTGGCGCTGTCCGCCACGCTGGCGCTGTCTGCCACGCTGGCACTGTCCGCCACGGTGCTATCTGTCACGGCGGTGCTGTGCGCTATGTCCGCGCTGTCCGCTACTCAGGCGCTGCCCGCCATGGCAGTCCTGTTCGCCATGATGGTAACGCCCGCCATCCGGAGTGGAAGACGGCCACGCTACAGCGGTACGGTAGAACTACTTACGTCTCCGGGCTTCACAGAGGTAATAATCGACGAGCAGCTACGCTTACCCGGCGTTCTGGCGGGAGCGAGCGACCCAGCAGTCGCAGAGTGCCGCGGTGTAACCTAACGTTTGTAATGAAGCCCGAAGTCCTCAATAATACCCGATTGGTCCAGTACGCTGCCATGCTGGGACCCCCTGCGCTCCCTGACCTATTTGAATCAATCAAATCACACTGTTCGTTTTGTACGTTCGTCGCGTCACGGCACAACGTACCTTGCAGTCGGGTCACGCGAAACGATCACGGTCGTTAAAAAGTAAGTGGTAGGGGGTATCGGATGGGTCTCCGACCTATGAATATATATTTCTCAACCCCGTCAAACTGCCCTTGTGCCTGCGGAGAATGAGGGTATCGACAAGGTGGGCAAACGGATTTCACATCGTCTCTTAGCTCGCTTTCGCTCTCCCACTCAGGTTCTGCTCTATAAGGACAAACCTTTCGCAGAGGTCTAATAAACAAAATTGGGATAAAACAACTTGCCGCTCCTAAGCGAGCCCGAGATTCCGCTCTTAAGGCGAACTCTTGAATCGGGTAAATGCCACTATTGAAACTGACTTCCGTGAATTCTAAGCGAACTGTCTTACCGAAACAGTTGCATATACTTGGAAACTTCGAATATCATCTTGGATTACGTTTCCTATTGTTCAAAAACCCCTTTTATACTGTACTGTCTATCGACTTCTCCAATGCACAAGCTTTTACACTACCATATCCGTGTCCTTTGCCGATACAATCTCGACACAGAAAATCCTCTTCAAATAAGAGTTCCAAAGCTAACGTACTTCTACTAACTAGCCTAAAACTTGTAGTTATTAATTTATTCGTGGCACTTTCAAAAGAAATTAACACTATTTACATTTCTTGTTGGAATCCCAGGGCTTTCTGTTAATTGTCTATATGGACGACATCCTTATTGCAAACCAATTGAAGTGATCTCTAATGAGAACAAAGAAATCATTCGTAGAAGTTCATGTATTTGCCGTAGACATTGCAAAAAATTAAGGCCCATAAGTCCATAAAGTCCAACTTCTTGATAGGACTCATAATCTGTATTAACGCCTCCCGTTATATAATTTTATATAATAAAAACGTTGTATACGTAAGCCCTTACCACTTGTCATGGAGGTCGAGTTCCTGGTGCCGAGGGAAAAGGTAAACTCTACGGCGCGATTTTATATGCCTGTGTCGCCTTGAACAGTCTCATACTGGATGGCATCGTCTCAACTTTGCAAACTTTGCGCCGTGGGTCGTCTCTCTGACTACACCTGCGAGACTACGAAGAGCACTATGCACTCTCTCTCGTCTCCTGTCTGCTGTATAAGAGACTCTACCATAGTAGACCGGCATAACGAACCCGCATTTAACCGTAAGTGAGAAAGTCTTAACTTTATTGTAACGAATGTTGTGCTACAAATGGACGGAGGTAGCAGCATGTACGCCTATTCCTGCTGCAAACTGCTGGCCGGAAAGAACCGTCTACGGGAAACACTGGTCCGATATTACCTGCATGGTCGGTAACGCCCAGAAGCCAACGGGGAAGAAATCGTCGTCCGCAGATTATCGGTATATACGGTGTATACTGTATCTCGGCCATCGACTTTAAAGTTCAACTCGGACGGCACCGACTTTTGTGGCGATACATCTCGATCGACTCGCAAGTCTCGAGCGCCTACTGTCACGACGTGTTCAACAGCTTTTGGAGTTAAGACATGACCTAAGCCACCTTCCAAACTTGTGCCTCGCGCTCCACATCACCTCTGCACCATGTTGGGTCTGTTTAACATTATGGCTTCCAAGTGGCGCAGTCTCTTCTACTGGCCAGACCTGAAGAGGCAAGTCGTAGCCGATGAAGGTTCACAATGTGCGGGAGTTCCTAGGTGACACGTCCGCCAGTCGGAGCGGAATATACTCCTCCGGGCGTCACGCTGCGCTGGCGCTTGACTATTATCGGTGCATATACGCCTGCAGCCTGCATGGATCCAATTGCCATTGATTGATTCAGCTTTGCTTCATCCGACAAAATCAACTTATCCACGAATTGCTACTTCCCGGCCGCTGCAATAATGTACTATTACAGTACACATGGTGCTACTTTTCCGCACTAGTGCGCAAAAGAGCACTTTCCGTGTATGTGTCGAAACTTGAAAGAGCCATACGAGTATGTACAGTAAAACGTTGTACAATACACGTGCGAATAGGTAATTAGCAACTCGTGTCGATTTAAAACACTCCCTTCGGTCGTGTTTTAATTTATCACCACTAGTTGCGAATTTCCTATTTTCGGCACTTGTATCGTAATAGTTATTTACGTGCTGATGTGCCTTACCTTTAATGCAGTCTCTCATGTTTTCATCATAAAAGAAGTTGGCTGGACACGTGCAGACCCCGTCTTGAACTTCAGCCAAAAATCCCATACACTGCTCTTCGGTAGAGGGTGAGCCCAGTTCTAGAATGTCAGAAAATTTATGTAAATGTTCTGGGTATGAAAGAGAAGGGAGACGACGACTAAATAAATACCCAAAACCTATCTAGGTATTATCTCTTTGTTATTACCGGAAAACAGTCCCCGCGAAAGATACGGGCGACTTAAAAATTATTTCGAATGGAAATAAGTTTAGTGGTGATTCTGTGTATGGATGAGTGTTGATTGTATTATAATGGATTTTATTATCTGTATACCTACTTACTCAAATACTTTATTAACGTAAGTGAGCGTAGAGTGAAGACCAGCCTTCGGAGATTGACCAGCCTTACAATACTCATTGTTGTTTTCTTATAGGCGAGTTACATGAAAGTGTTTTTCTTCCGACAAGTATACGCAATGTTGTACAATCGGGATACATCGCAATATGCAATGAAGAATTAATGTTAAAGTCTCGTTTGTGAATAATTTCGATTGAGTACGAAGAAACGCTTTTGTGTAACTCCAACTTTTGATAGCAAATGCTCACCAGCCAAACAGCTACTTCCATCCGCACTCCCATAATACCCAAGAGGACACACGCATTGTCCCCAGCTAGCGCACTCAAACGGCGCGGCACACGGGCTTGCAGCGCCACACGACGCGCCATCTTGCCGGGCGGCCATCTTTGAAACCGCCATTTTGAGAGTTGCGTTTTGAGCGCTGAGCGATAGGGTAGATTCTGGTGCTTCTTGAACTTCTGGAAGTAGAGAAAACAGATGAACATTGCGAACAAATTTACAACGTTTTTGATGTCTTGTCCTCCCGTTCGAATGTGGTGCAGCCCAACTGGAGAAGTACCTCCGCCTTGCAGAAGACCACAGCCATAACACTACTACTGGCTCTGTAGTAGTGTTGTGTTCCTGGAGGTGAGCAAGGTCGCCAGAGCTCCCGAGGATGCGTTGTGTTGAAAGCGATGGCATTTGTTCCTTCAGCTGTCAACACGGCGAATCCTCAAACATATCAAGGGTTGGCAACGCCCATGTTACTCCTTTGGAGTTGCATACGTCTATAGGCTGCGGTGTCCTCTTACCATCAGGCGGGGCGTACGCTTGTTTGCCACCGTCATTGTATTAAAAAAAAAACGACCTAGTCCCAAGTCTTGAACCGTGTATGCAATATTTTACTCGTTATATGATGACAGTGTGCAGTGGACACTACTACGTGTCGCCACCTACGCGTCTTCATATGCGGCATTGTATTGAGCGTGGACCTGTACGGATATCTTTTCAAGCCCGCCGGCAGCGCCGCGCATTCACGCTACTCGGGCTAGTGTGTTATGTGTATGTGTATAAGTTCGATATACATATATACAGATCGGAACTTACCAATGGGGATGTTGCTGTCGTAGCAGACGAAGGATCGGTCGTCGCAGGCTCCGAACTGGAACTGACAGTCCTCGTCTACCACGCATCGTTCTCCGACCACTGGAAACAATTGAAGCTATTATCATCATCATCATGATCATCATATTCTTAAGAGCCGGGCTCTTGTCGGTGGAGTAATCGCCATTTATTACTCCATAATATAGGGAATATTAATGTGGTGGTTTCCCCACTTGCCTTCCACATCACAGTGTAATGGCCGGTTATGGACGCCCACTTCTATTTGGACAATATCCCTACCAGAACCCACTTCCTCGGCCTTCTCTGCCAATACTGATGCTGATGCTGCTCTGTACCAGGGGAATACTTATTTGATGGAAGTCGTCATAAGGACTGTGTAGCTTTTATCGAGAAATCTGTCCCACCGTCCTACCCACTACGCCCTGTTAACCCTGTCGCTGCTTGATCGGGGACTGCTTATTCCTTATATTCGCTTCTAACCACCATGGATGGCCGTTCAATATCCGTCACCTGTGACCCAGTAAATGGCTTACAGTATCACCATAGCTAAACGAGAGTTCCATTAGGGTCGCCACATACAGGCTGAATTCCGCTGGGCTGAGCCAGGCCGCTGCTGTTCCAAGCAAAATCTATTGCCCTGCCACAGACAGATGGACGAATTCGGCGGCGGAACCAAAAGCTGGTTACAATGCCCTTTTACAAGTTGAACCTCGTCATATGGCCCGGTACAATTTTGAAAGTCTAAATAGACAACAGCGATCAAATTCATCATCCTCCTAGCGTTATTCCCGGTAATGACCCTAAAGGAGCCCGGGGTCCGCTTGACACCTAATCCCAAGATTCGGCATAGGCACATTTTTTTACGAAAGCGATTGCCATCTGACCTTCCAACCCAGAGGGACAATTAGACCTTATTGGGATTAGACCGGTTTCCTCACTATGTTTTCCTTCACCGAAAAGCTAACGGTAAATACCTATTCCGTACATAAGTTCCGAAAAACTTATTGGTACGAGCCGGGATTCGAACCCACGACCGCCGCTTGACAGCCGCATGCCTGAACCTCTAGGCTACCGTAGCTCTAGACAAAATACAGACAGACAGCATAGGTCAAATTTTGATATGAATTATTTGAAATGAAATATCTGCACTCTTCGTTTTGCATGTTTTAGCTTAAACGTTTGCTGTAAGGGCCTGTTTATACATTGATTAGTGATTAATGCCAGTCCATACAAAAGCTATATCACCATTAATAGTGTTGTGTGTCGGCCGGGTGCCAACCCTAGTGTAGTGTGTAAGTGGTTTATACGAGTAGGGTAGGGTCCAAGTGCGGTTGGAAAACCCGCGCAGCAAGAAGATGTCGATACCCGCTTAAGCCAGTTGTCCTGTGAACATGGATGTTGCGACACATCCTGAACGTCGGGAGACCTCAGTGAGGTAAATAAATAGGTTAGTTATACGCGATTAAGTCCCGTTTAGTAAAAAATATGTGTGAGAATCCTGACAGTTTAAATTAGCATACAAAAGCCGCTCGCATTTGCAGTAAATGTAACTTACGCACTTACCAGACCCCCAGGAGCATAGCATAGAGAAGGAAGTCATTACCTGTTCCAATCCTCCTGCATTCCCCTCTCTGCCGGCTATAGTAGCCCTCCGAGCACTGGCAGGTCTGGTTACACGTCATGCTGTATGGGTCTCTGATGACGCCCATGCACTCCTCGTCGCGGGAGCACGGCTGGTCAAGCTCGGTGGACGGCCAGCAGCGCCCGTGGAAGTAGTGGTGGTTAGGTTGGCAGAAGCAGTTGCCAGCTGAAAAAAAAACATTTTAAAAATAAGCAACCATTTGTTTTATGGCAGTTACAGACTGTTGGTCGTAGGCTTGGATGTTAATATCTTGAAAAATCTAAAACTCAACTAGGTACATCATACCCTCAATAACCACTCTCAATGGAACGGGTTTAGGAAATATGAACTTTGGGAAAAAATACTTCCGGACTAAGTAGTAAATCTTCGGAGAGTGAGTGGCCTTATCGAACGAACGAGCTCGGGCCGAAAATCGTTTGTCTGTCTAGCCGTTCCCCTTACGAGTCGCATTTCTGAATCGATTCTCGTGAAATTGTGTGAGCAGGTTCGTTAGATATGTAGAGTGTTTTGTTGAGTATCTTTTTCGAAAAAATAACAGGCTTTCGAGATCTACAGCTCACAGAGCCGCTAATTTTAATAGATTAGGTAGACACTAACGGGTCTGGCCCTCGTTCCGTCTGCACTGGAAGGAAGTAAACAATCTCGAGCATTGGAAGTCATCGACACAAGTTGAAGTGTAGTACGGTGCATCTGGAACCAAAGGAAGTATATTTTATCTAAGTCCACATCATCATTATCATCATCGTTGCCCCGCTTATATCCCGAAGAAGCCCGGGACCCCCACGTTTACGGCGCCGCCGTCGACGCAGGCCGCCGCGCGCGCGGCTCGCATTTTGTGGCGTCATGGTGGCGTCACACACTGTTTGCGTTTTCTCTCTCTAGCAACTCTAGCAAGCAATATTAAAACGGTTGTAGCTTCGTAATTTTTTGAGATATCTGAATGGGATTTTCGTCACTAAGCATATTTTTTTTGCCTTCTTTTTTTTGGTCTAATAACAATTTTCGAGTCTACACCCGTATTGCAATGGGGCCATTTTGCGGCGGTACTTTGACTTGTATGATTTTTTCGTTCGCTGAGTAGGTATATTTGGGTTCGTACCCACGCCACGCCCTCAGGATAAAAGGCGCGTGTGTTACCTTTTGACTACAGAACCTATCCTACCTAAGAGAAGATTATCATATAAAAAATCTCCCAAAAAATATAAGATATAACGTTTGGCAGCCGTGACAGGTGCACTGATGGCCTGATAAAGGTTATGGGAGTCCGCTGGATGCGGATGGCGCAGGAGCGGTCACTTTGACACTCTTTGGGTGAGGCCTATGTCCAGCAGGACTTCTTTCGGCTGACATGATGATGATGATGATATACGTGGGTTCGTACCCGCGCCACGACCTCTAGATTGAAAAGCGTGTGTGTGTATCCTACCTAAATTACAATATCAAAATTTCCCAAAAAATACGAGATATAACGTTTGGTGACCGTGACAGGACCATGCGTTCGTAAGTCCGGATGTTAGTGTTAGGAAGCACTCACAGTCAGCACATAGCGTGCCCCCCGCTACGACCTGCTGCGCCGCGCACACGCACTCGCCCGCTGCGCACGCGCTGCCGGCCAGCGTGGCGCAGTCGCCGTCGCTGGCGCACTGCCAGATCGACAGCGAGGGCGCGACTAGGAAGCCTGGAAAACGGGATCTTTAAGGTCATAGCTCACTAGAGCCACCCGGCGCCCGACCCGCGCCGCCTCGCCTCGAGCGGTTAGGTATTATTTATATGGACTTGTACGGGCATGCGCTCACTACATCAACTCCGTAATTAGTACATTCACGAGGCGAGGCGTTGAGAGTCGGGCGACAGGTGGCTATAATGAGCTATGACCTTTAAGGGTCGAGCTCTCTTAATTATGAGCTCTCTTGGAATACCTTTCAAAAATATCTATAAAAATATCTAAAGCTGGGGTTATATTAGAGCCACGCCGCGTGTCGCAACGCGATCGGTGACATACATTTTGTATGAACGTGGTTACATTAGCTCAGTCCCGCGTGTCGCCACGTTCAATACATTGCGACATGCGGCGTGGCTCTAATATAATCCCAGCTTAAGCTAAGCGCGAGGAGCTAAAGTCTCGATCACTTACCCGGGTATCCTGTACAATTTTGTCGGAGGGGTGCTGACCTGTAGGGAATTTGGTCGCACATTCTCTGCAAAGTGTTAGGTACTAGGTACGTCAGTCACCTGCACGTCTATCATGAGACGGCCGCGACATACTCTCGATTTTCTCGTTCTAAGTGTCTCCTTTCTTCTTTGTGTCTCTTTCGTCGTTCTAAGTGTTCTAATAAGAGAGCGATGGATAGTGCGGGAAAAATCGAGAGAGCTCGCGCGCCGTCTTGTAACACCCGTGCTGGGGGCTCACGAACGTCGCTCGAGTGAGCCATTTTTCCAGTCGTGATCGAAATCGGCCAGGATAGTGATGATGATGATGAAACAGTCTGACATAAGACGCAAGTATAGATATTTTTGAAAGATTGTCTGTATAGATATTGGGAGAGCTCGCCTACAACACAGCATACATTCTACTTCACACCTCAAAATAAGACAGCGCAGAACATGAGCAATATAGGCACTTGTTCTCTTACCGTCAGGCAAGCTCAGAGCAAATTCTCCTTTAAACGCAAGTTGCGTAAGCATCTCTTATTAACTATTAAAGATTGATGATCCTCATGATATCTTTGTTCGGTTACATAAAATTGTATGTATTTATGTAGGTATAAGTAAGTTTATATTATATATGTATGTATATTAATGTACTTAATTAATTGATTTGTGTTTCGTTTCGATTCTCAGTATTTAGGATCCTGCACCACTAAAGTTTCTGTTTAACCCAATGGTTGACTGGTAGAGAATGCCTTAAGGCATTAAGTCCGCCAATTGTACCTTAATTTTTATATTTGTGCAATAAAGTTTAAATTAAAACGATATATATATATATATAATAAGAATACCACATAAATAAAACCCAAAATACCACCTACATAGCACTATCAATAAATTGCTCCTCCACATTTTCACTGTAACTTTTAAACTATACTACTGTTACAATAATAACTACTTCATTTAATCTGTTTATTTTACATTAATTAAACACTACACGGCCGCCCTAACTGACTCTTATCGAAAAGAAATGTTGCATGCCACACAACTCATTATCTCCAATCGATATGATAAGGATAAGTTAATTTGGCAGATGTCCATGATTCACGAATTACTTTGATATGTTCATTATTAGTGCTTCGCCGGCGCATTACAGGGAACTCAGGCGGACCCACGGGATTAAGATATCCTTAATCACGATAAAACCAAGCTCATACAATTCAGACCCAGACAAATTAAGCAACTGCTGAACCCAAGAACGCCTCATTTAAATACACTTACAAGAAATAACTGATTGTACTTTATTAGACCTCATAGACTGTCATTTAAACTGGAAATCACACGTTGAAAAAGTCAAAAATATATTCTCTCGTTTCGTATATATGCTCTGCTCTGAGCATGTTGAAAACGAATAACTACAACTTAGAAAAGTTGAAAAACCCCCGACATTTTCATTTCAGAGTCCAATATCTCAAAAACGGCTGAACAAATTTTGATGAAACATGGCTAAGAACACTCGGTATAAAATTATCTATGACATACATGATAATGTCCCCAATGTTATGTCTGTATGACAAAGCCATCCTTTTGGAATACCTACGTAGGTATATTAAACCTTGTTCTTAGGTAAAAAAAAACATTGCTTTCTGCGTGGCATTCATCTTCGGCGTTGCTGTTTATTAAAAATTACTGTTGACGATATAAAAAACATTCAGATACAATGTATAACTAGTAAAGGTTGATATTAAAACTAAAACGGATAAAGAAGATCATTTGTCGTCCAGCACGGCTATCACGCGACGGCGCGCGAGCTCTCTCGATTTTTCTCGCATTATCCGTCTCTCTCTTATTAGAACACTAAGAACAAGGAGTATAGGTAGTGCGAGAAAAATCGAGATTAGATATGTCGCGGCCGTCCCATGATCGACTTGCAGGATGAATATGTTAAGATCATTGAAAAATACCAATCCCTGCGGCTGTCCAATAATATTTGTATCTTTTTAATTAAATATTTACTGTATATATCTGCAGCAGACCTAACAAGCGATGGCTGGATGTCGTGAAGGCCGACATGAGCGAAAACGGGCTCACAAATGACGCCCAGGATCGGGCAAAGTGGACGAAAGCGAGTGGGAAAGCGGACCCTGGTCACCCTGGCAAAAGCCGGGACAACGCTAGGTAGAAGAAGATCGTGTTTTTAATTAACATGGAAGGAATGAAAATAAGAGTGTAATATTACGCAGTAGCAAAATTATTTATAGCTCCGACGTTGCTTGAATCCCTCACTATACGCTCATGATTCCACGTTAGAATCCTTCGCTACGCTCAGGATTCCATTCTGGAATCCTTCCCTTCGTTCTGGATTCAATCAGTCACCATCGTCACAATATATCATTTTGCTCCCTAGTCCCTAGTCATCATCCTTCTAGCGTTATTCCCGTCCTCCCGTGTAGTGCCCCTAAAGGAGCCTGGGGTCCGCTTTTACACCTAACCCCAAGATTTGGCATAGGCACTAGTTTTACGAAAGCGACTGCCCCAGAGGGAAAACTAGACCTTATTGGAATTAGACCGGTTTCCTCACGATGTTTTCCTCCACCGAGCCGGAATTCGTACCCGCGACCTCCGCTTGACAGCCGCATGCCTGAACCACTAGGCTACCGTTAGCCCTTTCTAGCTCTCCGTAGTCCCTAGTAATACAATCTATATAATATATATATTACAATCTACTATTTTGACTGAGTACAAATCTATCCTATAGGGACTGGTCCTAATTGAAGTGTGTGCTGTCGTGTGCACTAATCTTTTACACACACATTTACAGACATAATTGAAATGATTCAGCCACTGAGTACCTAATTAGTTTTATAGCTACACACTTATCTGTGATAGTATATCAGCGGACCGAGTCATGAACACCTGCGGTCGAATATTCTCTGTTTTTATCTACCTAGCTCTAGAATCTAGATTAAGAAATGTCTGCGGGTGTCAATTTGTCAACCGGGTGGGACGTCCGGCGATGCGAGAAGTCTGCTGCCTCGCGAGGATGTATTCGACGGTTAGAATCATCAAAAAAACATTCACATATTGAACTAACCAGATAATAAATAGACTAAAAACATTTTAAAACACGTAACAGTTCAACGGAGCAAGGTTTGCCTGTACCATTCGTGGGGTTCTTCTAAGAAAACAAAGTTACGAAAAACTATGACGACAAAGTTGTTGCTCGTATACCCTAATCAATGACGCGTTTCAGCGTCCGAGAGGAGACCACTGAGACTGGACCGAAAATTGGAAGGGGATTGAAAAAAATAAAAATATCAGCAGGTATTCGATTGAGACCAGCATGTCAGGCAACCGCAGTTCAACCGGCTGCCTAGCAAAAAAAAATTCAAACATCTTTTCTATTTCCGCCCCAGTCCAAAGTTGGCTCAGTTCGGGTTGCACAGGACGGGTCCACAACACTCCGGGAGCTCAAATACCGCGAGCCATCCGGTTGCCTCTTGGACACGCAACTACGCGTCATTGTTCCGAATACTTGAAAGTGAATTAATTTAGGTAACTTTTTGCTGTCTCTTTCCATGTTATAGCTGCGTCTCTATGTTGTTATCAATTGCTAGGTGTATAATGTAAAATGCTTTTATTAATTGTTTACCTATGATTAAATACATACATACATTCACGCCTAAAACCAGGGATAACCTTAAAAGGGGTACCTAGCCAGAGCACATGAAACTTATGTTCCAGCGCCACTTTTAGTATAAATGTGGGTAGGTATAAAAGATCGACAAACTGTGATATTGCAGTGACAGGTTGCTAGCCCATCGCCCACAACACACTTTAGCCCTGCTCCCTTAGTCGACTTTTACGACACCCACGGGAAGAAAAGGGGTGGTGAAATTCTAACCCGACACCACACATGATTAAATGTACCTTATACCTAAATTTTACAAATCAAAATCACACACACCAGAGACATAAATAACGAATTATCTTACAACATAAATGATGTGTGCATATAAAAAAATGAAAAATGAATGTGTGAGAATCGTGAAAGTTTAGATCAATGTATATATTTCATATTCACATATGTTTGAACATATGTTGGTGTGAATTTCTTGCAAGGCAGAATAAGGTCACAGACCGACGCACGCACCTTTGACGTCACTACGGCCAGTGACGTCACGGACTATTATTAGAACGGGCAATATAGGGCTCTAGCCGTTATTTCGGTATTAAATGAAACATTTACCACCCTTGATGTGTCATTACAAGATTTATTCGCATGCCTTGTTAGTTCGTTATTATGCGAGGTTAAATCTTGCAAATGTTTTTTTACAGTTACCTATCAGTGTAGAACAATTTTTTCCCGAGTGCTCTTAGCCGTGTTTCATAATAGTAGTTTATGCGACTGATCCATAATGAGACGCCTTAAAATACGAGGCTGATTTTATGAAACGAACGTCAGCGAGTTTCATAATAGGATCACACGAGTGTTTTAAGGCCTAATTATGAACAGTTGCATACACTCCTTCATCTACTTACACACATATAACAGCAAAACACCAACAATAAAATGACAACAGCAATGGCGGCAATTCGTCATGACGAATGTGTTTTTTTTTTAATCGTAGACATACGAATGAAGCCCCTATACTCGTATCACTCGAGATCAAATGTCGTGCGGTATATAAAAAAAACATACTGAATTGACGTTCCGTATCGATAAATGTTTTAATATCTATGGATAATCCCTCATATAAAAGGTCTCTAGACCCGTTTGAATTTTGACAACTGTTCCAAATTTAAACTCATAACGATACAAAAATCTGTACTGTAATGACATTACAGGGCTACCGCGAAGTGAAAACGAACTTCGTTCGAGTATCTCCCTCTCTGTCGCACGAACTAGCAAGTGCAACAGAGACGGAGATACGTGAACGAAATTCGTTTTCGTTTCGCGGTAGGGCCTCAGTACAGATTTTACCTACTACCACAGACAAGAAAGTTCTCATAGTAAAATCGGTTGTAATAATGCCGGTCATTTCCTACGGTTTGAACGCATTTTAGAGCACTAATGATATGTGCGTAGATAAATATCTGTTCAGGCGTTTTTGAGATATTGGACTTTCAAATGAAAATGTCGGGGGATTTTCAACTTTTCACAGTTGTGGTTATTTCATTACAATAGTTTTGTAAGATCTGTAATTACTAAACCAGTATCTAAGTTATCTGAATAAATGAATTAGGTAAATTATTATTACAATGTTATCAGTTCATTGACTGGACTATACATAGCTTTACTTGAGTAAATTTCCTATACTCTGTGTGTCTCGGGCCTAAGCAAGAAGCTAAGTAGAACCAGGCAAGTAAAATAAAATCCAAGTTTCTATATAATTACTTCACTAATTCCCCACACGATACTTCAAATCGCAGACTTTGTAATTACGATTCTGATTTATTGGCGTCAAGCACAACAAATGAACTTTTCAGCGGCGATTATTTTCATGTAATGCCATTCCAAATTGAACCCTTTACAATACACATAAGGTGAATTTCTGAAGTGTCTAATGGGATTAGTAATGTACCCACAATTAACGGGTAGGTAATTGTTCAAGGTTACGCAATTAGGTTGCTCGTGTAAGTCGATAGGCAGTGGTTACATTTTAATCGTTTTTCAGTTCTTGAAGGCAAGTGACACACTTTTGAATTAGTAAAACATCGTTCATATCTAGGTCTAATCTCGAACGAATTCTCAAGTTTCAATCTTGGTGGCAGGAAATCTCGACTGAAATTATCGAAATCTCGAAAGAGATTTCAGTAGGTACGCAAAACATATTCGTGTCGGACATTCTTCGGTAGGTAGGTAAATGCTTCAAAATAAATTATTCCATAGATGTCTTTTTGCTCAAAATATAATAGCAATACTTACCCTAAGCACCCTAAGCAGGTATTGTTTTAGTCGCATTCGGGCAATTCTGACCATATCGTAGAGTGAAAAGTGGATTCTCCATATTGTCGAGATTTTTCGAGATCTCCTCTATATGGCTGACGAGTTCTCTATTCCGTAATCTCGACATCAGAATTATACCGCGAGATCACAGTTCGAGATTGCATTCCCTTAGTCGTCTAGCCTGTATATAACCCGAGAAAAGAAAAAAAATACATAGATACCAATCAAACATCATTAATATATACAATATAATTCATTAAACTATGTAAACTCATCTATGGCCTTTCATTTCTATAGCAATAATTTTATTGTCGGTCACAGTGTGATGTAATGCTTTTTACATACTTCAATGTACATACAACATTTTCGCCCAGCGTCGTAACTGGTTCCGTGGTGTAGTGGTTATCACATCTGCTTTACACGCAGAAGGCCGCCAGTTCGATCCTGGCCGGAATCATAATCTTTTTGTATTTATTTTCTTGTGTTAATATAGTTATATTTTCCCTTCGTTATTATTTAGTTCAGTTTTATTTTCTTGTTTTAGTACTACAATCGTATTTTTATGACTTAATTACCAATCAATTATATAAAATTGTTAAATAAGAAATCATGTAGTTTAAGATTACGAGAATGTGTGAAAATGAGTCCATTCAGTTTACTCAGAAAAGGTGAATGATCTTTAAATGCTTGTCCCATGCTGCAAGGAAAATCAAAAGTCAAAACTAATAATCTTTTTTTGTTGTGTAACCACAGGCGATATAAGGAAAAATAACAATAATTGTCCAACAAGGAAAAAAACATAGGTAACTGCTAACCTGACTATAAAGATGTACACCTTTAAAAATAGGTAAGTTTTTTATTTACTTTTAAATTGAATAAAACACAAAATCGCCGTCACACAGGCTAAAATATTTTGAGTAAGATTGTCCCCAAAAAATACAACTTGAAAACAACATGAAACAACATAAACACTAGCGCCACCTGTTGTCGAATAGGCTTTTTAAATATGTGTAATAGTACATTACGCAACTAGGGCGGTGAATTCGTGAATGCCCCAGATCGCAGGTGTTTGTGGCCCGAACCGAAGGTGAGGGCCATAAATATGCGCTCTGGGGCTTTACGAATTACCGCCCGTGTTGAGTACAAAATTTTACGTCTTCACCTGGCTACAATGTGAGTTTTCCCGTACGCGCAGCGTGCAGTAAACTCGCATTATGGCCAGGTGTGACGTAAATAATGTTATACAACACTTTCAATAATAAAATTAACTTTAAATCGTAAGAACCCGTACGATTAAAGAGTATTATTATGATATTTTCAGTCAACAATAATCCAATAAAACTGTGTCGCAATTCGCATCACGATAATAATTACCTTTTTTCTTTTTTGATAACAGCGCTCTCTATCGACGAGTAGCCAAACTTCTAAAAACTAACCTAACGTCGTCAACATACTGTGGGAACGGGAAGTTCCCATAAATTAAGTAAATCGCGTGACGTCGCTTATCTTTTGCATCTGTCTGTGTCCTTCTAGGCAGTATTTGTATAAAATTAGCATACATTGCCCGCGACGGAATCGGTAGTACAGTCTCGATTTATGTTTGTGGCGATAGCAGTCATAAAAGAGAAGGAGGTTACTTATACGCAAACCACTAGAATTATACGACTTCAAAAAAGGGCAGTACGATACGCAATATCTATACTATCTGAACCAATAACAAACTTCAGTTTTCCTTAACCTTTATTAACATTCAAGAGGAAAAATCTGTGAAATTGTAGCTTTGCAAGTTTGTAAATTTGAATTTATTTATCCGATTTCAATAATTCTTTCACTTATAGATATTGGACTTCTCAAATAGACATAGGCTATGTTTTACCCCGCGGGTTTACTTACGTTATTTGCAATAGGTACTCGGGCGGAGCGCGCGTGCTAGTGTTATAGGTACCTACAATAAGTTACGACATACAGCCAGGCGCGGCTCTCTCAGCGATTTAAGTTCATCGCTACAAGTACATGCCGGCTGCCACAGTACAGGGGACTATTCAGTGGCTGCCACGCTGGGCATCGGCTCGCACGCGCACGCTACTTCGCGCGCACACGCTTACGTAAATCGCGCCGTATTTGTGTGTTGCATTGAAATGAATAAAAGGACATCTAAAAGATACTGTATCGCAGCGGGTTGCAAAAACAATGATAAAAATTTTAATCAACCGTTTTTCTATCTCCCGTCACGCCCGAAGGATGCCGAAAGGTAAGAGAATGAACATAATAGATAATAGGTAGTTACTGAATAATAATAAAAGTGATATTATAGGTGTATAGATCTACTTCCATATATGTATAGTACTTTATGTATCAATTAAAAGTATGTCGGTAAAATTTTATTGATTATTTGCTGATATAATATGTGAACTTAAATTCTAGTGTAGTAAAGTATAAGTACCAATTAAAACAACAACATCGTATGCCTGTTAAGGGTACGCAATAGTCATAGTGGTTCTTATAATATTAGATGTCACCTTTGTAAAATTAGCAGTGATGAATTTTTATTCATCACTTCATCAATCATAGGTAGTTTCAATCGTAGTAGTTTCATAGGTATAAAAAATGTATAAATGAATTAATAACCCAAATCGAAATGGTGTAATTCATTAAAAAAATAAAATTTAAGTGAGCAAAGACTATGAACGGCATAAATGCACCAACGTAGTTGGGTAGTTCCTACCAGTTCCGACGTGTCTCTCTGCAAGGTCATGCAAGCCGGCAACATAGTACAAGAGCAGCGTTTCAGATTTATTTAGTAATTTTGACAATTTTATATTTTTCTTTTTCGTTTCTATGAATGTTTATAAGAAATTATCATGTTTATGTTAAAGCATCGGTGAATGGTATTCGATTTTCTCTAAATACCTAGTACAAATTACTTTTCGCATATCTAGTATGTGTGCGCTTACTTTTCCTAAATTCCTTAACAACAACACCAGCTAACAGATTTTGATAGAGTTTTCACTATTTTCCGGTTGTCTTTGCCCAAAGAGTTTAAATCCCAGGCAGGCCTATAAAACGTTATGAAAACGATATAATATCGTTAGTGTTGAAAAATTACGTTATAACCAAAATCAGTATTCTTCATAACGATAAAAATCTCGTAATAGAATGAATATCATAATATTATAAAATACGGCCGAATAACTTTTACGAAATTTGAAATGATTTATTAAAATGCATGTGGAGACTGGGTTACAATTGCAGTTACAGTTGCAGCTCTAATATTCTCACCAAACCCTACCTTTACAGGCGTACATACATTTGTATACTAGGTAAGAAACTACGCATTTAAAAATATAAATTTTGATATTATTTTAAAATGCGAGCCGCACTGACATCGCACGAGTAGGCGATACGATACTGAATGAAAGAAAGGGATAGCCTATAACGTTATAACGTTATTATATAAGTATCGCTTTTATACAGGGTGCTCGTGAGGAACCCGAATAATTTGGCCAGCGTATTCCTAAGGTCGTATGGAGTAAAAAATGTTATATGAACATAGGTCGAAATATGGTTTTTTTTTATGTTTTCATACAAGAAGTTATTTATTATGTATGAAAACATAAAAAAAAAACCATATTTCGACATGAACATAGGTCGAAATATGGTTTTTTTTTTATGTTTTCATACAAGAAGTTATTTATTATGTATGAAAACATAAAAAAAAAACCATATTTCGACCTATGTTCATATAACATTTTTTACTCCATACGACCTTAGGAATACGCTGGCCAAATTATTCGGGTTCCTCACGAGGCACCCTGTATATTGGTTTAGATTTATAACGTTATAATGGGTACCGCTATACAGAACGTCAAAAATTGTTTTGAGTATAACGCTTTTTAGGAAAAATAACGTTATAAACGATAGCGCCATACGAAAATAGCGGTATTTAAAGGCCTGATCCCAGGGTCGAGTCTACTCTATAAACGAATGAACATTTTGTTCAACTTTCCAGATGTATTTACGTAATTTATTGTTTTTGAATAATATTATTTTTAATGCACGCTATAGTTATCTATAGACGACTTATTCATAGTATAATCGAAATATTTATAATACGTTACTTGCTCGAAAAGCTCAAATCACTAGATATCATAAAAAAGTCCCCAGTCTGTATGTATATGTATGTAAGCGATAAACTCGAAAACTACCCGACCGATTTTGATGCGGTTTTCACTAACGTGATTCTTCAGGAAGGCTTCAGTAGATGTTTTATCTATATGTCACCGTAATATTGTAAATTCCGTTCGATTAAAATACAACTCACGATATTATAAACTATCGATAGATTACAATTTAACGGATTGATTTTTGGTAAATTATAATCTGTCGACGCGAAACCGTCAAATTGTGAATGCATGCATCGGAACGCAGCTCGCGCTCATATTGTTAGTTTTTCCGCTCTTTTATAAAAAAAATAACCTCGAAGACGAAAGCGGGAGCAAAGCTCCCGCTTCCGTCTTCTAACCTATCCGTGATCTGAGTCGGTTTCGCCACTAAGCCCCTGTTCCTTACAATTTGACGGTTTCTACTCGACAGATTATAATCTAACGAAAAATAATGCGTTAAATTGTGAACAGTTTTGGGAGTTCGCGATTTGTCGTCAGTTTATAATATCGGTAGTGAGATTATAATCTGTTGGTGTTCACAATCTTACGGTGACATATATATATATATATATTAACACCGTGTAAGGTACGGGCCGGGTCGCTAGTTTTAATAAAAAAAAGTTGTGAAACAAGTTTAGCTCTGTTTATGAAGTAGGAACTTATTGTAGATATATGTAATTTTATTAGAAAAACACTTTTTTGTTTCCATTATTCCAGGGTCCGGAAATGGCTGACAGTACTTGGCCGAGAAGATCTATTAGAAAAGGATATAAAGAAATTCACCCGTAGCGTTTGTAGTGCACATTTCGACCCGTCATTAATAAAAATAACTAAAAGTCTCCAAGAAAACGCTGTCCCAACACTGCTTTTAGCCAACCAACCAAACTCAACCTCTACAAAAGCACAGCCCGTATCCACACAATTCAAGGATACTACGATCGTATTGTCAAAAAGTGCAGAAGGTGTTGCATCATATTCGGCACTCCCGTCTGATCCCGCACAGATCAAAGACAAAGGCAAAGTGATAGTAACGTCGGAAAAAATGGTTAAGAAAAACACTGAATATCAAACGAATAATCAAGAACAATTATCGGAAAAGCAAACGCAGACTACAAAATTACTCACAGAAGGAGCACCAAGAAAAAAAAAACTTTCAGGAGAATTGAAAGAATGCAAACGTAAACAAAGAAAGTTAAGTAGTGAGATTAAGAAAATTAAGCAGGAGTTAGAAGCAAAAAATAAACCAATAACGTGCAATGATCCTGATGAAGAAGTTACAAGGAGATTCCAAAAGTTGATAGAATGGCAGAATAAAATAAAAAACAAATATAAGGGGAATCGGTACGACGCAGAGTACAAACTATTTGCACTAAATTTACATTTCTCAAGTCCACAGACCTACAGATGCTTACAAACTGTATTGAAACTGCCTTCTAAAAGTACCTTGAACAGATTCAAAATGAATATCCCTCCAAAATTAGATGACCGAGCTCTAGATGCTTTGGCATTAAAAATAAAATCTCTTCCAGATGTAGCAAAATACTGTACCATTTGCGTGGATGAGATGAGTCTAAAAAGAAATTTGTTCTATAATATACAATCGGATGAAGTAATTGGGTTCCATAATATCAATGGTAAAATATCGCCTGAAATCGCCAGCAATGCATTTGTGATTATGCTTCAAGGCATATACTTTAAATGGAAACAACCACTTGCATATGCATTGCTCGCAACTGCAAAGCATTATGAAGAGATCGATAAATGGATGAATGAAGTTATTTCAAAACTTTCTGCAATAGGAATTAAGGTGAAAGCGATAGTTTCTGACCAGGGATCCAACTTCGATAAATTTGCAAAAGAAGTAAAGAAAGTAACATTGGAAAAACCGTATTTCATCCATGACAACACTAAAATATATTACGTGTTTGATGTTCCACACTTAGTAAAGTGCATCCGGAACAATTTACTCACAAGTGATTTTATTATTGATGGTAAAAAAATTTCATGGAAATACATTGTCCAACTTTACGAAGACCAAAAAGACAGGAATTTAAGGCTTATACCAAAAATCACTGAGGCTCATATTCATCCCAACAACTTTCAAAAAATGAGAGTGAAGTTAGCCGTACAAATATTAAGCCGTACTGTATCAGCAGCACTTAATACTTACATTGACCTAGGCAAAATATCAGAGGAGGCCAGACCAACTGCAGCTTTCATAGAGTCAATGAACAACTTATTTGACATACTCAATTCGAGTAAAGTAAAATGTAATAACAAATTTCAGACAGCTTTCAGACTGAGTAAGGACCAGGAAACCGTACTTAACGCCGCTAAGGAAATGTTTTCTGGTATTAAGGCCATAAACAAAAAAACCGGAAAAAACAACACAGGACACGTTAAATCTTTCGTAAATTTTCAGATATCCATCCAATCCATTTTAATGTTACATGAAGATCTACAGAAAGATGGGTTTAAATATTTATTGACTCGTAGATTAAACAAGGACAATTTGGAAAATTATTTTGGTTCTGTTCGGCAGCAGGGAGGATCCTGCAGTGAACCAACACCAATTCAATTCCAAAGAGCTTTTTCAAAGCTATTTATATGTAATATGATGAAAAATGCACCGTATGCAAATTGCGAAATCGATATTTGCGATATATTGCTCAAGGCTGAAGACATGATGAAAATCAAACTCACCGGTAACGATTTACCACCTCAAACATCTCCTATCGGTTTAGGAGGTGAAACTGATTATCGCATAGATCTACCAGACGAAAACACATTAACCTATGTTTCCGGATACCTATTTTTCAAATGTGTTAATAATCACAACTGTCCTGCTATAGACGAAATTTCAAAATCTGTTCCAGGCTTAGATCAAACAAATTTGTTTAGTAGATATAAGGCATACAACAAAAGATCCGGTTTCTATGGCAGCCTGAAAATGCCTCCAAAAGAGTTTATTGAGTATGTCCAAAAATTAGAAACCATTTTCACTGAAAATTTTGAAAAATTGGTTCAGGATAATCCAGGTGGTAAACTTTTACAACTTTTTCAAAGTATACCTCCACAAACTCCGTGTTCTTGTTTCCCTGTAGATTATTTATTAAAATTAATTGCTCGGTTTCGTATATATAGCACAATTAAATTCAACAATCGCCAATTTAAAGACGGCAAAAAGGGCATAAAAAAGTATCTAAAAGTAAACCATTTGTAATGTGTGTGTACATTTGTTATTGTGCGTTATTAATTGTAAATAAAACCTAATCAGTAAAATCAGTATTATATTTTTTTTATTACGCCATCTTTTGTTACCTACTATTACAAATAACCTTGTTGCTAGCTCCTAGACTACAATACCCGCGCCACCACGCCGTCTACTATCCCTACTTTTCTATTCGTTACATTGCATGGTAACGTAAAGTGCGTGCTACACGGTTTAAAACCACAGCTTCAGCCACGTGACCTTGGTAGAAAAACAGCCGTTCTAAACCACGTAGCCCACTGGCCCATGTACCAAATTTCATGCGAAACCACTCGCTTCTGCCAAGGTCACGTTGGTTTTAAACCGTGTATCACGCACTTAACGCATTCGTTGCATTATTTTATTTTATTATACATATGTTTAAAAATAAAGCAACAAGATTGCACTAAAGCCAATAAAATGTGGCGTGGCGGTCTTGGTGTATTCAATTCGTCCAAATTGTGAGATTTATTATTTTAGAGATGCATAATGAAATAATGTATGAAGAATATACATTTATTGCTCTCTATATTGAATGCAAGAAATAAATGGGCAATACATTATTAAGTATTTTATTTTTAGTCGTTGACAGCCCTCACTATCGGCGACGCGGCGAGTGAGCCAATTCATTTTCACCGTTCGTACACAGCGTTAACGTTCTGTTTGGCCTGCGCTGGAGTCGACGACGTCAGAGGGTCATAAATCTTAACGTTTTCGCTAAGAAAAAAGCGGCTTTTGTAAAGATCAAAGCAGTGTGCCTTCTGTACTTGTACTATTATCTATTCTGTGATACAGCCTGCACTTAAAATTACACAAAGTCAATTTTTAGAAGTCTATGCTGTGATCGTCGGTTTTTAAACAAAATCAAAATCACATTTAAATTAAAATATAAAAGTAAGTACTTGGGTTATATGATACTTAAAATAATCGCCCCTTAACCATTTGATCATAAATCAGACGCTGTTTTGGGGATAATTGAGAACATTCATTTAAACTGTATACTAGGGGAGACCTTTTATTACGTTGGTGAAATGCTTTTACGCATCCCACCCACCACGGGGAGAAGGCAGGGCGGGTATGACGGACTACCCGCGGCAGAAGCCTTCGACTACCGTCTAAGAACCCAACGAGTGCCAGCTCCGTCTAGGGAGGGGCGCCGCGGGATCGCTTTACGCATTCGACCGCGTGCGTCCCGACGGGCGGCCCACAGGGTAGCGGGCCGCAAACATCAGCGCCAAATTAAAGCACATTTAGTCCAGTGGGACCAATTCTGGCAGGGTATCCCCCGAACCCCGCACCGTCCCACTACGGTGGAGGAGGCAGTAAATGCGCGTAGCGCCTGGCTCTGCCTCCCGTCCGTCGCCGGCGGAGCGAATCCACGGGGGGATCATTCTCGCGTGCCCGCTCTGCGGCCTCCTTCTGCGACATAACCTGTACGCTTACCATGAGTTTGACAATGACGGCTTACGCTAGCGAGTATCCAGTTTTCTATCTGTGCATCCCGCTCGTACTGTCAAAGTGCAATAGCGATGCACAGATAGAAAACTCGATACTCGTTAGCGTAAGCCGTCATTGTCAAACTCATGGTAAGCGTACAGGTCACTGAAGGGGGCCATCGCCTTCCATGCATCCTCATTGTCGAGCATGGCACTTATAACACCTGACAGCGAGACGTGCGACCGCACTACTTTCGATTTTTCTCGCACTATACTTCTTGTACTAAATGTTCTAATAAGAGAGAGACGGATAGTGCGAGAAAAACCGAAAGAGCTCAGGCGCCGTCTCATCATAGCCGTGCTGGTGAGTAAACAAACATCATAACATCAATCCAAAAACCACCCTTTATCTTATCTTATCTTATCTAGATGAGGGGGCTTTCGGATACACTTCGATCCAGTGGGATCTTTTGTGCATTTGCCCTCTCCTTCATGCCTACTCCGAAGATCGCTGCATCGTTTCCACAAGACATTGTATGATGCAGCTCAGCGGAAGTACCTTGAATTCCTTTGGTTGAGTGTCCTCTGTAAACCACAAACTTAATACAGCACGGCTATAATGAGACGGCGCGCGAGCTCTTTCGATTTTTCGCGCACTATCCGTCTCTCTCTTATTAGAACACTTAGAACAAGAGGTATAGTGCGAGAAAAAACGAGAATGTCGCGGCTGTCTCATGATAGACGTGCAGAAAACCGTGCGAGATAAATAGGAACATTGATACGCATACTTCCGTGGTAGGTAAAAATGTGTATGTACGACGCGAGTAGAGCTGTAGGAATAGCTAGTTTTAATAAAAATAAACATTTTCCGCATTAATCGTATCACTTTCCGGATTTCTACGGACGTCAGTCCCCATAAAGTTTTGAAATTATTATAAGCATTTTTATACTAAAATTGAATTGAAATAAGCATTATAAAATGTCAATTATAATAAATCTGTTCATTCAATTATGACTTTTTGAATATTAGATATAAGGTCTAAATTCCAACTAGAAGTTATCGAACAGCGTGCTTCGTTATGTTATAATGGTAAATCAAAAATGCAAATGTTGAAAACCGGCCAAGTGCAGTACGAGCTTTGTTATGTATTGTAGAATAGGTAAGCTAGCTAGTTATGTTGAACAAAACCTATTTGTTAAACATCGCGTTCTATTTAAATAACTATTAGCGTAAGCTTTTTAAGTTTTTACCTAGTGTTGGTGAGCTACGAATACGATTAAACCTACGTCCTGGGGACCGATTTTTGACTTTCGAGCGCTCGACTCTTTCACTCGAAAACTGTCAAAAATTATGAAATGCTATATTGAAATAGCGATAGAAAATTGAAAAACGAGTGGTATTGTACCACTACCACTCGTATTCAATTCTATTGGTAGAAATTAGGGTAGACCGGGGACAATTGAAACACGTCATAATTGAAACAAGTCAAATTTCTCGAAAACAATAATACCTACGCGCCTGAGGCAACACTCAAGTACACGCGGTCTGCCATGTTATAAATCCTTGGTTAGTAGCGGTCGAGCGACGGTGCGAGATGGGAGTTTAAACGAGCTTAATCAGTTTTTCGCGGTAAAAACTAAGTACTTGTGCTGTCGTATATTTTCCTATAACTTTGTTACTTTTGTATTTTGACAGATGACATTATTTTGGTATTACAGTTGGGAATAAAGGAATGTTTTTTTGGGCGTTGATCAGCGTTGGAGTCACTTTTATATGTAATATTTGACCTTGAAGTTAAAAACGTCGTGTGGGGACGGTAGAAGCAACTTGCTTGTGGACGATTGAAACGTTTCAATCGTCCTCGCGTTTTAATCGTCCCCAAAAGTAACCGACTTGAAAATATATGGAGGTTCTGTTAATGTTCACTATTATTTGTGTAGTTTTTGACCTTGTTTTTAGATTATGGAAATGTTTTTTTTTGAAATCTGCACACTGCGTGTCATTGTTTTTTTTATTCGAGATTTTACGACCATTTTTTTTTAACCTACGTCAAAAATAGGAGGTTCTTAAAATATGTATCAGAAGGAGTCACACATTCACATCACACATTTTTTTTAAATTTAATTTGGCATATCGCTAATTTTTTGTTTAGTAAAACAATTGAAGCTGATTATTTATTGCGGAATGGTTATGATTGTAACATTGTTATAGTTGAAACAAGCACTTTTGACAAGAGAATAACGAATCCTCAAATCAACAAAGGGTTGGCAACGCGCTTGTGATTCTTCTGGAATCGCAAGCGTGCATAGTCTATGGTGTCTGCTTAATTCAGGCAGACCGTATCGTATTACCACAACTACTATAAAAAAAACTTAGTCACTTAGATGTACTTTTGTCTCGGACTTGGCCGTTGCTGACGAGTCTAAATACCGGCTCGTCATAAAAAACGTAAACAAGGTCCGGTTAGGATCCGAGCAAAAAGTCGCTTCAGGTGCAAAACGTCGTATACGCCAACCATTTACTAATAACATACTACATTTTGCCATATCAAGCAGAATAGCAGATATACAACATATCACAGTGTGTGTCTTGTGCGGCCTGTGTAAACACGTTTCTCGACCTCATAAACAAACACATGTTTATCTATTCGTAACTTAGCAATAAGATTAAGTTAAACATAATACATAGGTACTGTGTATAATCTAAGTGCAGGTTACGTTTAATCCAGTGCAAAACCTGTTTTAATTATTGTGTGATATATATCGTGGTTATTAATGGAACGAATGTCGGTTATAACGCGGAATTGCACAAAGTTTTGTTGCAAATATTAAAGGAATAAATAAAGACGTCATAAAGTTGCATTGACCGAAGTGTGGCCCCGTATTATGTCGTATCATGGTCGGCCTTATCACGCGATAAGTGACAAGATAGAGCTCACGTCTCGTTCTATCGAACGGGTGTTAGGCAGTGGCGGATGCTCTATCTTGTCACTTATCGTATCGTGTGATAAGGCCGACCATGAATACAGAGTGCTACCCCGTATCATTGTACTATTTGGTCTATTGTCTATGCGTTATTGCTTTACCACCCTACTTGAAGATAACAATTAACAATAGATGCGTAAATAAAGTAACTAAACTAAAACAAACTATACTACAAGAACCTACCTAACCTCATTGGTGTTCTAGCAGATAAACAGTATAAAAGTAGGTAGCTGTTGGTTACTTGTTTATGATAACACCAAGTAAAGTTAAGTGTGAAAGTTAACATGTCCTAAAATCATACAGAGGTTAGAATTTAGGTATGTGCAATGAGAACATGTTTGTTTATAAAGTTTTGGTGGTTTTCGCGCTCAGTCGGAATGCCTTATCGCAAAGGAATGGTAAGTGTCGAATAAACTATTTTCATTATTCATCATCATTATCATCATATCAGCCAAAAGATCTCCCCCAAAGAGTGCCACAAATGACCGGTCCGGACCACCCGCAGCCAGCGGTCTCCCGCGACCTTTACCAGCAGGACGATAACTTAACGAATTGCACGCGCGTAAGGTAGAATCTAAATGTCACTTTTTATAAGCATGATTTTTTATAAATATGATTAGACATGCTATAGAATCAAATTATTGTACGCCAACCACTGGCTGATTGTGAAGATCTTACCTTTGTATTATAACTATTTTGTACTCACTTTCATACAATAAATTATTTTGTATTTTGTATATGGAAAAATGACAGTTACATTTTTCAAACGCGCGTTCGAAACGTTACATGATTTGATTACCTATCAGTACCCCAGGAAATTACGTTTTTTTCAAACATTAATTTATAACAGCGTTTTTTTTGTTTGTTTAATTTTCAAATGTTATTTCTAAGATGCCTTATCCAATAATCCACGAAAATTTCCATCAGGAAGTAAATATATAAAAATAAATGACAAATCCATTATGTTTTATGTGTGATTGATTTATTATTCTTGAAGAGCTCCTGTAAATTAACCAAAACAAAAATTAAAATATCTATTAGCAATTTTCCTCTTTTTTCAGGAATTGGTTAAATATCGATTTTTTTGATGATTTTGAGTCTACGTAATTACTAAAATGATAATATATCAGTTACACACAACCTATCAGTTACACAATACCACAATACTAGGTACCTAATGAAAATAAAGTGCTTGGGCTGTAGCCCTGTAGATCATCAGTCCAACTTGTTATTTATTATTTATTCTTCATTATTCAAGTATAGATAAAATCTCAAAAGCTGTTATACTACGACGGGAGGAAACAAGCATAGGTACAGTCTGCATGATAAGCAGACACCGTAGTCTACGGACACTTGCGATTCCAGAAGAATCACAAGCTCCAAGTTCCAGAAGAAATACAACTGGCGCGAATGGATTGGATAAGTGAAATAAGTTATTCAATGACTTTATTGTAATAAGCTCTTATTGGCAAAAAAATACTGACTTTTGAGTTTGTTTCGGCGTTTCTTCTTTACAGTGGTCTTCTTTTTCAGAAACGCTGGTAGGATTGTGACTTGTAAACGTGCCATTACAATTTCTTTTTTTTTCACACAGACTACGCGCCAACCCACCCATGTCGTTGACCTTTTGGGTTCAGGAAATCTTTTCGTTATTTTGCTATACCGGTTACACGTAGAAATCAAAAATATAAGGAAAATAACTTCGTTAAACATAGCTGGTGTTTTTAGGAATTCGTAAATATACGCGATGTTTTCCTACTACAATATTTATATGCCTTAAGGGGCTCCCATAATTGGCGTATGGGATCGTACCTTCGATCTGAATCTCTTAGTTTTCTTAGGTTTTTTGTAGCTTATTATGTTAATAACAACGGCTTTAAGCAATATAGTATCCCATATTTACTTCAAAGTTCATTGTTTTCGAGATATTTGACATCAAAGTTGAACAATTTTAGACCAAAAAACCGGTTTCTGGCCATAACTTTTGTGTTAATTGGTTTAAAATGAAAACCCTTGACCAGTTTTTAGGGACGTCAGACGAACCCAAATATGTACCTAGATTTCGTATGTGTTTGATCTTTCACGTCAATAGAGATACAAAATAAGTGTTATTTTAGACAATGTTTAAAAAGATCATACCAAATTAAGTATTCATTTCTTTCAAAATCCGGTAGACCAAAATGGAGATAAAAAATTGAAGAACCGATAATCGTTTGATTTATACTTCTATCTGTAGTGCAAAAGTAGGAGATACGATTCAAAACTTGTCAAAAATCGATGGAAACCTCCGGTAGCCCCTTAAGGTCTTTGTTATTATTCAAACAAAGTTCAAAGTCAATTCGTAAGCCTCCGTAGGCTAATAGTTTCCGCGTTAAATCAGGCAGGCCGTATGCTAGTTTGCCACATAACCTATCTAAAATGATCTGTAAGTATAACTTCTGCCTGCGACTCCGTCCGTGTGTAACTCGTTAATAAATGAATTATTAACTGCAAGCAGGCCGCAATGGCACTTTTACAAGTCAAAAAAAAAGTATCGCTCCTCATTAATGTTTGCATGCCCATGCTACCTGAATGCACTGAACATGTTTTATTTCTAACATCTAAAAATGTTACTGTATTCGAAGCAAATAAATTCTTTGAAGCTTTGAACAAACTTTCACCAGTCTCACCACCCATTTTACCCCGTTAGGGTATGATTTCTCCGATAAAAACAATACTGTCCTTCCTCGGGATTCAACTTATCTCCATACTTAACTTACCAAATTGTATTTCAATCGGTTCAGCGGTTTCAGCGTTATATAAGAGTACAGAGAGACACACACTTTCGCATTTATAATATTATAAGTAGGTATACGGATTATAAATTGTCTCAACATCGGTAGGTGATTTGCAATTTGTGATTGATATAAAAAAATAGAATGACAAATGTTTACCTACGCAATTCTAAGTATCTCACGTGTACCAAGTAGGTACCTCAGTTTAGTTGAGATTGAGACGCAGTATTCACAAAGGACACGCTACACGGGCCGATATCGGCGGACGGCCAAGCGAGGTCTCAGAAAATCTAGTATGGAGTGACCTTACTTGGCCATCCGCCGATATCGGCGCGTGTAGCGTCTCCTTTATCACGATCGCGTTTATGCCGGGCATAACGCATTAGTCCCTCTTGCTTTTACGTAGTTGCTATGAAACGACGAATGATTTATGTCTGCCGCAATTACGATAGCTAGGCAGGTAGGTAGGCATGCAATGTAAACAAAGTGATAACTCTTAATAAATTTATCACGATTACTTACATAAAAACTACAATAAAAGGAAAGATGGAAGGAATGAGAGCCAGGTGAAGACCAACACGTGCGTTTATGGACTAAGATAAAGTTAATGTAATCTCGTATCAAGAGCTCAAAACAGTGGCAGTGACAAGAACAGAGTGCTGGCGATTACTCCACCGACAAGAGCCCGGCTCTTAAGTTTATGATGATGATAAATTTATCGATTTTGTCCCCTCGTCAGCCCTCGATAAGGAGACGCGTGATACTTACGTGTCGGAAGCACGGCGGCCAACAAAAATCAAAGTCACTCCATACACGATTTTCAGTGACCTTCCTTGATAGTCCTGCCGATTTCGTTCGTGTAGCGTTTCCTATACATGGTGTTACTTAAGTGGTGATACAAAATAGCAAAATGTGAATCTATCCTTGATTCTGATTGTTCTTTTTACTATGACTTAATCTTTGCTATGACCAACTTTGTGTTATGCCAAAAAATCCAACTATAGATATTTTATTAACTTTGCTATGTTTAGACTGACGAAAATGTATGAACAGGTGCTTTTTTTGCATAAAACAAAGTTGGTCTCATAGTAAAAGTTGTTCAGAATCATGGATAGATTCACATTTTACTATTTTGTATCACCACTTAAGTAACACCCTGTATAGAGGTAGCAGAAAGCCTATTAATATTTAGTTTAAACTCTTTCCAGTGGGCGACCAATGCGTGGACCAATACACGAATACGCTGGGTAGATGTGCGCCCGCGCAACAATGCGATACGGCCCGACAAGATTTTCAGTAAGTTATACATACATATAGCGACAGTTTGCCTACTCGGCTCATTAAACAGCGTTTCCACCGGAGGTGCGAGACGAGACGACGTAGTAAGTCCCATACGATTTCAATTCTCGCCTCGCCTCGTCTCGTCTCGCCCGTGGAAAAGCAGCTTTACGCGTTTTATGAGCTGGCATGTGGGCCGACGTGGCTCGGCGCGGTCTTGCGGACCCTCTACCCCGACTCGCTGGGTGTCTCAGTGTATGGACATACTCCACGTGTTTTCATCAAATATTTTATCTAAACGATAAAAGAAAATCTTTTACTTACATCCCAGGGCTGATATCACTCCGCGCTAATGCGGCTCACCCCGCCGGTCACCCGTCGCGAAACTAGACCTCTACCTACTACTTACTATGCATTGCGGTATTAAGGTATATTTGTGGGTGAGCGTTGAGGTGAGCTTAAAACAAGTTAAAGAATATAGGGGGCTGTAGTGAACTCCAAATATAACTCAGCTAGTGGATTTCATGATTGGTTGTCTTCTTTCCGATATCGGCCGGACTGCATGTAGGCCAACGCGTGAGTAGGCCCGTGTGGATGTGGATACGTGCCCGGCCAAAATTAAGGTCACTCCAAACTAGATTTTCTGTAACCTTCAGTGGCCGTCCGCCGATATCGGCCGGTGTAGCGTCTCCTGATGATTTTTGAACGTTCCATTACAGACAAAACGGGATAAGACCAACGTTCTGCTCCCAGTCCTTCGAGGGAGCCGTCGTGTGCTGCAAAGACGGGAGCTCCATACTGCAGACCGCACCACCAGTGCGGAAGAACGGAGAGTAAGCACAATACAATTAACAATACGAATACCTACATCCTGCATCCTGCATAAGGAGACGCTACACGGGCCGATACAACAAGGACTGCTTATCAGCAGCACACATTTTTCGGCACGTGTGGATACGTGTCGGAAGCACGGCGGCCGAGCAAATCAAGGTCACACCATTCTTTATTTTCTGTGACTTTGCTGGGCCATCTGTCGATATTGGCCTCTGAGCGTCTCCTTTTGACAACTATGGACATGATGAATGACAGCTGCCGGCGTTGATTTATCGATGATCGATCTGTAATCGTATGTCGGTGCAACCCGCCCTGAGTCAAGTGTAAGGCCTTAGGACTCAGGGCGGCCTAGTGGACGCCCGGCTCAGAGCGGGGTGTGCACTGTGTAGCGTCCATATAAAACAAATGCAATTTATATGGACGCTCCACGCCTCGCTCTTGCGGAGCGTTCACTCAGGCCTCACACTAGGTGTACAGCGTGCACTCACTCGCTCTATTACGAGCTGGGCGTGGTGCATCCATATAAATTGCATTTGTTTTAAATGGACGCTGCACGCCCCGCTCACAGCGGCGCCGGCACTCTGGCTGTACACTGAGGAAGGCGTGAAGGCTGGCCCCAATATTTACTTAACACCACACAAACAAAGGAGGTGAATAATGGCGTCAACTATTATGCTTTAAGGTGTCGAACATTGGGACGGTTAAGTACCTTACGGCATATATTTTATGTGACGGATGCGCTGTGCAGCTAAATCGGTGCAGTGTGGACACAAACCGGACTGATTATGTTAAACGCACGCTGATATGGGTACAATTTAGTTAGAGGTTTTCTTGGCTTATCACTATAACCACCAGCGAGCGACTGCGCCTCCTACAACGATGAGTCCTTTACATGTCATATAGCTAGTGCGGACTTTAACTGCCGCTCTCGTGACCTTACAAGCCACAAAAGCAATTAAGTGCCACTCAGATGTGCTGCCGACATTCAGATGTACTACGGACATTCAGATGCACTCAAGAGTCTAAAGACATTCGGATCTACTACAGACATTCAGATGTAGGTAATCCCCTATGACTGTCCAAGATTTACAACATTAGAAAATTATGACGATAATTCTAACGAAATTCCAATACCTCGTGATGAACGAAGATTTTAATGTAAGTGTTTGTGTTGTTGTCTTTGCGTTGTGTTGTGTTTTCTTGTTGTAACGCTTCATTTTACATTGCAGAAGGCCTATTTGGGGAACATCAGATGCAAATAGCAGTGGGCAAAGGGACAGAAGACGAGTCAGCGTGAGAAGTAAGTGATTCCTTACTAGCATCCGAGAATCGTTGGTATTTTTATTACACTACGACGGTGACGAACAAGCATACGGCCTGTCTGATAGTAAACCAATTCGTAGCTAATGGACGTTTGGAAAAGAATTACAAAGAACTGCGTTGACCGTTTATTGGGTATGGGTAGGTATACAGATGCAGATTACTTATTTAACCCCAATTTGTGAATACAACATGTCGAAGTCATAATTGGGTGTGGCGTACAGATGTAACAATCCGACCACATGTGCATGCAATTTCTCAGTACAACTCGTTTGACAGTTGGATCAGCAGCGCACCATGCCTCCAGACGAGCAATGGGGTTGGCAATTGTCAAATGTTTGACTAGATGGCGCCATTGTAGGTTTTACCTAATCACTAGCCTTTTTCTATGGGATTTGGCTTAAACGGCTTGATTCTAAACAAGGAAATTCCGGAAAAAAAACAAGAAGTTGACAGTTTTGGTAGGACTGACGGTAAAACTTGTGCTGGCGCCATCTGCAAATACCTTCGCCCGGCCAACCCTATTACTTCTGATAAATTGGGGCTGACAAATCATGACATGCATACCTCATTGAACCCCATTAAAGTGATCGTACATTTTTGTCTTCAGAATGTGAAGAGTACAGTCGCTCAGTGGTTCAGACCTTTAGTTTCCTGCCCCTCGTGCCAGACCCTGAGGCTGTGTCCATATCGGCCCCTAAGTGTGACTACGTGAAGGTGGAGCTCATCGTGGGGGGCGAGAATGCGCAGCTTGGGGAATTCCCGCATATGGTACGTGCTACTCGACGATAGATGGCAGCACTAGTTGCCGCTACTTTTTAACCCCCGACGCAAAAAGAGGGTTGTGTAAGTTTAACGTGTCTGTGTGTCTGTGTATCTGTCTGTGGAAGCGTAGCTCCCTAACGCATGGACCGATTTGAATGCGGTTTTTTTGTGTCATAGATAATTTTATCCCGATTGTTCTTAGCCATGTTTCATGAAAATCTGTTCAGCCGTTTTTGAGATATTAGACTTTGAAATTAAAATGTCGGGGGTTTTTCAACTTTTGTAAGTTGTAGTTATATCACCAAAAGTTATCACTAGAGAAAATAATTAGTGGATTTGAAACTTAAAACTCATAAGATAGACGACAATCATCAGGCAGGATGATTGTCGTCTATCTTATGAGACAGCTATTTGAACTGTCTGTTTAATAAATTGAAAATCTATTAATGAAACCCTTTCTGAAAGGTCTCGACGGTCTATTTAATTGGTCACAATACTGAAAATGTGAATCTGAACAACAAAACAAAAATCAATTTACGTTACACCTGTCCCATAGAGTGGCTACTACCACCCGCTACTCGTCCGAAAAATCTCACTTTCACAAAGGATTTTAAGGTTCCGTACGCTTAGGGTAAAAACGGGACCCTATTCCTAACACTTCACGGTCTGTCCGTCCGTCCGTCTGTCTGTCACCAGTCCTATCTCAAGAACTGCGATACCTAGAGAGTTGAAATTTTCACAGATGATGTATTTTCTGTGGCCGCTATAACAACAAATACTATGACAAAATAAAATAAATATTTAAGGGGGGCTCGCATAGAACATACGTGTTTTTTTTTGCCGTTTTTATAGATAATGGAACGGAACCCTCCGCACGCGAGTCCGACTCGCACTTGGCCGGTTTTTGTACGTATGAACTTACAAGGGGCTACGTGCTTGAGCTGACAGAGATTAGATTCAAGGACTCCGAAGCTTAAGGGCGGTGGTTGGTGACCGAACCCCAGCCCCCGTGGATCCGCTAGCCTTCTATCGTGTTTCAGGTAGCTATAGGATGGGTGAACTTCGAGGACACGTACTCCTTCAACTGTGGGGGCAGCCTCATCAGTGCCCGCTGGGTGCTGACCGCCGGGCACTGCACCAGCGACCCGCGAGCCCGGAACCCCAACCCAGCCGTCGTGCGTCTGGGAGACCAGAATATAGACCCTAGCGTGCAGGACGGGGCTAACCCTGTGGAGGTATCTAAGATTATTAATATATATTTATTTTTTGTAACATGTTTCTCTCTTGTCGTGGTACAATAAAGAGTTTATTATCATTATTATTTATGGAGAAGAATTAACAGTTGCTTATGTCGGACGAGAAGCATTCCTTCACTAACAAGGAATGGGGTTGGCCGGGCGAAGGTATTTGCAGATGGCGCCAGCATAGGTTTTACCTGTCATTCCTACCAAAACTGTCAAATTCTTGTTTTTTTTTCGGAATTTCCTTGTTTAGAATCAAGCCGTTTAAGCCGAATCCCATAGAAAAAGGCTAATAGTGATTAGGTAAAACCTATGATGGCGCCATCTAGTCAAACATTTGACAGTTGCCAACCCCATTGTGAGAGCCTACGAATGCGTCATCTGAGACGAAAACGGGAAGCTTTTACCATTGCAGTGAAATTATTTTTGTAACTATTTGTCTATTTGTCCGTGTGGTGTCGGGTTAGAATTTCACCACCCCCTTTCTTCCCGTGGGTGTCGTAAAAGTCGACTAAGGGACCAGGGTTGAAGTGTGTTGTGGGCGATAGGCTAGCAACCTATTGCAATATCACATTTTGTCGATATTTTATACCCACATTTATGCTAAATTTGGCGCTGGAACTTACGTTTCATGTGGTCTGCCTACCCCTTTTGGGAATAAAGGCGTGAATGTATGTATGTATTTGTCTAAGTTGTGTATCAAGAACAATTTTAGTTCAAGACTACGCTGCAACAATACCAAAATAAACACTTCGGCAAGTCTTATGAATAGAGCAATCCTACTAATAATATGCACTTAGCATGTAGAGCCGATGGCCGTTGGGACGGAAAGGTTCACGCTGCGCCTTCCGATACGTGACGCTTTGAAGCTATTTCATTGCATGTTTGAGAAAATACTTTTTTGTACCCAGGTTCCTATTAGATCGATCGTGAAGCACCCCGAATACAAGCCCCCGCGCCGCTACAACGATCTCGCCCTGCTGCAATTGGCTACTGACGTAGATTTCAGCAATACTGTCCGCCCCGCCTGTCTCTGGCAGCGGAGCGACTTTGACAATTATCAGAAGGCGGTCGCTACTGGTTGGGGAGTGGTCGACGTCAGTGAGTAGCCTTTTAAATGTTCTTATCAAATTCATATTAAATTGTCGAACAAACAGCACCGTCGCGGGCGCGCGGCACGACCGCGACGGGCGCGCCGCGCGATATTTCCCTGCAAACCGCTAGCGCGGTCAAACAGGCTGCGCTCCGTCGGCAACGCGCCCCGCTTCGGTCGCGCCCCGCCGCGCACAGGCCACGCGATCGCCACGGGCGCGCGGCGCGTCAGTGTGACGCCAGACAGCGCAGCGCGTTGTCCGCGCGTAGTGCGGGTTGAGGGCGCGAGGCCAGCGCGATGCGCGCGGGGCGAGCGATGCCGGCTGGTTGATGGCGCGATGCGCGCGTGCTCTGTGTGACCGGCCGTCCCGCGCTCGTCAAGCGCCGCTACCGCCCCGCTGGCAGTCTGTTCGATCCTTAATGTTTATTTAAACAGAAACGTCCGCTAACGATATTCCAAATTTCGATCGTAGTGAAAAACTTAAAAATTATTCGCCACGAGCGGGATATGAACCCGCAGCCTCTGGAATCCGTCTATTGCTCTGCCAATGGCGACGAATCTTTCAATCCCTTCCACTATTGTATTTACACAGGGAGGCTCGCAGCGACATCTACCGCGAATTACAACTTCTGAAACGGCACCAACGTCTCAAGTTACATTGAGAAATATTAAATTACCTAATAGTCTCAACACTACCTAACCTGAAGGGGATTTTAGTGTATGGCAGAGAGGAATGCCATTAGACTCCTCTCTATTCTGCACCACTTTATGCCAGTTAGGTGCAAGTGCGAAAACTTGCACGATTTGTGGGTGGTTTGGATCTTTTTTGAATATTTTAATGGTAATTTTAATTTCACCTATTAACTCTTCACGTCGATGGCGACGTCGATAGTAGATGCCCCAAGTAAACAGACTTCTCATGTTGATAAATTATGCAAGTTTAGGCTGACAAGCAAGTCATGTCACAAGAAAAAGGCGGCAAATATGGAAAAAAGAAGATAAGTAACACGAAATGTATGACGGCGGAATAGGTATGTACTAATAACTGACAACTTATTTCAACTGTTGCCATATAAAGAATTTGAATAAAAAATCTTTTGCCATGTCAGGCTGGCTAGACTTTACTAGGTACTACTTATAAAACAAAACACTACATGTTAAAATACTGGCGGTCTCAGTAGACCAATGCGAATTTCCCGCAGCCTTTCTCCTCAACAGGAAGTTCTGATGTTCTGAAGGGACGCCCGGTAACAGGCGGGCTGTCGATCGCTTGTCGCGTTCATTCAGCCGCATTCCCTAAGTTTGGAGCCTCAGGTTTGTCCCGGCGACGTTCCCACATCAAACTCTTGCATTCTTCTCGTTTTCATGCAGAGCTGAACATATTTAAGGTTGACATCCCTCAATTCCCTCTCCTCTATATCAACAGGAAGTTAACCATAGCTAAACTTACAGATACGCGGGAGACCTCAAAAGAGCTCCAGAAAGTCTCCATCTCGCTTTTAGAGAACGCGCATTGCGACCAGCTCCTGGCCAACGCGCGGAACCGGAACTGGCAGGGGTTCGTGCCGTCTCAGATGTGCGCGGGGGAGCTGCGCGGGGGGAGGGACACTTGTCAGGTAAAGAAGAAGTGGTTTCACGAACCTGTAATATTGATAGGTCAAACCTGGTATCACTGACTAAATGGCCATACATTAATGGTCCAAAGCAGCAGTGCATACAGAATGTTTTTGTTTACTTAGAACCGAATTATCATGATCATAATAAAATTAATTCAAGTTGTTACAGTAAGTATATATAAAAGCTGAATATCTTTAGTTCCGGTCACAAACCAATTTGATATGTAACATGGTACGTTAGTGGAAATTATGTAATGCGCTTAGACTTTGCCCGTAATTTAAATCTTCATTTTACAATCTTTTAGTTAACTTGCACTGTTCGTATGTAGGTAAGTAAGTGGTCCGTCATGCAATCCATTTTTCAGTCACTTGCTGCTATCCGATTGTGCTGACGTTTTGGGTCAAGGTATGACTGGTATTGTTTTTGACCTTAATCTAACTTGTGGCTCGTTACACGGAGCTACCAGTTAAAATTACACAAGTATAACCTAGCAAATCTGAGTCGCTTGACTAATAAAGACTGGCCATTAGACCAGTGTTGCCCGTTTAAATCCGTAAAACTTCTAGCTCCATGACACGGGCCATAGGAAGGTGTAAATGGATGCATCGCACCAAGAAGATACCAGACTCCTACCTTAAACAACACCATCGCCATCTAATTAGGTCATTGTAGACAAGCAGTTTCAATCTACATTTTACACTCCAGGGCGACTCAGGCGCACCGCTCCAAGTGGCGTCGCGCGACAACCAGTGCATCTTCCACGTCCTCGGCGTGACGTCATTCGGCGCGCAGTGCGCGCGCAGCGGCCGCCCCGCCATCTACACGCGGGTGTCCAGCTACCTGGACTGGATCGAGAGCGTCGTGTGGCCTAATGAATAAGAACGCAAAATGTTCCCTGCTATGCTATTTGTTTGTTTTTTTAGTTCCAACCATTCGACGATAGATGGCGCTGTAACTAAGTTTCGTTCGGGGCACAGTAATGAAATTAGTGAAAGAGATTTTAAAGAAAACATCCTTTACGATGCGTGAGTCTTAAATGTTATCCCGCCGGGTAGAGAGCGTCGTGTAGCCTAATGTATAGTAAAGTATGGATGTAATATTTGTATACTACTTACTTATATGAATTATAATATTTTAAACATCATTTTGTGTTTTTTTGCAATTGCTCAGTGGTAGATGACTGGGGATAAGAGAGGCTTACGAAAACAAGTATATCATCATCCACTTTGACACCTAATCCTAAGATTTGGTATAGGCACTAGCTTTACGAAAGCGACTGCCATCTGACCTTCCAACCCAGAGGGAAAACTATAGCTTATTGGGATTAGACCGGTTTCCTCACGATGTTTTCCTTCACCGAAAAGCTGCCGGTAAATATTCCGTACACAAGATCCGAAAAACTCATTGGTGCGAGCCGGGATTCAAACCCACGACAGATAAGGTAAAGTAGATATATGAATATACAACTCCGCACATATAATCTAGAGAGGATATATTTATATTTCCATGATATGCCCTTATAACGGGGGTTTAGTTAATCAGATCTACAACAATAAATACAAAATGTATATTTAAAAAAAAATTGGGTGAGATCGCCGTCAGCGGGTAGTGGGCCCAGCCCCCCTATTCTGTAACTTGTTTTAGGCTCACCTCAACGCTCACCCACAAATATATCTTGACACCGCGTAGTAACTGGGTCATTATCAGTCTGACAGTAATGCAAAAATCGTCTTTTCAGTGGGAAATAGTTAAGGGCGTATATATTATAAATAATATGTCAAAGTCAAAGTTTCATGTAGGCTTAGGCCTAGTTCAGATGACAAGCGCTCATCGCGCGTTTACCACTACATACATTTTGTTCTGGCCGTACACATGATAACGCGCTATATGTGTACGGCCAGAACAAAATGTATGTAGTGGTAAACGCGCGTTATCAAAACGCGCGTTGAGCGCTTCTCATCTGAACTAGGCCTTACAATTAAGCACTTTAAAAATGTCAATTATACAATGTTTTTATCGCATAGAATTATAGAAGAGGCGACGCCGTTTATGCGGATTCAGAGTTCAACCAAAAATTAGGCTTTAAAGCCCTCAACTTTGGCAATGTCCACCGAAAAGAGGCGAACCTAAATCTGACAATGACCCAACTACGCGTAGGAGAGGTCTAGTTTCGTGACGGGTGACCGGGGTGAGCCGCTTTAGCGCGTATAACAGCCCAGAACTGCCATGCTTAGGTAACTCTTTGAGCGAAATATAGGCCAAGCTTTCTGGTCACCACTGGTGTCGATTAGGTGCGGCGAGAAATCGTCATATAGTCAGTTGTTGCTCATTGTATCTGGGGCCACGGGAGTGCCCCCGCCAAGACGAGCCAAGCGAAGCGCAAGGGCACTACCTACCTTTTCTCGAAGCGCTTCGTCGTATTTTTGAACCTTCATAACTTACGGATTATACCAGATAAACAAAATTTTCGGGATACGATGTCAGTGGTTGACTTATTAAAACTATAAGGTATGGTGAAAAAAGCAACGGGTTAAATAATCACCACAGGGGTTCAATAATGTGTATTCTGTTAATTCTCACAAGTGTCTCTATCTCTCAAATTGTACTGATGCCATGGAGCTGGAGGTATTTCAACTGCGTTTTTGCTAGAAAAGAGATAATCAAACTTTAGAGTCCAAACAGCAGTCACCACGACGCTACACCAGCATATATTCCACCGTTGTATCCTTCAGCAACATAGGCCTCCAGTGTTTACACAGCACTCCAAACACATGCGGCAACACCACTGTTAAACACATATACACATGTCTGCTCAGCGCCGGTGTATGGCCGTATGGATATACCCACAATCCTCTTCGGTTAGCGTCCCGAATGTGGTGACTAGAGTAGGCCACTATGAGCATCCATGTAAGGATGTATATGTTTAGTTTCGTGTATATATGGCTGTAGAGCAGGAGTGGTGCGGTGATGAGGAACCAGAATGTTGTGCAGTGAAATAAGCCGCGCTGTGTCAGGGTGGTCAGGTCCTGGAAAAATGAGGACATACATTTATAAATTAACTAGCTTCTGCTCGCATCTCCGTCTGCGCGGAACTCGTTTATATTGCAGCTCCATACAAACTTTTACCCCCCCATTTCAGCCCCTCAGGGGATGATTTTGGGGATAAAAACTATCATATGTCATTCTATGTCCCTTTAACTATATCCGCTTAAAAAAACACGTCAATTCATCGCTGCGTTTTGCCGGACAAACACAAACAAACACATACATACACTATGTACTTAGTATGGATAAATCAAATTATGAATAATTAGGTGAATAATTTAAATTGTATCAACAGCATCAGCCCAAGTATATGTCCCACTGCTCGGCACAGGCCTCCTTTGCTATAGACCTTTGAATTTGTTAACAAATGTATCATCAATGGGCCTTTAAGTCTATTGCAGGCTATACAGACTATACAGTGTATCAGAGTAATCTGCAATGTAGATGTTATGACTTCCTGTTGATGTCGTCCCTTGTACAAGAAATTAAACATGTTCACTGTACCATCTATGTATGTGCATGAGGTATCCTTGTTCGTGAAGAATCATCCAGAGTTCTTTAAAATGCATGTAACTTTCACACAAGGTATCCAGATTGTCTTGTAGTGCCATCTAAGAAGACTAAACTCTATAGCAGAAGTGCATTCTGTATGGCCATTACCTTCTACAATAAATTACCAGAAGAGTATAAAAAAATGCCCCTGAATATGCTTGGAAGGCAACTTAAAAGATGGCTAGTGCAAAAATGCTTCTACTTGGTGAATGAATACCTAAATTATGACATTCTATGATGAAGGATGTGATAGCAGTTGTATTCCAAAATTATTTTATTTTAAATACTATTATTTGACAATTCCTTTGACATACCTACCTAAATTTACTTTAACTACTAGAATTCATTTGACATGCCTACCTAGACACTCACATTCCAGGACAATATTTATTTTAACTAGTTATTGTACTTATTATTAATTAATTAGATGCATATTGCCTTATATTTTATGTGTTCCACTAGCACCACACATGTGATACTGTGTTGATTTCATTGTAATAATACCCTTTTGGACACCATGTTTTTATGTAAAATAAATGATTGATTGATTCAAGCAGTGTCCAGAAGGGAGACAACGGCTTCCATGGCTGTAATGCATACATACTGTATGTCCAAGTTTTGCTTAGTTTGGGACTAGGTCGATTTTTGTAAGATTGTTCCCAAATATTAAATTATTTATTGTCTTTATTGATTTTCCTCATGAACATCCAACATTTTAGAGCGTTGTGCGCAGCGAAACCTATTACAGTATAGTAAAATGATTAACCCAATTAAATACTTTACAATCACACGTAACTTACCTTCCACTTAAGAGAACGAGCCACAATCAAATGATCTACGTCGATCAAACTAGACATGAACGTGCAAAATATAGCGTTGTATAGCTTCGCATATCCCGTAACACTCGTCTCATGGCTGAAGAACACTAAAGAAGACAGGAATCCTATGCTAGCATGAACAGCACTGTCCGAAAGTGCCCTGAACACCTGTGACGAGGCAAACTTTGATTTGAACACGACGTAGTCCCCTACATACGTGGAGGAACATAGAAGTAAGGTTAGGACCACTTTGGCATATTTCATTGCGAGGTTGTGGAAGTTTTAAGACATTTGGGAGGTTGTAAAAGGATTCGTTTGCCGAAATTTGGTTTGTTTACAATTTTGTGCTGTGAAGAGTGTGAAGTTTCTCAAAGGTGACAAATGCCGCAGATGATAGCCGAGCGCGCTCAGAAATGTGTCATGTGTCACAAGTTTTTGTTACAGAACCTATTTTATATTGATTATCTACGTTTTCCGTATAATTTTTACAAATTCCAAGAGAGAAATAATGATTTTAGTGTTTTTATTTATTTATTTCATAACAGTTTATACGATCCAAGTTTCTGAACGCTTGCCGCTTATTCATGCATCGTGGATCGAGGGCATGTGAAGGGCATCGAATTCGAGGCCCATTCGAGGCCAAACGACGCAACACTTTTAAATTTTATTAAAAAAATTCTTTTGTTTTGAACTAACCAAATCTATGAAAAATAGTTAATTACTTTCTTTACAAGCCTTATTGAGCTTACCATGGGGCTAGCTCGATTTGTGTAAGATTGTCCCTTAATATTTATTATTATTTATTATAACTGTTAAATATACTAAGCATGTAACATAACGCAATGCATGACAGTGACAGCGGCATGACAATTACTTACCGCCTATCCGTTCGACCGTTCGACCACGCTACATCTATAGTTTATCTGTGCTCTGTGCTGTGTGCTTATTGCTTTAACCTCTTCCAAAGTGAAGTGAATGACTGTAGTAGGGAGTGACGACATATCCATATTTAATATTTACCTAAGTAATTAGACAGTGTAACTGGTAGGTTTATCGTTGGAATAAATGCTGCTAAGTAACAGTATAAACGCTGAAGTTTATCTTCACTCAGGGCCTCCTCAACATACGTACCGGCTAACTGCGAAGATCGGACCTTTAATAATAACCATTGCTTATTGAAATTAATTCTGGGCTTAAAAATTATACAAAAAAGTCCAACATCAAATTTTCTCATACAAAATATGAAGCCACACCTCATATTATGAAATGATGATCTAATTGCCAGCAACACAATATCCAGTTTAGGAAGACCTCAGCTAATTCGGCATTGTCATTAATCTGTTTACCCAATTAGCGTGACTTAAACAAAAATTAACTCAGTGTCAGTTTTGTGACGACAATGTAAGTATTCAATTTACATTGCATAAAAAAATACTTTTTTTTTTCAATTTATGAACTAATATGACTTGACTTACTTAAGAAAAAAGTAACACTGACAAAATTATTGTTTAACAACTCATGCTAATTTAGTAGTACACATTTTTTTAAATGCACATAAATACATACCAAGTCATTCAGCGTCAGCAAACGTAACAAACATGTAATATCATAGAACTAAATTAATTTTATCAGGTTTTTACAATCATTCCAAATTTGAACCTCTACTTAAACTAATATTGATGATATTTATTGAAGGTGCCTATAATAAAATTTGATTTCCAGTCCAAGAGAACAAAATACCTTTGATACTTCTCATAGCAAGCAAAATAATAGGTATCGGGCGTGAATTAAAAAAAAAAACAATTTACGCTCTAGATATGATAAGTAGTGCATAAAACTGAGAATAGGTAGATCAAATAAGGCTGGTTCAATGAAATGATATCATTTCTTATCACAATCAGTAATATAGCTGAGGACTCTTATCAGACGTTTATCGGGTTAACGGGAAAAGTGAAGGTCGAATTATTTGAAATGTTTGTGGTTTTTGCAAACATATCTATTTGTAATTTTTCCGTTTGTTTGATAGGGTAATCCATACTAATCAATTGGTTAAATAAAAGGATAGGTAACACCATTTGAATACGGACCATAATTTACTATGCAGCTCACACAGTTTTGGAATGAGAAGAAATAAAAGAAAGAACAAGCCAAAGTCCATAGATCTCACTAAGCTTAAGGATATAAATAGTAACGGTAAAGTGCAATATAGTAACAAATTAGGTGATAAATTAGTGCAATATAAGAATAATAAAATTGACGTTATTGATGAACATAGCTTAGAAATAAGGTGGAATAATATACGTGATGTAATGATAGATACTGCAGAACAATGCCTAGGAAAGGAAAAGATAGTACCTCGAAAGGCATGGATTAGTTCTGATATAATAGACTTGATGATAGAAAGACGAGAATTTAAACATAAAAATAGTATCGAAAGTGTGAATAAGTATAAGCAGTTGACAAATAGAATAACCACATTGTGTAGAGAAGCCAGGGAAGAAGAAATAGTTAAAACATGCGATAGCATAGAATCCTTAATTAAGAAGGGGAATATGAATCAAGCTTACCATATCATCCGTCAATTAGGAAAAAAGAGTCAGACAAAAAGTGCTGCTATCCTAGATGAACAGGGTAACATTTTGCTAGATAGCAAGGATGTTGCAGATCGGTGGCAAAGATATTTGGAGAAGTTATATGATGGTGAAGGCTTAGCTAGCAACGACATAGAAAAGGAAGAATTAGTGGAAGTAGATGATGCTGGTCCAGAAATAATCAGAACTGAATTTGAAAAAGCCCTTTCTAGTTTACAAACTGGAAAAGCTGCTGGTAATGACAAGATTTACGTAGAGTTCATAAAATACGCAAACTGTGATATACTTAAAGATGAAATTTATGAATTAGTTACTAAAATGTATAATATCGGTCACATCCCTACTGATTTTTACACTTCTAAAATAGTTACTTTACCTAAAAAGGCGAACACTTTAAAATGTGAAGAACACAGAACACTAAGTTTAATATCACAAGCCAGTAAAATATTACTCAAAATTATACAGAATAGAATTAGACCGCTAACTGAAAACTATCTAGGACCTGACCAATATGGATTCAGACAAAACAAAGGGACGAGAGAAGCAATATTAGCCTTAAGAATGATTACTGACAGAAGAATGGATTTAGACCAGGACACACACATAGCATTTATAGACTTAGAAAAAGCATTTGACAAAATTAATTGGAAAAATATGATGTCAATCTTGAAGGAAGCTGGATTAGATTATAGAGACCGAAGAATTATTATTGAACTCTACAGAAATCAAAGAACTTTAATTGAAATAGGAGAAGAAGCTAGAAAGGCGAAGATACGGCAAGGAGTTCGGCAGGGTTGTCCACTTTCGCCTCTTATCTTTAATGTGTTCATAGAGTGTGCCATTAGAAAATTAATAGAGTCCAGAAAAGGGGGGGTTCATTTCAATGGGAAAAAAATTCAATTTATTCGTTTTGCTGATGACATTGCGGCTTTTGCAGAGTCATCAAATCAGTTAGAAGAATTAGTTACAGATATGAATGCAATTTTTGAAGATTTTGGACTTAAAATAAACATTAATAAAACAAAAATGCTAGTAACCTCAAAAAGGCACTCAAATTATAGACCAATCACTTTAAATAACAGGACAATAGAGCAAGTCGACAAATTTAAATATCTGGGAAGCATAATCACTAATAACTCCAGATGTACACCAGACATTATCGCGAGGATAGCCATGGCGAAGCAGGCTTTCAATGCCAAGAAGAGCCTGCTCAAAGCCAGAATAGCAGGCCATATTCGGAAGAGGCTTATAAAAGTGTACATCTGGAGCATAGCGTTGTATGGAAGCGAAACGTGGACAATGACACAGCGTGACAGAGAACGATTGGAGGCCTTCGAAATGTGGTGCTGGAGGCGAATGGAGAGGATTAGTTGGAAGGATAAGAAGACGAATGAGGAGGTGCTTGAGAGAGTGAAAGAGAAAAGAACGTTGTTGAAGACCATTGAGAACAGGAGAGGCAGGATGTTGGGCCACTTGTTACGACACGATGATTTTATGAAAACCATAGTAGAAGGGAAGATAGAGGGAAAGAGGAAGAGAGGGAGACCAAGAAGATCTTTTATGGACCAAATAAAAGAAAAAGTAAACGGCGCGTCGTATCAAGAGGTCAAAACAATAGCTGAGAACAGAGAGGAATGGAAATTGCTCCACCGACAAGATTTTGAATCTTAAATATAATGAATGAATGAACACCATTTACCATGAAGAAAACTGGGCTAGATTATTTTAGTCTAGGCCCTAGGCATGAACGTAGACCTTACACTTTATTATTATTAATTGGTCGCGTAATTTATTGCATACACCACAGGCGATAAAAAGAAAGCCTCAGATAGCATTCACTTTATACGTTATTAGATTTATCGTCCTAGATGAGAAATGTACCTACTATCTTTAACTGAAGGAACATTTTTCACGGTCACATAACATATGCGACGCATTGGCATTAGACAAGTCGAATACCAACCTAAGAAAAATTCAATAAAGAAGCAAAGTTTACCTTCAATATCATTTAAAAAACAACAAATATCAAGGCATACCCTCAATAAATCAATCGCAAATCCTTAGTAAAGTGTTGTTCGTCTAAAAAGTGAATTTTCTAATAATACTGATTACTTAAATAATAAGACATCTATCAAACTACTAACATCGTACATTCAGTTCAGTCTAAACATGTCAATTACGCTCACTATTCTATAAAACAAAATAACCCAGTTCATCATGAGTAAAATATGACGTTTCAGTTCCAAAGTTAAAAATAGCTTATGATAAAATTCTACGGATCCCCGAAACCTAATATCGAGTGATAAGACCGGTTTTTCATTCAGTGTACGACGGGCTAAAGTGTATCACAGTGCTTGGAATTAGGTTATATTGGTAAATTACATAATTAAGTGTTAAAATGCCGGAAATAGTGCACGTTCAAGCAGGCCAGTGTGGAAACCAGATTGGATCCAAGGTCAGTGAAGTATTTTAAGTTAAATTGGCATGTTATTTAAGATTTATCTGTATTCTTGAAACCCGGTTTGAGGACGCGTTTGTAAAAAAAAGGTTGATTTCGGATGCCAATGCAGTTGAGAGCTTTGGAATTTGCGTTTCTTGTATGGAAAGATCGACCCGATTACTATCCGCATAGTAACATACTTTGATACCATGAACATAATCAATAGTCATGAATTCTGAGGACCACAGCCATAATAACACTACGACAATACAATATAGCAGTGCGCCACAGATAGGAATAGGAACAAGCTTTACAGAACCGCTAAAACTGTTTGGGATCATCTTTTACCCGTCGCGTCGTGTTGTCAATTTTAATAAATATTAAATATTACTTATCGCGTAAAAGTACATCCACAGTATATCCCATCAAAAACATTCGGTAAAAAACTAGCCAAGTCTCGATGGAGCTGCTTGTTTATCTCTAAAAAGTAATGAAATCTAGAAACGTGGGCTTATTGATTTATTTTATTAGATTTTCTTATTTACAAATACAAATAGTTTATTTAACAGAAACAGAATTGCATAAAAAAAAAATTGACACAGTTTTTTTCTTTTTAGGATAGATATATCTCTAATAGTTTGGTTGAGCTCTTGTGTTTTCTAATCAGGGTCACCAGGTACTCCAGATCTTCGATTATCCTAGTTTTTATAGTTTTCCCTTTATGTGGCCATTAAACCCTAACTCTGTACCAAATTTCAGCTCTCTGAGTTTATGGGCAGTGCTAGTTCTGTTTTGATGATCATGAGTGAGTGAGTGTCATAAATGCGAAACTTTGCTTTCGCTTAACTTGGGAACTAAATGACCTACAGACTTGAAATTTTGGATTTTAATTATGTGATTATAGCTTACTGGATGACGAAAATTTCTGCGTTCTGTTCGTATCCAGAGGTTCTCAAATAGGGGCCTGAAAATGCGGCGAAATGGTTCCAGTAAAGGATGGTACGGCAGTGTGTGCTTCGCGCTCGACTTGGCGGGGACACTGCCGTGCCCCCAGATTGTTGTAGAGGCTAGAAAGTAGGCAATAGACAGAAAGGGGGGGTTCGAGGCTCGAGCCGAAGGTGAGGGCAATACATAGTGCTTTACACCTACCGCGAGGAAATTGCAAATAATCCATACTAATATTATAAATCCGAAAGTGTGGTTTTCTGTCTGTCTGTCTATTACCTCTTCACGATTAAACCGCTGAATCGATTTGGATAAAATCTGCAATGGACATAGTTTGAGTCCCGAGGCAGGCCATATGATAGTTTTTTACACGCCCTCATCGCGCGCGCGAACGCGGCGTGATGCGGGCGTGATTCGCGCCCGGCCGGACACAGCATGCGCGCGCGGAGGGTCGCTCATTCCTTCAGAAGCCATAGATCAGAGTCATAGTCATATATAACTTTATGATCTCTTACGAGATTAATATATTGCTACGCTCGCACTACGTACTGCGCGTTGTCTAACGACCGACTTTTTTTTCTAAATAAAACTGAATAAGGAATCACTTTATAATTCAAAATCATTGTCACTCTAACGGTAGTTTGCAAAAATTTGACGTGTTTGTTTGACGTAACTTCAAGAAATGTAGAGTGACCAAACATTCAGTGGATATTAGTGTTAACATTATCATTTAATTTAATTAACTAAACAGTGATTTAATTGCATGAAACCTCATCCATTGAAAACTGTTTTGGCTGTTTATCAATATTTTTCGACTCCTGATCACGGATTAAGAATCATCGCGTATATAGAATTTTTTGTAGTCACTTTTTGGTTATTCACAAAAAAAAAAAAAAAAGTTAGGCTCGCGAGATCTACAGCTCACAGCTAGCGCCTGCTAGCTGCTCTACTTGGTCCTGCGAATAGGCACTTCCACCCAGTAGCGAGTGGGTGGGCAGTCGATACGCTCTGCCAACACCCTCGGTGGCAACACTTCGTTGGTGCTCCCACGCGCTGGTTTCAGCAGTGACCCTGATCTTTTCCGCCAGATGGCAAAAAAGTAATCTGTTCGCATCTCTGCGAACATTCCGGATGCACTGCAGTGGCTCGACAGCCTCTAAAACATTCTGACGATGTTGTTATATCCCCCAGCGCGCCGCGCAGGCGAGAACTGAGAGAAGCGGTCGGACTATAGTTTAATGTATACAACGTGTCCCAAAACTCAACGATAAGCCGGCACCAGGGGATGGAGCTGCTTATGATTAGTCGAGAAAAAATAAGGAAAAAATATATCTAAAAAAAAAAAAAAATCAAAAAAAAAAAAATATATGAGAACTGTGTTAGATAGCAGGGCTACTTAAGTTTCCAAAAACAAAAAAAAACAGTAATATTTGAATATTTGTAGACATGGTCGTTAAAAATACCATTAGGGATGTCGATTTTCGATGAATTTCATTTTTTTAATTTATAAAATAATTGAGATATATTTTTTTCCTTATTTTTTCTCGACTAATCATAAGCAGCTCCATCCTCTGGTGCCGGCTTATCGTTGAGTTTTGGGACACGTTGTATGTATATATATGTATGTATATGTATTTATATAAATAGGCTGTGTTGAGAGTTAGGGACCAACATTGTCTGTTGCTGTCAATACAGCGACTCATCAAACAATTAATAGGGTCGGTAACGCGGTCATGACGTCGCAAGCGTCCAGAGCCTACGGTGTTCGCTTTCCGTCAGGCAGCAGGTCCTTATATGTCACCGGTCTGGTATTAAACAAGTCTATGTAGTTTTACGCTTACACTACTTACTATACACTTTCAAAAAAAAAAAAAATGATGTCTCGTGATTTATATTTTTATTTAATTTAAGGTTTAAGGATTTTTGACTTGATAATTTTGTTCGAAATAATCCTTCGTTCACTGGTAAGGAAAAAAAACCATCCTAATGGATATCAGTTTTTTACAATCGCCATTTTTAGGTCGATGAAGACGATGTTTTTTTCGAAAAATCTAAAAACTGAAATAACGCGGAAACTACTGAATTTCGACCCCTGGCTAAAACATTGCAAATTAAGGAAAACGGCTAATTACCTGGCATCCTGTAAAAGTGTAAAAATATGGGTGCATACAACTTACTCATAAATATGTCTCATCTCATCGCTTTTTGGTACATATTTGGGCATTTTCAATAAAACGTGTACCCAATTAGCGTGAGTTGTTAAATAAAAGTTAACAACAAGTCAGTTTTGTAACGAAAATTAAGCATACAAAATATTTGAAAGTGAACTTATTTCGCACTTAAATAAGGTTTAATTTCATTTAATCTCATAAAGAATTGTACAATTCACTTACATGAGATATAAACACATAATTTAAAACAAAAATTGGTTTTGAGCGCACAAAGATACTAAAACTATTAAGTAAAAATAAAATAAAAAAGGGTACTTGTACATAATATAATGATCGAGTGCCGCTCGCACTGCATGCTGCGAAATAATAGCAAAAGCAAGTAATGCACGGAATCGTTACGCTAACGCTATACTTATACTCATATAATTTCAAAATTGAAAAGATAAAGTTTTTTTTTCCATACTTCATTGTCGTTACAAAACTGACACTGAGTAAATTTTTATTTAACAACTCACTTGGGTAACACAACAATTGGGTAAGTATACAAATTATTGAAAATGCCTATTTACGAGAGGATTAAAAAATCGATACATATTTTTGCACTTGAGTGTACAAGGATAATTAGCAATGAGAATCAACTCAGAATACGAAATTACGAAAAGATTTCGTTCTGTTTTCAAAATCGAACGGTACAAAACAAATGCAACTCTGTTACAAGCTTTTATTTAGTTTAGTTAGCTTTTTTCCAGTTTAGAATAGTTTCCATTTTCGTCATCGGTAATCAAATCACGTAACGTTCCAAAAGCGCGTTAATTTTTAGGGATCCGTATTCAACAAGGAACCCTTATAGTTTCTCCCTGTCCTCTGGCGACCTTGCTCACCAGCAGGAACACAACACTACTACAGAGCAAGTAGTAGTGTTATTATGACTGTGAAGGCGGAACCTTTACCGTAATATACCAAGAGTTACAGTGTTATACTATTTATTTCAGTTCTGGGAGATAATCTCGGACGAGCACGGCGTGGACCCCACAGGCCATTACATTGGCGAGAACCCTCAGCAGCTAGACCGCATCAACGTCTACTATAATGAGGCTTCGGGGGGTAAGTGATGGTTCAGCCAGGCGCGGGACACTCCGCGATTTACGTTCATCGCTACAAGTACATGCCGGTGCCCCAACGTTGAGTAACCGGCATGTACATGTAGCGATGAACGTCGACGTCGTCTGAGGGTGAGGGCCATAAATCTTAATGTTTTGAGAAAAAAGGCGCCTTTTGTAAAGATCAAAGGAGTGTCCCTTCTGTACTTGCACAATTATTCTGTGGCTCAGCGCTAACCCTATCACACCAACGCTTAACTAGCGGTGTCGGATCCAAATCATATCAAATAATGATTAAATAAATAGTGATAAATCAAACTTTATACGTCCCACTCCTGGGTACAGGCCTCCTCTCTTGGATGGGTGGGAACGGGCAGTAGTCCCCACGCTGGCCCAGTGCGGGTTGGGGACTTCACTTACACTTTTCAATTTCTTCGCAGATGTATGCAGGTTTCCTCATGATGTTCTTTCTTCACCGAATCAATATCAAAATACATTACGTACAGCATTTTTTCTGGGAAAATCCTAGTGGTACATATGAGCCTATATCCAGCAGTGGACGTCTTTCGGCTGATATGATGATTATGATGATGATGACCTCGTGACTGAAAGTCGCGTTTTTTACCACTTGTGCAGGTCTATAGTTTATAGCATTATTCTATTCTAAATTGCTGTTGTTATCTCAGGTAAATACGTGCCCCGAGCGGTGCTGGTTGACCTGGAGCCTGGGACCATGGACTCCGTGAGGTCAGGGCCCTACGGCCAGCTCTTCAGACCAGACAACTTTGTTTTCGGACAGAGTGGCGCCGGTAAGTGGTGGTGGATACTGTGACTCGTGGTGACATCTAGTGAGTGATAGTACGATGTAGCTGCGTGATCTATATACGTGTATTTTTTAACCGTCTTAGAGCTTTTCGAAAATTCCACCCTTAAGGGGGTATAATGGTGGTTGAATGGAGATGGAGTAAAATTTTAAGTGAGAGACTTGTAACTTTTTGTATGCACTCCTTATCATGATACAAATAATTTTAGAGTTTTGGAAAAACTTACCCCTAATCGGGTTAAATAGGGGTGCAAAGTTTCGTATAAAAATAGTTTTGAGTCCCGAAGGCCATAGAATAGTTTTATCCCGAAAATCTGGCCCTAAATGGGGAGTGAAAGTTTGTATGTAGCTACGATAAAAACGAGGTAAACGTCCGATTGCTCGACGCTGTACTGGTATGTGGCATGGGCACTCTATGTCAATGCAATATGGGTTAAATTCGAACCTAGTTGATTTTTCTTCTTTCGAATTTAAGCCGCACTTTGAAATATAGTGTCATGCCATGTACTGGTACAGCGTCGAGCACTCGGACGTTTACCTTATATGAAGGGTCCACGGAAAGGACATGTCTAGTCACTTTGACAACATTTCGAGATATTGCGGTTTTTAAGTTTAGAATGATTCAATTAACCATACTATCTTCGCGATTAGATGCTTTTCAAGTGCAAAAAAGTGGTTTTATATTAATGTTTACAATTATAGCAGAAGATGTAGGTAATAGTTCGCTGGGAGCTCTACATTTTGAGATTAAAATCTCATTTTTCGAAAAAATAGACGACATGTTTTTTCCGTGGACCCTTCATATGTGACTAGCTCCTGCCCGCGACTCCGTCCGCGTGGAATTCGGTTATATCGTAGCTCACCCGCTTAGCACCCCCTCAGGGGATGATCCCCAGGACTCAAAACAATCTCTATACCAAATTTCATCCAAATCTGTTCAACAGTTTAAGCCTGAAGAGGTTACAGACATACAGACTTTCGCATGTTAATTTTGGTAGCGTGTTTGGTTTTGATTGAATTAAAAGCCAAAGTTGTATAAGAAAACGTTGTTGAATTCATTCCATGTTTCAGTCTTGTTATTATCTGATATGGAAATGCAATGAGTAACAATGCTATAGATGAGCATTTTGAATAATTCGTGCGCCCAATTAGCGTGAGTATTTAAACAAAAAATAACTCGTTGTAGTTTTGTAACGAAAATTAAGCATACAAATCATGTGAAAATGAACTTTTTTCATATTTCATTAACGTGTATAGGCATATCATTCATAAATTAAACAGAAAAAGTTAGTTTTTATACATACAAACTGAATGCTTAATTGCCGTTACAAAACTGACACCGAGTTAATTTTTATTTAACAATTCACGGTAACTGGGTGCACGAATTATTGAAAATGCCCAGAAAACCTGTACTGTTTCAGGCAATAACTGGGCAAAGGGCCACTACACCGAGGGCGCTGAGCTCGTAGACTCAGTCATGGACGTCATCCGCAAGGAATCCGAAAATTGTGACTGCTTACAAGGTAAAGTGACTGATCAAACACCGCACACGCCGTGTATCGCATCGCACACTCCGTGTTCCGTCAAGTCATGTGACTTGACGGAACACGTTGTATGTACACACACTCATACTCATATGCACACACACACAAACTGAGACATTTCGTTGCCGACAAACAGCGAGCAAAAATGGATTGATATAGTTACCAGGGTCTGCCTGAAAACCAGTGTTACAGTGGCCTTACTGTAACATTATGCGGAAGGCAAACCCCTTTTTAACATCGCATAATGATAACTGTAAGATGAATTTTCAATTTTAAGGTTATGTAACTTGAATGATTGATGGTAAATAAAGTTTTTCTATTCTTTTCTTAAAAGCACAATGTATGGTCTTCCCGTACAGTCCAGTAGTTTTATCTTCTCAAAATCACAATAAACTGGGAATACAACCTTGGTAATTCAGTTACAAACTTAATGCTCAAATGTATCATGGGCAATAATAGTACTAAAATAAAATTTTGTATATTAGGTTATTAAGGTCAATAAATCATTTATTTATTATTTATTTTATAATAAATAACTGCATTTGCTATTTGCCGTTATTATTCCGTTATAATTTTCTTCCTCCCTTTAATCGGGCGGGATGCATAAAGCCTTGTTCCCACGTCAAAAAGGCATAACTAACTACCCACTAAATTCTCTCGAGCAACCGCCTTGTGCAAAAACTCCAGCGTTTCAATTTTTAAAAATCAGTCTGTCTATCAAGACACCTTTTCTCAGGAACATGAGGTATCTCGATCCCTGTGATAGACGAACTATTTACACACCTCCAAATTCTTAATTCTCATTGGGCGAGTTCGACTCGCACTTGACCTTTCTTTGTATATTATTAACCCCCAACGCAAAGAGAGGGGTGTTATAAGTTATAAGTTTAACGTGTGTATCTGTTTGTCTAGCTCTACTCCTCAAACGGATTGTCTAGCTCCCAAACGGATTTGCCGATTTGAATGCGGTTTTTCTTGTGTCATAGATAATTTTATCCCGAGCGTTCTTAGCCATGTTTCATGAAAATCTGTTGAGCCGTTTCTGAGATATTGGATTTTGAAATGAAAATATCGGGGCTTGTACAACTTTTCTAAGTTGTAGTTACAATCAATTTATTTTCTAAAGTATATACAAGATGATGACTAACATTAACTAAATTAAATTAAAACCAAATTAAATCTAAAAAAGGCCCTCGAGGCATTGTACCGAGGATGCTGGCGGCATTTCCTCGCTGAATTGCAATGCTGATGCGTTGCGCGAGAAAGCCGCCAGCTCTTCGGTCACCACTTACATCAACCAGGGGACCGATTTTTGACTTTCGAGCGCTCGACTCTTTAACTCGAAAACTGACAAAAATTATGAAATGCTATTTTTATATAGCGTTAGAAAATTTAAAAACGAGCGGTTCTTCCCACTGGTATTCAATTCTATTGGTAGAACGAAGTGCCGGCCATTTTGACACTACAAACTTATTTACTTTTATTTAATTTTAGAGCGTTCAAAAGTCAAAAATCGGTCCCCGCACGTTTCGCGATTTCCGCAAATAACTTGCGCACGGGGACCCGGTCTCGACGCCATATGGTACAAAAGTTGTACTCTCTGCTGAGGCCTCTATAGTTGTAGTTATGTATCTGGATGGACTCATTAAACAATTTGGTTGCAGGTTTCCAGCTAACGCATTCGCTGGGCGGCGGCACTGGGTCCGGTATGGGGACACTCCTACTGAGCAAGATACGGGAAGAGTTCCCTGACCGCATCATGAGCACATTCAGCGTCGTGCCTTCGCCCAAAGTAAGTCTTGTTGATGTGCTTTTGTTTAACAAAACAGGGAGATTTCGTTTAAGGCGCCGTAGGTTCAGCAAAGTTAAGCGAACAGTGTTTTTGAAACAATATAATGCGTCTGTTTATAATAATATGGTTTAAAAAAAATACGAATAGTAATCTTGAGGCTTTTCTGCAGGGAAATCAGTGTTTAGAAACATGATTAAGCATTTTTCGCTCGATAGAAAAAAATCACGAACATAGGTCTAAAAGGGTCTAAAATACACTTAAAATATTTGTTACAAATTACGAACAAAAGCTAAAAATATTAAAATGGCTTCTAAAAATCGGCAATATCATGTTTGAGGGAAATCAGTGTTTATTTTTTTATTTATTTAAACGGCCAAAAAATTAAAAAAAACATGATTTTCGCGCTTCCGAGCACGCACTTCCATCTCGCTCACGCTTATGCTCAGTGAGAGGGAGAGAAGACCATGAACCTACGGCGCCTTAAGAGTCCGCAGTAAGCTCGACTCTCTCATACAAATGTAGTTACGCTCTCATTTTAAAACTACGTGTTGGATTGTAACGAAACTTTGCATGTACATGAGATCCAGATCTGTAATTAGTTTATGTAGCTTCAGATACCGTAGTAAAAAAGATACAGCGAAATTAAGTTTTACATACAAAACTTGTTTTTGCTATATTTCGTTTGTTTTATAAACTGGAACCATATAAACTAATTACAGACATAAATATACCTCATGTTCATGTCATTGTATATGCAAAGTTTCTTCATAAGCCAACACGTAGTTTTAAAATGAGTACGAAATTCCGTTTGTGTGGGAAGGTGAAATTCGGCCGAGCAGTAATCTTTGCAGCAGCTAGCAGCTCGCGACTGACAATAGTCAGTTTTTTTTTATTTTCATTTCGGGAGACAACGTTTTCGACTAGGTAACTAAATCTTAACAAATCATTGATTATGATGTCGATCGCTTCAGCATAACATATTCTAGATTTAAAGGTTTCGCTTCAAAAAAAAGGGTTGAGGTGCCTGATAAGTTTGAATGTATTGTAAATGATGATAAGGAAAACCCATAAACCTAGTATTTCATTGTGTCAAGAACGTACTAAAAACATTGCGATTGAAAACTATTGAGAAGTGGAAAAACCTTTCTCTTTTTGTATGGACGAGTACGTACAATCGCCATCAGATATATCGGAGCTGCTAAAGTGCTCACAAATATCTGAACATGTTTCATTGTCGAAGCATTGGAGACTTGTTCAGATATTTGTGAGCACTTTGGCCGCTCCGATATATCTGGTGACTGTAGTATGCCAAATGCATTCTTCCCTTTTAAGGATGTCACCAAACGATCTCTACTTTAAGTAGAATGGAGCACGGCAAAACAGGTTCGCCAAAGTGAAAGCCGTTGCTTTTAAAAATATTCGATGCTACCTTTTATGGTCTGACCTGGATACCCTCTCCATGATTTGCTCCAACTCTACATGATTTTCTGTTTTCTTATTAATTGTTCCCTACTTTAGTAAAAACTGTTATTTAGTAGTAAGCTGAAAACAAACTACGTTTAGTTTTATTTTTAACATGGAGTTACCACCTGTATGAAAGAGCGTTTCCTCCTAATACAAGTGTTTAACTTAAAAGGGGGAAACGAACACTACATGTAAAAACGGTGTTGAAAATAAATAATTTTGATTTTTTTGAACTTTGGAACGCACAGAACTTCAATCATTGATTACTGACTCTATAAAGGACGAAGAAGACGATAAAAAGTACATATATAAAATAAAGCAACTTTTACTAACTAAATCCTATTACACGCTAAATGAATATTTGGAAGATAAATTATAAACGTTCAGTAAGTCCTCCTCTCCCTGAAATTGCAGTGCCCAACAGGGTTCACAATGATCTGTAGCTTTAAGTTAACACCTGTGACTTTTGTGATATTGCAATAAATGATTGAGTATTGAGTATTGACAGTTGCAGTAGTTTTGAGGCCGTCACAGATTGCTTGGAAACTTCGCTTTTTCGTGATTTAATAATGTGGTGTCACAGGACAGGCTTAGCCTAGTGCCACTGCTTTTTTGTATGGGCATAATATGTGAATGTATCTACTAATGTAACGACGAAACCCAAATTGGGGTTACTAAATAAAGTCAGTCATGTGTGTTAAATGTAAAATGATAGTTATTACCGCAGAGACAAGTGCTCACACAAACAACTTAGGACATAGATTTAATAGAATCATCATTCGCTTGTCCTTATCCCATTTACTTGGGGTCGGCGCAGCATGTTTTTTTTTCCATACCTCTATCGCCCGTCAACTCATCACACACATCTTTCCTGTTCATATCGTCTCTCACGCAGTCCATCCACCTTTTCCTTGGTCTACCTCTTCTCTTACATCCCTCCACATTCATACTTAATGCCCTTCTAGTAACATGACTATCATCCCTCCGCATAACATGTCCATACCACCGTAAACGATTTGCTCTCAGCTTTTCAGTTATCCGTGCTACTGTCAGGCTTCCTCTTATATACTCATTCCTTATACGATCCAATCTCATCACGCGGGAATAAATTAATTTTATTCTGTAAGAAGCCCGTAATGGCATTTTTAGTCCGGTTCCCAATAATCAATCCACCTATAGTTTTCCTTACCAACAGTTACATTTTGACACATTCTCTACGGGTAATCTGTCAAAATGTAACTGCTGGTAAGGAAAACTATCCGTGGATTGATTATGGATTCGCATACATTTCATTTTAAAGACCCTTCTTTGAAAAAAAACCGGCCAAGTGCGAGTCGGACTCGCGCACCGAGGGTTCCGTACAAACCATAACAAGCAAAAGTTGTAGTATGTTTATTACTAAATGATAAATGAAAATGGAATCCGTAACATTACAATGTGCGAAGCTGGGGGAGCATAAATTTAAACAAGGTCTCTTTATCAATTTAGTAATCCTAAAAAAAAATAAAAAATTAAGAACCACATCATTTATCTCTCACTTATAATAAATCTCTAAATTAAAATAAGAATCAGCCAGTATCAAACTAACCATTTTTGTGTCCCGAATGATCTCGGCTTCCCGTGAACGGAAATACTTTAAACTTTTTTTACAAGTACATTACTATTCTAGCTAGGACTTAGGATAGTTTTTATCCGACTGCGATGGTTAATACATTTTCGGAAACATTTGAATCTCATTAAATTATTCATTTCTTCTGCTTGAAATCGTAGCCGCCATATCTGTCAACTGTCAGTGGCGTCAAAATGGCGGCCTTGCCTTAACTATCCAACAGTACCTAATAATTTCGATCCGGTGTTGTGATAGACCTTCACAATACGCATATTAAATTCTAAAGCATAAAAAAATAATCGATTCCGATATGGAAACTTATATGCGCTAAATTCGTATTGAGGCGTAATTTCAACAAATGGTTCAACAAATTTCAACAAAATAACGTCAAACGTCAAAAGTCTGACCGACTTCCTTTTTTTTATGGCATGGAATATTTAGCACTGTCATCGGCTCATCGCGTTCAGCCATGAAGTTTATTTGAGTTTCTGCAAGATTACACGCGGAGTATTTTGTCACGATACGATACTGCACGGCTATCACAAGACGGCGCGCGAGCTCTCTCGATTTTTCTCGCACTATACGTCTCTTTCTAAGTTGTCTAATAAGAGAGTGACGGATAGTTCGAGAAAAATCGAGAGAGCTTGCGCGCCGTCTTGTGATAGCAATGCTGATTTGTCAGTATTTATATTTATCAGCAATAAACGTATGTATTCAATCAGTACAGAACGGGCCTTTTATAAACATTAATTATCAACCGCGTTTGTATTAAGGCGGTATTATAACTTCGTACTACGCGCCTTCAAGTTGACATGCAGCCAATATAGAGACACAGAAATTGGCCAACATACAGGAAAATACTTTTATAATGAAGCACAACACACATTTAATTAAGTTGGCAATAGCGGGAACATACATAAGATTTGGCAGAATGTGATCTGAAACATTGCAATAAGTATGAAAAATAATAATATCGGAGTGACTCAAGATCATTTCGGCCATCACGTTTTTATTTATTTAATATTAAGTGTTAAAAATATGTACAGAAGAAGATCAATAAACATTTAATGCTGCAGCCTGTGTCCTACCTGTTGGATCTATTGTCACAAACATCTACTAAACTTTTCCCCCGGTATTCATAAAATTTAAAATACCTATGTTAAATAAAACGAGTTTTGTCCTTTTCCTACTAATTTAAAAATCAGAGTGACAGTTAAAGACGAACGAATCTTAAAGGCATTTCAACTAAAATGGGTTTATTCCACGTTTTACTTGATAGGCTAAATGAGAACTGCATGTGTCCTATGTCCAATTGAAGAAATGCGTTAACTCCCACCACATTACCATGCAAACGAAGTCACAGGTACAGCTAGTTTTATAATAAAACTGAAATACCTGAAATACCTACACTAGATTTGCAGCAGCCTGGCAAAACTTCTTTTATCAAAGTGGTTTATTTACAAAGTTTTTAGTCACTATCTTTTTATAAATCCGGTTCAAAATACTAATTAACTGTTAAATTTGAAAAAAATTAACCAGACCTGTAAAATGTTGAATGAAAAAGGTATGAATAGTACCACATTGAAAATTGAAGTTTGAAAAAACGTTATCTATAGTTGTACTATTTCGTGTAGTGCTAGTGCTTATTAACGGAAACATGTTTAGGGATGAAAAATATGTGGAAATTCCATTTTGGGGATTCATTCTAAAATCGATATTGAAGTCTCTCACAACAATCAAACGGGAACACGGGGTATAGCCCCTTTGGGGTTGCTGCCGTATATTGTTGTATTTATGCATTCAATTGCAACATTAATTTGACATTGTGGTGACCTATATTATATATATAGACACAGTTATCACTCTGCCTGACATCAAACATTTCAAAATGCAAGCATTCACAATGGCCGTTTGCAGCACCTGGGTTATTAAAAAAAAAAATATCTTGTACATGATGCATCTGGGATGGCATCCTTTAGATTGCGACGTACATAAGCGATAGATCCCCAACCTGGATTTGCTTTAGATATAGCTGGACTTTCTACTCTGCACACCTCATAAAAACCATCAAGTTTAAAAGTGTCTCTACTACATCCCAGTTTTAAATTATGCGACTTATATGATTGCTATTTCTTATGATTGCGTGGACATAAAAGTTTCGTTTTGCTACAGCTGAAAGACCTGAGTATTTGATATGAATTTCAATTAAATACCTCTACGCGTTTACGAGGAAAAAGGTAGTAAGTTTAAAATTTATAAAAATATATTTGTATGATTTTACTATAAATGTCTACTTTTCGTAATTTTTCCATTGTCTGTGCTATATGAAGTTTCTTCGTGCCAAGTTTCAAGTTTCTGTGTTAACGGGAAGTACCCTTTAGGTTTTGAGTTTCTTGCGAGTACCCAATTTCAAAATATGCGACTTAATTTGCTATTTCTTTTAATTGCGTTGACATAAAAGTTTGGGTTTGCTACATCTGAAAGGTCCTATAGACATGACTTATTTGACATGAATTTCAATTTAAAATCTCAACACGTTTACGAGGAAAAAGGAATAAGTTAAAAAATTTTAAAATCATTTTATTGTATGATTTTACTAAAAATGTCTACTTTTCTTAATTTTTCCATTGTCTGTGCTATATGAAGTTTCTTCGTGCCAAGTTTCAAGTTTCTGTGTTAACGGGAAGTACCCTTTAGGTTTTGAGTTTCTTGCGAGTACCCAATTTCAAAATATGCGACTTAATTTGCTATTTCTTTTAATTGCGTTGACATAAAAGTTTGGGTTTGCTACATCTGAAAGGTCCTATAGACATGACTTATTTGACATGAATTTCAATTTAAAATCTCAACACGTTTACGTGGAAAAAGGAATAAGTTAAAAAATTTTAAAATCATTTTTTTGTATGATTTTACTAAAAATGTCTACTTTTCTTAATTTTTCCTTTGTCTGTGCTATATGAAGTTGCTTCGTGCCAAATTTCAAGTTTCTGAGTTCACGGGAAGTACCCTTCCCCTTGGACTTTGAAATGAAAATGTCGGGGGTTTTTCAACTTTTCTAAGTCCTTTTACACCATAAATACCTCTCCAGGTGAGCGAGGTGGTGCTAGAGCCGTACAACGCAACGCTCTCCGTGCACCAGCTGGTCGAGAACACCGACATGACGTTCTGCATCGACAACGAGGCCCTCTACAACATCTGCTTCAGGACCCTGAGGCTGGCCAGCCCTAGCTACGGAGACCTGAACCATCTCATCTCGGTGAGTCACGGAATGACTTCCCGCCTATTTAGACAAACTTTCTTGCAAGCTGTCTCTACAACATCGCTGGCCAGCCCTAGCTACGGAGACCTCAACCATCTCATCTCGGTGAGTCACGGAATGACTTCCCAGCTATTTAGACAAACTATCTTACAAGCTGGCTCTACAACATCTGCTTCCGAACCCTGAGGCTGGCCAGCCCTAGCTACGGATACCTCAACCATCTCATCTCGGTGAGTCACGGAATGACTTCCCAGCTATTTAGACAAACTATCTTACACGCTGGCTCTACAACATCTGCTTCCGAACCCTGAGGCTGGCCAGCCCTAGCTACGGAGACCTCAACCATCTCATCTCGGTGAGTCACGGAATGACTTCCCAGCTATTTAGACAAACTTTCTTACAAGCTGTCTCTACAACATCTGCTTCAGGATCCTGAGGCTGGCCAGCCCTAGCTACGGAGACCTGGACCATCTCATCTCGGTGAGTCACGGAATGACTTCTCGCCTATTTAGACAAACTTTCTTGCAAGCTGTCTCTACAACATCTGCTTCCGAACCCTGAGGCTGGCCAGCCCTAGCTACGGATACCTCAACCATCTCATCTTGGTGAGTCACGGAATGACTTCCCAGCTATTTAGACAAACTATCTTACAAGCTGTCTCTACAACATCTGCTTCAGAACCCTGAGGCTGGCCAGCCCTAGCTACGGAGACTTGAACCACCTCATCTCGGTGAGTCACAGCGTTATTATAATAGAATGAGTTTATTTTGGAACAACAACAGGAAGAGTCCGCAGTAAGCTCGACTCTCCATACAAACGTAGTTACGCTCTCATTTTGAAACTACGTGTTGGATTGTAAAGAAACTTTGCATGTATGTATAATAAGTACATGAGGTATATCCAGGTCTGTAATTAGTTTATGTAGCTTCAGATACCATAGTAAATAAAATACAGCGAATTTAAGTTTTTTATACAAAACTTGTTTTTGATGTATTTCGTTTGTTTTATTAACTGGTATCACATAAACTAATTACAGATATACATAGATAAACCTCATGTCATTGTATATGCAAAGTTTCGTCACAATCCAACACGTAGTTTTGAAATGAGAGCGAAACTCCTTTTGATGGGTGAAATTCGGCCGAGCTTACCGCGGACTCTTAAACCAATCAGATCACACACAAGCTCATAACTCCCTAGAGGCTTTAGGCCATTGTACTGGACAGGCATGGAATAGCACCGTTTACGAGCAAGTGTCATGAAAATAAATAAATCCATTCTGTTTCAGTTGACGATGTCGGGCGTGACCACGTGTCTCCGCTTCCCTGGTCAGCTGAACGCTGATCTGCGGAAGTTGGCCGTCAACATGGTGCCATTCCCCCGTCTTCACTTCTTCATGCCTGGTGGGTTTTCTATTTCGTCTACGGGCCTGGCAACACTCAACAACCCTAGCCTTTTATGTCAACATCCATCTATACTAATATTATAAACTAGCTTCTGCCCGCGACTCCGTCCGCGTGGAACTCGTTTAAATCGCAGCGCCATATAAACTTTCACCCCCTATTTCACCCCCTTAGGGAATGATTTCGGGAATAAAAACTACCCTATGTCCTTCCCCGGGACTCAAACTATCTTTATTATAAATTTCACCTAAATCGGTTCAGCGGTTTATTTATTTTATTTTTTATTTATTTATTTAAGGATCACCAACAGTTAATACATCAATATGCTAAAAAACTAACCTAGTACAAAAATCACTGTAAGATGCTTAGCCAATTACAGGTGACCACGGCTCACACACATTTTTAACAAAGACCAAAAAAGAGCAATAGTACAAAAAAAACCACAACAAATGAATGACATAAAATAAAAATAATAAACAAACAGGATGGTATGGTTTAAGCGTGAAGAGGTAACAGACAGATAGACAGACACACTTTTGCATTTATAATATTAGTATGGATGCGAAAGTGTGTCTGTCTGTCTGTCTGTTACCTCTTCACTCTTAAACTGCTGAACCAATTGGGATGAAATTTGGTAAAGAGATATTTTGAGTCCTGGGCAAGGACATAGGATAGTTTTTGACCGGAAATCATCCCCTAATGAGGTGAAATGGGGATGAAAATTTGTAAGCAGCTACGATATAACGGAGTTCCACGCGGATGGAGTCGCGGGAAGAAGCTAGTATGCTATATGTTTTCACGTCCTAATTAGGATACTTTCAGGATTCTTGCTCGCTAAATGCGATTACACTTCCTGAATCAGCTTCCTAATCTTGTAGTACCAGAATAGAACCGATGGCCGTTGGGACGGAAAGGTTCTCGAGTGGCGACCACGTACCGGAAGGCGCAGCGTGGGTAGGCCCCCGACAAGGTGGACTGATGACCTGGTAAAGGTCGCAAGAGTCCGCTGTATGCGGGTGGCGCAGGACCGGTCATTGTGGCACTCTTTGGGGGAGGCCTATGTCCAGCAGTGGACGTCTTTCGGCTGATATGATGATGATGATTATTGCCATAACATGAGAACTATTGTATACATAGATCATAGTACCGTACCCTACCGGCGTATTCTTATCATTTTTGACGTGCAAATTTTGTTATTAAGTTTAACGTGTGTCTGTGATATTGTAGCTCCCAAACGGATGAACCGATTTTCGTTTAGTTTTTTTTGTGTCATAGATTATATTATCCAGAGTGTTTTTAGCCATGTTTCATGTCAAATCTGTTCAGCCGTTTTTGAGCAATTGGAGTTTGAAATGAAAATGTCGAGGGTTTCTCAACTTTTCTAAGTTGTAATTATATTAATGAAGTCTGAATATGAGTAGGTTTTCTTAGATGAATAGCAATTTAACAATATCGTTCAAACAACTCTTGTAAAGCATCCATACTAATGGGAAAGTGTATGTGTTTGTTTGTTTGTCCGTCTTTCACGGCAAAACGGAGCGACGAATTGACGTGATTTTTTAAGTGGAGATAGTTGAAGGGATGGAGAGTGACAGAGGATAGTTTTATCCCCGAAATCATCCCCTAAGGGGGTGAAATGGGGGGTAAAAGTTTGTGGGAGCTGCGATATAAACAAGTTCCACGCGGACGGGGTCGCGGGCAGAAACTAGTACCTAATATTTCTATTTCAGGTTTCGCGCCACTGACTGCCAAGAACTCCTTCGACTACCGTTCTCAAAATGTGGCAGAGCTCATGAGCCAGGTAAACTAAAACTATATTTAGTAAAAAACACACTTTCGAAAAAAAACATAGCAGTCTAAGTAGCGCAAAATGGCCCCACAGAATGGGTGCCATTGCCATTATGCGGGGTGTCAAAACAGACGACCGCTTTAGCCCAGTTGGTAGTGACCCTGCCTACGAAGCAAGAGGTCCTAGGTTCGAATCCCAGTAAGGGCATTTATTTGTGTGATGGGCACGAATATTTGTTCCTGAGCCATGGATGTTTTCTATGTATTTGGGTGAGGACCAAATTCTTGGCCAGTAGTTAGCGTCGTTAATTGGTAGAAGTTAAAAAGTTCCGTTGTGACACGAAAATCAACCATAGTAAATGTATGGCTAATTTTCGTGTCACAAGTAACAACGGAACTTTTTAACTACTCTCAAATAATTAGGCTAACTACTGACCAAGAATTTGGTCTTCACCCATTTAAGTATTTATTTGTCTATATAAGTATGTTTATCCTCGTCAGTACCCATAGTGTACAAGCTTTGCTTAGTTTGGGACTAGGTCGACTTGTGTAAGATTGTCCCCTAATATTTATTTATTTTTATTTATAACGATGCCAGGCAGTTTAGTTCGGACATGCGCATACCGGGTTTAGACACGTGTTTAGTTAGAAATTTGTGCTCGCATTCTATCCCAGATTGAGATAACTATGCACATTTCAGCTTGTTAGAAGTACGTATACATTCATATATTGCTCGTCTAATAGTACAAGGATAGGCTACTGTATTGTTATTGATAAAAAAAGCTGTTTATTGCACTTCTAAAAGACTTAATTCTATGTTACATCTATAGTTGCAATCTTTTACATTTAAGAGTCCGCAGTAAGCTCGATTCTGCATACAAACGTAGTTACGCTCTCATTTTAAAACTACGTGTTGGATTGTAACGAAACTTTGCATGTTCAATGAATTGAGGTATATCTATGTCTGTAATTAGTTTATGTAGCTTCAGATACCATACAAAAAAAATACTGCGAATTTAAGATTTTCATACAAAACTAGTTTTTGCTGTATTTAGTTTGTTTTATAAATTGGAACCGTATAAACTAATTACAGACATAGATATGCCTCATGTCATTGTACATGCAAAGTTTCGTCAGAATCCAACACGTGGTTTTAAAATGAGAGCGTAACTTCGTTTGTATGGGAAGGTGAAATTCGGCCGAGCTTACTGCGGCCTCTTAAGATTTTATAAAGAATAATACTGCTATGTTGTATAATAATGAAATATGTTGTAAAGTATAAGGTAAGCGTCCGAGTGCTGGACGCTTTATGTGGGAAACTATAGAAAAAGAAAAGGTAAACGTTCGAGTGCTCGACTCTGTACTAGTATATGGCATGGGCACTCTATATCAAAGCAATATGGGTTAAATTCGAACTAAGAGGATTTTTCTTCATTTGAATTTAAGCCATGTCACTTTGACATAGAGTGCCCATGTCGTATCTAGCCTGCGAGCAGGCATGCGAATCAATAAATAATATATTTAATGTCACAACTACATACATTATAAGAAATCAAATGGCAAATGTTATGAATTATTAGGAATAGTACAAAAATAAGTAAAATAATCGAATAATTCAAGTACAGTTTACAGTTACAGTACAGTTTACAGTTACAGTAGTTAACAGTTACAGTACAGTTTACAGTTCAGTTTACTGTTACAGTACAGTTTACAGTTACAGTAGTTTACAGTTACAGTACAGTTTACAGTTACAGTACAGTTTACAGTTACAGTAGTTTACAGTTACAGTACAGTTTACAATTACAGTACAGTTTACAGTTACAGTAGTTTACAGTTACAGTTACAGTAGTTCCGCTACTCCCCGCAAGATGGCGCTGACCCGGTCTCGTTTCTCGTTGTCAGATGTTCAACCCGGGCAACATGATGACGGCGTGCGACCCGCGCAACGGGCGCTACCTGACCGTGGCCACCATGTTCCGCGGCCGCATGAGCATGCGGGAGGTGGACAACCAGGTGCAGGCCATACAGAATAAGAACTCGAGGTAATGCGCCGGCAAACGGCGGTCGTGGGTTCCAGTCCCGGCTCGTACCAATTAGTATATAGGAATATTTACCGTTGACTTTTCGGTGAAGGAACAACATCGTGAGGAAACTGCATACGTCTGCGGTGTGTGTGAAGTCCTCAATCCGCACTGGGACAGCGTGGGGACTAGTACGCGTTCCCTCTCGGATGAGAGGAGGCCCGTGCCCAACAGTGGGACGTATATAGGCTGATTGATTATTATCATTAATAATTATGACTATTATGAGAATGAATGCCCCTGGAGTGCGATTTTTGAATCTCACTGGTGATATCAAAGTCACCGGTGACTAAAATTATCACCGATGACTTTTATGTCGCCATTTTCCTAAACCCGTACTTTTGAAAGTCACACGTTGTTTACCAACATGCAGAAATTTTACAATGTCAGTCAGAGACAATCTTCCCGTTACGTTCCTTTTTACGCAGATGTTGTCCTTGATACCGGTTTTTATTTTCTCATACTATAACTTAAAACAGATTCAAACGTAAAACGTAGCGTATGTGTCAGTGTCATGTAACCGAAAATTAAAGTTTTGATTAATTCTTGGCAGATGTCACATACGTCAACTGTCAAAAACAATCGCATGGTGATTTCAATTACGAGTGGGTAGGGGCACTCGTAAATCGATATCAGAGGTATGGCAAATGTAAGTCACCGATGAGTTTCAAAAATACGAATTAGTCACTTGGTGAGATTCAAAAATCGATCGCCTGGTGGCCGGTTCGAATCCGGCTCGGAGCATTGAATTTTAATTTTTTTCCCTTAATTTAAATTTATAATTTCGTTTTAAGCGTTTTACTGCTTAATACAAAACTAATTTAGTATGGGGTGGCGCATCATTACTGACGATTTATCAATATGATTTGAGACGTTGGTTCACTTAAGAAGCCTAAGTCTTCTGGTAGATGTCGCTACACGCCTCCCTAAGGGGTAGGAGGGTAAGGCCGTTGAGATTGTCACTTATAACACAAAAATAACAGTCACTTTTGTGATACCATAACACAAATGCAACACAAAAGTAACACATTTTTTTGTAAAGATTGTTTCATACTAGTATTAAAATACAAGGTAAGGAAAAAAATCTTTTTTTACGTATTTTAATATATTTATAATGACAACATTTTAGATACGTGATCGATCGGTACTTGACTAAATCAGTATTTTTATGATGATCTGCCTTTTTATACAGAAAAGATAATTACCTTTTCTTCCGGCGGCGATCTTCTAACATACCGCCAAATATTGACATTTGAACCCAAATATCTCGGTAAATATCGATCTGAGAGAAAAATTTTAAAGAATAAAACATGCTTATTTTTACGTATTTTTTACAATAAGAAAAGAAAATTTAAAATACTTATAAAAGAAATTCAAGTCCAAAAACCGGCCACCTTTTTATTATACCCCAACCGTCGCATGCCGCGCGTGTCAGTCGCAGGCGATCGATCGCGCGCGGCTGCGATAGCCGCGATTCACGGAATTACACCTTAAGACCTAATTAAAGTTTGATCGAATGCGGCATCACTGGTGTACCTACATCGTCCGGTGATAACCTAGACTATCTAATAAGAAGTAATAGGTAAGTACATGAAAACTCGACCTATACTACGTTAACACACTTGATATTTGTTTCTTTCTGCAAATGCAGTAAATAATGAGTTTTGGTTGTCACCCGACGACCATTACTGCAAGAGTAATACGTTTAGCTAGACTATTCAAATTTAAGTAACAATTCGAATTAATCTTACGATAATAATAAAATGTTTTTCTTTACTATTACATTATTCTCAATCTGCATGACTCTTTACACTTGTTTTGTGTTACTGAACACAAAATTTGTGATATGGTTAACACAAAAGTAACACAAAAGCGCCATATATATAACACAAAAGCAGTTTTTTACAAACCTTTTAGGTTATAAAACCAAATTCAGTTAAACTAGACGCAATTGTACATGTTTCATGTAAGCTTTAAACATAAATGAAAACAACCATACTAAAGTGAACTTCTGAAACGCTTACTTACTAGAGATATACATAAACACAAATTTTGACGAAAATATGCCACTCACCTTAAACGGTTCTCATAGACAAACTAAAAATGACAGTTTCTTTTTTAAAATATTAATTGAGACCTAAAGGTGTTGCCGTGCCAAAATACGTATTTCCCCAGTTTTCTGTTAATATTTAGGGGTAATTATGCATAACACAAAATTTTGTGTCACGAAAGCCAAAACTCTGCCCACTAATCTAAAGATCTATAAAATACGCAAATCAAAGTATTTAAACACTGTTCTTGTACTAACAGAAAGTACTGTGTCTAATCTTTCAAACATATTTAAACGTTTTTTTGTAAATGTTCAAATATGAAAATAATTCATAGTTTAAAAGTACTCGGAAAAAAGCGACACGCCATTTTCAACCAAAATTAGGGGGGTTTGGTGAACATAAATGCAAGTATTTTATAGAAACAACCACTTTTATTCACTGGGCGAAATGGGGAAACAAGCTCAATAATTGCTTTATAGAATGAACTAACAATAACGGCGGTAGTGCTTACACATGTGGAGAAAACGAACTGGAAAGTTTTGTTCAGACCAAAACTAACAATGTCGGCGGCCTTACCCAGGAAGGAACTGATTGAAAGATTTAGTGGCCGAGACATAATGTTTCGATAGCTCAGTTGGTTAGTAGCGACGGGCCATGAATGCCAGTTCGAATCCGAGATTTTAATTAACTTGCAATGTATGTAGGTGGCCATGGGAATTCAGTACTTAACCGACGTAACCCCGTTGAGTTTGGGCTCGTTAGAATCGTCTCCTTGAGTAGTTGATGATGGTATACAGAAGTACAGTAGGCAAAAAACTTTTTTTACAAAAAAAATTAACAGTTTTTTATTTTTTTAAGCTACTTCGTGGAATGGATCCCCAACAACTTGAAGGTGTCGGTCTGCGACGTGCCCCCGCGGGGCCTCAAGATGTCCGCCACGTTCATCGGCAACTCCACCGCCATACAGGAGATCTTTAAGCGCATCTCGGAGCAGTTCACCGCCATGTTCCGACGCAAGGTGAGGCCTTAGGCAAAATATACCGTTTATAGAAAGGTAAGGGCCTTAGGAAAAATATACCATTTATAGAAAGGTGAACCCTTAAGTAAAATATATCATTTATAGAAAGGTGAGGCCTTAGACGAAATATTACATTTATAGAAAGGTGAGGCCTTAGACAAAATATTCCATTTATAGAAAGGTGAGGCCTTAGACAAAATATTCCATCCATAGAAAGGTGAGGCCTTAGACAAAATATTCCATTTATAGAAAGGTGAGGCCTTAGACAAAATATTCCATTTATAGGAAGGTGAGACCTTAGACAAAATATTCCATTTATAGAAAGGTGAGGCCTTAGACGAAATATTACATTTATAGAAAGGTGAGGCCTTAGACAAAATATTCCATTTATAGAAAGGTGAGGCCTTAGACAAAATATTCCATCCATAGAAAGGTGAGGCCTTAGACAAAATATTCCATTTATAGAAAGGTGAGGCCTTAGACAAAATATTCCATTTATAGGAAGGTGGGACCTTAGACAAAATATTCCATTTATAGAAAGGTGAGGCCTTAGACGAAATATTACATTTATAGAAGGGTGAGGCCTTAGGCAAAATATTACATTTATAAAAAGGTGAGGGCTTTCCAAGATCTGGGAATCGTTTTTTGAATCTCACCAAGTGACTAATTCTCACCGATGTGAGTGATTTCCGAAAGTTCGTATTTTTGAAACTCATCGGTGAGTTACATTACACTCGTAATTGAAATCACCATGCGATTGTTTTTGACAGTTGACGTATGTGACATCACCCAAAAAATTTACTGAACTTTAATGTTCGTTTACATGACACTGACACATACGCTACGTTTTACGTTTGAATCTGTTTTAAGTTATAGTATGAGAAAATAAAAACCGGTATCAAGGACAACATCTGCGTAAAAAGGAACTTAACGGGAAGATTGTCTCTGACTGACATTGTAAAATTTCTGTATGTTGGTAAACAGCGTGTGACTTTCAAAAATACGGCTTTTGGAAAATGGTGACAAAAGTCATCGGTGATAATTTTAGTCACCGGTGACTTTGATATCACCAGTGAGATTCAAAAATCGCACTCCTGCTGGTGTGCTGGAGTCAAAAATACGAACTTTCGGAAATCACTCACACCGGTGAGAATTAGTCACTTGGTGAGATTCAAAAATCGATCCCCGTTCTTAGGAACCATGTCATCGATTGTAATAATAAGAAAACTGTGTACTGTGTTTTTGACAAAGGCTGCGTTGTGGATTTCTATTGTAATTTCAAATGCAATGTTTAAATTATGTAGCGCATGTATCACTTGTGTTTTTGCAAATAAAAAGAAAAACTGCATTCATACATTTAAAAACAACATGTACTCAGCTTGGGAATCGAACCCGGACATTTTGAAAAAAAAATCTAAAACTATTTATATTTAGATCGCTTGTGGAGGTCTTAAGCAGAAAATTTTACTACGAAACATGAGGTCTAAAATTAATAAAATGCATTGTTTTCATAGTCTTTAATTCTTTACGCAAGGTGCGTGTGACCGTGTTGAATATTGTATTGAAAAAATGGTGATAATTTCGAAAACTTAAGTACGAAAATAAACAAGCCGTGTACTGGTTTTTTTGCAGTGCAACAGTCTTTGCACCTGTGTGTGTGCGACTGCGATGGAAACTTTATTATTATACTCCAGGCAAAATACGGTTTTGAAAAACATTAATTTATAATAGCCTTTTTTTTTTTGATTTCATTATAAAATGCTATACTAAGATGCTTTATTCAAGAATCCGGCAAACTTTCCACCCGGAAGTAATTAAGTAGATTTATATAAATCATGCGTGGTCTTTTTCTGTATGATTTATCTTGAATATTATAAAGCAAATGTAAATGAACCAAAATAAAGACAAAAATATTTATTGATATTTTTTCTGACTTTTCTGTACCTACTTAATTTATTATTTTTTTGATGTCTGAAATTTTGTCGGATTCTGTCGCTGGGTGACTATTTAATTAATAATAAATCCATTACACAGAAAAAATAAGCAATTATAAATTATTTCCAAAATTGTCATTTTTTCCATACAAGTTGTCAGTTCATTGCCTGGACTATTATAGCTGTCTCTCTTCCCCAGGCCTTCCTCCACTGGTACACCGGCGAGGGTATGGACGAGATGGAGTTCACGGAGGCCGAGAGCAACATGAACGACCTGGTCTCCGAGTATCAACAGTACCAGGTGACTACGCGACCCCACATGACCACTTATCTAGATACGAGTATATCCGTAGGGATGGTGACAAGCACAGATATAGATATACACTAGATAACTTAAACGCCTCAATCTGTATAAATAACCGACCGTGGTACTTATTTCTACCTACTGTGACGTCACACGAATTAGTGAATCTGTGATCTGAATTGCCCGTTGTCCACGCAAAATCGATTCTGCAATCTGCAATAAGGCATTTTCTTAATATTCACGGACAACCGGCTATCACAACAGACGCGCGCGGAATGCCAGTATAAGTATCGTGTTCTTACACTTAACCTAGATAGTGGGTTCAAGCCTCGGTCGCGCCATTAAATGAATTGAGACAAATTAAATTATGTCTTGTGTCTGTCCGGAAGGCGCGGCGTGGGTAGGCCCCCCACAAGGCGGACTGATGACCTGGTAAAGGTCGCGGGAGTGCGCTGGATGCGGGTGGCGCGGGACCGGTCACTTTGGCACTCTTTGGGGGCCGTCCACTGCTGGACATATGCAGTGGACGTCTTTCGGCTGATATGATGATGATGAAATGATGTCTTAAAAATGCAAAAAGGCGACTAAAATGTGGGTAAGATCCTTATCAAACACAGATGAAAGGTATTCACGGACAACCGGCTGCCACAACAGCCGCGCGCGGAATGTCAGGCGGAGTGCCAACTCGGAGACCGAATTCGGACACGCGGAGTACATGCAATTGCGTGATCTATGTATATCTATATCTGTGGTGACAACAAATAAAATAACCAATAATGTTGAAAGCTACGGTTTCAGTAAAAAATCCCAGGGTGATTGGCCCAACGTATTACGAGCGTCTACCCGCCAATTTGCTGAACTGAACCATCTGACGAATCATTAAAACGTCAGCTTTCGCGTATAATATTAGTATGACATTTTTTTTTCAGGAAGCGAACGTGGACGACGACGACGTGGAATTCGACGAAGAAGAAATAGAGCAGGAGCAATACGCGCAGGAAAGAGAGAAAGAGCCGAACCACATTGCTCATTAGATACAACTTCCGTAAGCCCGCGTACACACGGACGGCTATCAAGCTTTCAGGGCAAGTATCAACCCGTCTGTAATCGCAAGCGGTCCGTTAACATCCGAGTGTTTGACAGGTTTCTATGGAATGACAGCTGGTGCCATATTTAACGTTGGTAGGAACTATGATTGTCGTTATCTTGGCGAGTTACGTCTATTTGCTTTTATTAATGGTCTAGTTCGTTATTTCGCTTATTTATACGCTAACTCACTCTGGCAACCAACGTGTGGCGGCGAGATAGACTTAGTATCTGTCTCTTTCTATTAATTATATAGATTATCGTCTCTTTCTAAAGAGACGATAGACTATTTCGCCGGGGACAGTTGGCGGGCGCCCATACAAGCCGATTCCCACCGGCCTATAGTTATACAGGATGTACCAAATTGGGGTGTGAACTGATCACGGGCATAATTCGGTAGCGCACCGCGATTCCAAGTATGCATTCGTTTATATTTTGTTTAGTCTTGTTTACATTGATATTTTCGGCTTTGTTTACATTGCAGTCTTTGTTAGTGTTGACATTATTAAAAATAAACAAATGCACTTTTGGAATCGCAATAAGCTACCGAGCTTGACCTTGATAATTTCACAGATCATTTTCGTTACAACCTGTATACTCTTTCATAACTTTTGTGTTCCGCCAAAATTACCTACACATCAAATCAACTGAGAATGTGATACCCAGTATACATTTCTCCGTCTAAGTTATAGGTGCGTATTCCGGCCCGGTGTGTACGCGGCTTTAGAGTTAATTAGATAGCTTTTAAGGGTAACGTTATTTGCTGATTTTTTTACATTAATTTACATTCTAGTTTTAAGCTTGTAATATTCTAATTATGGCAAAGGCGGCAGAGATGCGGATAAATATCATGTGCACATATTTAATAGTATAACTACGCACCTATTCACTTAAAAGCAGATAGGTTATCTATGACACTCTTGACAAATTCTAAACCCAACGAGTAGTTGTTGATTTTAATTAACCGACTTCAAAAAAAAGGAGGAGGTTCTCAATTCGGTTGTTTTTTTTTTTTTTTAGTAAGTACACCCCACGTTTCACAGCAACTTACAAATTTAGAAGTCTATGTTGGAGACTACACCTACTAAATTGGCGACGGCCAAGCAAGGTCAAAGAAGGTCTAGTACTTACGGAGTGACCTTGGTTTGGCCGGACGCTGTGCTTCCGACACGGGCCGAATCACAGTCCGCCAATTTCGTCAGTGCATGAGCGAAATAGGCGGACTAGCAGTCCGCCGCGTGATTCGGCCCGTGTGGATAAGTGCCCATAACGATAAGTGCCATATGTATTTGCTGATTTTTTATATATATTTAAATTCTTGTTCTACGCCGGTAATTTTACAATTATGGCTAGTTTGCAAGGGCTCTAATGAGCAGCAGTCAGATAAATAAGTATCATGTTCCTATGTATTGGTTAGCTACGTAGCACTTAATGCCTAGGTTATCTATGGTCCAATCTCTTGACTAAATCTAAACCCAACCAGGGAATAGATCGACTACTATTGATATTAATTAATAGGTAGGTACATCCCACATATTGCGGCAAGTTACAAATTTATAAGTACAGGCAACACTGAAGCGCTCGGCCAATAGGCGCGTCCAGACGAGCGAAATCAGCGGACTGCGTGTAGTCCGCCGCGTTATTCGGCCCGTGTGGGTGTCACTCCATTACCTACTAAGTTTTCTGTGACCTTGCTTGACCGTGCGCCGATTTCGCTAGTTTTGCATATTAACCTTTACACACTTATAAACTTGTTACTAAAGAAAATGGGCCCTTGGTATTATTTGTATTTGTATTGTTCTTTATAAAACATCGTTTTGTTATTCTTGTACCAGCGGTTGTGCTTCGTTTGGTGTTATATATATTTTTCGCTAATAAATGTCAATTTTAAAAACGAGCCTTGTTGATTTACCTACTCCTGGCTTCCGTGGAAATAACGTTTGGTTCTCTGTTTAAAACGGCATGGTAGAACCGGGAGAACCGGTACTCGGTGCTCGGTACCGGTTCTTTGGATTCCAAATAAATCCCGGGATTTCCCTGGAAATTGAGAACCGGTTTTTCCCGGGGGCACGCCCTAGTAATAATGTCCAATATAAACACAGAATGGTCAGTTAATCGTTGGCGTTTGTAGTATTCATAAAAAATAATACACATGTTTTTTTAATCCTATTTAATAATTTATAACAATCGGTTAATTTAATATAGTTAGTTCGAATCTGATTCTTCGCTCGCCGTCGAGGATTCTGTAGTCGCGTTTGTCTGTTTGCTTGCTGTGGTGTTTTTCGCGCTTCTTAGTACTGGGCTGTCGTCTCCGTCCTCATATTTGGCGCTAGCCCTGGAAAACGCCGTAAGGACTCCATATTATAACTGAGACGGAGTATTAACTGAGACAGAGTATTAACTGAGACTAGTAATCGTATTTAGCACTTTCGCAACCAGACAAAAAGTGGAACAATTCACCAGAAACCGAAAGAATTCGCTAGGCGTGTTAGTTCATACTACTGCCCGCCTAGCGGGCTCAGCCGGCATCTGAGCAAACATTACGAGTGCCCGCTAGGCGGGTTCTTGGTTGCGAACGTGTTGAACTTTCGTGAGACATGTTGAAATAATGCTAATAAATCTAATAATTGCACGGTTCAACTCACACCATCATCCTGAAGAACTCCCGAAGAGTTCGAAACATGTCGCCCGTAGTGACATTTAGCTAATACGTGAGCTGAACCGTGTATAAGCAATGAGACTTTGATTTCTTGGAGTTGTGATTTATTTCATTGCATGTTTGAGAAAAGCACTTAAACATGCGGCGTGAAAAGGGGTTGCCAGCCTCATAACTATCTGCGGCGCGGCGTGTGTAGACCCCTTAACAAGGACTGATGACCTGGTAAAGGTCGGGAGTCCGCTGGATGCGGGCGCAGAACCGTCACTGTGATCCTCTTTGAGGGAGGCCCAGCAGTGGATGTCTTTCGGCTGATATGCTGATGATTGGTAGGTACCTTCCAGGGATGTTTTTCCAGTCAAAATTTTCTTCCTCGAGTACGGAGGAAGAATCCCGCAACACCGTCACGCATTGATTCCTGCAAAAAACGATAAACACCTAATTGCAGTTTATTCAGGCAAGGTATATCTCGCGGACTTTATACTATAGATAAATTACAGTAGCATAAGTCCGAGTTTGCAGTGAGTCACGTTTACTTAATTCGCGAGCGACTGCGTAAATTATTAGTATGGAGAATCTATACAACGCCCCTAGCGGTCACTCATAGAACTAAAGATCCAATCGGTACCACGAGTCACTTATACGTTTACTATATTCGAATTGGTTAATAATCGTTTGTATAGTTTACTCGATAGACGCGTCACGCAGTAGTGTGACTGCAGATCAGTTCTTGAGTTTTTGGTTTATTTTTAATTAGCGCTGCGCCAAAATAGGTCCTTGATTGTCAAAACTGTATCGGTTAAACGTGGCTGACGCAGCCCGTTTTAAATAAAAAGGGATAGGTAAATAGCTCTATACGAGTATATATAGCCCGCGAGCTAGCCAGATTTTCTGGACCATTCAACCCGCGTGGGATAACTTGTGAGAAGGTTAATAATGTTGTATCATGTAGCTCCTTGGAGCTACGGTAGCCTAGTGGTTCAGGCATGCGGTTGTCAAGCGGCGGTCGTGGGTTCGAATCCCGGCTCGTACCAATGAGTTTTTCGGGGCTTATGTACGGCATATTTATCGTTAGCTTTTCGGTGAAGGAAAACATCGCGAGGAAACCGGTCTAATCCCAATAAGGTCTAGTTTTCCCTCTGGGTTGGAAGGTCAGATGGCAGTCGCTTTCGTAAAACTAGTGCCTATGCCAAATGTTGGGATTAGGTGGCAAAGTGGACCCCGGGCTCCTTTTGGGGCACTACCGGGAATAACGCTAGGAGAATGATGATGATGTAGCTCCTTGGGCGTCAGCTGCAGCTCCGTCGGTGGGTTGACCAGCAGCACCCTGAGTTATACGCGGACAGCGAAGCGAACGGACGTGTTTACAGCTTAGCCCGCTCGCTTATCTTAGAGAGTGCGTCATCGTTTGTTTATTTTACGGTGCGGTGTAATATTCAAGCAAATTTTGTTGTTTTAATGAACTTGGACTTGCTCGGGGGGCTCGTGAGCCCCCCAAGACATGGATTACGAACTTTGGTGATTCTAGTGTGAACAATGTTATCAACAGTAGAAGAAAAAAGAGAATTAAATAAAATGAACACGGACAGTGTGTTGGAGTCTTCTCCCGAATCAGTGCAAACAAATATAAAAATAAACATAATAGATATAAAGAAATTCAACTCTGGTGAATTAAGCTGTTGGCACTGTGATGTCACTATTAAATTGGAACATAAACTAAGGTGGGAAAAAGGAAACCAGACCGTCACGGGTCGCGTACGGTGCACCGCTTGTATGAATTCTACCTGTTACAAATGTTGTATTGAATTCGACTGCCTAAAGACAACTGAAGGCGAATACGAACAGACAGTGACCACAGCGAAAATAGTCACATACGACTATGATATTTGCAGCACTCAGGACGTGAAATGCAAAGAGTGTAAAAAAGTAAACAAGCGTCGTATTATACCTCTTGACGGGCTTAAAAATATAGAATGGTTCCTATGCGAATGTGGGATAAACCAGGTAACGGAATTGGCGTACATAGGTCTAGATATCGGCATTCAAAATACACGCACAAATAAGAGAAACGGCCGCAAAACAGACATAAAGAATATAAATATACCCTCAGCGCATTATTATTCACGTACGCCTCAACGCGCCAATGAAGGTAGATCGCAGAACATGATAAACAAAGCGGGAGGGAGCAGGACAGACGTTGTTCATAAAGTCGAACAGCCCGCGGCAGCCGAATACACGGTATCGAACCGAACAGACATGAATCTTCCAAACAAAAGTACTAGGAACGCATACGGCGTAGGCGATGATAGCAGCCGCGTGCGCAACGTCACGCGTAGCAGCACTAGCAGCGCTACGCCGGGAGCGATCCGCGTCACGCGTAGCGGTGCTACACCGGCCGCGGCCCGTGGTAGATCGCCCGCTATCTTAAAGCTATCGAATACGCAGGCACACAGCGGCATAGCAACTAGTAACAGATTTGAGCCACTGCCCGATCAATCAATTGAAGAGACGGGTGATAGAGGATCGCGCTCGCCCCCACTTAAAAAGCAGCGCATCAACAACAAAAGGAACAGAGAAGAGATTGAAATCCCGACCGTCACAAATGCTCCTAAAGACAGCCCACACATTCCCAAAATTAGAATTACAAACCCCCAAGACCTAGACGAGGGTGATAAACTAAAGAAATTAAGAGACTGTGCGAAATTAAACGACGTACCATACAGTTTCTCACAAAACAGAAGGGAACTAAGACTTTACCCCAGAACGAGTAAGTCTCGTCAGAATGTTATACAACTGCTGGACAGCTTTGAAGGAAAAATTATATATATTGCCCCCAAACCACCCGCGGACAGAGAAAGTAATGTGTTAGTAGTCATAAGAAATGAAACATATGGAGAGACGGAACAAGAGCAGATCGAAGAAATGGAAAGATGCATAGACATCAAGCCATCAAAAATAGTCAGACTAAACAACAACGGTAGCCTGCATCTCTTAATCTTCTCCGCTAAACGAGGTAACAAAACGTTTACGACTACTGAAATAATCTCCAGAATGAAATCAACGTCAGAAAGATTCTTCGGAGCCCCGAAAATTAATGCGGAACCATTCCGCAGAAGTATGAACAGAATAGTACAGTGCAAAAAGTGCTATAAATTCGATCACACAAAACAATCTTGCCACGGACCTCAACTTTCGCCCAGAATACAAATAACCATTGAAGGCAGGGAAGTGACAGTATGTCGGGCGTGTCGACAGGAGACCGACCACGGGGCAAATAATGTGATCTGCCCGGTCTTCCAAAATGAACTAGACAAAAATGCCCAAAGACTACAGAAAAAGTTAGAAAAAGAAATCAGAAAAAATGAGATGCTTGCCAATAGTTATACACGCCCAGAAATCTCTTTTGCCGACAGAGTGAATGAATTTCCCGCGCTCCCCGGAGAGGGATCAAAAAAAGTAACAGCCACAGCCCAAACGATGCCAGCAGTGCAACAGATCCAGCCGGTTCTACAACCAAACGTAGCAACAAGCAGACTCGTGATGACACAAGAAGATGCCATGAAACTAGCGCAATGCATATACGCCTTTTTCAATGGGAGTTAAGACTCAGTTCAAAAAACTTAGAATACTACACGTTAACGCCCAAGGTCTACGTAATAAAACTACAGAAATAAAAGCACTGGTAGATAAACATTTGCCTCACGTAATAATTATAAACGAGTGCAAAGTGAACTTCAACAAAGTGAAATTCGACATACAGAATTATGATAAACTAACGCACAGCATAGCGACGCACCTGGGCACAGCAATGTATATCGCCAGGGGGCTCAGATGGACTCAAATTGCGCTCACACCGGGATGGGAAGAAGAAGACGGCAAGATCGAAGGCGTTGCAATCAAACTAGTCTTTGATCACCGCTCTGGTGCATACATAAACCTAAAAGGGGTCTACTTTCCAATCCCAAACCAGCACCACGCTAGAGAAGAACTAGAATACATGCTCATGGATGAACCTTCGCTGGTAATAGGAGACCTCAACCTACGAATGAGACAGCTGGGACACTCCAGAGATGCAGGCCTCGGCACCCTTGTGAAGAGATTACAACAGGAAGGAATATGTGAATTAAAACACACAGGACTTCCATCGCGACCAACGAACCAAGGTAACAATATACTCGATGCCGCAATCGTTACACATGAACTTCAACGACTAGAGGACCTTAAAATGAAACAAATCTGCTCGATCGGTTCAGACCACCTTCCTTGGATCCTAGATATCAAACTTAACGTGGACTACGAGGTAAAACTCACAAGAAATATGAGAAAGATCACAGAAAGCGAAGAGACCAGAAATGCTTATATGACCACTCTATGTGGAAAAACTTCCGATCTATTGACAATAACTGATAACGATTCGTGCGAAAAATACATTCAAAATCTAGAAAAGGCCATTACGGATACCTTGAACATACATGCGCCGCTTAAGAAATACAACAGAAGAGACTTCCTCCCAGACGAAATAAATGTCTTGATAGACCTAAGGAACCGAGCAAAGATACGAGCCTGGACGAAACGATACCACGCGAACCCCGAGGTAACTCGACACGCACGCTGCGAGTATAACAAACTCAAAAAAACAACGAAGGACGCGCTCACAAACCTCACCGAACAGAGCTGGCTGAAAGCCCTTTCAGACCCCTCGGACAGTAGAGCACAGATGTGGAAAATACAGAGAAACATGAAAGCACCAAATATGAAACTCCCCAATATCGACGGATGCACGAATGAAAAAGAAACGATAGATGCGCTTGTCGACGCGGCTGTAGTCAATGAAGCCCAGATAAACCCAAGTGATGAGGGTTCAGAGAAGACTACCCCTTTCGAACCCTTGGACAGGACATCTACGAGAGAAATACGTCTAGAACTGAGGAAATTCAAGAACAAAAAAGCTCCGGGGCCGGACCAGATTAGAGCAGATGCTTTGAAACTGGGTGGAGAAGTATTTATCGAAGCATTTAAACCGATTGCAGACTATGTCCTTGACACGGGTTATTTCCCGACACGATGGAAGATCGGTGAATGTATCTTCGTACACAAAACAGGCAAAAATCACAAAGAAGCGACCTCTTATAGACCAATTACGTTACTTAATATAATGGGGAAGCTATGTGAAAGGCTAATACTCTCAAGGATACAAGGCACAGTCGACAAATTGCAACCGCCATTTCAACATGGATTCACCAGGTTCAGAGGGACCGCTACACAGATTCTCCGTACTGGTAAGATAATAACAGACGCTCTTGCGCTTGGGGAAAGTGTATCTATGATATGCACTGACTTAAGCAAAGCATTCGACTCGATTAACCACAAAGGCCTAATTAAGAAACTACAGAACGCTGACGCCCCTTCTAACGTTATAAAAATAATAGAAAATTACTTAGAAGATCGATATATGATAGGAAAATTTCGTACTACGAATGGAAAATTAAAGAAACTACCACATGGCGTGCCCCAGGGATCAATTCTTGGCCCCGTCATATTCAACCTTTACGTCCACGACATATGGGATAGTCATGACAGGATTCGAGGTCTGAAACTATCTCAGTACGCGGATGACTTATGTATCCTAAACAGAGCTGTGAAACCTGATCACGCCACATTAAGAGCGGAATGGGCGGCCGAAACAATTGTTGACTACTACGATAGATGGGGTCTGAAATGCAATGTAGACAAAACGGAATGTATCTTGTTCACAAAGAAGAAGAAATATAAACCGACGGTTAAAATAAAAAAAACAGACGTTCACTTACAAGAAAGAAGTAAAGTATCTGGGTGTCATCTTCGACAAAACCCTCAAAATGAACCCACATACCGACAAAGTAGTTAAAAAATTAAAACAGGTAAGAGGTGCTCTGGGACCAATCATTGGCTTCCATGCCAAAACGGATGTAGAGGTCAAATTGGCAATAATCCAAGCCTGCGTCCTGCCTATCATGGATTATGGAGTGGTACAGCTGCTATCCAGGTACAGTTACTCGAATCTACTAAAAATAGAGAGACAATACCGAATGACGCTCAAGAGTGCCGGTCAGTTCCCAAGACGTCTACCCACGGAAACGCTCTGGGAAATCGTGGACCTTGAAGCATGGCACCTTCGAGCCGCTGACCTAAATCGCAAAATGCTGGACAAGGTGGCAACTCTGGGTATAGAAGATCTCGATACACCCGGGGACGCTTACCTGGCACACGGCGAATTTAACCCACTATTAACAAATAATATAATAGGTGAAATCACCTATATACCAAATAAAGACATGAGGCGCTGGCCCCGAGGGGCGGCGGCTCCACGTCCCCTTAGAATTAAATAAATGTAACATACGAAACACAACCAATATTAACACCCTTAACTCAACACATGTGACACAACACCTTCAGCTTACACAGATCTTTTAGACATAAGTTAGCTGACACACTCCTACGGGAACAAAAGGATGTAAACCCTAATAGATAATAAACGTATTCTCATTCTCATTCTCATTCAGCACCCTGACTGACAAAAAAATGCGCCTAGCTCGCGGGCTAATAGCAACGGGGCAACGCGACATCCGAATGGAACGGTCATAAACTTAGAATAAAGATTTCTACAGAAGAGCTATATGTGTTGCCACAATAACAAAAAAAAAAAAAAAACTTATATTCGTGGCACAATAAACACAGAAAAAATCATTGTCACAAAATTGTAAATAACTAGACTCTGCCCGCGACCCCGGACTCGTTTATATTATATCATAGCCCCATACAAATGTTTACCCCCATTTCACCTCCCTTAGAGACTGATTTCCGGGATAAACACTATTCTATGTCCTTCCCCGGGACTCAAACTATATCTATACCAAATTTCAACCGTACAAAATTTGCACCCCTATTTAACCCGCTTAGGGATGGGTTTATAAATAACTTTTCTTGTATTGTAATAAGAAGTCCATACACGAAGTTTCAAGTGTCTCAGTTAAAATTTTACTCCATATCCCTATACAATTCTAACTTTCAACCCCCATTTTACACCCATTTATCCCTTCTTTATGCCATACACACCTATGCCTTGTATAAACAACCTATCGTGAAACAATCAACTTTCTAGGTTCAACGGTTTGGGCTAGGCGTTGATTTAAGTGAGGGAGTCAGTCAGTCAGGACTTTCATATTTAGATGTATAGATAATATAATAAGATAAAGATAAGATAAAGATCATTTATTCAAGTAGGATTTCATAATCACTTTTGCATCGTCAAAGATTACATTTTATCTATCCGCTTTATCACCGAATATTACCATTCTACTATACAAACACACATAAATTAAAATAATTAACATGTCACCTAATTCTAAGTAATTCAATGTCAATGTATGTCTGTTTCAATTGTTATCATGGTCTTTACGTAGTCCTATAAGAGGCCAGTCATCTTTATCATTTAAAAACTCTTCAACGGTATAGTATGCCTTTTTCAGTAGAAAAGTCTTTAAATATGTTTTTAACCTAGGAAAGGGTAACTTTAGTGCTTCCTTTGGTAGTTTATTATAGAAATGAATGCATTGACCAAAAAAGGATTTACTGACTTTCCTAACTCGAAACTTGGTTATTGCAATTTTGTGTTTATGTCTCGCACTACGCATTTTACGGAACGTGTCTACATTTTTTAGAGCATACATAATGGCATCATAAATGTACTGTGATGCCATTGTTAATATATGTATGTTTTTGAAATGTTCTCTCAGTGATCTCAGTGAATATAATTAATAATAACGCGTCATTAAATGGTCCCCATTCAGCACGCTGCCGACCTAATTGGCCAGCGCTGGTCTTCCGTCGGTAACCGTTCCTTATTAGCAAATGCTCTTATGCAAAATACGAAAGTCTTAAAATGGCTGACGGATAAGGAGACGCTACACGGGCCGATATCGGCCGGACTGCATGCAGACCGCCGCGTGATGCGGCCCGTGTGGATACGTGTCGGAAGCACGGCGGCCAAATCAAGGTCACTCCATACTTACTGGACTTTCTATGACCTTGCCTGGAAATCCTGCCAATTTCGCTAGTGTAGCGTCTCCTCTAGGTTGTTTGTTCTGAGCTTCTGAGTATTTAAGGTGGTTCGATTTCCATACAAAACGTTATTTGACATTCACAGGCTAACGGCGTGATTTTTTAAGAAACCAATGTAAGTAACTTTCACATATTGGCTCTCCAATTGCGCGAAATTTCCCCTTTCCTTGATTAAACTTGTATAAACTACCTAGAATAATTTCGAAAAATGGTTTTCCCAAAGTATGACGTCAAAATATTCTAGTTTAAAATAAAAGTTTATTCAAGAAAAGGGGGAATTTCACGCAAATGGATTTATGATAGTTAGTTACATTAGTTTCTTAAATAATCACGCCGTTAGCCTGCAAAAGTGAATAACGTTTTGTATGGAAATCGCACCACCTTAAAGCTTTGTGGCATTATCTATATCTTGTTTGAAGATGAATAACATCAATACGAACTGTAAACCCTTATACAGAGCGCACTGTATCAACTGGCGATTGTTGTAGACGCTGGTGTAGAGGAAAGGTCCGTAGCAGTTCTTCGAGTTATTCATGACGCGGAATGCCGATATGATCCCAACAACTATGGCGGATTTGCCCCGACCGACGACTAGCGGGCCGCCGTGGTCATTCTGAAACAATTATGTCGCATTCAATAATTGAATTACTCACGGGGTCTATACATGTCATGATTTGCCAGCCTCAATTTATCAGGTGACTAATTTCTATCGTCTGGAGGCATGTTGCGCTGCTGATCCAACTGTCAAACGAGTTGTACTGACAAATTGCATGCATATGACGGACGCTCTATCTTGTCACTTATCGTGTGATAAGGCGGACCATGATACGGGGTCTGTACGCTACACACAATTATGACTTCAACATGTTGTACCGACAAATTGGGGTAAAATCACATAAGGTACCTACCTACATAAGGTACTTACCTCTTTTTTTATTTTTTTACTATGTCTGGTGAGCAATAAAGAATATTTGTATTGTATTGTATTGTAAGGTAGTACACATAAGGTAATCTGTATACCCCATAAGGTAGGTCGTCCTAATAGTCCTCGACGTTAAACTAGTGTGTGACATGAGCCCTTTATGTCAAATAAAACCTTGTTGCCTTCAAGGCTGTACCTACCGGCATTTTCTGCAGCCCAGCTACTAGAAATAGGAATTGAAAATTCGAGGCAGGCAACTAATGCTCCAGTACCTCGGACAAGTGGCCAGGCGAGAGACCGATAGCACAGAAAAACTCTTTGGTGAGGGACACGTGCAGGGAAAAAGGAGCTAAATACTTAAGTAGGAGGGATATTCTATGTACTCATAGTAGAGATTTCTGATTTTCTGAACTGGATTTATCTTCTTATCTTCAGAACAATAGCGTTCAACTCTAGCAATAGGACTGTGTGGCCGGATGCGTGCAATTTTTTGCAAGAAAAAGGTTAGCACCACATAAAATGATCATTGTATAATGAACTCTATCATCATATTCAATAGAATCATTTGGAATCTATTGTAAAAAAGATAGAGTTCATTATTCAATGAACATTTAACGTGGCAGTAACATTTTTTTGCAAAATTGGCACGGCCTGACCGCATACAAAGGCTATTCATGAGCTCAGTACAATGGCTATTCATGAGCTTAGTTCAAATAATCTAAATTATACAGGTTACCTCGCAAAACCCTCCGTACTGATTCGGAGTTCGGCCCTCATAGCGCCTAGTCTTCAGTTTTCTGGCTTTCTCCATTCTCCGAACTTGCGCCGCTGACTCTAAGAATAGTTTTTCTGGTTCTCTTTCGAACCTTCGACTCCGAGGGCCCACCTCCTCTGAGAAAACCAGCTTTCTACAGTTTGCGTGGTTATCCTGTGGGTAGAAGTATGTAGCATAACATCAATCGTGATCAATCACGACTTCTACGATAGGAAATGGTAAATACATCAGCTGAAAAATCAAGTTTCACCAAGGAGTTGGCAATATTTATACAAAAGCTACTGCCATCTGAACTTCCAACCCAGAGGAATATACCTTATTGGGATTAAATAGACTGGTGTCCTCACGATGTTATCTTTCACCGAAAAGCCACTAATGAATATGGAATGATATTTCGTACAAAAGAGAAGAGGTTCAAAATTTGATAGGAGAAAGAAGATGTCTACAAAAAACAATTGAAACAGAAGGGGAAATATGTTGGGGCACCTGATAACACATGACAATTACATAAAAACTATAGTTGAAGGAAAGATAGAAGGAAGGAGAGCCAGGCGAAGACCGAGACGTGCGTTTATGGACTAAGCTAAAGAGAAAGTTAGTGTAACGTCGTATCAACAGCTCAAAGCAGTGGCAGTGAGAAGAACAGAGTGGCGATTACTCCACCGACAAGAGCCCGGCTTTCGTACATAAGTTAATAATAATACCCAGTGGTACGAGCGGGGCTTCGAACCCACGACCTCCAGAAGTCCAGATTGAACTTCACGTGCCATTACCGCTCGACTAGTGGCTTTTCTTTTGGGTTTGATTAAATTAACAATACCAATGTGGAAAGGTGTAAATACCCTGCACTCATTACTGAGTTGTCCGTTCGCGATCTGCTTCGCGCAGATCATGTAGTCGTTGATGATGGCGTGGTAACGCGGTAGCCAGCGCTGTTTGCAGGTTTTTTTGGGGATGATAACTGTCTCGGCTTCCATGAGAACGGGCGAGTTCACGCGGGTTCGGGCCACCAGGTCGTCGGGCTGGAAGAAATGTAGGATCAGGGTCTCGAACACTGAGGTCGAGGATCAGGGTCTCGAACACTGAGGTCAAGGATCAGGGTCTCGAACACTGAGGTCAAGGATCAGGGTCTCACACACTGAGGTCAAGGATCAGGGTCTCGAACACTGAGGTCAAGGATCAGGGTCTCACACACTGAGGTCAAGGATCAGGGTCTTGAACACTGAGGTCAAGGATCAGGCTCTCGAACACTGAGGTCAAGGATCAGGGTCTCGAACACTGAGGTCAGCGACCGCTCACTCCGTGGTTTCGCCGCGCCGCTACTGTACCACACGCTTGACGCTACACGGGCCGATATCAGTAGGACTGCGTGCAGCCCGCCGGATAATGAAAGAAAGAAAGAAAGATACATTTATTCGTGACAAACACAAAGCAATTTACAAACAATAACATACAGTTGCGTAATTTGCCACGAAATGGTCGCAACTCAGCGTAATGCTGGCGGAACCAGCGCTGATCTTCCGTTGCGACCAATGAACGATTCCCACCGGACAGGCCGGGCCGGAGCGCGCCAGAGCGCACTTTACAAGTTGCCAAAGGAATTTGAAGCTTTAATGCAGACGTTACATTTCATATTTAATTGGATTTGGAGCCGGTTGGCTCCTCGCGGACATGGAGGGCTGTGCTCGGCTGTCATCGCATCTGACCGGCTCCGTCCGCCTTTTGCCTGCTGCATTCTATTCTAACGCGGTCGGCCACCACTGGGTCCTGGCGCATCCGTTGCGATGCGGCGCCACGCGCCCTAGCCCGGCCCGTTCGGTAGGAATCGTACATAATTCGTCCCGTGTGGACACGTGTCGGAAACGCGGCGGCCAGCCAAATCAAGGTCACTTCATACTAGATTTCCTGTGACCTTGCTTGGCGGTCCTACCGATTCCCCTCCTGTAGCGTCTCCTAATGTCGAAACAAACCACGACCGATAGTGAAAGCTTCCTAAGCGGCGCGCTCTTGAATGCAGTCAAAATATTAGATCCACCCATTTGGATGGATCCATTTGTCGCAGAGGACAATGCCGCGCCAGAGAATGTCAAAACACACAACCACGGTCAATTTAAGTGACAGCTACGAAAGTGCAGGCACCCGGGAATGCAGCCAAAATATTAGATGCATCCATTCGCAGAGGCAAACGGCGCGGCACGGCGCTTAGGTGATTGCATAGCTTCAAGCTGTGAATTATAAATGCGAAATCGTCTGTCTGCCTGTTAACTCTTCGCGGTTAAACCGCTGAACCGATTAAGATGAAATTTGCTATTGGGATAGGGATACGCGGACGGAGTCGCCGGCCGGAGCTAGTGATCTATACAGCCGCCGCCACACGATTGAAATCGGCGGAACCGAATCCGTCGCGTGATTTTGGTCCGTCTGGATAAACCTCTTCGTACTATATCTTCTTTGGGGCGGTCCACATACTAGGTCATTTCAAAATACGACGGTAGTCATTTTATTAGGCGGGGAGGGTACATTCAAAGAATGAACAGGATGATGATAGTGGGATCGAAAATCGTCAAGCAACGATCACGTAATAAAGGACAAGCCCTTTGCCCATCCTCCCAGTCTGGCATAGGTTTTCGTCTGCACTTACGTCCGTGTAGACATCCATAGACCCCCATCCAGCGATGAAACCCTTGGTTCCCGGCGCCTCCCACTCCGCAGTGATATTGTTATAGTCGATCTTGTTGGGTATGAAGTCGCACCCTTTCACCCTCTTGGTAAAGGAGATGCTCTCTTCAGTCATGACTACCGCTATGTCATTGACCATCCATCGGATGTTGTTGAACGAGGTTCCGTCGTATCTGTAGGCTGACAAAAAAAACACTTCAAGACCTCGAGAGCCGGCAGTGGTATGTACTAGAGATGTACTCCAAGACCGTTATTCAGTAATCATTCATCAAATATATGAGGGTGGATGTGCATTTACCAACTATACTGCGACATGGTACACCATATTTATTGGCGAGGTGTGTGTGCCCTAGCACAGCAAAATGTCATCCCGCTCAAAAGTGGAACAGCCCAACTGGGGAAGTACCTACCTCCGCATTGCAGAAGACCACAGCCATAATAACACTACTACTTGCTCAGTAGTAGTGTTGTGTTCCTGGAGGTGAGCAAGGTCGCCAGAGCTCCCGAGGATGCGGTGTTGAGAGCGAGGGAATTTGTTCCTTCAGCTGTCAACACGGCGAATCCTCAAACATATCAAGGTCTCTCCGCAAAAACAGAATGGAGCGGCCTGCGGTGGCGGTCAATAGTAAATTTGACAGCTAATGACAAGTTTAGTTAGTTTAGCCAGGCCGCGCCAGTGTGATGTGGGCTTTATATTATTAGGTCTGATATGATGGGGTCTATGCATGTCATGATTTGTCAGCCTCAATTTATCAGAAACTGACTACTTGCTATCGTCTGAGGCATGTTGCGCTGCTGCAAACGAGTTGTACTGAGAAATTGCATGCACATGTGGCCGGATTGTTACATCTGTATACGCTACACCCAATAATGACTTCGACATGGTGTACGGACAAATTGGGGTAAAATCACATAATCTGTATACTTATCCCAAGACAGCGAGCCACTTACTTCTGGGCACACATTTCCAAACCGCTCTCATGGCGCCATTCATAATGCACTGGTTCATCTGATCCGGAGGTATCCATCTGTGGCAGAAAACGGTCACAATTAGGAGAGACCAGGGCCCTATTTCACCATCTTGACAATTGTCACCTGACAATGACAATCCCACGAAGATTGCTGGATTAATAGGCTGTACAGCAACCAACTTAACCTGTCAACGCAGCCATGTAAGTCGAATTGTAAGTGTCAGGCGACAATTGTCGATGTGGTGAAATAGGGGACAGGGGTCTTATTTATACAGCTAAAGCTTGAAACAAATTATCGGACGCGGCTGGCGGACGCGGCTGATGTCCGCGTAAATGTGCACAGTCGAACGGGATACCGCGCGTCAGATAACTGTCGGACGTCCGAACGCTCAAGGTTACGTCCACAGCTTACGTCCGATAGTTTGCACAATTCAGTGTATATTCATTATCAAGATACCGGCTGTGAGCCGCGTCCGTCAGCAGCGCCCGATAATTTGTTTCAAGCTTAAGCCAGCACGGCTATCAAAAGACGACGCACGAGCTCGCACTATCCGTCTCTCTCTTATTAGAAAACTTAGAAACAGAGGTATATCGAGGAAAATCGAGAGAGCTCGCGCGCCGTCTTGTGATAGCCGTGCTGAGCTGGCAACATTGGCCAAGAAGGCAACTTGTCATCAGGTGCCGCTACACGTACGAAATCGGTTGCGTGCAGCCTGTCTGCCCGTGTGGATAAGTGCCGGAAAACCAAACCAAGGTCACTCCGTACTGTTCCCTATAGGATACTCTACACGAGTGAAATCGGCAGGGCTGCGTGTTCACACATACGTATCGGAAGCTCGGCTTCCAACTAAATCAAGGTCACTCTATATACTAGCTTTTCTGTGACCTTATTTGGCAGTCCTACCGATTTCGCTCGTGTAGCGTATCCTAATGACTTCCCTCGGCCGGCGTGGTATGTAAATTAAAATCACTTTATCACTAGGGCGACAGCGGGTTGTGGACGGAGTGTGGGACGCAAACGTCAACCGATCGACCAATCAGGCGCTCGACACGGCACCCCCCGCTGTCGCACCTCACCGCCCCTCCAAAGGACACCTAAAATTCGCTTCAAGCCAAAGTCATTTGCCCAAGTTGTTAGCCGTCTACTGTATGTAATGTATAATTATGTATGTATACTTATGTGTGCCCGTAACGACGTAGAAGTGTTCGATATCCTCAATGCAAGCCGCGGATGTGAGGATGTAGTTCTCCGCGATGATGACGCCGCCGCAAAGCCAGTTGTGGTCCACGTGGGTCAAATCCGCCGGCCTCAGGTACACCTGGGGATCATTGTCATCCAACATCCAAAAAGACACCTATCCACACGGGCCGAAACACGCTTCAGCCTTCAAGCAGTCTGCCGATATACTCGGACGAACTTCGTTTTCGTTTCGCCTCTCGCTCCCGCGCATAGGAGACGCTACACGCGCCGATATCGGCAGGACTGTGGACTGACGCGTGATTCGGCCCGTGTGGATACGTGTCGGAAGCACGGCGGCCAACCGAATCAAGGTCACTCCATACTAGATTTTCTGTGACCTCGCTTGGCCCTCTGCCGCATCGGCCCGTGTAGCGTCTTTATGGCGCACCGATGTCACTGACGCTGCCGATCGCAGTCGTGTCCGAACCCTTATGGGATATATAGATTATACCCCAATTTGTCAATACAACATGTCGAAGACATAATTGGGTGTAACGTACAGATACTCAGTACAACTCGTTTGATAGTTGAATTAGCAGCGCAACATGCCTCCAGGTGATAGCAAGTAGTCAGCTTCTGATAAATTGGGACTGACAAATCATGACATGTTTATTATTATTTAAAAAATCTGAATACAAATAAGGCCTGCAACACACTGGTGCGGCCTGCGGTTGTGGAAATTGTGGACAATAGTAAATTTGACAGTAATAATGACAAGTTTACTATTGGCCGCTGCGGTTTCAAATTTACAAGCTGCCAAATTTACTATTGACCGCCACCGCAGGCCGCGCAACAGTGTGCCTTAAGATTTCCGATGATACTCACCATGTAAGGTCTGGTATCGAAAATGTCTTCACCTCCAATAATTCTTCTAGTTTCTTTTAAATTTTCCAATTGCTCCGTCTGTTCCGTTGTCGAAGAAGGAAGAGGATCTGTTATAATAATTGTATAATATCAATAAGCCCGCAGGGCAGTTTGTGGCGAGCTGTTGAGTAGTAACGACCCCGCGGAACCGAGTGCTCCCGAGAGTCGGTCAGAGGGCCTCCGGCGTGTCTTCGTCGGTCGGAGTGGAACCCCAAGGGGGCCCGCAGGACTCTCAGCTCTGGCTTGCCTCCATTGGCCGTCCCGAGAGGAATCGTCAGAGCTATATCCTCCAGGGATGGAAATGTTAAAGGGCAGCGAGTAACTTCGGAGAAAGCGCAGCACCACCTTTCGACACCCCTGAGCCGCTCACCTAGGTGTTGCCCCTAGTAGTCTTTACGACGGCTATTTCAGGGAATTCAGGAGCCCATCTCATAAGGGGGGTACCTACTCACCGCCTGCCTCGATAAATTTGTGCGCGACAATGTTATGGCAGGTGTCCGGACCTCTTTGCAATAGCCCAGATTCATAATCCACCATATCTTATCACATAAGATCCAGTTCTTTATCCATTTTACCTACCTACAATAGCCCCAACGCCTGTTGGAAACGGTTCACGGGTATCTAACAATGTATTCGTGTGTCTAGCAGGTCTATTACATCACATTAAACTTCGTCTCCAAAAAGGGCCTCTACGTGTTGGATCTATATCCCCAAGCACGCCTTTCAAATGACCGGGGTTCGCCCCGTGAATTTTCCCATCGGAGATATTCATAATAATACTTTTTGGTACACTGTAAGGGTATTGCAACCCTTTGTCTTAAACGTAGACGGTACCGGACATTAATAAATTATAATAGGTTTGTAGGTACTTTTAACCTAAATTACACGTAAGTATTAAAATCGTCTTAGTGGTATCAGATCAGCACTTCCGTGTTTTGGAAGCCGCGTTCATCCATTCTCGGGTTTGATGGCAAGTCTAACAGAGATTAAGCTAAACCCTCACTGTGTTCTTTCATTCAACAAGAGCGGTGGACGACTGATACTTGTTTTACCTATAGGAGACGCTAGATGGGCCGGCAGGACTGCACGCAGGAAGACGCGTGATTCGGCCCGCGTGGATACGTGTCGGGAGCACGGCGCCCGGCCACATAAAGGTCACACCATACTCGATTTGTTGTGACCTTGCTTGGCAGACCTGCCGATTTCGCTCGTGTACTTTAGCGGTACGTAGCGTCTCCTTAAGTGGCCACGAATCTATTTAACGTTTTGGTCCGAAAAGTCATTTATCCGGAAACCATTTTCAGGCTTACCTAGTGAAAATGTCGTCGCAAATGATTCAATAGAATTATATAAGTAGGTCAGTAAGTATTACCTATCTACATCGAGCAATTAAAATAAAAGTTCCTCCACCGGAACTATGAAGCCGAATTAAGAAAAATAACGCTTTCATACAAATACAGTCTGCCGGATGCAGAGTGGACATGTCTGCCGGATGCACGCGGAGCGATGGGCCAAATTAGCCACCGAATGGCTTCCAAAAGATGGCTTCCGAGGTAGAGGCAGACTGAAAAGGAGATGGCGGGACGACCTTGATACGTTTTGTGCAGATTGGCGAACCCTGGCACAGGACCGAGACGAGTGGCGGAAAGGAGGGGAGGCCTTTGCCCAGCAGTGGGACACAATTTAGGCTATAAAAAAAAAAAAAAAACAAATACAGTAGGTACCTACCTGACAATAGTCAACTCAGGTTCTGTGTTGTGACACTTGTGACCTGCTTGTGACGCCACAATCAAATAACGTCCTTATTTTTCGTTTTTATGAACTTCAAAATTATAAAGTAGCGAACATAAATGAAAGATTGATATTTTAACAGTGGTGTACCTACTCCCTCCCCCCAACCTTCCTGTAATTGTAAATTCAAATATAAAATACTAACCACCGTGAAATCGACAGAACCGCAAAATGAACAGAAAATATACACATAACTTCATCATACAGAATTACTTTGTGACAAACAAAACATTTGCCTCGAAATATAATTTCACGCGCACCTGCATTTTCAATTGGTTCCAATACTTAACTATTCGCATCCTAAATAGACCTAAGTCTAGGCAGAGTTGCATTCTATTTTGAAACATAAATAGCTTGCTTTAGGATTAAAATAGCGTGTACTAAAAGAACACTTAAATAAATTTTAGTTTTAGGTACGGAGATGAATTATTCAATTAATAAAGACTTGGTAATGAAGTTTTACGGATAAAATGCATTGACATTCGAACTTCAATCCTACACAATCGATTTGTCCGGGCACCAATTTCAGCTTTACGAAAATGTCGCAGATGATTCAATAGATGTATGTATATATGTAGGTCAGGTTATAGTATTACCTACCACATCCTGCAATCAAAAGTTCCTCCAGTGGAACTATGAAGCGGAATAAAAGATCACAGCTCATCAGATTCACCCGGCACCCGACCCGCACCGCCTCAAGGTAACCGATATAGCCCCCCGAATTGCTAAACGCCACTTATTGCTTTGTGGGTATTTGGTATTGTGTTCCGTGTGGTAAGTAACGTCAGCAGAGCTTCCGAGGATGCACAGTGTTGAGAGTGAGGGACTTACATAGTCTAAAGCTGACAAGACAACGAATTCTCAAATCAATAAAGGGGCGGCAGCGCGCTTGTGATTTTTCTGGTGTCGCCAGCGTCCATAGGCGACGGCGTCTGCTTACCATGATGCAGGCCGTATGCTTGTGTGTAAGTACATACAACTAAACGTTGCGATTGCGAATACCGAATCCGTACGAAAGTTAGAAAGCCTTTACAAGTACCGTTTTAAGTTGGTCGACTATTAAGTAGGTTAATTAGTAATGCTTAGGTAGGTACTTATCCGTTATAGTTTTCCTATTAAATTCATTATATGTATCTATTACTGCCATGTTTTTTTCATATACCCAGTAGTAACCATTTAGCCCGCAGAGGGTCGGTCACATATGACTTTAATAAAAATTAGGGTGCTTACAGCCCAATAACACGCACTTGGACGCGCACATATAAAATAGTACATTTTTTTTTCGCTCTTTATTGTTTATGGTGAGAAGAAATTGATATTAAAAAGGTATCAAACCGTATGTAAATTCATTGATTTGAGATAAATTGAACATGAAATTAATTAAATGTGTTGTACTTAATTAATTAATTACTTCAAACACCGCATTAAGTGTAAAATATAGAGTGAAGTGAATACCGCCTTAGAAAGAATTCGTAGAAAGAATGCTTACATATGAATCATAGTACAAGTACCTATCACCGCGTTATTAGGTATGTCACAATATGTTTTTTGTAATGTCTTTGTATTATTTCCTCCCATGTTTGAGAAAAGCACTATATTTACCTTGGCGAAAACCGGGGTTGCCTGACTCGTTTCTTGGCAGGCCTCGGCAAGCCTCGGCCTGCCAACCAGCTCGTCAGGCAACCTCGAATTACTGCTGCCTAGTAGTAAGGGCAGACTCAGGGACGGACAGACGGATAGATGGACAGACGGACATGGCGAAACTATAAGGGTCCTTTGTTGAATAAGGAACCCTAAAAAAGAGCAAATGGAGATCTGTGAGGAGGTGGAACTTTCAATTGTAATTCACAAAATTTGTTTATTAAATCGAACTCGTCAACAACTGCGGCTACATTTCTTCACTAAATGAAACATCGATTTATTTGTACCTAAATCGTAATTGTTATTTAAGGAGCTCCCATACGCCAATGACCTTCGATCTGAATCCCTTAGTTTTCTTATGTTTTTTTAGCTTACTATATTAACAACAACGGCTTTAAGCAATATAGTATCCCATATTTACTTCAAAGTTCATCGTTTTCGAGATATTTGGCATCAAAGTTGAACCATTTTAGGTCAAAAAACCCGTTTTCTGGCCATAACTTTTGTGTTACTTGGTTTATAATGAAAACCCTAGACCAGTTTTTAGAGACGTCACAGACGAACCCAAATATGTAGATTTCGTATATGTTAGATCTTTCACGTCAATAGAGATACGAAATTAGTGTTTTTTTAGACAATCTTTAAAAAAATCATACAACATTAAGTATTCATTTGTTTCAAAATCCGGTAGACCAAAATGGAGATAAAAGATTGAAGAACCGATAACCGTTTGATTCATACTTCTATCTGTAGTGCAAAAGAAGGAGATACGATTCAAAACTTGACTAAAATCGATGGAAACCTCGGGTAGCCCCTTAACAAATAACTTGTACAATTATTGAATTGGCAGTCGGGGCTACCCGGGCTGCCCCATAGTGGAGACTACCCACAAGCCAGTCATGACCTGTGGCCAAAGCCACTCAGGCTGCTACGCGACAACCAGGTCCAAAAAAAAATGGCATTGCAACTATTGTTAAATAGGACCTTTTTTGTTCGAGTAGATCACCTTGCGAATAGGGCCGTTATTCCCTATGTACCTACTACTATATTGTATAATAAGACCCCGCTAGTCGCCCGTCACGAAACTAGACATCCAACTACGCTTAATTCATCGCGGTGTCAAGATATACAACGTGGTTTTGGCAATTTCCGTTAATTGCAAGGGGACATAAGTTAATAGATCAAATAAAGTTAATTTCCAAGACTAAGTATCTTAACTCTTACGGTTATCAAGATAATTGATTATTTTAAATTAATCAGATATGCAGATTTAACCAGTTTAAAAGCGCTGAACTGTGGTGTCGTAACAGCTTTTTAAATGTTGTAAGGTTCCTATACACTATAAGAAGGTTTACAACGTGAGTTCGTTCGATAGTAGGCAAAAACGACTCTTTCACTCGAAAACTGTCAAAAATTATGAAATGCTATTTTGAAATAGCGATAGAAAATTCAAAAACGAGTGGTAACCACTCGTATTCAATTCTATTGGTAGAAAGTAAGTACCGCCGGTCATTTTGACACTATACAAACGTATTTACTTTTATTTGGTTTTCGAGCGCTCGAAAGTCAAAAATCGGTCCCCTGGTCTTCGACCCTTGTACAATTAGACAATAACTGTTAAAGAATAGGGGGGGGCTGGATTTATGCGACGCTCCGATCCTACGATCTCCTACCGACCGAACGCACTGGAGTCCCCTCGCGCCTGGGTACAGTCAGCATCGAATAGTTAGTAGCAGTTAGAGTAGCCGAATATATCGCAATACATCCTTATTCTTACAGACAGTGACTGTACATCCTAGTACAATTATACCATCCTAGCAGGGGCGTATTTACCCTAGGGTCAACCGGGCCATCCCGGGGCGCCAATCCACCAGGGGCGGCAGCAGACCGATTGCATTTTCTTTGATTTTCGCGCCTTTCATTGAATTCTGGGGCGGCAAAACTTATTGGCCCGGGGTTCCGAATTTCAAAATACGCCCCTGCATCCTAGGGCGAAAAACGATCCTCGTCGCGTTTCATGGAGTGTTAGGCGCGTCCCCCGGCCCCCGGCACATAAAACCGCGACCTCAACGACACCTTTATACGCTTCCAAGGCATGAATAATCAAAGATACCGCCATAGAACGACCTTCCTCTATAGGCAAATTTTCCTGTCGACCGACGATTAATATTATAATTGTGAAAGTTTGGATGTTTGAATGTTTGGTACTCAATCACAATTAAACGGCGCAACCGATTTTGCCAAAATTTTACACGAAGGTAGTTTATAGCCTAAATTAAAATAAACCATAGTTTTTAACCTGCGGGTCAACGCAGACGAAGTCGCGGGCAGAAGCTTATGTAGCTAGTAATTGATAAATTTACTTTCAATTTACTAAGCATCGATGGATCAAAGTTGTCCGAAATAAATGCATTTTTGAAATGAAAAATCTTTAGCGGCGCTGTGCACTTTTGTGATGCGTTTGTGTTTGCACACGAAAGGGTCCTCACAGAAAACCGCGCCGCGCCGCGCCGCTCTGTGCGGATCATTTCATATTACGTCGAACATTACAACCGGTACCGCCGCCGCGCCGCACCGCGCCGCTCCGCCACCGCTGTCAGTGCGTTTCGGCCTTAACTAAGGTCGACGCTCTACTAGTATAACATGGCATGAGCACTCTATGTCAAAGCAAACAAAAAAAGGTTAAACTCTAACTAAGTTGATTTTTCTTCATTCGAATTTAAGCCATGTCTTTGACACACAATGCCCTTGTCAGCTTTGACACACAATGCCCTTGTCAGCTTTGACACACAATGCCCTTGTCAGCTTTGACACACAATGCCCTTGCCATATACTAGCACAGCGTCGAGCACGCGGAAGTTTACCTTACCCGTTGCCTGGTAGAGAGAGCAATATGATGCCATTATTAAAATGGGCATGCCAAAGTCACAGTACTCACGGTATTTTAGACTATTACACATGTTCTCCATAATAACTTTGATCGGAACATGATAGCAATTTAATTTGACAAGATATTTCAATGGCTTTTGATGATTTCGTATTCATTCTATCAGGTAACGTCAAAATGCTGCGCACTTTGCTCATACGTAAGTCTATCTTATTGGTACCTATTGTAAAGAGGTCATTATTATATCTATGTTCAGATAATGATTTGATATGATAGTAACTTGCAAATCAATCTGCCTATCTATACAATTGTTATTGTATTGCAACTAAAATTATTCGCACGGCTATCACGCGACGGTGCGCGAGCTCTCCCGATTTTAACCGACTTAAAAAAAAGGAGGAGGTTCTCAATTCGGTTGTATTTTTTTTTTCAATGTATGTTCCATTAGAACTCCGTCATTGATAAGCCGATACGATAAATTTTCTTTTTTTGTTTGTATGTAGATGGTTGCAGGTGGGTCCCATTTTTTTTCAAAATTCATTTAGATGATGGGATCCATGAGGAATTGAGGGAACTACTCAACTTTATTAGGCACGCGTGTAGTAATTTTGGTATTTTCTTTTATAACTCGTGTATTTACATCCGGAAATCATAAATTTGGTGGCGAGGAATTGATGATGAAGACCACAGATACCTTATCAAATTCCTCAATTATCTACTTAAAAGTGCAAACTTAGGTTCTATGGTTCTAATAAGATTCCGTTGAATTAGGAACTAATGAAGATCTTGGATTGGTGATGATCTTGGGGAATCGACGGAAGTCCTCAAATATTATCGGCCCACATACAGCGATTCGGTTTTTTTCTATAGTAATCAACGTATTTGCTATCGGAAATCAGTTCATGTGGTAAATTGTAATAAAAATGTGGAAATGTTCTCGTGGCTTGGCGGAGTACTAAATTGAAGTCGGTTAAAACTTTGTTTTTAAAGCAAATTATTCTCGCACTATCCGTCTCTTTCTTATTAGTATGTACACTTAGAACAAGAGGTATATATTTCGAGAAAAATCGAGTGTGTTGCGGCCGTTCCATGATAGACGTGCTATATCAACATCATCCTCCTGGCATTATTCCCGGTTGTGTGCCCTAAAGGCGCATGAGGTCCGCTATAACATCTATTCCCAAGATTTGGCATATTAGGCGCTAGTTTTACGAAAGCGACTGCCATCTGACCTTCCAACCCAGAGGGTAAACTAGACCTTATTGGGATTAGACCGGTTTTCCCACGATGTTTTCATTCACGAAAAGCTAACGGTAAATATTCCGTACGTGAGTTCCGAAAAACTCATTGGTACGAACCGGAATTCGAACCCACGACAGCCACATGCCTGAACCACTAAGTACTCCAGCGCCTTGCCGACCTTTTATTGTTTTGAGGATTAATTGGGCTACTTTCTACAGGGCACCATTTAATAGTACCTATACTACCTATTAATTTAGTTGCAGTATTCATACCATCTATGACGAGAGCTAACCAGAAGGAGCCATATTTATACCGAACGAAGAAACCGGTAATACGTATGGGTGAACCGGTTATTGAAACGCAATCACTAAGCACCGAAGCGGCTTACGAGTATAGATTTACTGCAAAACCTAGTGAAAAACCGGTAATTTCCGAACCCAGAAACGAGAAGCCTTACATGAACATAGGCGCATACGTCGTGGAATCATTAGAATTGGATGATAACAGTGTCAAAGAAAAGACACTAAATATTAAGAATTTATTTTCCAACGTAAGACCAAATCAAATTAAAAAATACAGTTACCCATAGTCGAAGAAAACCTGGTAAATCGTCGAGTAAAACAGAATTTCGTTTCTAATGTTGGCGCTAAACAATCACCCAAAAACTATTTACAAATGTCTACAGAAAAGAATCAAGAAGACAGTTTCCTGCCAAACGCTCGAGCAAAGCAATTGAACAGATTGCCACTACCACAACCAATATTAGCTGAAAAAGTTAACAAACCGGTAACCGAATTTACTGTCTTAATAGATAAAAACAGTGCGCAATTATTTCGTTCTCAGTTACCGGTATTAACCGAAAAACCGGTCCATGAACAGAATATTCCTTTGTATGAAGATGACAGATCAGGACAGCAAACGAAAAAACCGGTTAACGCGCTGATGAAAAATAACAAAGAAAGCTTACTGACGGGAGAACCATTTTTACTGTCTAGAAGGAAAGAAGTAAGAAATCAATTAAGAAAGGCACAATCCTATCACGACACTTAAATCTGTTACTATTTATAAAATTAGGTATCTCAACAGCCTTATTAACAAGTTAAGTAACCGAATTAAAAAGCATGTTCAAATCCATCATAATTGGGCACAGATAACCTCCAGGAGGTTATCTATGTAATTGGGACTCATATAGGATTCGAAATCGTATGAACAGTACCTGCATAAAAAATACAGCATTTTTTATACAGGTCTTACCAATACCTACATAAAATATGTAAGATTACATTGTGAGAAAACAGAGCTATATATAACAATATATACAACGTGTTTTTTTAACCGTCTTAGAGCCGAAGCCCACTGAAAGTTTCCAAAATCATTCGTGAAAAAAAAAAATTTTTTAGTCAAGTTTTTAGTAATAAAACGTAATTAAGTTTGAAAAATTCTCTATGGCGCACGGAGCGAAGTTCATTCACCCGGTTAGAGTTCGTACCTATCTACATAAGATGGCGGCTAGCGGACACTGCGGTCACTCAGTTGGATGATTAAAATTAATATTAATACAAAAAAAAACAATATTTTATGTATTAAAAAAAAATCTTTAAAAAAATAAAAACTAAAAAAAACCTTTTTTTAAGTTCTTTGTAATGTATACATTAACTGGGGTTCGGCTCTAAGACGGTTAAAAAAACACCGTGTATAACCACGAACTTCGAAATTCGAAGTTCGGGTATCTCTTTCTCTATCGCACTTACACTATTCGAGTGACAGGGCTGCATGTATACGAAATCCGAGTTTCGATTCTCGTGGTGGCGCCGCAGTTTCCGAGCAGATATTGATTCGGCAACTGATTACCGTTCACTATCAACTTTTACTGTACAGTTACTATTTAGTATATACAACGTGTTTTTGGCAATTTCCGTTAATTGCAAGGGGGCATAGGTTAGATCAAATAAAGTTAATTTCTCCAAGACAGTAGTATCTTAACTCTTACTGTTATCAAGATATTGAATATTTTGATTTTAATCAGATTTGCAGATTTAGCCAGTTTAAAGGCGTTTAACTGTGGTGTCATAACAGCTTTTTAAATGTTGTATGTGACTTCTTGGACCTTCCGGTCTTGAACCCTTGTACAATAAGACATTACCTTTTTTCAAGAAATTATTATGCTATTTGGTTACTGTGAATGTATTCTGCAATATGCCGAAGTTAACGGAAATTTCCGGGAACACCGTGTATGTATATATATGTAGTGTATATATGTATATATGTAGTTTCAATAAATAAATAAATATTAAGGGACATTCTTACACAAATCGAGCTAGCCCCATAGTAAATTCAATAAGGCTTGTGTTACGGGTACTAGACGACGATATATATAATAAATATAAATACTTAAATACATAGAAAACATCCAAGACTCGGAAACAAATATTCATGTTCATCACACAAATATTTGCCCTTACCGGGATTCCAACCCAGGACCTTCAGCTTCGTAGGCAGCGTCACCACCCACTAGGCTATCCGGTCGTCAAAATCGTCGGTTCAATACAAGTAAAAATTAAAACTCTACCTGTTCAGTCTATTTGAGTGCAAACCTAAAACTTAGGTACTCATATATATGTCCCATTGAGGTCTCATGATGATCCATCATCGGTGATGGTACATCATTGCTCTTATTACATATTTATGAGAGAATTAAATCGATTCATATTCTCTCCTTAGAAACCTGGAACTAGGCACTTCAAATAGATTGTCATTATACAGCGGCCCTTACCACGGCTATCATGAGACGGCACGCGAGTTCTCACGATTTTTCTCGCACTATCCGTCTCTCTCTTATTAGAACACTAAGAACAACAGGTATATATTAGTGCGAGAAAAATCGAGAGTATGTCGCGGCCGTCCCATGATAGACGTGCTGACCTTGACCTACCTTAAAGCAGTGCACTAACTGCACTCACATTCTGATTATAGTGACATGGTTTATCTTTCCTAGCCCAGTTATTGCACTACGTTCCAGTAGGCAATATGATTGGATTAGGAAATAATATATAGAAATCGAACAGGTTTTTTCTAATTTCAGATGAAAAAGTTTAACGAAATGATACAAAAGCTATTGAAGACAATTCATTACTGAGGATGGAAAATAAGTCCATAACTGAGCCACTGAAGAAAGTAAAACCCGTACCTAAAGTCGGCATTAGTTGGGGGTATTATGACGAATGACAGCTGGTAGATCGTACAGTCGACTTCAAAGATGTGTATACATTTTTCGCTTTATTACACTGAAATATACCTATAGGTAGACCGCTTAAAGGAGCGACCACACCACTGCTACGCTCACGCACCGTAAACGCAGCAAAATGTATGAAGAATACGTGACGCATACGTCAACGCGTATACGCAGCGTAACGCACCGGTTTGGTCGCTACTTAAGTCAGTCCTCACCTGCGCGGTCGGAGTAGTTGCGTGCGGGCTTCACCTCCCGCACGCTGCCCGTGCCCCTTTAACGTCCTACCCCCGACAAAATTACACGGGACCAGCCAGAATATTTGCCGAGACCAGGAGAAACCGAGAGCGGCCCTCTACATTCTCGCCTTTCGCAGTTGTAATTAGACTTTCATACAAGATGGACGCTTCCTACGGTTGCCGTCGGTCGACTGACGGAAGCGCAGCGAGAATGTTGAGGAGAACTTTCGCGCAAACACGAAACTTCACGAGACCTCTTTGATGTTTCGCCATTTTACCGACACGTAACGGAGACTACACGAATGTACGCAAAACAATACGAACATAGACGAATACTCACTCCATACTCTCGTATTCGGCAAGTCTCGTGTAGTTTTGTCGAGAACGTGGAGTGGGCTTTAAGGGTTCTACCTATAGTAGTAAATGTTTCACACTGCCTAGTGTGACACTAAACGTTTCCGAGCTTAGCATATACATACAGTGTGACTCTGCTTTCGTTGTATACCATATTCTAAGACCATTAAACTATGTATCTATACTAATATTATAATATCATGTTTAATTTATATGTAAATGCCCTGTTATTTAAAAAAAGCAGCTATGTACTTAGCTGGTTGTTCTAAATAACAGCGACAATTTTACAGAAATCGGCCTAGTCCCAAACTAAGCAAAGCTTGTACGTACTATGGGGACTAGACACATCTATGTATGTACATAGATTCACGCCTTTGTCCCCAAAAAGGGTTAGTCAGAGAATTTATGTTCCAGTGACACTTATAGCATAAATGTATAGAATATAAGGAAATATAAGGAATATAAGGAAATATAAGGGTACACTGAGGGTACAGTATAGTTTTAGCATAAGGGTATAAAAGATCGACAAAATGCGCTATCGCAGTGATAGGTTGCTAACCCGTCACTCACAACACACTTCAACCCTGTTCCCTCAGTACGACCCACAGGAAGAAAAGGGGTGGTGCTATTCTAAATCAACACCACACGGGGGCTAATATGGGTACTAGACGACGATACAAATAAATAAGTAACGTAGTGCCAGTTATTTTGCATACGAATATCGACTGGACTGACTCAACAAATACCTATAATAAAAGTGAATGGTACATATGTTTTATTTCATTTTAAAATATAACCACAACACGTAATTGCACCAAAATGTCTGTAATTGTAAGCGGAGATCGTTATAATCTGGAGTTTGACCAACTTCTATGGAATGACTGCTGCCGGCGTCATATTTAACGTTGATCGGTTTTCGTAAGTTGGTGCAACTCAGCCTAAGTATTCGAACGGGAAATATTAGCGAAGAAGTACGTTTTTTAATAATTGGTCACAACTTTTATTGTGCGCGTAAGCAGCGTTCGGGAACGCGTGTGCTAAACCAATGCCAACCGACTGAATCCCCGCTAGCGGCGCGCAAAGTGTAGGTATAATTCTAAGTTCCCACGGTGCAGTTAGGTAGCACCGGGTCCACTTTACCTAGTACCTATTATTACCTATTACGAAACCAACTGCCACCTGATTTCATCACGATGATTTCACCTAAAGTCTACTGCTAAACATAGCTAAATGACAGTTGAAAAAAACAGTGCTAAGCGCCGAGGTTTAAACCAGTTCAATTCAAATCTCCAGGTTGAAAGTTTCATGCCTTCCCGCTCGTCTACAATGGCTTTCGTAAGGTAATTTAGGTATGTAAATTACTTATATAGGTACCTTATATATAAACGTTAAACGTCTTTCGTTTGTCCGTCTGTTGGCCTGTTCTCCTTTACATGTCACATTTCTCAACCGATTCTCGTTAAATTTTGTGAGCAGGTCCAATAGTTAAGTAGTTTTTTTATCGATTTAGATTTTAATTTAAGAAACGAAATGTTTTTTAAAAGACAGGGTCTCGAGTTTTTCGGCTCATAGAGCCACAAGTTTATTTAAAATATCAATTACACTCAATTTTTTAAAGAAAACGGAGGCGTACATTAAAAAACTAAACCCTATTCTCATGTATACTAGCATATTAAATTATAAAAGATTTGTGAGATTGTAAGATTATCTCCGGAACCACTCATCCGATTTGAATTAAATTCTTGCACCTGTGTGTAGAATGGTCTTTCTGGATGGACATAAGCCAGGTTTAGTCGGAGTTGGCGACGCAACGGACGCAGTTTTTTTTTAATTTTAGGAATATTATTGCACTAAACTGTCTTCGTGCAAAATTTCATCCAAATCGATTGAGCCGTTTAATCGTGATTGAGTGACAAACATCCAATCTTTCGCATTTACAATATTAGTAGCATTATTGTGGCGTTCCATGCGGCAATGACCATAAGGCTCCTTTGGGCATGGAACGTCAAATATGCAGATATTTATGTCAGCCTTTATAGTATTTGCCACTACGGGACTTAATAAATGGTTTATTATTATTACATTTTACGTCACACCTGGTCATAATACGAGTTTTAGCACGCTGCGCGTACGGGAAAACTCGCATTGTGGCCAGGTGAACACGTAAAATTTTGTACTCAACACGGGCGGTAATTAGTAAAGCCCCAGAGCGCATATTTATGGCCCTCTCCTTCAGTTGGGGCCACAAACACCTGCGATCTGGGGCATTCACGAATTCAACGCCCTAGAAACGTAATGTACTATTAACGCGCGCCTGCGTTCTTTGCAATGCATACGCGAGCGTATCTACGTAAACGGTTATAAAATCGTAATATGTATGTTTTTGAGAAAGAGGATGGAGTACGGTCGCCGTATGACGACCTCCTGTACTATAATACATGTTCTTGTAATTACTTTGGGTGAAACATGGCACCAATTTAAGTTGACAAGGCGTTTCATGGTTTCTAATGTTTTTGTATTCATTCCGTCTCTGGTAGCGTCAAAATGCAACGGGCTTTGTTTTTATGTAAGCATTTATTTCTTTTAGTTTTACCCCTATAGCCCGAGGGATATTCTGTGGGATACGTGAGACCGTAATATATTTAATTTTAAACCTAGTTGTGGACGTCGTGGTTACGGATTTGGTGGTTACATACGTAACATGGTTGTCATTTATATATAACCATATTCAAAAAAGGAGGAGGTCACTTATCGTTATGGTTAAGACATCCGTCACACTCGCACTAGCATACTTTTAAAAACTTTTAAAAAGAGATAAAATGAAAACCATGCTGATCCGCAGGGAATGAATATGTACCTCTATACTTAAATATATCGAAGTCTGGTTAGTTCCACCATTTATAACTCGGCTGGACCGATTAGATTAGATTAGATTAGATTATTTATTTTATGATAAAAAATACATTACAGATTTGCATACATGTCAAAAATATAAGACTTTTTATCACAATCGTCAAAAACAGAAAAAAAAAATTAAGATATAACAATAAGACAATGTCAACAACACAATAACAAGGAAGGATTTTTATGATATTGGATTTGAAGTGTAACAAAAAATGTAGTATGTACAAATCATTTTTCTTCTAGTTCTTTAATGGCGATACGAAGTCGGCTTGTTTTTAATATATTTTGCCTCCGGACAAGAACTACAGAAGAGCCACAGTTAATTTTTGAATGCGACTTCTGTATCCGAATTGTACTATGAATATTAAATTGTAATGTATTTGTTAAGGATTGCTACCGGGAATGGTAAAAAATCATTTTGTGAGGTTCCTGAATGGCAAGGATTTATCACATGTTTGTCATTATAACCTCACCTTAAAAAGCTTATGGGGCTCTCTTTATATTTATTGACCTACTTTTTTTTGAATAATGATTCGGTGTCTGCCGGTATACCGCGCGTGTCCCAATTTACATTATTCATAAACCATAATTTTTGACCATTTTTATGTACCAATTCTTTATAATCGGAGGTCTATATATGTTGATCTCACTACCTACAACACCCCAAGGATGAAACCTTACATAATTTAAGAAAACTTATTAATTTAGTTGCAGTATTCACACCAGCTATAACGGAAGCTAATCAGAGGGAGCCATTTTTCCACCGATTGATGAAACCGGTAATACGTACGGAAAAACCGGTTAATGATACAAAAGCATATAAAGTCGTTGGTAAGACACAACCTTACGAGTACATATTTACTGCAAAACCGGTAAACGAACCTGTTACTATGAAACCGGTAATTACCGAATCCGAAATAGAGAAAACTTTCATGAATATACCCGCATACATCTTGAAATCCTTAGAATTGAATGATAACAGTGTTCAACAAAACGCAGTAAATATTAAGGAATTATTTTCAAACGCGAAACCGAGCCAGATTGAAAAAATACAGCTACCCATCATTGACAATATCGGGTTAAACCAACCAATAAAACAGGATATCGTCTCTTATGTCCGGAAAAACGAAGATAATTTCCTGACAAATGACCCCGCAACATATTATATCAATGACTTCCCACTACCGACAATTGCTGAAAAAGTGGCATACAATCCACAGTTACCGGTATTTACTGAAAAACCGGTATACGAACCGAACGCCTTACCAAATAAAGGCAGCATAGGGCCGCCATTCCAGCCACTACCGGTATTTACTAAAAATTCGTTAAACGCTCCAGTGAACGGACACAAAGAAAGATTGTTGAAGGATAAATTGGTGTCCCTGTTTTTGTCTTCAAAGAAAGACCTAAAAAGGCAAATAAGAAACACACAGTCTATCCACAATACTTACAAATCGGGGACTATGTACAGGATCGGGTACCTCACCAGTCTTATTAACAAGATGAATGATCGAATAAAAAAACAATATAAAACTGTTGAGGATAATCAACATAATTGGGACTCACTGAGGATTTTGGAAGCGTATGAACGGGTAAATATTAAAATGAACACAGTTCATTCACGCTCTCACGTATAACGAGTTTAATTAAGTAAAGTCTAACTAAGTCTTACAAGCAAATAAGTACAAATGTAATAAAAACCAACTACACACCATTAAACACAACATAAGTATAGTGCTGGTTTAGCACGAGCTTAGTAACTAACGTTTTGTTCTTGTTACTTGTTACTATCACGGACCATATAGCGAGCAACGGTTTAAATTAATATTTCAGAGGTTTGACGACCTGGACCTATTCAGCGCAAGTGTTCCTTCAGTGAGACGACACTTATCTAGACATTTTTTTAAATAGACTTAGGGAAATAGTTTAGGTAACTCTCTATATTAATCTATTCAGAAATAAGTACTTAATTATGTAGCTGTACCAAGACGCAAAAGCGCTGTGTTTTCGTTTGGCTTTTAGTCACTTATTTATCACGCTACCGGTGTGGATCTGTTATTAGCTCACTGTCACTACTGTTTTAAGCTACTGTGTAGTATTTAAACTGATGATCATAGGAAGACAATCAGCTTAAATACCACTATCATATAATATTTATAGTTATGTCTCGCGTGCAGTATTGAGATTGAATAGTCATTCTTTTCTGATTCCAGATACAGAGAGATAACGGGACGATACAAGAGCTACTGAAAATGATGCAATCGTACCTCAGGGCCACAGGGAAGTCCGGATTGGTAACACTGGGTGAGGCAGGGGCGCGCAACAAACTCTCCACAGGCATCAGTTGGTCGTACTACGACGACTCTTTGGTGTAGATGTTGAGTAACATGATTTTCGGTTGACGGAATCAACTTCGTTTTTGGGGCGGTTTGACCCGACTGAGGTTATTAAGCTGATTTTCCACCGAGGGGCGAGACGAGACGAGGCGAGGCCAGAATTGAAATTCGCATGGCAAAGGACCATGGGCAACTTTGTATGGAGCCTGGTCCTGAATCCAACAAAGCTGAAACTTAGGTCATAAAATAGGTCTTTAAATCTACTTCAATTCGTTCTATGGGCAGTAAGTTGAATTCCATTGCAGAACTGAGATATTCATATTTAAGTACAAGTGAGTAGGATCTATGAGAAAACAGGGGCCGTAGACAAGGTTACAATCGACAAGCGCTAACGCCCATAGAAAATAATAAAATGTATGGGAATGACAGATGCCGACGAAACACTTTTCGTTAACATCTGCCATCCCCATACATTTTATTAGTTTTCTATTGGCGTTAGCGCTTGTCGATTGTAACCTTGTCTAGGCCCCCTGGTTCTCTCAGTGAATACATGTTCAGAATTATTAAGGTAAGGTAAGTGTGTAAAATAAACATGTCTTTTGTAGCTAATTAATTGTTTTATTATTAAAATATGAATATATGCCTCGCTCGATGTGCCTTCATCATTAGTACATTTTGTCATATCTACCCTCCACAATACTAAATATGAATATTCTCCGAATGCGTTTTTTCATAGCTCGTACTACTGACTGTGGCTAAAATACGATTATCTTCGTTCTGCAATGGAATTCGACTTTGTGCCTATGGAATGAAATAAAGTAGATTTAAAGACCTATTTAATGACATAACTCTCAGTGCTGTTGGTTTCAGGACCGTTTTGACGCATGGTCCTTTTCAATTCTCTCCTCGCGCGCGCTCGGTGGAAATAGTAAGTGCCATAAAAATTTAAATTCTCGCCTCGCCTCGTCGTGTCTCGCCCCTCCGGTGGAAAATCAGCTTTATTAATGAGTCAGATGTTTTTGGGAGGGGACTTCATAGTGTGTAATGTTTTAAATACAATTTGAACGCCATCTCAGGAAGCTACAAGTTCCATATTACTAGCTACAAGTTCATTAGTCTAAACTAACACAAACGCTTGAGCGATAATCACTATACAATGTGTTAATAAAATAACGCAAAACCTGAAAACAGTTTGTTCAGAATCGAGAGTAGAATGTGAAAAAAATATTTTTTTTGACGCGTTTTATTATTTACATGTCGCCAACGACTCCACCAACGCTCCATACAAAGGTTAAAAAAAAACTCGTCACAAAAAAAACCTTTTTTTTTCAAATTCTACTGTCGATTCTGAACAAACTGTTTTCAGATTTTGCGTTATTTTATTAACGCGTTGTGTAGACTTCTAAAATTGTAGCTTGTGCTCGATGAATATGATATGGTCGATTTGATTTTGTGAAGAATAGTATAATGGTTGTAAATAAATATTACAATTTATTGTCACAATGGATCAACGACGGGCTAATACATAATCCTTAGATTTTAAAGATAATTTAAAAATAAAAGTCATTGGTATACTAAATATATTGTATTACATATTAAAATATAACACAGTGCACAATCACGCTTCTTATTTATTACATAATAATCAGAAAATAACGATCAAGTGGTGAAAAAGTCAAAAAAAGTGTGAGACAGTTCAACTAATATTTGCGCGCGGCTGAAGTTGTACGGGCGCATGTATGGTTGACATGATTTAATATGGCTGACTTTTTATAATGCTGTCATGGGAATTTGAATCTTCTACATAGGACGGCTGACTTGCTTTTTAACCGACTTCAAACAAAAGGTTCTCAATTCGGTTGTATTTTTTTTCTATGTTTGTTACCTTAGAACTCCGTCATTAGATGATGGGATCCATGAGGAATTGAGGGAACTCCTCAATTTTATTAGGCACGCATGTAGTAATTTTGGTATTTTCTATTATAACTCGTGTATTTACATCCAAAAATTATAAATCTGGTGGCGAGGAATTGATGATGACCACAGATGACTTCTCGAATTCCTCAATTATGTACTTAAAAGTGCAAAAGTACGTCACAGGTTCTAATATGATTCAGTTGAAATAGGAACTAATGAAGTGCCATTGGTGATGATCTTGGGGAATCGACGGAAGTCCTCAAATATTATCAGCCCACATACAGCGATTCGGTTTTTTTCTATAGTAATCAACGCATTTGCTATCGGAAATCAGTTCATGTGGTAAATTGTAAAAAAAATGTGGAAATATTCTCGTGGCTTGGCGGAATACTAAATTGAAGTCGGTTAAAACTTTGTTTTGAAAGTAAATTATTGAATCTTTAGTTCTTCTTTTCGCAACTCAAATAATCTCAAGTATTAGTAGTGGTTTTATTTGTGTGAAATGGCAAATATTTACAGGCGCTTACATGCAAAGAGCGGCGGTTACTAGCACACGCACACGGTCAAATACAAGTCGAACTATCAATCGTCAAAATTGTATATTTTTCTCACTTTGTTATGCAGAATTTAACTGATTAGATACAGTCGATATCAAAGTGAAGTATATTTTTTCATCTCATTACAAAGGTATAATGTTTGAAGTCGACTGTACTATTTAAGTATTCCGTGTGTAAGATTTGTGTACAATTCTTCTTGGAAATCTTTATGATACATTATTCGACCATTCTATCTAACCAACTCACGCAACATTATTGAGAATGCTGTTGTCATTTTTTCTTCAGTAGTTATACGATTTAAAATAAAATATAATGGCTAACAACAATAAAAACTATTAACCGGTTAATGCTATAATTAAGTACATTGTAACCGGTTAACCGTTTCATTGTAAACCGGTTAAAATACAATTATTGGAGCTGCTAATGCTACTGACGGACACTGAGAATTAAGGCCCCTAGTGGCCCATTTCACGAAAATACAAGTCTGCATTAAGTAGATATTATCTGAATATACCTAGTTTGTTTATACGATTTATAAGGTACATACTTAAATAACTCTATAGTGTAATTAAGGGTTCATGTTTTCTGCCAACAAACTGTCAAGTTTGGCAGATAAGATTAATTTATATAATGTAACCTGATTAGTAAAAAAAAATGCCAACAGTCGCCAGCGACTCAGTGTCGCCAGATTAGATTTATAACTTATATTTTTGTGAAATGGAGCACAGGTGGGTAGTGTCGGTCAATGTGTTAAGTACTAATTGTTCATTAATGCTTGTATACACCACGATGTAGCATTAATTAAAAATAAATTAAAATGTACTATTTATCTACATCAATATTTTAATTTAATATACACAATATTGTTCATTTTACTATTTACATACCAAGTATTTTTTATTAGAATAAAATTGAATGAATAAAATCAGATAAAATTGTACTTACGTTACGGAAACCCAATATGATTTAATTATCTTTCTGTGTCGTAAAAACTTTTTTATAAAATAAAAACAACAGTAATATTAACTGCAATTTTAAATTAAAACCAACGTAAAAGTCGATACCGATTTCGCCAGTGATTTTGGAGTAAACGAGAAGATGCTTAGGTTGTCACAATTTTGTACAATACGTCGGTGGCAGACGACCGTACGGCTCGGTAACTGGTTAACGCTCCAGTGAATCCCGAGCCTTCCTTGACCCCAGAATATAATGTGGCAGAGTACGTTCATTCCACAGCCTGATTAGTACAGTCAACCCAAGCTAAGTCGGGATCAACATTATTTGACAACACTACTTTAACTGTCATTATTGTGTACAATTGCCTTCCTGACGACCTAAAAAATGTATCCTTTGACCAAAAAGATAGGAATCTTTTTTGATGATTACTCTGTACGTACTTACCTCTTAATTGCATTATTATTTAAATTATAAAATTATCGTCCTACTTTTGTGACATTTAATGTAAGTTAATATTTGTTTTAATTGAATATAGAACTTACTTGTTAGTTTAATTTGTATGTTATAATTATAACTATATTTGTATGCATTTGAAAATGAAATGTGTTTTACAGAAAGTAAATGATTGATTATTGATTAACCGTCAAATTTCCATATAAATATGACAGTTAAAGAATGGTGTTGCCAAATTATCTGTTGCACTGTTCACGTGGACACGCTTATAAAAATATTTATTTGATTACTTAATTAGAAATGTTAATCTCAAATAATAATTGTAATTCACCTTGTTCGTACTATATTTTGAGGTTATAATACATAGGCTTATCGTCCATCATCGCGTTGATGTCGGCTAGCTTCGGATCGCATGACGGCCAGAGCGGCTGAACTACGTCCATTTCGCTCGCACTCGTGGCCCCTGACATTTGCGGGTGCGGCATGCCCTGAAATAGATAGACTTTTAAAATATTTGATGCTTTCAGCGTTATATAAGTACGTCAATACAATCTACATTGGTAAGATTTAACGAAAATCTTTTAAAACCATGGTTGCTAAGAATAAAATATTATTTTGGTTATGATTATGAAAAAAATTTCGTTAATCATCGTCCTCCTAGCGTTTATTCTCTGCCTGCTAGTTCTACTGAGCTGCACCGACCTGTCTGGAGTCGCGCCGCTTGCCGCGCGCGCGCTTGGGCCACGGTTTCTTGAGGTGCACGTATGTAATGTGCGCGCGCTTTTCGCTCGCGTGTTTGAAACATTTCCCGCACATCTCGCACTTGAATGGTTTTAACCCGGTGTGAATCTGTAAAAGAAATTGTGTTGAAAAACCAAATACCAGTCATTAACAATCTCAACAGGAAAACACTTAGTTTGAAGGTAATGTCCGTAAAGCGATCTTCAAGCGAATCTCGAAGGTTCAGGTTAAATATGCTCCATTTTGAATAACCACGGTAGCCTTTATACCAAGTGTATTTCCAGGGATTACATATAAACTCAACATGTTTTTGTAACTCATCTTAGCTGTAACATTTTTCGTAGCCGGCAAGTTCGCTAGACCGAAAGGCATACTTTAAAATTCAAAATGTCCATCCGGTATTACAAACGGCGTTTTGCATCTATCAGTTTCACTGTAACATTTATTGAGGCGCGTTCGTTAGACCGAACGGCAGTCTTTATAATTGAAAATGTCCATTCGGTGTTAAAAACGTGGTTTAGGCTGCATATGACTCACAAACATGTGCCGCTGCCGGTTGCTGTGCGTGCTGAAGTGCTTCCCGCAGACGCCGCACACGTAGGTGGCACGCTGCGCGCTGTGCACGCGCCGGTGCGCTACGAGCCGCTGCTTCATGCGGAATGACTTTCCGCACGAGTCACACTTGAAAGGACGTTCGCCGGTGTGGGTCCACGTGTGGTCTTTTAGGAGGGCGTAACTCTGAAACAATAGTGAAATGCGATTATTTCACTACGAGAAATCTCTGGTTGAAGATTGAATTCTTTAAAACGGACGTATATTATTTAATTAACCAATAGCGGACAGTTGTTTTTAAGAAAATATCCACTATAATTTTCTGGATCTTCGGTTTTTTAAGTCATTCAGTATAATAGTTATTTTCGCGATTTTCAGAGATGTCGATGTTTAGACGATATTTTATCACACATATTCAAACAAGCTTTGCTTATGGGTGAGGATCAAATTCTTGGCCAGTAGTTCCATTATATGGCTAATTTCGTGACACAACGGAACTTTTTAACTACTATCAATTAACTAGGCTAACTACTGGCCAAGAATTTGGACCTCACCCTTATGCATCAGCACAGGAGTCGTTTTCTGGGCTTCAAGAGAAACAGACAACAACAAAAGTGTATGTATAACTTACCTGGAACATGCGCCCGCAGACTTCGCACATACAAGGCGACTTCATAGACGGGTAGTTGGTTCGATTCTTGTCCGGGTGCATTCGACGGAAGTGGCCGTGGTAGGCTCGCGAGTCTTCTAGCTGCATACCGCACTGTGAACAACAACAGAGACAGTAATAGTACATTACGTACCTAGGGCCGTAAAATAAAGAACCGAAGGTAAGGGCCATAAACAAGTGATCTGAGGCCTTTTTTATTGTGGTGCGTACACAATTTTACGGCTTCTCCTGGGTGTGAAGTGAGATTTGCCGCTGCGCCCGTGGCCCAGAGTGACGTAAAATATTGTCATCATCATCATATCAGCCGAAAGACGTCGCCAAAATGACTTCGCGATTATTATACTAGGTACTTGAAGAGAAGAGAGAGAGAGAGAGAGAGAGAGAGAGAGAGAGAGAGAGAGAGAGAGAGAGAGAGAGAGAGAGAGAGAGAAGAGAATTCTACAATATTATGATAAATAAGTGTTATACCAGACGATAGTTGTACAAAATAAAAATATGTACTTTGAAATTATTATTTATTTTTATACCCATCATTACACACTCAGCACCACTGTCCCACCTGTTCACATGGTATGGGCCCCTCGGCCTTCCTCATGTGTCCGGGGTGCCGGCGCTCGCTTGAAGCGCTCCGCGACCGCTCCCGCTCCCGCTCCCGCTGCCGCGACGCGTTCGTCTCCCGCGGCTTTCGGGGCCTCGACGACTTGTTCAGCTCTTTGTCTCTGGATTCATTTGTTAAACATTAACCCCTTAGTCATATAACTTATAACTACAACTTAGAAAAGTTGAAAAACCCCGACATTTTCATTTAAAAGTCTCTCAAACACGGCTGAACAGATTTTCAAAGATTCAAAGATTTATTTTGCTCGGTATGCAGTTACATAGTTTTTAAAATTACAATAATATAATATCATAGTCCAGTGCATTCAGACTGCGTGCAGGCGTACAAAACATTTTTTTTGAGGAGCGTTATATTCCCATAATAATAATCATAAAAAATAGCATTAACAAGTCAAAATTATAATAATAACAAATGCAAACAAGAATAATAATGTCCAATAATAATGTAATAAATAATGTCAGTCAGGTACAATAATGGAGAAGCGGAGAGAAAATTAAAACAATATATAAAAACATCATATCAATCAACATGTCAAACATAATCCAAAAATATTTTTACTTACACTATTAAAGCATTTGTCCAGAAGCCAGTTTGTCAATTTGTTCTTAAAGCTATTTTGTCTTAACAATTTTAGGTCCTCAGGTCGTTTATTATAAATTACTATGCACATGTTATAAACATTCTTATTATAAATCATTTTGTGAGCACGCGGTTTGTATATGAGATTCATAATGTTTCGACGGGTCTGTCTCTGCATTATTTCTCCTCGTTTTTTAAAAAAGGTTTGATGGGTATTTACGAAAACACATATATCTCTTATGTATAGGCAGGGCAAGGAAATAATGTGCAATTTTTTAAATAAGGGTACACAAGAATCGTCCTGCCAAGCATTACAAAGAAACCGAACACATTTTTTTTGAATCTTAAAGACTCGCTCTACGTCGACAGAGTTACCCCACAGAATCAGGTCTTAACGAAGAACTGAGGACACATACCCATGATAAGCCGTCAATGCGGTTTCCACAGAGACTGTGTCTCTCAGTCTTCGGAGGGCAAAGACAAATCGATTTAACTTGTTACATATTTGTTCAACGTGACCTTTCCAGTGCAGGTGGCAGTCTAAGGTGAATCCAAGAAACATAGCTAAGAACACTCGGGATAAAATTATCTATGACACAAAGAAAACCGAATTCAAATCGGTCCATCCGTTAGGGAGCTACGATACCACAGACAGATACACAGATACACAGACAGACACGTTAAACATATAACACCCCTCTTTTTGCGTCGGGGGTTAAAAATGCCTATGCTAAATAAAATGTGTTTTGTCCCTTTTATGAACACAAATATCAAAATGACAGATAAAGACGAAACGAAATTGAACGGCATTTCAGCTAAAATAGGTTTGTTGAATGTTTATGAATACGGCCATAAGTTATGTAGACTTCGGACTAGTGTCTATGCCAAATCTTGAGATTAGGTGTCACAGCGGACCCCGGGCTCCTTTATGGCACAACCAGGAATAACGCTAGGAGAATGATGATGGGTGTACATACTTGTCGCTGCCCGCGTGTCTGGCCGACACGTGTACGTGTCTCCTCAGGGCTTCGTTGGACACGAAACGCACGTTGCATAGCTCGCAGAACGGACCGTCATCTGGTATCTAGATAGATAAAATATTTTAAGCACGGAGTATGTAAAATAGTAGATTGTGTCTCAAGGCAGCAGAATGATATATCTACGGCGAGGGCGGTATATTCGATTATTTTATTATAATATTAGATTTTAGTGGCCGAGACAGATTGTTCCAATGGCTCAGTTGGTTAGTAGCTACAGGCCATGTATGCCTGTGGTCGCCGGTTCGAATCCAGCTGGGAGCATTTATTTTTCTTTACATAAATTTATAGATTTTGTTGGCAGTGTTACGACCAATAAACACAATATATTTTTATATAAAACTTGAGTCTCATTATTTTCTAGTCCTTTATTTTTGTGGAGAATACCTGTTAACCATGTACAGTCAAGGGCACTATGTATTCACTGAAAGTTTCATATATATAGTTGCAGGAATAAAGTCTGCCTATATATTTTTGAGACATGGTGGTGTCATACATATTGATGCCCTTGACTGTATGCAATCATTGGGGGATGATTATGTGGTATATTTATTTATTTATTTATATCACTGGATTTATTCAGGGTGACATTTTAATCAGTGTCCAAATTTTTTGTAGGCATTTGGTATCACTAATAGATTCCATTTTTGAAAAAAAAAAACTGGTAGGAATTTTTAAAATTATAATTTGTCTATCCCAAAAGAATTATCCGTACTGCGTGGTTACTGGGCATTCAGAGCCGCGCGGAGGGGGGCGGGGCCGGGGGAGGGGAGGCGTGCCGTGCGCAAACCTAGGTAGGCAGGTATTTTTTTTGTACTGAATGATATGAAACAAGAAAAAGGTATTTTATAATTTTGCTGAAGAATCTTATATTTGAATTTGGACACTGGTTAAAATGTCACCCTGTATAGCAACACCTATACATTGATCAACGCATCAGTCATTACCTGAGGGTCTTCTAGCCTGTGTTTCAGCTTCTTGTGTAGCTCTATCCCTTTCTCACTGACGAATGAGTACCCGCAGAGCTGGCAGACGAAGTCCGAAGGGTGCTTGATCCGAATATGTCCCATGTACGTCGTGAACTTGCTGCGAACAGACACAGAAATAAGTACAGGGCATGGACCTATAATACTCAGGACAGGCTATACGTGATGCTCCTATGGCTCCTATGCAGCCAACTACTCATTGAGAAGATTCTAACGAACCCTAACTCAAGGGGATCACGTCGGTTAAGTACTGAATTCCCATGGCCACCTTCTGTCTCCATCATCAGATCAGCTCGATGGTACCATAATATTGAATCGTCATCCAAACTATACTTATACCCAAAATTTCAGCTCAATCGGTCACCGGGAAGTGTGTCAAATTTAACTCGCAAGATTTGTCCCATATTAACCTGCATACATACGTACATACCTACTAACAGGGCAAGTTAAATAAAAGCTTGTAAAAAGTGGAACTATGACTAGGACAATGAATGATATTTCCCTTTCGGTCACACTTATCGAGATTTGTATGCTACCAGCTCGCTCGCACGTGGTATTATTATTGCCATAGCTGGTCCTGAGTATTATAGGTTCATGATACAGGGTGTCTCAAAAGTCAACGTCAAACCGGAAATGACTTGACTGGATGATGACTTAAAATTGGTGAGCGAAAATAGTTTTAAGAACGAATTACCAACCTAGCTCCTCGACAATTGCTTTTATAGTGTACACTTTTTTTGGATTGTATTTGACATTCTTTTATGATTGATATTATGTTGTTTAATTATTATTTTTATTTTCTTTCCGCTTCTTCGTTATTCCCACGGACCGATGGTCTCGACGCCAAATGGTACAAAGTTGCACTCTCTGCAGAGGCGTAATATTTAATCATTTCAGATTTTCGGCATTTTCCGCCGTAAATAAATAATCAGTACTCACACAAATTCGTCTTGACAGTGCGGGCAGTGGTACTTTGTTCCCTTATGCCATCGCTCGTGAAGTCGGGCCGTCTGTCTGTAAAAAGATAGTGTAAATATTGAAATATGTTACGTTATAAAGTAAGTAAAAACGACTTAGAAAAGTTGAGAAACCCCCGACACTTTCATTTCAAAGTCCAATATCTCAAAAACGGCTGAACAGATTTTCATGAAACATAGCTAAGAATACTCGGGATAAAATTATCTACGACAAAAAAGAAACCGCATTCAAATCGGTTCATCCGTATGGGAGCTTCGATACCACAGACAGATACACAGACAGACACGTTAAACTTATAACACCCCTCTTTTTGCGTCGAGGGTTGAAAATCATAAAATAATCCTCCTCTCCTTCGGCAGTCGGGTAAAAAATTGAATTAAAAACCGGCCAAGTGCGAGTCAGACTCGCGCACCGAGGGTTCCTTAGGTACAAACCTGTAGGTATTAAAGGTATTATAGGCCTGAGTATTTGGTATGAATTTCAATGAAAATCATTTTCCATGGTTTTCATTTCAAATTTCTAGTTCAATTTTTATTATATGATATAACTAAAAATTTAAGGTTTTCGAAATTTTTCCTTTATCTGTGCTATAAGACGTTGCTTCGTACCAAATTTCAAGATTCGGAGTTCACGGGAAGTACCCTGTAGGTTTTGATTCCCTTGCGAGTTTCGAAAATTTGCGGAAATTAGCGGCATAAACGGCTGTATCTTCTGATTGCGTTGGCTTAGAAGTTTGATTTTTTCACAGCTCCATGGGACAGTATACTTGAGTATTTGGTATAAATTTTGGCTTGATACCTCCACGCGTTCCTGAGAAAAGGTCTTGACAGACGGACGGACAGGCGGACGACAAAGTGATCCTATAATGGTTCAGTTTTTTCCTTTTGAGGTACGGAACCCTAAAAATCATTAAAAAAAAACATACTGACCGGTGCGTGGTGACGTACGGGCACTGGTTGCAGCTGAAACGCTGCGTGTGGTGGGCGGTTATATGCTTGCGTAGAGCATGCGGGTGCTTGAAGTGGGTCTTGCATATACCGCATTCATACTCGCCGCATTGCTACAAGATGATTAATAAGTTTCTGTCAAAAATTTAATTTTTGGTACCAGCTTTTATTGCCGACTGTACTTTTCTGTATACCATCACCAACTACTCATTGAGACGATTCTAACGAGCCCAAACTCAACGGGGTTACGTCGGTTAAGTACTGAATTCCCATGGCCTTCTGTCTCCATCATCAGATCAGCTCGATGGTACTATAATATTGAATTGTCATTCAAACTATACTTGTACCCAAAATTTCAGCTCAATCGGTCACAGGGAAGTGGGTCAAATTTAACTTGCAAGATTTGTCCCATACTATCAGGGCAAGTTAATATAAAGCTTGTAAAAAATAATAATCACAGCTTTCAATGTCAATTGTACTTTATTTCCGCAACTCAACCGTGGAAATCCGTGATCTCTGCCCCTCCGGGAAATAGGCGTGATTATATGTATAGTGCATTCATCCTTACTTGTCTTATTCGGTAAACAACATTCTAACCTCAAAATGCATCTTTTTAGGATAGAATAGCAATTTTGTGAGTATTAGATCATGCCGAGACGACTTTTCGGACATCACTTCACGACTTTTTTGTCTAGCAACGCTTTTTTTACGATAAAATAGCTGCTATAGTCTAAAAAGATACATTTTGAGGTTAGAATGTTGTTTACCAAATAAGACAAGTAAGGATGAATGCACCATATGTATGTATGTATTTTCCACTCAATTGCTCAAAGGTTAGCTGGGATATGGGGCGGACGCTTTCCCGAAATGTTCGATTTCTCATTGAGGGCACTTTCTCAAAAGGTACACAAACGTACGGAGCGCTTATAGTTTCGGTCTTTCTGTCCGTCCGTCCGCCTGTCCATCTGTTTGCATTTGCACTATTTCATAGAAACCCTTAGTACCTACCATAAACAGGGACACCCCTACCCCTAAAGTGTACTCTCCGAGAAAATATACCTTATGCGAAAGTGCACCTATTGACAAAGTGTAAATATCGGGAAGTGCACTTTTAGAGACAGTGTACGTTCCGGTTAAATGATCATTCTAAAAAAATGCACCTTAACAGAAAGTGCACAATTCGGGAAAGTGTGTTTCACGAGCCTAACCCTTGAATTGATATGTGAAACAAAAGGTTTTGATACTTACATCGGTGTGCCTAATAATATGACTGTTGTATGCGTCCTCATCGAGAAACCCTTTGAAGCAAGCTTCGCATTTGAACACCGAATTTCTGAAAACAAACTCTGTATTAATTATTTATCAAGTTGTACGAATCATATGATAATTTTAGACTGATAATAAATAGAAGAAAACTCAATAATAATTATTAAATAATTTTATAGGTACTGCCTAGGTTATTTTAACTTCCTAATTATTTGTACTAGTTCGTCAATAAGGATGACATTGTATTATATTTTGCATATAAATAACTTTTTAAATTATTAGTTCTTTTTTGCCTGAAACACGGGGTATCCTAGCTCAGGCAACTGTTATTTGTCCCAAATAGTAAGCTCCTAGTCTATAATAATACTGATGTACAATATGTGTACAGGCAAGCGTACATGGTTAATCGCGCTCAATCAGCAACGTAGCATGCGTGCTGAGAAGTGCACAATTTATCGATTACAATTAATAAACTGTTCATAATACGTGAGGGCGGAAACGCCGCACTCACGTAAAGATGTTGTATATATTAGCTAAGCATTAGACAATAAACTCAGTTGGCAGTTAGCAGTTATCAGTTATCAGCTAGTTCCGAAGTAGTTGTTTCATTCAGAATCCCTGCTCGGAACTTTCTATATCATAGTGAGGGCTCGCCCTTACATTTTGGTCCTTCGAACCGGATCCATCACTGGAGACAGTGATGGATCCAGTATCATAGTTTGAGTTCGGGAGTATCAATATCAGTATCGCAGTGCACGTTCGGTTGTGCCCAGCATCAGCAGTATCAGTATCATAGTTTGCGTTCGGGAGTATCAATATCAGCATCACAGTACGCGTTCGGTGGTGTCCAACAGTATCAGTAACTATCAGTATCATATTGTGCATTCGGGAGTATCAATATCAGCATCACAGTACGCGTTCGGTGGTGTCCAACAGTATCAGTAACTATCAGTATCATATTGTGCATTCGGGAGTATCAATATCAGCATCACAGTACGCGTTCGGTGGTGTCCAACAGTATCAGTAACTATCAGTATCATATTGTGCATTCGGGAGTATCAATATCAGCATCACAGTACGCGTTCGGTGGTGTCCAACAGTATCAGTAACTATCAGTATCATATTGTGCATTCGGGAGTATCAATATCAGTATCATAGTGCACTTTCGGTTGTGTCCAGCAGTATCAGTATCATAACGTGCGTTCGGGAGTAGGTATCAATATCAGTATAACAGTGCACGTTCGGTTGTGCCCAGCAGTATCAGTATCATAGTGTGCGTTCGGGAGTATCAATATCAGCAGTATCAGTATCAGTAAAATCGCGAAGCTATCATATCAGTGAACGGCAACAGCAGCAGTTCATCGGGGTATCATCGAGCATCGTGAGCAGACGCAGTGCAGGGTCCAGCTCCAGTATCAAGCAGCATCAACAGCAGCAGTTCATCGGGGTATCATCGAGCATCGGGAGCAGACGCAGTGCAGGGTCCAGCTCCAGTATCAAGCAGCATCAAGTAAGATCCAACCAATATCTTACGTACGTTACGGTTATCATATATCACGAATATCATGGAGGCATTACTTACGCGTCAGAGAGAGATTATACAAAAATTGCACCAGGTTAAGACGAATTTTGTCAAGGATTCGGCGAGTAGGAAGACTCCCGAGTATTTATCATTTTACGGGCTTTGTTGGATCAAGGATCTCAAATATCACATATCAGAGAATGCCGCGCAATTGTTAGGGTTGCGACGTCACAGTTATCACGCGTCGATCGCGGGCATAGGCAGTGGAGCAAGACAGAGCAAAGGCATGGTGGTGCTGAGATGCCAGTCGATACACGACGATTATGAATTTGCTACGGAAGCATTGGTGATATCACGCGTAATTAGCAGTTTGCCCAATGTATCATTTGAAAAACAATCAATGCCATCTATATCAAATATCAAGCTAGCAGATCCCGAGTACAATATATCTAGGCCTGTGGACTTTTTATTAGACGCGAGCGTCTATTCGAGAATTATCATGGATGGGCTTATAAGCAATCCGGGACAGAATATCATTGCACAGCAGACAAAGCTAGGATGGATCCTTTCCGGGAACATAAGGACATTCGGGATGGATGACTTGCTAGCTGGGGGAGATACGATACAGGAAACAAGGGAGTTACAATTACAGCAACAGCTTATGGAGATGTTAAAGGGCACGGGAATGAATCTGCGTAAGTGGTCGAGCAATGAGCCGCAAATTATCAGTGATTTATAGCAAGAGCAAATCGACAAGCCGCTAGATTTCAGATGTTCAGAGACCAGGAAGACTCTGGGGCTCCAATGGAACGCAGCAACCGACTGTTTCACCTTTAAGAGTAAATGGGAGGTGGAAACCGGTAGATATCATACAAAAACGCAGTTATTATCAGATAATTCAAAAAATTTCGATCCTCTCGGCTGGCTGGCCCCGCTAACGGTCAGAGCCAAGCTTTTATTTCAAAAGGCATGGTCTGAGGGAATCACATGGGATGATCAACTATCAGAGGCTTTTCAGAGCGACTGGAACAAGCTAAGGGAAGACATGTGTCATATCAACAATTTTAGTATCATTCGGCATTTAGGCAATGTCGAAAACATCCTATATTTGCATGGACTCTGTGATGCATCAGAGAGGGTTTATTCAGCATCGGTATATTCGGTATATATCATAACGAAAAATAATGACGGAGTAGTCACGTCAAGACTTATGGAAAAAGTAACTGAATCAATTTCGTGTTTATCAAGGAAAAATACCAAAATATGTGCTGGGACGGACTCTATGGTCTTCTTGGGATGGTTAAAAGGAGACATTGCAAGATGGAAAGCCAACAGGGTACAACAAATCACGAGCGTGATAGAGCCTGCAAGCTGGTATCATGTTCGATCCGAGGACAATGCAGCGGATTGTGCGACGCGAGGGCTGACGTCGGCGCAGTTATTACAACAAGTTATTTGGTGGGAAGGGCCTGCATGGCTTTTGCAGTTTAGGCACGAAAGTGTCAATCCTACGTGCTACGAAATTCCGCAATTAGAAGTCAAAAAACACCGCGCGCACGTAACCGTGTGTCAGGAAGTAAATTTAATTACAAGTTGTCTAGACAGACACGAGACTAACACACGCGTTGTGCGCACGATAGCATAGGTGTCATGTTTCATAACACAGGCACGTAGTAAACAAAACGTAAAACGTGCGAATTACCTGAAGTCGGCGGAATTGAACAAGGCTTATCATATGGTTATTAAATGTATTCAGCAAGATTGTTTTAAGGAAGAGATAGCATGTATCAAAAGAATAGGACATGGGGGCAGCACTAGCAAAATTATCGGTCTTAATCCTTTCATCGATAAGAAAGGGGTGTTAAGAGTCGGAGGTTGGTTGGCGAACGCAAGTATTTCAGAAGCAGCCAAACACTTCCTATTTGGTGTTTCAGACGAGAGGTTTGCGGAGCAATATGAGAAGGACATATTGCAAATAACGCAAAATGAAAGCCACATGCAAGGTCTGCTCAAGAATCAAACGAATATAATAGAAGCTGAGTACAATATCTTGCGACGTCACGAAAATATCATAAATAAGCAATTTGAGTTAGTAAGAAACGACCTAAGCGCCTTAACAGAAGCTATGGACAAAATAAGCAACGTGATTCGCAGAGAGTTTTATATCACATCGGCAGCGTTTGCAGCACACGCCACGCTTACGAATATCAAAAGTATACAACAAACTTTAATGGGCTCTATAATAGACTTCAATCAAGGAAGAATAGACCCGCACCTGTTGGACCCAGAGCAACTGCAGGAACAAATTAATAAGATAGCCGGGCAGCTACGTGGGGACCTTACGTTACCAATTCACAAGGACGACATAAGGAGTATATACAAGCTATCAAGAGTGACAGCGAAGGTTTACAACAATTATCTCATCATAGAAATCAGGTTACCGATAGTGAGCACGGACATATTTGAAATGGACAAAATCATTAGCATCCCAAGGCGCAGCGGTCGCCAAATGTACGAGATGAAACTCATATTCCCTTATTTTGCGTTCAACCTACAAAAGGACGCTGTATTATTCCTATCAGAACACGACTTAGAGTCGTGTACACATGTGTCTAGCGACCACATAATATGCTCAATAAATAAGCCTATATACAACTTTAACACAAAGCAGTCAATATGTGAGGTGAATATCAGTGGCGCCGGACACGGCCTTTGTCAACCGACTGTGTCAGCATGCGCCGATAGATGGATCAAGTTACAGCGCCGCGGCGTCTGGCTGTATTCGTGCTGTCAAGAATGCAAGATTCGCATATTCTGCGCGGAAGGCGTGGAAGTCAAGGTTCTCGAGGGCAACGGCATCATTGAACTAGGTCAGGGTTGCATGCTAAAGAGCGAGGCCTTCGCAATCCACGGCCACAACAGTTTTATCAATCAATTAAGGGTAGAGCCTTCCGTGGAGGTGCCAACCGATATATCAATCCTAAACAATTTAATGAATAACACAATGCCTCGAGCAAAGTTCACGGTCGCACACGCAGACAACCAACCAGCCTTAGATCAGCTAAAACAGCAGATAGAGCAATTGATAGAGCAAACAGAGGCACAGATGATAATACATAACGTACACCACTACAACGGCACTGTACGTCTTCACTGCCGTTGCGGTAACAGCAGGCTGTGGCATCACGTACTGGTGGCGCAGCACGGGGCAGCGACAGCGGCGCCGGGAGACACCTCGGGCAGAGGCACCGACGACCACAGCAGAGCGACCTCGGGCAGAGGTACCGGCGGCTACAGCAGAGCGACCTCGGGCAGAGGTACCGGCGGCTACAGCAGAGCGACCTCGGGCAGAGGTACCGGCGGCTACAGCAGAGCGACCTCGGGCAGAGGTACCGGCGGCTACAGCAGAGCGACCTCGGGCAGAGGTACCGGCGGCTACAGCAGAGCGACCTCGGGCAGAGGTACCGGCGGCTACAGCAGAGCGACCTCGGGCAGAGGTACCGGCGGCTACAGCAGAGCGACCTCGGGCAGAGGTACCGGCGGCTACAGCAGAGCGACCTCGGGCAGAGGTACCGGCGGCTACAGCAGAGCGACCTCGGGCAGAGGTACCGGCGGCTACAGCAGAGCGACCTCGGGCAGAGGTACCGGCGGCTACAGCAGAGCGACCTCGGGCAGAGGTACCGGCGGCTACAGCAGAGCGACCTCGGGCAGAGGTACCGGCGGCTACAGCAGAGCGACCTCGGGCAGAGGTACCGGCGGCTACAGCAGAGCGACCTCGGGCAGAGGTACCGGCGGCTACAGCAGAGCGACCTCGGGCAGAGGTACCGGCGGCTACAGCAGAGCGACCTCGGGCAGAGGTACCGGCGGCTACAGCAGAGCGACCTCGGGCAGAGGTATCAACGACCAGCGCAAGTGACAGTGCAGTGAAAGTGACAAAGGGCAATATAGTGACAAGTGGAAAAAGAGGGACCGTTCCCTCAACAAAAGCGCGGATCGTTCAGTTCGATTCGATGGACACTATGCGCTACCTACATAGGTCCGCAACCATACACTTAGAGTAGCAAGAAATATGGTTAGAGTTTAACAATCAGTCACTTGTAAATATCAATGTAATGTCGCATATTGTTAGTAGTACTTAGTTGATTATATTTGTATTAGTAAGTATCAGAATCAATGCACCACTCAGAACGCCGGCCTAACTTATCTTCTTTTCTGGAGTGCCAGGATGTACAGGCAAGCGTACATGGTTAATCGCGCTCAATCAGCAACGTAGCATGCGTGCTGAGAAGTGCACAATTTATCGATTACAATTAATAAACTGTTCATAATACGTGAGGGCGGAAACGCCGCACTCACGTAAAGATGTTGTATATATTAGCTAAGCATTAGACAATAAACTCAGTTGGCAGTTAGCAGTTATCAGTTATCAGCTAGTTCCGAAGTAGTTGTTTCATTCAGAATCCCTGCTCGGAGCTTTCTATATCATTGTTAAGGGGACGCCCTTACAATATGTTTTATTAATAAATTATTCCCGGTAAGGGCATTTATTTCTGTGTTGTTCCTGAGTCATGGATGTTTTCTATGTATTTAAGTATTTATTTATCTATATAAGTATGTTTATCATCGTCTAGTACCGATAGTACAAGCTTTGCTTAGTTTGGGACTAGGTCGATTTGTGTAGGATTGTCCCCTAATATTTATTTATTTTATATTTTATTTGTATTATTTTTATTTATATGTCATATCTTAGGATTGGATGTCAAAGCGGACCCCGGGCTCGTTTAGGGGCACAACCAGGAACAACGCTAGGAGGATGAATGATGAATGTTACCGACTTGTAGTTAGAAGTCTCCTGTCGCTTCTGTATTTCTTGCAGCTGTTCCGCTTGAGTCAAGTCGGTGATGGTGAAGAGCGTTTCATTCAGTTCGTCGTTCAAGAACGGTTTCCGTCTCCGGTCGATCTTGGGCTGCGTTGGATCCTTTACCTGTCTTTTTCGCACCTGTAGGTATATAACGTGGTTAGTCTTGTCTCTTTCGCATTGGGGAGGTTTATGGTATGATTAGTTTATGTTTTAGGCACCAGTTAGGCTTACAATATGATTATGAAACTATTTAGATCGGTCAGTATGGGACAGTCTGAAACTATAAAGACATACGAAGATCTGTTCTTAGGAACCATGTCGTCGATTTACATAACAAGAAAAACTGCATTCATACATTTAAACAAAACCTGTACTCAGTTTGGGAATCGAACCCGGACGTTTTGATAAATAAAACTAAAACTATTTATATTTAGATATCGCTTGTGTAGGTCTTGAACAGTAAATTTTACTATGGAACATGATGTTAAAAAAGAATAAAATGCATTGTTTTCATATTCTTTAATTTATTTTCGAAATTACCTTTTAGCGATACAATAAGCCTCCATGTGGTGTCGGGTTAGAATTTCACCGCCCCTTTCTTCCCGTGGGTGTCGTAAAAGTCGACTAAGGGAGCAGGGTTAAAGTGTGTTGTGGGCGATGATCTAGCAACCTGTCACTGCAATATCACATTTTGTCGATCTTTTATACCCACATTTATGCTAAAAGTGGCGCTGGAACATAAGTTTAATGTGCTCTGCCTACCCCTTTTAGGAATAAAGGCGTGAATGCATGTATGTAGCGATAAAATACAATATTCAACACGTTTAGGTGCGTAAAATTAATTTTCGATTTTATTTTTCAAAACATCCGGGTTCGATTCCCAGGCTGAGTACAGGTTTTTTTTAATGTTCATACAAGAACAGATCTTCGTATGTCTTATAGTTTCAGACTTTATTTATTTATTTATTTATTCAAGCGTCCATGGTATTACAAGATCTTACATATATTTATATAGGTACAGGATGGACCCTGTTAGGGTGTAGCAGTCTTATTCTAAGTACTATATTACCTACTAGTCGTTAAAAAAGCTGTAATTACCAGCTACACCTATAAGCTACATTACTGACCGATCTAAATGGGCCACCCTGTATAGTATCCTTCTAATTTATTTACAAACCTTTTTAATAACCTCCTTCTTCTCTATCTTCTTCTTCCTCTCCTTCTTTCTCCTCCTAGCTTCAAGTGGCAAACTGTCATCAGTAGAATATTCCCTGTCTACCACAAAATCAGCATCATCTTCAACATCGTGATGGTCGTTGACATCATTATCATTGAAGACATCACTGTTTTCATTTTTGATCACGACTTCATCTGCGATATTGACTTCGCAGATTGGCATTTCATGGTCTATCGTATCGTGGTCTAATGTTATGTTGTAGTAGTTAGGCTCGTGGTGTTTAGGTTTTAGGGGTGAAGTTAGTCTATTATTGTCTCTGCTTATTGTCGATAGGGTCTGGAGTGTTAGCTGGAAGAAAATATTGGATTAGATAATAATAGTATCACTGCAGCAGAACCATGGTAACCGATAGAGCCCTCCGAATCGCTAAACTTAAGAGGGTGCATTGGACATTATCGCGTGCTTTGAAACGCCGTTCTGGCTAGATTAAGAAACAATAAGGTCTGATTTTCAGATATATGATTCTTGACTATATGATTGTTCATCTGATTTTACCGATACATGATTGCTTAAAATTTCCTCGATAGAAAAAAAAACCCAAAGTTGGGTCTGTATTTTCTTTTTTTTTACTTAGCATACTCAAACAATACATTATTTTACGACACAATCAAGTTAATACTATAGTATTTTATCTCATCTAAAATCTCACTTGATGAAATATAAATAAAACTTCGCTAAGTTAGGTATTTATCGAAATTTGACAAAAAAAAGGCATTCCCGAAGAGTGTTGCATCTCTTTTTCTCGTGCCCGGAATAGTGATGAGCCGGGGAATATTCCCGTATGGGAATTTCCCGGGAATATTCCCCAAACAGGGGAATATTGAAATACAAATAAGAAAAATTTAAGTTGTAATAAAAGTAATTAAAATGAATAGTGCCCCGACAAATGAAGTGCCATTCGCCAAAAACTTCATTATTGTACTAATTCTGCCTTTTTATCTCAATTACCATCAAATATGTGAATATTTTCATATATTGTATTCGTACACATTTTATTGTAATTTTTTTCGTTAACGTTGTATCGTTTTTGTTACTTGCAGAAGTACTTTTGTAAAATTTGTTTTTGTCGGCTCGGGGAATATTCTTAATAACTGGGAATATTCCCATTGTTCCCGGGAATATTCCCATATTTCCGGGGAATATTCCCAGGTACATTGGGATAAATTACACTGGTTAATGTATTGGTAAAAAAATCAAGGGCCCAATTTATCATAGAATCCCTGATAGCAAGATGAATAAACAAACACAATTTCAATATTCCCGTATATTCCCTTGTATGGGAATATTCCTGGGAACGGCACATCACTAGCCCGGAAGGCTTAGCGTGTCTCTGTCTAGTGGGCGGGGTCGACTCGAATCAAGGCATCCCCTTAAGTGGCAGTGCGCGCACATTGACAAATATTATCAGCAAGTAAATTATATGAAGAAGACGGGCTTTAAATATAGGTAAAACTCACGCTATCCTGTCTCCTGATGATTTCCATCATGATGGAGTGCGCCCTCAGACTCTTGCTCCTGAGTTTGCTGCTGTTCAGCAGCCGCTGTGCGCATTCTACACATAGTTGTTGGGGCAGCTTCTCTTTGCACTGGAATGTGGATTTTATATCAATTGGATTTTACATCCATTGGTTATTATATAAATTGGATTTTATATCAATTGTAATTTGTAATAATTATTGGACTTTATATCAATTGGATTTTATTATAATTGGTTTTTGTATCAATTGATATTAATTGTACTTTATATCAATTGGATTTTATATCAGCATTATGTCAGCAAATATGAACTTCGCATTCGAAATTGGGCGTAGAAAAAATATGTCATAGTAAACTGGTGCTCTCATTTTTAGGGTGTACCTCAAAAGGAAACCTTATAGGATCACTTTGTTGTCCGTATGTCTGCCTGTTAAGACCCTTTATCTCGAGAACGCGTGGAGGTATCGAGTTTGACCATATAGGTATATACTCAGGTCTATAAAGCTGTGAACACATCAAACTTTTAAGTTGACGTAAAAAAATACGGCCGTTTATGCCGCAAAAAACGTATATTTCGACATTTTCATGGGAATCAAAATTTATAGGGTACTTTCCGTTGACCTAAAGTTGAAAGCAATATCCTCTCATACTACTAGTACAGGGAAAAATCTAAAAACTATACATTTGTAATTTTGTACGGAACCCTCGTGGGGCGAGTCCGACTCGCTCTTGTCTGATTTTTTTCTGTTATAATTTCTAGCTACAGAACCTAGATTTTGTGGATCCCATTCTGTATACAAAGTTTGATGTTATTCACGCTTACCGTTATAAAATGAGAGCCAAACTATGTTTGTATGGGGCGTCGACTTGTGTCGAGCGTGCAGGGAACTCTTAGGAGGCTGTCCATATATTACGTCATTTCAAAATAGGGCCTGATGGCGGTAGTCATTTTATTAGGCGGGGAGGGTCCATTCAAGGAGTTAAAAGGATGATGATAGGAGAGGGGTCAAAACTCGACACAAAACGATGACGTAATATATTGGCTTTCGAAGTCAAAGTGCAAGTGGAAAGTTACAAATATAAAATGTTTACCGCAATCCCAGTGAGATGATGATAGGCCTCCTCGAGCCGGTGCGTGATCGAGAGAAGGCTGCCGTCCACCGCTAGGCATATTCGACACGCCTGCCAAAAAAAAAACAATCATCATCATATCAACCAAAAGACGTCAACTGGTGGCGTCCCCCAAAGAGCGCCACAATCACCGGTCCCGCGCCCGCACCCAGCGGACTCCCGCGACCTTTACCAGGTCAGTCCACCTTGTGGGTCTACCCACGCCGCGCCTTTCGGGCAGAACCAAGGTAACCGATATAGGCCCCCGAATCGCTAAACTTAAGTGGCAGTGGGCGGACCACATTGCAACGTAGAACCGATGTCCGTTGGGGCGGAAAGGTTCTCGAGTGGCAACCACGTTCTGCAAGGCGCAAAAAATAAAAATTGTACTGAATCGTGGTCGCTTACTATGGGCCTTATAAGAAGGCTCAAAGTCACCAAAGACCTAGTAAAGGTTGCGGGAGTCCGCTGGATGCGGGTGGCGCAGGACCAGCCACTTTGGCACTCTTTGGGGAGGCCTATGTCCAGCAGTGGATGTCTTTCGAGTTCTTTGTGAGTGGATTGTTAGACTTTTTCCAAGCATTGTATCATCTGGTGACATGGTGTAAGGTTCCTTGTTTTACCGACAATTGCTGCATCGAATGTATGTAAGCCATTTTTTCAATATCAGTAAACTTTTCAGGAATGTTATAAACCAAACCTAACCTAATGGGTTCTACAGAAAGATCTAATAAATAATAAAAGTATAGCCATAGCTTCTTCTGCTTATTCTTATTTAAGAGCTAAGCTCTTGTCTGTGTAGCTCAAAGTAGGCCCTCTACCTCTATCTACCTACTCCGATCCCAGGCAACCTCTTTGACATCTCGATATGACCCAACATCAACTCTTTTTTCGAGCTGCTCTATGTATCTTATCTTATCTTATTTAGATGAGGGCCCTTTCGGATGCACTTCGACCCAGTGGGATCTTTTGTGCATTTGCCCTCTCCTTATGTCTACTTCCAACTTCGCTCCATCATTTCCACATAGCGGATGATGCAGCTCAGCGGAAGTACCTTGAATTCCTTTGGTTGCGGATAGCCGTTACCAAAGTAATTAATTATTTATCTGGCAAGGGCATGACAGCTGCTCTATGTAGCTTATTGTACATCTTCCTCATCCTCGCTTCCCCTCTATCTTTCCTATAATAATATTGCTATAAATAGCCCTAGAGTGCGCGACGAGTTCTTCGCTGCGTCAATAAAATATAACAAGAATAATCCTGACAACAAACTCAACAGTCACACTCTTGGGCTCGGCGGTGCAAAACAAAACATTTACATAATGGAACACCTCTCACCAGGGAACAAGGCGCTTCATGCCGCAGCTAGGATTAAGGCTAGGGAGAAGGGATACAAGTTTGTCTGGATACGCAATGGAAGAATATTTATGAGGAAGGATGAGAACAGCGAATACAAGTACATAAAGGACCACGAAACACTGGAGAAACTAGAGGGCCACCCTAAATAAGTTACACATTAGCTCATGTTACAGCCATTGCTAGAAAGAAACATTCAATAATTCAAGTATATACTATCAGAATGTTAGAGGGTTAAAAACTAAATTAAAGAGTGTGTACTGCAAAACTGCTAGTTATAATTATGATATTCTTGTATATACAGAAACGTGGCTTAATAGTAGTGTCTATGATTCGGAGGTCTTCGACGAGCGTTTTGTTGTGTACCGGCGAGATCGAACAGTCACCCGTTTCAACCGTAAAAAAGAAGGTGGAGGAGTTCTAATAGCGGTTTCCAAAAATATCAAGTCACGTAGGTTACATGACAGGGAAAGCTCGTGCGAGGATCTCTGGATAATTATTTCATTTGTATTACAGGATTCAGCCAGGGAATTTATTATCTGTGCAGTGTATTTACCACCACCAGTAAACAATGAAATTTTATATCATTTCACTGATAATGTAAGTAATGTGTTGAAAGAAACTGAAACCGTCAACTCTATGGTCGAGGCATTTTATTTTGAGATTCGTTCTGTTATTCATGATTGTGTTCCCATTGTTAGAATAAGAAATAATCACTATCCTCATTGGTTTTCTCAGCAGTGAATTAGAATCTTAAAAGAAAAGAACAAAGTGAGACTTAAAGTTAAAAAATACGGCAATCCCATGGATAAACTATCTCTACAGCTGCTTAAGAAAAGATCTGACAAAATGGCGTTAAATTGTTACAACAGGTATACCGCATCTGTTGAATCGAAAATAGCTTCTAACCCCAAGTATTTCTGGAGCTATTTAAAAATGAAAAGAGGTGGTGTTAGTAATTACCCGGATAGAATGTCAGACGGTGCAGACACTTCTGATGATAGCCAGACTATATGTAATTTGTTCGCGGCTCATTTCTCAAGCGTGTACAACACTACACGTCAGCCATTAGATCCCCAGAGCGATAATTGCTGTTCTATGAGCACTAACAATAATAATAGCAATCTTAGTCTGCCTGTCATTTCAGAGGGTCGCGTAAGGACGGTATTAAAACGACTAAATGTGAACAAAGAGGAAACATGTCCACAATTACAACACAAGAAACAAAGAAAAGTTATGCATGCCTAAGTCAAGAACGAAGAAATTTTTTAAACAAGGATTACCAATAAAAATTCACATGTACAACCTACTACCTTTGACAATAACGTGCCTACCAATGAAAGATTTTAAAAACAAAATTAAGCGGTTTCTGGAAGAAAACCCGATATACTCCATAAACGATTTTATGACTCAACAAATGACATATTTACTTTAAAGTAGTTACCTAATTAAATGTTTTGTATATGTATCTACTCGTAATAAGACAATGTATAGATGACTTGCTAAATGTAATTTAATTTACATGGTCAATAAATTTTCTTTCTTTCTTTCTTTCTTTCAAAGGTGCCGGGGCTGATAATATTCCGCCCGTATTTTTGGTAAAAACGGCAGACGCACTATCAGTTCCTATTGCACAAATTTTTAACAAGTCTCTACAAAGTGGGACTTTCCCATCTATATGGAAAGATACTAAAATTGTTCCAGTTTTTAAAAATGGTGACCGCTCCCTTATTAAAAACTACAGGCCTATTGCGATATTCAAAACAAATCAAATCAAATCATTTATTTCGAGTAACATAAGACTCATAATGCATTGTTTCATAAAATCCATACAAATACAAATGCTAGAATTAAATAAGAAAATAATAATTAAAAACTCAATACAATGTCAAACAAAATAAAATAAATAGGATAAAATATAATCAAATAAAATGTCACATAAATAAAATAGTTACCCATTCGTCCGACTTATTTTGCTAGAACATGTCTGTCGCAACAATGCCGGACGTATGGGCAATCTACTTTGTCGGCTATCATAGATAGAACAGCGTTTTGGCTGGCACGCACTCTGCGCACGAGCGCAGCACTGCACTGCGCGCATGCTCGCGTGGAAGCACGCCACGCGCGCCTCCGCGAACATGCCCGACGCACTGCAGTAACGAGGCAGCCCCAACACCGCTCTAAATGCGTTATTGAATTGGACCCGAAGGGCGCTGTACGCTTTCACAGTGTAACTCGCCCACAGACCGCATGTATACAGGGATGTACAATAGGCTCTGAATAGTGTTATTTTCACATCCCTGGAACATCTTGCGAACCTGCGGGCGATCATGTTCGCTCTTACACACAGCGCCCTTCGTTCCCGCTCGATGTCAGCGTTGTCCCCGAGATCTGCGGTAACTATGTGACCCAGATATTTATATTGATGTACCCTCTCTAAAGCTACCCCATTCAGATTAATAGGCGGCACATTCACTACGCGATGGGAGCCAACCTCGAAGACAACGTACTGACTTTTGGTCACATTGTACTGCAGCCCGTGATCATGTGCGTATTTTTCACAGGACGCCAGTAATGTCCTCAGACCACACACCGACGCGCTCAGCAAGACCATATCGTCTGCATAGCTTAGATTATTGACACACACTCCGTCAACATGACAGCCGATATGGTGGTTACTGAGCTCGACAATGAGCGCATCTATGTACAGGTTAAAGAGCGAGGGAGACGTTAACCCCCCCTGTCTCACCCCGCACTCCAACCTGTAGTCTTCAGACAGTTCCCCTGCCCATCTGACACTATTGACCTGGTGTCCATACCAGTACCTGAAAATGTTTAATAGTTCCCTTGGAAGGTTAATTGTTTCAAGCTTTTTCCACAGTACTTCGTAGGACACCATGTCGAATGCCTTGGATAAGTCCAGAAAACATGCGTAGATGGGTGTTTTACGGTCCTTGTAGTATCTGACCACATGCTTAAGCGAAAGAATTGCACTCTCCGTTGACAAATTCGGCCGGAACCCAAATTGATTGTCATGTACGGAAAGGCAACTATTCAACTGCACATTAAGCACGGCGTCAAAAACTTTTGCTACAATGGTCGCAAGAGAGATAGGCCTGTAGTTGCTGGTATCTGAAAGGTCTCCAGCTTTGTTTTTCACTACAGGTACAACTACAGTTCTCATGAGGTCCGAGACACACAAAGAAAAGAACATTGCAAGGACTCGCGATATATGAGGTCCGGCGTTTTGGAGATGTTCGACACTAAGCCCATCGTGGCCTGGGGACTTACCCCTTGTATGTATGTAATGTATGTATGTAAGCACTTTATTGTACACAATAACAGGTTAAGGAATATACATGTCACACAATAGATCAAAGTACAAAGGCGAACTTATCCCTATAAGGGATCTCTTCCAGCTAACCTTGTTATTGACTTAATGGCTTTCTTTACTTCCTTAGCAGTAAATCTCGTCAGGCCCCCCTCCACCCTGGTCTCAATGTCGAATACATCCTCCACCGAGTTAGGTCGTGGTTGAACATGAAAGTGATTTTTAAAAAGTTCAGCGATTGCCCTCGGTTCACTCACCCCCTTGACGCTTGCCGGGAGGCCCGGTCAAAAATTAGCCGCGCTAGTGGCCTTCCAGAAAGCCTTAAAATTACCTTTGGTGTGTTGTTTTGCAAGAACATACATACATACATACATTCACGCCTCTATTCCCAAAAGGGGTAGGCAGAGCACATGAAACGTATGTTCCAGCGCCACTTTTAGCATAAATGTGGGTATAAAAGATCGACTAAATGTGATATTGCAGTGATAGGTTGCTAGTCCATCGCCCACAACACACTTCAACCCTGGTCCCTTAGTCGACAAGTTTGCAAGAACATCCATTTTTATTTGGTCCTGGTGATCCTGGCACCACTTTAAACGGGATTTGAATATTTTTCTGCTATGACACATCTCATTGTACATAAATCCAGATTTAGGCTTTCCGCAGGACACCCACTCGGCAAACTTCGTCCTGGCCACCCTATGGGCCTCACTTACATGCCTATTCCACCCCATGATACGTAGTCTACTCTTACTTCGCCCTTCACTTCTTTCATTACCAAACACGGCAGAGTCACGAAGGGCACATATAATATCAACATAAATCTTATCAATAAGCCCACGATGAGCCGGATCGTCACAAAACTGGTCAGCACAATGGGTAAATTCACAATTGAAATCGATGTCGCGCAAACGTTTATGACATTCACGAGAATATAACTCTATTAGGTCGTCACTTCTATTTCCCCATATTACCTTATTTTGTACGGTACTTGAGTTTGAAATCGTAGGTAGTACAATATGCAAATTACACTCGAGAATGAGAGGAAAATGATCAGACCAAACAGTATCATACTCAACATGAACATTTTGCACGGCCAACGCTGCTGCTGATATTGTCAGCCCTGGCAAAAGCTTTCGAGTCTTTAATTTGCCCGCTCATCTCTTGGCACTTTTCACAGATGTTATTAAACAGTCAACATGGTTTTGTAAAGAACAGGTCAACCGCAACAAATCTCGTTAACTACATAGAGGATCTAGTAGAGTCCGTTGACAAGCGCGTCCAAACGGATGCGATTTACACCGATTTTAGCAAGGCATTCGACACAGTTGACCACGATATACTAATTAGGAAACTCCAGGCGCATGGCGTGTCGCTACCCTTGCTGAGCTGGTTTGGATCGTACCTTTGTGAACGCAACCTCAAAGTAGTGATCAATGGATATACTTCTATTGCCTACAAGGCCACATCCGGAATTCCTCAAGGATCTCACCTCGGCCCCTACCTTTTCATTATCTTCATAAACGATATATATAAATGTTTTCAAAATTCCAAAATATATCTTTTCGCAGACGACCTTAAAGTAACAGCAGAGATTACAAATGAATCAGATTCTATAGCATTTCAGGGATACCTCTAATAGATGTCAGATTGGTGTAAAGAGAACAACATGTCTCTAAATATACAAAAATGTAAACATAAAATTCACACGAAATGTTGAAATAATTCCTACCAAGTACACGCTTGATGGTGAGTTTCTTGAGGAAGTTACGAGTATACGAGACCTCGGCGTTCACATTGACCGTAAACTTAAATTTGCCGATCATATCGACAAAGTAATCCTGAAAGCCTCAAAATTGTTGGGATTTGTGATCAGGGAATGTAAGAATTTCAAAAAATCTGCTACTAACACAAATGTGGACCCGGCTTTACGCGCATGTTTAACACTCACAAACAACACCAACATGACTTGGATCTTAACTTTACTTCACTCTCAAACATAAAAAGGAAGCTCTTGCAATGTAACATTTAAGAATTCAATAAATTAATTAATAGTTTATAAACAGAAACTTTCTTCCCAACATTGCGAGATTAGGGACTTATTATAACAAGAAATGTTAATAGATTAGATTTAGTATAAATTAAAATTAAGCAAGTTGAATTTAGCTATGTTACTTAATACTTCTTTATCTGTGCATGTGGAGATCTTCTATAAGTGATAAGGCGCTTAACTGTTAACTGAAAATGTAATTATGTACTATCATGTATCAGTGTACTTATTGTTGAAGCTCCAATAAATAAATAAATAAAAGACATTTATTTCGCAAATGGTTAACACACAGTATAAGCACAGGTCCCTGCACTAGACTTGTTGACCTGACGACCGCTTTAGCCTAGTTGGTAGTGACCCTGCCTACCTGGGTTTGAATCACGTGAGTGCATGTATTTGTGTGATGAACACGAATATTTGTTCCCGAGTCATGGACGTTTTCTATGTATTTAAGTATTTATTTATCTACATACAAAGTATGTTTATCGTCTATACTTGAAAGGTTTAGGTAATTAATTAAATGTAAACAAAACAAACCACCTGACTTGTTCATTCAACCAATCATAGCAACCTTTTTTATCTATGGTATTATCTTATTGGCTGAATGACCAAGTCACATGGTTTGTTTAGTTTACATTTAGTTAATTACCTAGACCTTTCAAGTACAAGACACATAGTACAAGTTTTGCTTCATTTGGGACTAAGTTGATTTGTGTAAGATTGCCCCCTAATATTTATTTATTTATTTAACTTATTACCTTCAAACCTGCTTCCAACAGACATCCACTCGCATCCTGCAGAATAATCGGCACAGCACCGGCCCTCACTTTTCGTAACCCACTCTTCGTCTCGTACAAGTCTTCACAAAGGAAGTGATCGGAGCAGACAGCACTGCGCTCCTTTGGCTCCCAGGACTCTTTGCCGAGGGCCTGGAGCCAGGAGGACCGGAGTGACGACTCGGTCGGGAACCTGGAAGGAAAGAAAACATTTATTTGGAACAATAACCAACTGTAGACGCATTTATAAACACATGAAGGAAAATGCGCATTATAACAATAAAAATACATAGCAATAAGTCTCGACCATCACCCTAACAGACTCTCGCTAGAAGGCTGGATCAAGGGTCAGATACAGAAGGCGGTACTCATGGATACTGCGCAGATAGTCAGGAGGTTCCTGTCTCTGTCGCCCTGACCACCGGCAGCTTAGGCCCCGCCTTGCTGCCGGCGGTACCCTAGGTTAGGTTTTTATAATGATTTTATGTTTTGTATGTATAGTCTTATATTTTACTTTTTATATGATTATTGTACAAACCTAACTTAAAAAGAAAAATGAATAAAAGTATACAAAAAAAAAAACAATTTTACCATTTTTTTTTAGATAAAATGTTATTTGAGATATTATACATATAAGTGAACAGACAAACATGGAAGAATAAGCTTGACAAATATGTAGTAAGAATAGAAAATGGTGATTTAGAAGAGGCATATGTTTAAAAAAAACCACACACATTTCATGCTATTAGTATAATTTGATTTGAAATGTATAACAATAACAATCAGTTTGTATTGTAAATTAAATGCCAAAGTTTGTCTGTCTATCTGTTACCTCTCTATGCTCAAACTGTTGGACCCATTCTGATGAGTTATGTTATAGAGATAGTTTGTCTCCCGGAAGTGCAAAGGATTGTTTTTAACCCAGTAAATTTAAAAAAAAAAGTTTGTATGGACCAACAGTATAAACGAGTTCCACACAGTAAAAGTCACAGGCAGAAGCTAGTAAATGAATAAAAATATGTGAGTGTTTTCTCGTAGCAGTGCTCAAACGAGCCTGCACCTAAATCCCAAGATTCGCCATAGGCACTTGTTTTACGAAAGCGAATGGAAAACTAGACCTTATTGGGATTAGACCAGTTTCCTCACCGAAAAACCACTGTAAATCAATCGATATGTCGTTTAACAACATCGATAGTCGCGCGCCTGGCAAACAATGATGAAAAATAAATCATGTCCTAATATTTTGCCTACAATTGGAAGATGTGGTTGATGTGGATGACTCATACACTTAACATATCTTAGTAGAATGAGGCCCTAATGATATTTTTGTAACTTTGATACAAACTTTACGAGTGCAGTAATAATTTGTAATCTAATTAGCGAAATAGTTTAGTAAAGAATGTGTATGAATTGCAGCTATTGAAATGTTCCTGAAACACTTGAAATATGGCACTTACACATGAAATGTGATTCCCTGGGACTTCGAGATATGTCTCGAGTCATTTTTGCAGCCGGGAACGCAACACCGCATTGTAAATATTGGTAAATAACGCAATCATTTACAACGATTCAACGAAGGAAGAATGATCCATTTTCTCATATAAGGCTGTATGAATTTATACAAGAAATGGCGCATATACACACATAACTGATACTAAGTAAATAAAATCAAACTAGTACTATACATTTCGCATTTTAAATTGGATAAATTAAACAAAATCTGAAATACCAATAGCTTTGACAATTGACAGGAGCTTTGGCTATTACTCTACCAAATTTAGGAAAGCATAATATATTTTCTAGCTCTTTCTCAAACGTATAATACAGAACGAGAGGTCCGATTGGGAAAACATTTCCAATTTTGGTAGTATAATATTATGTACAAGTATATAAACAGTCTCCGCCCTCGTCTCTCGTACGTACAACTACGTACAAAAGAAAGAGATACCACCAAGCTGTACAATAGTGAAGCGCTCCTTGTTTTGCAACTAATCGATAAACCGGTTTTTCCTACATTTTTCTTTGATTGAACATAGCCTCAAAGCGCGAGTCTTTAAAAAAAAATACAAATAAAATGGCGAATGCGTCAAGGCCAACTTTGACGTTTGGTTTATTTAGTTCTAAAATCTAAATAAATCCTTGTAAAACATTGAAAATAAAAAGGATAGTCTGTTAAGCTTTTAGCGTACGAGGAAATTAAGCATCATGTTCAGTCAAACGCTGTTTCAGTCTACCGAATAATGTCTTATTGGACGATATGTGTTGTATTTACAAGATCACAATGATTTCGATCTCTATCTGATTATTTATGTCAACATAAGTGAAAAACCTCAAGAAAATGCGGTGCAGTGTCCCAAATTGTATCAACGACACAAAACGAACAACCAAAAGCCATGGGATTACGTTTCACATGTATGTATTACGATTATTTCAACTTGCTAATCATTACTTTGCAAGTTTAAATGGATTATATAGATTTATTAGGTTGATATACTTTGTCCCATTGAACGAACACTCTTCTCAAGAATCAAACAATAATATAACAAGGTTGATACCATTTATTTTTCTTGCCTTTTCCAAGGCATCTTTTAGTTACAGCAAATCATTGTAGTGCTTGAAAGAATAACGGATTGAAATTGTGGTCATAAATGTATAATACTCATTTAGAATTATGAAGACAGATTAGGACAGATGGCTCAAACACTACTTAAGATAAGTAGACGGTTTACAAATGTAATTTAATGAGTATTTTAAATTACTTGTGGCTAAGCTCTCACTAATAAAACAGACAAAACTTATATTTACCTAGTCTAGGCCTAAGTTCTGTTACAAATGAAAATACACATGTACATATATTATTAATATAATTAAAGAATATTTTTATATTTTTCATGTGCAAGGTAACAGGCCTTTTTGATATGCAACAGTATTTTAATTTCCCTAGAAAGGATCTTCTGTTTTCTTATGGGGTTTTGGCGAATTTTGGGGTTTCAGTGTACCTTTGGAGAGGTTAGGTAGAGGAAGGTTTCAGTGTACCTTTGGATGGTACACAAACATTTGACTAATCTTTACTTCTAACTCTAACTTTTTTTATGTCTCAAAAATGTGAGACGGCTCCGTTCCTACCTTATAGAGAGCAATCACAGCAATTCTATTTTCTTTGACACCCCACTCCATTATTAATTTATTTATTTTAATGTTAAATTATATATGAATGGCGGAAAATGTATTTTTTCTTAAAATCTTTGTTAATTGCCAGTAACAGAACTTATGGCTAGACTAGGTACAGATAAGACACTTCATTTTAATGTGTAGGTACATATAAGTACAGATTTTTGCTAAAGTCCAAATGATAAACCAAAAGATATACAAAACTATATGTTTTTAATAATCCCTTATATGCAAATGGTTTGCGGTAGTTGGAGGCCTCTAAGATATATATACTCTAAGATAATAACCCTAACTATAAGGAACCCATTAACCAGAACGAAAATCTTCTAATGTAATAATGAGAAATTTGGAAATAAAAGGCTTTTTAATTTTAATTATATTTTTTTTATTTTATATGAGAATGACAAATTTATGCAATGAATTTGAAATGTATAACAGTTTCAAATGTTTGGCAAGGATCAATACATAAGCCAGGCGCTGGACACTCCGCTATTTAGGTTCATCGCTACAAGTACATGCCAGTGCCCCAACGTTGGGGAACGCGCATGTACTTGTACCGATGAACGTCTAGTGTGTCGTCGACGACGTCAGAGGGCCATAAATCTTAATGTTTTGGCTGAGAAAAAAGCGCGTTTTGTAAAGATCAAAGGAGTGTCCCTTCTGTACTTGTACTATTATCTATTCTGTGCCTAAGCATAGAAGGGTTTAATTCATACTATATCATGATCATATACCATTGTACATAATAACTTTTATTTCCAAATAAATAAATAATAAACTTGAAATAAATTTAAAAACAAACGAACTTAAATTAAATTATAAATTATAATGCAATTAGTACTAAATAAAAAATAATAAAACGAAATAATTAAAACTAATTAAATGTTTCAAAATTTGTTCCGACCAACAAACTACATTCTTACTTTATTTTTAAAATTAATGATTTTCATAGGAAGACATTACAGCTTTATAGAAAATTTAAATAAATAATAAATAAATATAATTTTCCAATGTGCTTCAGGTTCCCCAAAGAGCCGAATCTCAGAACCGCATGGATGGAGGCTCTGGGCATGTCCGACTGGGAGCCGAAGGACCGCAGCACAATATGCTCTGAGCATTTCCGAAATGAGGACTTCTATGAGACCCGGTGTGGGCTGCGGAAGATCAAGAATGGTGCCATGCCAGTCTCTGCACAGGTTTGTACTTGAACTTAAAGCTATACATATACAATTATTAATACCTACACAGAAGTGCTTTAGTTTTTTTGCAAAAAGAAGACACAGACGTGCTTTAGTTTTTTTTTTAAAAAAAACACATGCTTTAGTTTTTTTTGCAAAAAAAGAACACAGAAGTGGTAAAGTTTTATTTTTGCGAAAAAAGAACTCTGAAGTGCTTTAGTTTTATTTGCAAAAAAAAAACACGGAAGTGCCTTAGTTTTCTTGCAAAAAAAGAGCAGAAGTGCTTTAGTTTTTTTGCAAAAAAAGAACACTAGAAGTGCAATGCAATGCAAACTGCGAAGCAGTTTGTTGGCGATGCGATCACTTCATTAAAGATTATAACTATCGCAGCACAAGTAGGTATACGCTACACCGAACACACTAAAATAACGCCCAAGCCATAAGACCTCAAGTCCCTGCAGAGTTGTTTGGGCAGAGTCCAATAAACTGCAATCCCTTCTGCAAACCTCATTTTTTTATCCGAAAATCATATTGCACTTTGTGTTTTCATAAACATTTGAAACTAGGGTAAATCGCCAGTAACTGGCCACCTCATACAAAATTGAATTCTGTTTGTATGGGAACAGAGTTCATTTTTAGTATGAGGGGGGGCAGTGCTTGAAAGGTGGCCAGTTACTGACGATTTACCCTGTAAAACACATTTCAATTCAACTTCTTTTAACAATTTAATAAAAAAAATCTAACAACATGAGAGTAAATTTATTAGAAATGCTTAAGTAGAAATGTGTTAAAAGTTACACTATCTTTCAGGATTTGGCTCATGATTTGGACGCACCAGCTGCTTTGAGAGTAAGTATTATGTATGTAAATACTTTATTGTATACAAGACACTGGTCTCCAGCCAAAATAGGTTAAGGCGGTGCATTGGAAATTATCGTGTGCTTTGAAACGCTGTTCTGACTAGAGTAAGAAACAATAAGGTCTGATTTTCAGATATATGATTCTTGACTATATGATTGTTCATCTGATTTTATCGATACATGATTGCTGAAAATTTCCTCTGTAGAAAAAAAATCCAAAGTTGGGTCCATATTTTCCTTTTTTTACTCGGCCTACTCAAATGATACATTATTTTACGAGACAATCAAGTTAATACTATATTATTTTATCTCATCTAAAATCTAACTTTATGAAATTTTAATAAAACTAAAGTTACTAAGTTAGGAATTTATCGAAATTTGTCCAAAACAGCGATTCCCGAAGAGTATTGAATCTCTTTTTCTCGTGGGCGGAAGGCATCAGCGTGACTCTGTCTTGGGGGCGTGTACGACTCAAATCGAGGCATCCCCTTAAGCCTAAATCGTTAATGTACGAATCTCACCGAACGGGCCGGGCCGAAACGCATTTAATTACATGCAAAAGAATTTGAACCGTGTAGACAGTAATTACATTTCATATTTGAATCGTGCATCGACTGCGAGGCGGCAGCTACCGACGCGGCCGGTGGGGATTGTAATCATATATGAATTGCATCTGCTGTACAGACGGTTCAAATTCCTTTGCATGTAATAGAATGCGCTCCGGCCCGGCCCGTTCGGTGGGAAACCTTACATAATAGGGTATTATTGTTTCCCATGGGACGTATATAAATGATTATTATATTTATTATATAGCCTTTTATACAAAATCTTTCCTTAAATATTTACATTTCACTGTGTTAGTTTTATGTTATTCTAAAGTTATGTTAGTTTTTTTTTTATTGTTGGATAGAGACCCCCTTTTGGGTAAAGGCCTCCCCCAGCTTGGCTCACTCTTCTTTATTAAGGCTCTTGCTAGGCCATTGTTTTCCAGCTGTTGACACTATGTCATCTTGCCATCTTTTGCGTGGTCTATACCGACTCTTCTTTTGCCTAAAGGTCCATTCCATATAGTAGACTCTATGGTCCATCTCTTGTCTGTATAGCGCGCGACGTGTCCTGCCCAGTTCCATTTTTGTCGAAGAGCAAAATTGAGCGCGTCTGTTATATAAATGATATCATATATATATTATGACACTAACTATTTATTGATTAGAGAGAGAGTAGCAAGAAGCTGACTTAGCTATAAAATAACCAGGCAAGTGCGAGTCGCACTCACGCACGAGTGGTTCCGTAACGTACTCGAATGTCCGGTGTACAGTCTAGTGCAAAAACAAATCTCTCTCATAAATAAGTACCAAAACCTTAATCCGCTGACACAAGAGTTATGGGACATATTTATGAGTAAGTTGTATGCTCCCATATTTTTCACTTTACTGCACCTAGTGTTTCTAAAGTGACCCACTCTCTTACTAAAACCATATTTGAATTGCAGGTGTGCCGAATATGCCTCGCCACTGACAGTAGAATGTATAACATCCGAGATCATAAACTGGAACAAGCTTTCACTGAAGTCAGCGGGATGGCGGTGAGTTATTAACTCCCGACGCAAATGGGGTGTTTAAGTTTAACGTGTCTGTCTGTGTATCTGTCTGTGGTAGCGTAGCTCCCTAACGGATGGATCGATTTGAATGCGGTTTTTTTGCGTCATAGATAATTTTATCCCGAGTGTTCTTAGCCATGTTTCATGAAAATCTGTTCAGCCGTTTTTGAGATATTGAAATGAAAAGGTCGGGGTTTTTCAACTTTTCTAAGTTGTAGTTAATTTAAATAACAAATCTCGCGCTAAAGGATCCAATTTATACCTATTATCTTTTATTGATCCTTTTCCTGGACTACGTCCAAATGACCATACTAGCTATGGGCGTACCCACGGTGGGGCATTTACCCGAATCGAAGAATTTTCCCCCATGTGGTGTCGGGTTAGAATAGCACCACCCCCTTTTTTCCTGCGGGTGTCGTAAGATTCGACTAAGGGAACAGGGTTGAAGTGTGTTGTGGGCGATGGGCTAGCAACCTATCACTGCGATATCACATTTTGTCGATCTTTTATACCCACATTTATGCTGAAAGTGGTACTGGAACACAAGTTTCATGTGCTCTGCCTACCCGCTTAGGGATAAAGGCGTGATTGTATGTATGTATGTAACAATTTTTCTTTGTGGTACATTAGGTACCTATCATATACTATTATACGAGCAACATTTGTATATATATTTATAAATCATGTTCTCGAAAACGGCTTTAACGATTTCAATTAAATTTGGAGTGTAGGGGCGTGTCTCATGTCTGGGAAAATTAGTTTTCTCCGTATTTTCTCTATATTCACCCGAGCCGGGCTCGCTCGGTCGCCCAGGGACTGGTTCTTAAATAGGTGTTAGGATATTTACTCACCAGGGGGCGCTGTAGTAAACACTTTAAAGTTAAAATTAGTTAATACCTAAGATTATTATTACCTACTGTTGTTATTCCATTCATGTTTTGGCAATAAAGTTTATTTATCATTCTTATTATTATTCAATAAATATTCTCAATTATGGGTTCCCTTTATCTGGCATAATATCGATTGTCCGAAATACACTCCGCATAACAGTTATCGCAGAAACATTTTTAGCCGAATGATACTTTAGCATAATTATATTCTTAGCATAACTATCATGTCGCATAACACTCATTTGGCAGATTTTTTTTGCAGAATAGTCATATGGCCGAATTTACTTGGCAAAAACCGACTCGGATCACGGACAGGTTAGAAGACGAAAGCGGCAGCCAAGCTGCCGCTTTCGTCTTCGAGGTTTTTTTTTAATAAAAGATCAATTATGACAATCGTCATTATACAAATGTACTATTCTGCCAAAGGAAGTTATGCGAAATGACTGTATGCAATGAAATGTATGCGAAAAGTAATTCGGCGAAATGATGATTCTGCCACGGGCTGTTATGCAAAATAAAATTATGACAATCAATTTTATGCAACACATTAGTAACCCCTCAATTATATCCAAAACAACTTGACCAATTTAGTCCAAGCTACGATAGCCTAGTGGTTCAGGCATGCGTGGGTTCGAATCCCGGCTCGTACCAGTGAGTTTTTCGGAACCTACGGAATATTTACCGCTAGCTTTTCGGTGAAGGGAAACATCGTGAGGAAACCGGTCTAATCCCAATAAGGTCTTATTGGAAGGTCAGATGGCAGTCGCTTTCGTAAAACTAGTACCTATGCCAAATCTTGGGATTAGGTGTCAAAGCGGACCCCGGGTTCTTCTAGGGCACAACCGGGATTAACGCTAGGAGGATGAGCTTGACCAATTTAGACGCAGTTTTCGGTAATGAGTTTGTGGTGCATCGAGGATTATTTTTACATAGTGTTACCATTAAAAAAATGCGCAAGAGGTGCGCCTCACTGATGCGTCGCCTGCGCGGAAGCCCCAACAGCATTCTGAGCGTGTTTACGGAGCGCGAAAATGGTCCCATGCTCACCCGCTGGCAGAGGCTGCATACAGTCATTGTTTAGTTCATTCTTTGTGTTATACTAACACTAGTAATAAGATTTTTTTGTTTACTAACCATTTATGGACCTTAGTCTGATTTTTTTTTTTTTTTACAGATAAGTGATGAAGACAAGTTGCCACAACGTCTATGTTGGGAATGCTGCCACCGGTTGCTCACGGCCGCTCGCTTCAAAGGCAAAGTGCTTAGAACGCATGATCTCCTCACCGGGTTGCCGCACGCTAGTCCATACGTGAGTATATATTAAACCTTTCATTGCCAGCAACAACGACGGTAATGTCATGGGTATGGTAATGAATGATTTTGCCTAGTTACGGTAATGATAGCGCTAGTTATGGTAATGAACTTGCACCTTGCGAAAAATCATTATTCGCAGAGTCACGCGCGACGCGGCTTAGCAGCATGTTGGGATACGCCCCCAGAGACGCTTACCTGTTCATCGGGTTGCCGCAAACTAGTCCATTTTAACTATTAAACCTTTCATTTCCAGTACCCACTACGGGCATGGCAATAACGTTATGGTAATGAAAATAAAACTTGTTACGGTAATGAAACTAATCAAACTAATAAAACGGTTCATATGATACGAATATTATGTACTTTAGAAGTACACACTGTGGCGACCTCTCACACTGGTTATCGGATAAATTACGGTAAACTACTATATGTGAACACGACTTTATTGATAAAGAGTATAAAGACACATATTTTTAGAACTTTGGGGATGTAAATGTATTTATGAACTTAACTGTACCAGACCTTACTGTACTGTACTTTACCTTAACAGGTAAATAAATAAGATGTGTGGTAAGTTCAAGTAAATCACAATTTTACTTTCAGCAGTTAACGAACTTGAAATATGATTTACTGAACAGCGGTTTATTCTTGTTACAGATCACAATACGCGATATACGCTCCATAAACCGCCGGCAAAACCGCTTAAGATCCCACCTAACATACAAACACTACGACCCAAACGACTACCACACACATATCGACGAAGACAAAATAACAATTAAGTCAGAAGTCAAGGACACAGAAGATTTAGACGAAAAAGTGCCGCCTATAGTCGAAGTGGAAATAATAAAAGATGAAAAGAACAACACAGAACTGTTTTACCAAGAATTCGATAATTACGACGACAATTTCAACAATGACGATGGTAATGATGCTGGCTACGGTAATGATAATTTTGTTAATAATGCTACGGAGTGTAATGAAGCGAATGAGGACAGTGACGATAAAGTGTTAAGTGAAGTGTATGTGAAGAAGCGAAAAGTGAAGAAGGTTAAAGTGAAAAAGAAAGAGAAGGTGGTTAAGAAAAAGGAGGAGGAGGATAGCCCGATGACCACTATGGATAAGTGAGTATCTCTAATTATTTTAACGATCGCGACATTGTATAAAAATTAGTAATTTTTGTAACAGTCTGTCAACTATTTCTTTGTTATTCTTTCTCGTTAGCCAGGAAATAACATGATAGTGTTTCTTGGAAAATGTGTTACGATATGCTCAGAAGATGGCCCATTAAACAAGGAATTTGAAATCAACAAAACCGTACATATACCGTCCCTAATTCGCAAAACTTAAAATGCCTCTGATAAAAAAAGGTGTTCTTAGTTCTGTCCCTTTCTCACGAACACAAATGTCAAAGTGACAGATAAAGAGAATCGAATTTTACCGGTATTTTAGCTAAAATTATTTGTTTATTATGTAATTGTGGTTTAAACCAATAAAACACAGTTTTAAGTGACCCATGGCAACTAGAAGAAAAAGAAAAACATTGATTCACCCATAAATTTCATAATTCATTAGGGCGGGTTGCACCGACTCACGATTACAGACCGTTCAACGTTAAATATGGCGCTGACAGATGTCAGGCCACAGAAACTTGTCAAACTTTCCACACATTCAGATTTTAACGAACACCGCTTACGATTACAGACGGTTTGGTGCAACTCACCCTTGGTCTACTAAAACAATTCTCAACAGGTACAAAAACTCCGACGTCAAACGTCGCAAAACCACAGACGGCCTCGACGAATCCCTCTTCACTATAACCACGCTAGGCTACGACGAGCAGATAGCGGAGATACAGAAGCGACAGGAGAGCACCAACTACAAGACCGCGCCTTACAAGTGCAGCGTATGCTACCGGGGGTTCCTCGTGCGGGACCGGTATGAAGCGCATGTTGTGAGGCACAGTGAAGTAAGTCTGGCCGTTTGGCTATTTTCCACTCTCACAAGTCACAGTTTTAAGATGGTCCACTCTCACAAATAACATATTTACAATGTTCACTCTCACTAGTCACAGTTTTACGATGTACCAATACCACAAATCTCTTTACAATGTTCCACTCTCACAAGTCACTATCACCATGTTTCGCTCTCACAAGTTATACGACGTTCCACTCTCACAAATCACAGTTTCACAATGTTCCACTCTCACAAGTCACTTACCATGTTCCGCTCTCACAAGTTATACGACGTTCCACTCTCACAAATCACAGTTTCACAATGTTCCACTCTCACAAGTCACTTACCATGTTCCGCTCTCACAAGTTATACGACGTTCCACTCTCACAAATCACAGCTTCACAATGTTCCACTCTCACAAGTCACTTACCATGTTCCGCTCTCACAAGTTATACGACGTTCCACTCTCACAAATCACAGTTTCACAATGTTCCACTCTCACAAGTCACTTACCATGTTCCGCTCTCACAAGTTATACGACGTTCCACTCTCACAAATCACAGCTTCACAATGTTCCACTCTCACAAGTCACTTACCATGTTCCGCTCTCACAAGTTATACGACGTTCCACTCTCACAAATCACAGTTTCACAATGTTCCACTCTCACAAGTCACTTACCATGTTCCGCTCTCACAAGTTATACGACGTTCCACTCTCACAAATCACAGTTTCACAATGTTCCACTCTCACAAATCACAGTTTTACAATGTTCCACTCTCACAAGTCACAATCACCATGTTCCGCTCTCACAAGTCACAGTTTTACGATAGTCCACTCTCACAAATAACATATTTACAATGTTCACTCTCACGAGTCACAGTTATACTATGTTCCACTCCCACAAATCACAGTTTTACAATGTTCCACTCTCACAAGTCACTATCAACATGTTCTGCTCTCACAAATCACAGTTTCACGATGTTCTACTCTTGTACAACACAGTTTCACAATGTTCTACCCTTTCAAGTCTCCACACACTCCATTCTCTACAGTTTCACAATATTCCATTGAGTAATATTGTTACAGCAATCCGGAGCATACGAGTGTTTTATATGCAAGAGCCGTCTCAAGAGTGCCCGCGCGCTCCGCAAGCACCTCACAGCACAACACACGGAGAAATTCAGCTGTAAGGGCTGTCCGTTTGTCACGAGAAACAGGTAAGAATTACAGCGTAGACACAGTGATGTTTTCTCTGTCAGTCTTTGTTTATTTCAGTCGGGCAACAAGGCCCATATTTACAAATGCCTTACAGACTAATATCAGTATTAAAAACTTATAAATTGTAATGTATAACACAAAACCAAGTTAAGACCGCGACGCGCGGCGTGAATGGGCATATTCATTATTTTATGTACCTTAAGGGGATGCCTTGATTTGAGTCGTACACGCCCCCTAGACAGAGACACGATGATGCCTTCCGCCAACGAGAAAAAGAGATTTAATACTCTTCGGGAATAGCTGTTTTGGACAAATTTCTATAAATACTTAACTTAGTGAAGTTAAATTAAAATTTCATAAAGTGAGATTTTAGATGAGATAAAATACCGTACCGATACCGATGTATCGTTTGAGTAGGCTGAGTAAAAAAAGGAAAATACAGACCCAACTTTGGATTTTTTTTCTATCTAGGAAATTTTAATCAATCATGTATCGGTAAAATCAGATGAACAATCATATAGTCAAGAATCATATATCTGAAAATCAGACCTTATTGTTTCTTAATCTAGTCAGGACGGCGTTTCAAAGCACGCGATAATTTCCAATGCACCGCCTTAAACGTATAGTTACGAATAGTAACAAAACCGACAGTCAATGTCAATTGCATACGTTTAGTAACAAAATCGACAGGTTAGATGTGACTTACGCATCACTTTAGTTGACCTTAATCTGCCATTTTTTTTAAACTCCCCGAGTATGACATTGGCATAAGATAAAACTTCAAAAGGTCTCTGGAATGTTTATCACTTTATTTAGGTGCATGCAGTTAATGTAATATAAATAAAAATTTGGGGACAATCTTACACAAATCGACCTAATCCCAAACTAAGCAAAGCTTGTACTATGGGTACTAGACGACGATAAACATACTTATATAGATAAATACATACTTAAATATATAGAACACATCCATGACTCAGGAACAAATATGGGTAAGTAATACGAGGTATAACAACTTATCATATAAGGGTCATAATATATACGCTCACTCTATATAACTTTGTTTAGTATAACGTTCATTGCACATAACGAACGAAAGATATAATGTCAAAACATATAATCTCGTAAAGTATAACGTACTTTAGAAATAATATCAATTGATATATCGATTAAAGCGTATAATATTCATAACACCTAAGGTTTATAACATATATTGTTCAATTTATCTAACATCAAAATGTATAATGCTCGTATAGTATAATTGGCTTCAGTCATTTTAATAGCAATGCCGTATGAAGAAAATATGTCAATTTCTTAGAGCGATAGCCTCAACTTGAGTTTGAAAAAAAAAACAATACCGTTTGTAAGATTGAAATTAAATTTATTTTGAGATCAAACACGTCAATTATTTTAACCTAACCTTACCCAATCGCCAGCGTGTCGACGCCACCCCGCTTCGCGGGGTGTCTATTTCCGCTCTAAGGGACACAAGGCAACCCTAACCTAACCTACAAGTAATACCATTTATAAGAGTATTAGTTGTTTTTTACTGCGGGGGGCTTCGCCCCCCGAGCCCCCTTTGATGTGAGCTCCCCCCCCCCCTTTTCCTGGCTGCCCTAGCTTAATTTTCCGTATTATAATCCTTATACGAAAATATATATGCGTATGATCTGTATACGTTATGTTTGTTATACGAAAAGATATTATATGGTATGATCGTTATACGTTATGTATGTTATACTAAATGAAATTAGTCAATTTGAGTCTTATAGAAAAAAATGTTATATAATATGATTATTATGGCAACTGACCGTTATTCCTTATAAAAGTATTGGTATTGTTGTTATAGCTAACGTTCATTATATCTTGTGAACGTTATTAATATGAAATTATATATTTTGTTGTTATATCTCGTGGGACGCACCCAACAAATATTCATGCTCATCACACAAATAAATGCCCTTACCGGGATTCGAACCCCGGACCTCCGGCTTCGTTCGCTACCCACTAGGCTACGGTGGTCGTCAAAATAATATATATACTTAAATAACAATAGGTATTAACTTTAAATTACGTACTTAAACTGGTAGGAATAAAAGCGTAAAGCCGCATTACTATAGTAATTCTTATTGTGCTTGAAACCCACGATACAGGCGATGCTTTTTTTTTTTTTTAATTTATTTAATACATTTTTTTTATAACAATAGTTATTGTGTTGCAAGTAAAGCCACTATTTAAAACCTGAAAGGTTTAGGCAATAGTTGGCGAGATCGCGCGGCTCATCCCGCGTTACTTAAGTTTACTACTTATAATATAATACTTGTAACAATTTGCTGTTGTTGACTACAATTTTATTATTTACCTGCACTTATTCATCTAATCTTAGGTAGTAACTTTTAAGTAGCTTCTTACATTTGTTTTGACTAATAATGGTATAAGTAAGGTCCTGTAATAAGTTCTTGGGCAGATTATTTAAGATAGATGGAAGTAAGAAGTTAATAGTTCTGTTACCATAAGTGTTATTGTTGCGTGGCAACAGGTATGGTGGCAAGTAATCTAACGTACGCAACTTATTAGGCCGTGTTTTTTTTTCTAATGAGGGTAAGTTTGCACATTCCTCAGTTAGTCAGTTAGTGTGGGTATCACTGTAATTTTTGTTTCTACATGGTTGTTTTTTTTAAGTTAAAAAAAATGATTTTTTTTTCAGAGGAGTTGCGCGCGAACATGAAAAGTGGCATGCCGGCACGAAGTACCAATGTCCACATTGTCCCAGCGAATTTGAGTGAGTATTCTCTCTTCATACTTTATAGTATGTACCTTTTTTTTTTTTAAGTGTGAGGAAAATCCTTTATGGATACCACCGCTAAAAACCCCCCGATGGTCCTCCTCGACGCATTTCGGACGGCTCTGGGATCTCCTACGGAACGCACCAGTGCCGCCCTAGCGTCACACCTCTATGGGTCCTACTCTATATTTAGGAGATCGCAGGCCCCAACCGCGACCGTTTGCTACCTCGAGGTTCCCTTTTAGTCGCCTTCTACGACAGGCAGGGAATACCGTAGCCATATTCTGCTGCCCGGGCTACAGGGCGCTATAGGACATACCTAGGGCGGTAAAACGAAGAATATCTCAGCTCGTAGGTATTCGAGTACCGAGACAAAGGCAAGTGCTATAAAGCTACTCGCTCTGTAGTAGTGTTGGGTTCCTGGAGGTGAGCAAGGTCGCCAGAGCTCCCGAGGATGCGGTGTTGAGAGAGAGGGAACTTGTTCCTTCAGCAGTCAACACGGCGAATCCTTAAACATATCAAGGGTAGGCAACGCCCATGTTACTCCTTTGGAGTTGCATGCGTCTATAGGCTGCGGTGTCCGCTTACCATCAGGCGGGCCGTGCGCTTGTTTGCCACCGTCGTATAAAAACAAAATGCGATCGGAGGCTTTATTCATAACTGCCCGTGGTGAGTTCAGTCAGGATTTTAATTGTTGACCCATTTAAAGCTCACTTTATACTGGACTTTTCAAAGCTACTATTAAAAACCAAAATTAGTTGACACCTTAATGGCCCAACAATTAAAGACCTTGACCGTAAAAATATAACGTCTCTCCCTGGCCAGAAAGTGAGATTAACCGCACGTGTCTTATCTTATCTAGATGAGGGCCCTTTCGGGTGCACTTCGACCCAGTGGGATCTTTTGTGCATTTGCCCTCTCCTTATGTCTACTCCCAGCCTCGCTCCAACATTTCCACATAGCGGATAATGCAGCTCAGTGGAAGTACCTTGTAATCCGTTGGCTGCGGATAGCGGTTACCAAAGTAATTCATTCTTTGTCTGGCAACCTCACGCGTAGTGTGCGGTTATTGCTACTTTATGGCCAGGTGTGACGTAATAGTACATTACGTAACTAGGGCGGTGAATTCGTGAATGCCCCAGATGGCAGGTGCTTGTGCGTGATAAATATGCGCTCTGGGGCTTTACGAATTACCGCCCGTGTTGTGTGCAAAATTTTACGTCTTCATCTAGCCACAATGCGTGTTTTGCCTTACGCGCAGCGTGCAGTAAAACTCGCATTCTGGCCAGGTGTGACGTAAAGTATACACCGTGGCTTGACTTACCCGAAACATTTTATCCACGCATTCCTTAGGTCATTAGGAGCAAAAAATGTGCTGTGAACCCCAATCAATTCAAAACAGGCTTAGTTTTCAAGATATTATAAATGTTCATGTAAACTATTTATTGTGATTACGAAAGTGCATTTAGCTCTTTTGATTGCGACGTTGCTACCGATGTTGGCCAGTTTCGCGTCTTTATGGACGGATATCAAAGTGCCAGCTACCACTCACTAAATTGATTCTTTTTTGAAAAAATAATCGTTACCATTTTATTAAAGAGGATAATTTTCATAGAGAAGGGATAGTTATCCAAGTTTTATTTACAAAAACCAAAAAAACAGGAAAAAAAATTTTTTTTGCTGAATATATTGTGTTGGTTTCATATAATATTTTTTTACTCCTTATGAACTAAGAAAGGCTAGGTTAAAATCTTTCGGGTTACTCGCGCCCACGGTGTATATCCTACTTTTTTTATACTACAACGGCGAGAAACAAGTAAAGGCTTGTCTGATGCTGATGCTCAGCAGAAACCAAAGATTGTAGATGCTTGTGGCTTCAGAAGCGTTGCCGACCCTTTATTGATTTGAGGATTCCTTGTGGTGATATCAAAATCGCACCCTCGAGATCTCTGGCGACCTTATTCATCGCAACACACTCTGTTGATAGAAATTATAATAGAAAAAACTAGAGAGAGTAGAAGATCGCTATGAAAACTGGCTAGTTTCGGTTCCGGCCTTAGGCATGGCAGGTCTCATTGTGTATTGTAAAAGTGGTGCACCTTTACAGTCTAATACAGACATACAAAGTTGCAGTTCTTAAATGAGGGTGAAACTCCGTTTGTATAGAGAGTCGAGCGGGGTAAAGTAATGATCGGGGCCCGTACTTTTCGTGCCGATGGCGTAAAAATGACGTGGTAAATAATAGTAGATTGTACAACAAGTGCATAAAACGCACCATTTTCCGCGAGACGTTTATCCATCCGAACGAGCTTGCAAGCGAGGATGGATATAGAATCGAGTGTAAAATTGATTTTATGGATGAATTGTACACTCTACTTTTCACTTCGATTGCGAGGAAATGAAAACTATAAGTTTATTTCATGAAGTTTTAGTGTGTACTTTGGCTGTTGGTATCCTTGCCTTGGTCTTAGAATACTAACGAAACATTAAAAAAAGAGTTTATTCTATGAAGTTTTAGTTGCTCGTGTGGCTGTTGGACCAATTACCTTGGTCTTCGACGAAGATTTTACTTTAGGCACTAGAGCATAAAAAGCGACTTTATGTCGCCTGCGCACTGCATAAAGAGGCACTTTTAGAGCATGAGAAGTGAAAAATAAATTTAATGAAGCTTGTTACCGAACCTCCGAAAACGGAAAATACTACATTTAATCTCATGGACGACAGGGAACTGGCAGTAGTCCCCACGCTGGCCCAGTGCGGGTTGGGGACTTGACATGTACCTTTAAATTTATTCGTAGATATATGCAGGTTTCCTCACGATGTTTTTCCTTCACCGAAAAGCTAACGGTAAATATCAAATGATATTACGTACATAAGTTCCGAAAAACTCATTGGTACGAGCCGGGATTCGAACCCAAAATACAATAAGTAATCAATTACCTACAACGTCAATTTATTGTTTATCTGAATGACAATGTCAGTCAAAGAACATTTTAAGTGCCAATATCGTTTAACTAAAAAGCTCGTAACTGATTACCATTAGAAAAGTTGAAAAACGCCCGACATTTTCATTTCAAAGTCCAATATCTCAAAAAGGGCTAAACTGATTTTGATGAAACATGGCTAAGAACACTCGGGATAAAATTATCTATGACACAAAAAACCGCATTCAAATCGGTCCCTCCGTTTGGGAGCTACGATACTACAGACAGATTCACAGACAGACACGTTAAACTTATAACTCCCCTCTTTTTTCGTCGGGGGTTAAAAATACTATTTGAAATCATCCTATGTGTATTTTGACGTAATGGACACGAAAAGCACGGGCCTGCTAATGATTATAACGTGTATGATAACTTCCAGCAAATTAACGACGTACATGGGTCACATCCGTATAAAGCACGTGTCAGATTTCGTGTGCGAACTGTGCGGGTACACGTTTGTCAGCAAGAAGGGTATCGACGTGCACAAGAAGAAGAAACATCGGCTGGCTGACAAAACCGTTAGTATACTCATACTCATACTCATTTATTCAAAATATTATATAAATATTCATCATCATCATATCAGCCGAGAGACGTCCACTGCTAGACATAGGCCTCCCCCAAAGAGTGCCAAAGTGACCGGTCCTGCGCCACCCGCATCTAGCGGACTCCCGCGATCTTTTCTAGGTCATCAGTCCACATTGTGGGGGGCCTACCCACGCCTTCCGGTACGCGGTCGCCACTCGAGAACCTTTCCGCCCCAACGGCCATCGGTCTTGTCAATGTTATACATATTATTCAATTATTATTATTATGAAAATGATTTAAATTGTAAATGGCATGTCCAAATAACCATTTTTTTTAAGGTGTTTGTGCACTCGTCTTCGGGGAATATACCTCTGTGTACGCAATCTGTCATTACATCAGTCAAAAAAATATAGTTTCAGTAGCTTACTCTTTGTCTATACCACATTCTCAGCGCCCATACTCACAATGCTCCACTCTCATAATGCCCAGACTAACATTGTCCCAATCGCACAATTCCCATACTCACAATGTCAATATTTATGCAACTGTGATGAGACCTAAAATTATTATTATTTATTTCTTTGACATGTAAAATCACATTTTTACCAATAAATGATTGTATTGTACTGTCACAATGCCCATTCTGACAATGTCCCAGTCTCACAATGTCTACAATTCACTATGCTTTCCATACTCATAAGGCTCAACTCTCATAATGTCCCGACCTACAGCGTCCCACTCGCACAATTCCCATACTCACAATGTCCCACTGTCACAATGCCCAAACTAGTATTGACCATTCTCACAAGCTCCATACTCACCATGCTCCACTCTCACAATTCCCATGCTTACAATGTCCATACTCACAATGTACATACTCACAATATCCCAGTCTCATAAAGTCCATACTCACAATTTTCCACACTCATAATGACTATACTTACAATGATCCACTATCCCCATACTCACAATGCCCCAGTGTCACAATGCTCATCCTCACAATCACCATACCCAGAATGACCACCCTCATAGTGACCATAGGCACAAAGACCGTAGTCACAGTGACTACTGGTCAGTTCATGTTTGCAAGGACGACAAGCATAACTTCATTCCACTTATCTGCAGAATTGAAATGAGAGATTTGACTCTTTATTATTTTATTATTATTCTGTGGGTACCTATGAGATTTAAATATAATTATTTTGATTTTGACACTTGGAGAACTTAAACTCTCTGAGAAATATATTGTATTTTATTTCTCGTATTGTATGTGACAAACAAACAAACCCTGATGTAGTTAATTCTATTATGAATAATGTACTCATACTATTTTGTGTCTATAGATAGACATTTTGACTTGTAAAAGTGCCCTCGTGGCCTAATTGCGGAATAAATATTTTGAATTTGTATACTCACTATACCCATACTTACTATGTTCCACTCCCACAATGTCCCACTGTTCCAGGTGGAACTAGAAGGCCCCTACTGCGAGACGTGCGAGGTTCGTTTCGTGTCGGAGGAGGCGCACGCGCGACACCTCAAGCTGTCGTCGCGGCACAGCAGCGACAGTGACCCGTGAGTATAATCATCATCATCATCGTATCTTCATCATCAGCCCACTGCTGGGCATAGGCCTCCCCCAAAGAGTGTCAAAGTGAAAGACCACTGCTGGACATAGGGCTCCCCCAAAGAGTGCTAAAGTGAAAGACCACTGCTGGACATAAGCCTCCCCCAAAGGGTGTCAAAGTTACAGACCACTGCTGGACATAGGCTTCCCCCAAAGAGTGCTAAAGTGAAAGACCACTTCTGGACATAAGCCTCCCCCAAAGAGTGGCAAAGTGAAATACCACTGCTGGACATAAGCCTTTCCCAAAGAGTGTCAAAGAGAAAGACCACTGCTGGACATAAGCCTCCCCCAAAGAGTGGCAAAGCGAAAGACCACTGCTGGACATAAGCCTCCCCAAAAGAGTGGCAAAGTGAAATACCACTGCTGGACATAAGCCTTTCCCAAAGAGTGTCAAAGAGAAAGACCACTGCTGGACATAAGCCTCCCCCAAAGAGTGGCAAAGCGAAAGACCACTGCTGGACATAAGCCTCCCCAAAAGAGTGGCAAAGTGAAAGACCACTGCTGGCCATAAGCCTCCCCCAAAAAGTGTCAAAGTGAAAGACCACTGCTGTACCTTAGCCTCCCCCAAAGAGTGCTAAAGTGACCGGTCCTGCGCCACCCGCATCCAGCGGACTCCCGCAACCTTTAACAGGTCATCAGTCCGCCTTGTTGCGCAAAGTTTATAATAAATAATAATAAACATTACGGGACAATCTTACGCGAATCGAACATGTCCCATAATAAACTCAATAGTAGTACATTCATAATCAATGTAGTGTGTACTGTATAGGACTTTGATTCATGTTCTTATTACCTATATAGATATGACAGTATTTTTTCTTCTGTGCATCACAAGTTGTTGTCAAAAATAAACATTTTTGGTACAAGCTTTTATTGCAGACTGTACTTTTCTGTACACCATTATCAACTACTCATTGAGACGATTCTAACAAGCCCAAACTCAACGGGGTTACGATTACGTACTACGTTTAAGTACTGAATTCCCATGGCCACCTTCTGTCTCCATCATCAGATCAGCTCGATGGTACTATACTATCGAATTGTCATCCACACTATACCTTTACCTATAATTTCAGCTCAATCGGTTGAAGATATCTGCTTCAAAATTGAGTTGCAATAGTCTCCCGAACTTAGTTACATAGTTACATTCAGTGCAAGTTTATAGAAAAATACTAGACAACGGTATATTTCATATATATAAATGAAATAATGAAATAAATTAATTTTATCCTGCAAGTAGGCCGTAATGGCACTTTTACAGTCAAAATTCTACCAGCATTTCTCAAAAAGATGACCACTGTTAAGAAGAAACGCCGAAACAAACCCAGCGTTCACTTATTTTTGTGTTTGAGTCGAAATAGTAAAGCCCCTGTATATTATGTGCAGGAACCGTATCCGCAACGACTCTCAAAGCATAAACGCGGAGAAAAACGGAAGAGTGGTGCGCAAAGTGGAGCGGAGACCCGTCATACACGCGAGGGAGGGAGACGTCGTGCACACCGCGGGGCCCGTCTCCTGCGAACAGGTAACCATACATTTTTAAACATGACCATTGTTAGTAAAAAACATATGAAGAACTTCATTCTAGTGTTAGTAGGAACATAAAATATTAAACAATTTTAGAAGAAACAATGTCACTGGGCCAGCGTGGGTGTCCGTTCCCTTTCATCCATGAGAGGAGGCCTCTGTGCCCAGCAGTGGGATACGTCCCACTGCTGGGCAGGCTGATGTATTATAGAAGAAACAATGAATATTTTTCCCCTGCTTCTGGATACGTCCTTGACTTCAGAAGTTAGGAGCTTCCCTGAGGTGTAATTAGAAGAGTAAAGGGCTTGAAAGATTCGTCGCCACTAGCGGACCCACCATGTTTAGGAGTTCCAGGAGATTAATTAAAAACAGCGTAATTTTATATGAGGAGACATCTAATTTATTGCCTCTCGGTACAATGCTTAAGAGTAAGTGATTAAAAACTAAAATCCTATTCTATATCGCACACAGTTCGACGCATGTTAGATGCGTTGCTCTGAAAATAGTGTCAGGGGCTAGATTTATTAATTGCATTCTTCAACATGCCCCCGCGCGCTGAAAGCTTTCATGTGCTAGAAGCATCAGCATTCAGCAGTGGACAAATCTTGGAGAATGCTCTTCGCACAACTCCTTGTGCTGTCTTTACATCTGCCACTCTGTTGACACCATCAGTTCCTGGATGCACTGCGACGATGCGACCCAGTCTCCATTTTAAAGGGGGAAGGTTATCTTCCTTGAGAAGAACCAGTGTGTTCAGGGACAAGGAGTCTCCGTTGGACTGCCATTTGACTCGTTGCTGAAGATCGGAAATGTACTCCTTGCTCCAACGGGTCCAAAAATGTTGACGGAGTTGTTCTACTCGCTGGAAGCGTGTTAAATAATTAAACGAGTGGTCTCGGTAATCGGGAGCTGGCAGGGCGGTCATTGGACGTCCGATGAGAAAATGTCCGGGAGTTAACGGCATCAAGTCTTCCGGTTCCGTAGACAGGGCGGTGAGTGGCCGAGAATTTAAGATTGCCTCTATTTTAACAAGGGTGGTATAAAGTTCCTCATAGGTGAGCTTACAATTTCCCAGCACTCTGTTTAAATGGTGTTTCGTCGACTTAACACCCGCTTCCCAGAGCCCACCAAAATGTGGCGCATAAGCTGGCACAAAATGAAAGTTCGTCTCTTCATTTGACGCCTTCTCAGCTAACGAGTTACAATTGGATTTGAGGAATTTTGACAGTTCGTTGTATGCACCAACGAACGAGGTTCCGTTGTCGGAATAAATATTGGCAGGCTTTCCTCTACGTGACATAAATCGACTTAAGGCCATTAGGTAATTTTTACTTGTTAGGTCGCCGACCAGTTCAAGGTGAATAGCCTTTGTCGTAAAACATATGAATATGGCAACGTACACCTTTACCATCCTACAACCTCTTCGTTGACGACTAGCTGAGCTGATTGGACCTGCGTAGTCGACACCCACATTGACGAACACGTGACCCTCGGGGAATAAGCGAGACCTGGGTAAATTACCCATTAAAGGGCTAAGTAATTGTCCCTTCATTCGAATACATAGGGTACACTGTCTGTAGCATAATTTAGCCAGATTTCGGCCCCCGATTGGCCAGTACATATCCTTGATAGTAGCTAGCAATAGTTGCGGTGGCGCATGTAATAATCGTTTATGCTCATATTGAAAAAGTAGCTTCGTAAATCTGTGAGTGGACTGTAAGATGATTGGATGCTTCTTTTCATAGCTAAATTCTGAGTTAGCAAGACGACCACCGACACGCATGATTGAGTCTTCGTCTAAAAAGGGGTTCAACTTTAGCAGTGGGCTGCCTTTGGGCAAGTTTTGTGAACTTAGCAATATATTATATTCAGGAAAGGACTCCGCTTGCGAGATTTTAACTAACAATTTCAAAGCATTCTTTAACTCGCTATCATTTAGGTAAGAAGTAGTTCCTGGCTCCTTCCTACAAACCGCCGTGAAACGCAACACATGAGCAACGGCGCGCTTCAACCGTGAAAAATTTGAAAACCTGTCAAAGTCAATGAAAGGCTCTTGAACACGAGTGGACAACGTAATTTCGGTTCGAATCTCTGGTAAATTAGCGACGTAGTTTGCACCTAAGTTCACTGGCCAACTCGAAATTTCACGCTTTAGAAAACTCGGCCCCGACCACCATAGGTCAAGAGATTTTATTGCGTTGAAGTCGACGCCTCGAGATACGTGATCAGCGGGATTCTCGTCTGTAGGAACGTGTCGCCAGGAATTCTTTTCTGTTATCTCGAGAATCTCGCCTACACGATTTCGAACAAATGGTTGTAGTTTTATTGGTAGCGTTTTGAGCCAAGCCAGAACAATGGTGGAGTCGGTCCAGAAGGTTGTCCTGATAATTTGGGCTCGAATCGAGCTGATGACCTTTTGGTACAGTCGAGCACCAACTAGAGCTCCACACAATTCAAGCCGCGGTATAGTTAAAGGTTTGATAGGAGCTACGCGACTTTTGGCTAGTAACAACCTTACTAAAACCTCTCCCTCACTGTTCGTGCTACGCGCATACACACAAGCACCGTAGGCTCGTTCTGAAGAATCCGTGAAAATATGCAACTCCAGGTGCTCATAGAACTCACAAAATACTCGCCGTGGGATATGAATACTATTAAGAGCAGGCAGGTTTGAGACTATATCAACCCATTGTCTCAGAATTTCCGACGGTAGCTGCTCGTCCCAAGACAGTTTGTGCAACCAGAGCCGTTGCATGAGTATTTTCATTCTAATTACACAAGGACTTAGGAGGCCTAGGGGATCAAAAATTTGTGCGATAGTGGATAGCACGTCCCTCTTAGTACTCCCCGTAGGGATTGAAGTGCCGATTGGGAAATATAAATGATCGGCATCTGGATGCCAACCTAGACCTAATGTCTTAGTTGCCTCGAATGTTCCAATATTCAAATTTACCGATTCATGAGAGGATGAGTTTATCAATCGCGAGTCGTTAGATTTCCACTTGCGTAGATGCATGCGAGCTGCAGCTAAAGCGTCAATCACTCCTTGACGCAACCTAACTACCTCGTCGAAGTCGTCACCCCCACTAAGCAAATCATCGACATAAAAGTCATGGATGATCATCTCACTTAGCTTTTTATCCTTACAGTCTAAACCTATCTGCTTGAGGCACCGGGTCGCCAGAAACGGGGCAGAAGCGGTTCCATAACTAACCGTGTTTAGCTGATAAGTTTTTAAAATGTCAGATTCGTTTTCACGCCATAAAATAAGCTGCAAGCTTCGGTCAGCAGGATGTACCAGCACAGTTCTGTACATTTTTTCTATGTCGCCTGATATAACATATTTATGCTGTCGGAAACGAATAAGTAGGGACAGAAGGTCATCCTGTACTGTCGGTCCCACCATTTGCAAGTCATTTAAAGAAATACCTGTAGAACTAGGGCTACTTGCATTAAAAACGGCTCTTAACTTCGTCGTTGAGCTTTCGCGTAGTATGCCGTGGTGAGGAATATGGTATTTACCTATATGTAAATCAGTAGGTACGAACTCGGACATGTGACCTAAAGCGTGATACTCCGACATGAAATCAGTGTACATCTTCTTAAATAATGGTCTATTTTTCCATCGGCGCTCTAATGCTAAAAAACAGTGTTTAGCTCTTTGATATGAGTCTCCTAGCAGGTTCGGATTTTGTTTTAAGGGCAACCTAACACTAAAACTACCGTTATTCAAACGAACAGTGTTTGCCTTAAAGTGTTCCTCGCATAATTTCTCTTCGTGAGAATAATGAGACGACTGATGGCTAACTTCCTCTAGCTGCCAAAAACGCGTTAATTGGTTTTGTATGTCGTCATCAAATGTTGAGGTAGCACTATCTGAATTAACCGCTAAGAAATTACACTGAATGGGTGCTGACATTGTCGATCCATGGCGACTTGTAATAGGGCCTGAAACCAACCATCCAATTTCGGTCACCTAACTTAATTTTCTCACAGCCTAACAAATCCCAAAATAAATCAGCTCCTATGATCATATCTACCTCCGACGGAGTGTAGAAGTATGGGTCTGCTAGGCAAATATCTGTAGGAATATTCAAGTTTGATAAATCGACCTGATAAGTAGGGACGGCGTCTGTAATTGAGGGCAAAACAAAACATTGCAACTTTGTTGTGAAACGCCCACTAAGCGATTTCATTTGAACTCGGCACCTTTTATTTATAGGTGACGAAGTGTTATTTATACCTAGCACGCTTTTGTTTACAAAGTCAGTCGACAGGTTTAGCCTGCTATACATTTTTTGAGTAATAAGACAAGACGTACTGCCACTATCAAGAATGCAACGGGCAATATGTTCCTGATTGTTGCAATCATATAATTTAACTAAAGCAGTTGATAACAGTACGTCTTGTGCCCGTCAGAATGACTGCGAAGTACTTGGCGCGACATTTGCTGACAGTGCAACCTGGGCCGGCTCCGGGCGGCCAGGGAGCGAGAGGTGCGCGGGCGCAGTCTGCTGCTGGTCACCGTTGATGACGCTCGTGCACTGATCACTGTTTACGTTTCGTCTAGGCATCAGATCCGATACGTGAATAAGGGTGTGGTGTTTACATTTGCATATTTTACAACCAGGTTTTTTACAGTGATTTGCGTAATGACCACTACGAAAACAATTGAAGCACACCTTATAGTTAGGTAATAATTGCGACCGTGCTGCATTGCTTAAAGCAAGGAATTGCGAACAATTAGATAAGCAATGATCGTCCTTACATCTTGGACACGGTTTAGTAGGCGGCGGCTGTTTATTGCTATTATTACCTACTCGCTCGTGCATCGATATCATTGATTTAACCTTAGGCAGTTGTTTATTTTGTGGTGATACCTGAATTGATGAGAATTCGAGTGTTTCCAGTAAGTCGGCACGGTTTTGTAGGAAGGCTAAGAATTCATTAAAAGTAACCGTTTTGTTTTTATCATAGCCACCCTTGAACTCTTCCCACTCACGGAATGTTTTAGTGTCTAACTTGTGTGAAATTATGTGAATGAGTAGTGTTGACCACTCCTTAACTGGCTCGCCTAGTGTCTCCAGGGATCGGAGGTGTTTGTTGACCTGATCAATAACCCGTTTAATGTGGCTGGATGATTCTCGTGTAATCGCTTCAATATTGAACAGTGCTGATACGTGATTTTGCAATAACTGCCGCTTGTTATTAAAGCGATCACATAGAAGTTTCCAAGCCATGGAGTAGTTGTCTGACGAGAATTCTACCGACTGTATGACGACTGCCGCAGACGCCTCCAGGGAAGCCCTAAGGTAATGATATTTATTTATATCGTCTATTTCGTCATTTGAGTGGATGAGGCTGGCAAAGGTGTCGCGAAAACAAAGCCAGTTATCATAATCACCATAAAATTTAGGAATTTGAATCGTAGTTAGCCGGACAATATTATTATTGCCCTTACGAGACGACTGCTCACTCGCTGCTGAATTGAAATTGGAATCTTGCGTTTTATGATTCGTGGCCAGTATATCTTGTGCCATGGCAAGTAATTTAAAATACCTACTTTCAAAATCAGCTCGTTCGGACATTTGTGCGTCAGCATTCCCAGAAGTACACTCAATTTTAAGTTGAACCTCATCGTATTGCTCATACAAAGCCTCAATTTTACCAATTCGCAATCGTAACTCGTTTACCTCAACCGATGTCAATGAAGATACGTCCAAGTCATCTAGGTATCGCTCGAATATGGTTAATCGGCCTTTACAGCTGCCACGCTTGCCAATTAACTCTTTTTCTTTAGCATCGGACATTCTGGGAAGGGAGTGTAGTCAACCTGGAATATTCAAGTTACAACTTTTAACAAATTAGGTAGCAATTCTCTTAAATATAGGTAGTAGCACATGAGCGAGCTATAGCTATAAGCTTGGCAAATTTTAGTATTTTTTATAATGAATTTACACTTGTAAGAAGTTTAATGAATTTTAAAAACGTTTAATTGTTACACTTGTACCTGATAAAATACAGTTGATGGCTAGTGCAAAGTTATGGTTCACTGAGAATTTGACAACAGGCCTAATTAAATGTGTCGAACTAATAAGCGGTCTGAGCTATCATAAGCATTAAATTATTACAATAATCGCAAATATTTAGCTACATTAACTATATTGTAGTATAATCAGACCGGTACACTTAAAATTGGCTTTATTTTATAAACATATTTAGAAACACGTGGATACTAACCTTGTCACAATTTACCTATAAACTTACGCTAAATTATCCCTGTAGAGTGTTGGGTGATATAAATTACGATATTTAACACTGAATAATCACTTTTCCACTATAGGGCAATATCAATTTAAATCTCGACCACTATAAGACGATCCTTTGTCTCTTCATGTCTTCAATGGAACGCGTCACTCGGTACAGGTTAATTCTCCGTTTTCTCCGTATTTTACTCGAACTGATGATTCCAGTCGCTGGTATCTCTTATCCGGTTCGTTAGGACCATGTTTAGTTGATAAGAGCAATGCACGGATTACAGAGGTCGCGGGTTCAAGTGCTCGTGGCAATAATTTTCCACTTTAATCGGAATTTAGAATTTCTTTAGCAGACATTTCTGCTTAGTTTTAAAACAATTACAGAGAACTTATTTATCGATTTAAAATAGGTTTTAAATAATTTTATTCTATCTTTTATAGGTACCGCCTAAGTTATAACTTCCTAATTATTTGTACTAGTTAGTCAATAAGAGTGAAATTGTATAATATTTTGCATATGAATAACTTTTTCAATTATTAGTTCTTTTTTGCCTGAAACACAGGGTATCCTAGCTCAGGCTCGTGTTATTTGCCTCTAAAATATTTACTATAGACTAAGAGCTCCTAGTCTATAGTAAACTGATGTACATTATGTTTTATCAATAAATTATTTGTATTTATTTTATTATTTATTAATTACCATGAAATATTACATTAACAGTGTGGAATCCAACTACGGGACTTGCGGCTGTACGCGCAGCACTTCCGGCGGGCGCACCCGGACAAGAACCGGACTAAATACCCGGCCATGAAGACACCCTGTATGTGCGAGCAGTGTGGACGGATATTCCAGGTACTTACACACAAAATCACTACCTAGTATAAAACAAAGTCGCTTCCCGCTATCTGTCCCTATGTATGTTTTGATCTTTAAAACTACGCAACGGATTTTGATGCGGTTTTTTTTAATAGACAGAGTGATTCAAGAGACTTTATTATACATATATAATGTAGTACCCGTGCGAAGCCGGGGCGGGTCGCTAGTATTCTAATATTTCTCACTCTGACGGTCTCAATAAACTAACAGTTATTTTTTAGTAGAGTCAAATTAAAATCGACGACTCACTCGTTTCTATCGTAGCTCCATACAAACTTTCACTCTCCCTTAGGGGATGATTTCCGGGATAAAAACAGAACTATCCTATGTCCGTCCCCGGGACTCAAAACGATGTCTATACCAAATTTAATCTAAATCGGTTCAGCGGTTTTGGCGTGAAGAGGTAAAGATACAGACAGACAAACTTTCGCATTTACAATAATAGTATGGATCTGACTTTCATTTATTTAAACTTTATGACACAACATAAATAGGTACAAAGGGTAGACTTAACGCCTCAACGCATTTTCAGAGTATGGCGCTCCTAAAGGACCACATGTGGGTCCACACGGGCGAGAAGCGATTCAAGTGCGACCGCTGCGACAAGAGTTTCACGCAGAAGACCAACCTGGTGTTCCACATGAGGGTGCACAGCGCCACGCGGCCCAGCTACGAGTGCCCACTCTGTGGGAAGCACTTCGCCTTCTTTAACAACCGACGGAGACACATGTTCGTGAGTATAAGAAGCTACAGATTATTCAAAACATGTTTCACTTAAATCACGCCCATGTCGCATGCGTCTATAGGCTGCGGTGTCCGCTTTGAGGCGGGCCGTCCGCTTGTTTGTCACCGTCGTTGTATAAAATAATAATAATAGTACACTATTTCTGTCACTGAACCATCCTACAAATGTTGCTTAAACTTAATTTACTACCTGTCACAAAACAGCTTGTATACATCCCTCAATCACTGCATTTGTCACTGAGGCATCCTGTGACGTTATACCCCCTGTATATGTCACTCATACACTTTGTACATATTAGTGAATGAATTGTGAAACTTTATGATTTAATCCTGGTCACGGCAACAAAATGTAACACCACATCACTATACCGCGGCGACAAGCTTCACCAATGCTTCATTCAATGTTTCTATCACTGGCTAGATTACGATAGTATTTTGTTTTTCATTGAAAAATCTGGGCTCTGATTATAAGGCAAAGAATTTTTACATTCAACAAAAAACATTGCCAATACTCACTGTCCTGACTATAAATGACGTATGTACATTATATATTGCCATATATTATGCGGTTAAAAGCGAATCTACCTCAGGGTTAAATAGGGGCTATAATTAGTCTTCTAAGTGAGTCAATAGAAAAACATTTGATTTCATGGGTGCATCTAATATGCTTAAATTGACGAATAAATAACCGACTACTACTACTATTTAATAATTTTACAAAATTAACGATTATGTCGAAAACTATTCTCTTTGCATAATTCATAATGGGATCAAAAAAGTTGCAATCAGCCTCCCCTATAACCCCTTAACAGGAATACGTTCGATTGCTAATAAAATATCAATAACCCTGCAACGGTCACTCGGTTGTAAGTAGTAAGTAAGCAATTTATTGCATTAAATGTGGTTAACAAAAGGTCTTAAGTATTATAATTTGAAAGGATAACACATTTAGCTGACCTGCAGCGTGCAAAATGTATATCTTAAATCTAAAATCTCTAACAACATGCAACATGTACTTGTACACAATCTTGTATAATTGAGATGTCCGAGAGTTGAGAGCAGGGAATATATATATAATAATAAATCAGCCTATATGTGTCCCACTGCTGGGCACAGGCCTCCTCTCATGGATGAGAGGGAACGGGCAGTAGTCCCCACGCTGGCCCAGTGCGGGTTGGGGTCTTCACATACACCTTTGAATTTCTTAGTGGATGTATGCAGATTTCCTCACGATGTTTTTCCGGTATCAGCGTAATTCGCCCCATTCGTTTTTCGTTAAATTCGTATGTCGTGTCATTCTGGATTTGTCACACATTCTTTATTCGTCTTGTTCGCTATATGTCTTAATCTTCCAAGTCTAATTCTGTAACTTGTCTCATTCTTAATAAATCCTAATCGTTTTTAGTCACGGTCTTCCTAGGACTCATTTTTGTCGTTATTGGCAACTCGTCTCGTTCTTTTTTGGGCACGTTGGCTACTCGTCCCGTACGACGTACTTCTTCTATATTCATATCTTTTTTGCCAGATCGTCTATTCATAGTTGAATAAACAAATTAAAATTTTGTAAATTACAGCTTTTGAGGGGGCTGCCATGTCCCTAGCCTGGGAGTAGACGTAGTTTTAGGACATCCCCGTGTCCTCTACCAAGATATGACCGCTGTTTTTAGAACTCTTATGCTAAAAAAATATTTAAAAATGGTAATTTAAGATTGACGGGAAAAGACAGTTACAAATAGCGAACAAGACGCAAAACGAATGAGACGAACTTAGAATTGGACTGAAAACGAATGAGACTAATTACGAATGTGACCAACATCGAACGTGTCCAAAAAATTTAGGCGAATAAATTGAATGACAACAAAATCGAAAAGGAAGAATGAAGAATGAGTCCTAGGAAGAAGTGACGAATTACGATTGAGATTTATTAAGAATGAGACAAGTTACGGAATTAGACTTAGGATGATTAAGACATATAGCGAACAAGACGAATAAAGAATGTGTGACGAATCCAGAATGACGAATTGAACGAAAAACGAATGGGGCGAATAACGCTGATACCGTTTTTCCTTCACCGGAAAGCCAACGGTGAATATCAAATGATATTGCGTACATAAGTTCCGAAAAACTCATTGGTACAAGCCGAGATTCGAATGCACGACCGCCGTTTGACAGCCGCATGCCTGAACCGCTAGGCTACCGTAGCTAGAGAGCAGGTAAATATTATTATAAATCTCTAGTAATTAAGTCATTTTCAAATATGAAATCATGTAAATTTCAACAACCTTGACCCATGTCCGCATGATCCTTAGACACTTTTACATTTTGTCCCCAGATCCACACCGGCCTGAAACCCTTCAAGTGCGACAACTGCGGCAAGTCGTTCACGACCTCCGGCGAGCAGCGCGCGCACGTGGAGCACGTGCACCTCAAGAAGCCGTGGCCCAAGCGGCAGCGGCAGCGGGACGCGGAGCCCCAGCCTTGGCAGAAGTGTCTGGAGCCCATGGAGGACTAGCTCTTGAGATCTGACGTTGTTGGGGGGGAGTCTTCCCTCTGTCTTTTTTTATATACGGCGGCAAACAAGCGTACGGCCCGCCTGATGGTAAGCGGACACCGCATCCTATAGACGCAAGCAACTCCTGGGCGTTGCCGACCTTTGATATGTTTGAAGATTCGCCGTGTTGACAGTTGAAGGAACAAGTGCCCTCGCTCTCAACACAACGCATCGTCGGGAGCTCTGGCGACCTTGCTCACCTCCAGGAACACAACACTACTACAGAGCAAGTAGTAGTGTTATTATGGCAAGGCGGAGGTACTTCCCCAGTTGGTCTAATCTTAGGGTGGTATTTGCCTCTCAAATTTTGCTTAAAGAGTGAGTGGGACGCAATGCAAATTGGACAAAGATCGGAAAAGTGGAATACCACCCTTAGATAATGCTATCCTGGTCACGGCACCAAAATGTAACATGTCCATGTTCAATATAGCCTAATCGTTAAGCATGTAAATAGTTAAAAAAAAACTAAAAGCATCCGTTTATTTCTTTGAAATATTAGCTTTTGTAAATTAAACAGGATAATTTTATAGCTGACAGAATGATGAGTGTAAATAGTTCAACACTAAAAATGTAATATTAGTTTGTGGGAGACTGAGACAGGATATTTTTTTAGCTACTTTCCAGTGACACTAATGGTTAACCAAGTTACAGAAGCGTGTAACTTTGCTAATTTGCAAGTTTAACTGTGCCATTTGATTACGTAAACGCTTTTTGGTTCTGTAAAAATACAACGTCAGTATCACTGTCTCTCTCCCTCTGTGCTGAAAAGAAAGAGACCTGCAAGTCCTTCACCTCCAACGAGAAGCGCGCGCGAGCACTGCGCAAATACCAAACTGGTCGTCTCTCCCCCACTGTACTGAATGGAAAGAGACGGTCACGGAACCAAAATGTTCCAGTTAACCATGTGAACTCACTGCCAAGAATCGCTACGTGCTACGCTCGAAGGTGATCCTGTTCTCCAGTTAAATAAAGGAAAGCGCTTACGGCGTAGGAGCCAATATAGATAGGATCAAGTCAATATATTTAGACAAAATCACTCCTAACTATATGACGCTGTACCTTGCCGTGATAAGGGATTGCCACGGAATACGAATACGGCCTCGCTACGTCCGTCTACCATCTACTTGGCTGGCAAACACTATTTTCCCGGCCTGTGCAGTAATGTACCGATGCAGTGCACATTTATTTTCCATCGTATTTTTACGGAAACGTACGAACGTGTCTTGCAATTTCAGTCAGTCTCGGTACAAAAAATACTGAGGTTGACTGAAGCATGACAAATACGAACTTTTCTGAGAAAATACAATGTAAAACAAGTTTGATTGACGTCAATTTGCCTGCAATTTGCATATTTCTTTGGTGATAATGTGTTTTTTACGTCGTCGTTGTACAGAAGCTTTTATTACAGTGAATTTACCTAATTTTATGAGTTATGTGTGAAATGAAATCAAATATGAAAATTATAAGGATAAAAATAATTGTACATATTAGATGATAATTAGTTATAGTTATTTAAATTATTTATACCAATAACATCACATCATGTTTTACTGTTTTTTGCCCCTGAAGTGTTCACTGATGGTAGTGATGGTTTTAATATGTAGGATTTTGTAGCTTTCCGATTTTGAAGGTTTAATATTATAGCGACAGAACTATGATACCATCTGCACTTGACTTCAAGATCGCGAACGTGAGCTAGGGTATATACATGTATATGTATGTAATATACCCTGGGTGACATAATATAGGACACCAGAGTTGAGGTCACAAAGGGACAGCCCATCCCCGCCATTATGCGGGGATGCCCAAGTAACACATAAGCTGCATAGAAGCTCGATTAATCATTTTTTTATCATTCTATACAACTTAAAGCTGATTAAGCTTGCTGAACAAAGGATGTGTCAGCGGATATACAGCTCTTGTAATGCCAAAAGAGGCCCCAAATTAGCCAGCCTTGAGCTCTTTAATGGCTGCACAGTATTTAGAAATAGCTGGTGTAGCGCTGCATAAGCGCTTAAACAGTTTGATTGTGCAGCTTATGCTCTACGATTCAGCGCTTGTAATGCTTTTATTCAGGGTTAAGAATGATTGGGTCTGGATATAGGTAAAACAAAAAATAATTTGCATCTAACGTCAAATTATAAAATTCTCAAACACAAAATGGATCATGGTGGACTTCGATCAATGAAGTGTTTTATATTTTGACAGCTGCAAAATTTATTACTAAAAAGTTGAAAATTTGTTATTATATAACCATAACGTATTTTGAGTGCGGTGGTAATTTTATTGTGAATGTACATATGAATTTACAGTTAAATTTTCACGCGCCTTTTAAATAGAAAGGATTTAAGGAATTATGGAAACAAAATTACAAACGAGTAATGTTGAGTGATAACATTTCTTTAAAGAATACTGTCTGAATCTCAATTATTTATGATTTGTTAAGTTGGGTTCTCTAAATCAGCTCATAATAAAGAGATTTCAGTCTTAAATTTGTATAGAACATACATTGTTGAATATTTGATGGTTTATATCGGTCATTCGAAATGGCGTCGATTTGTTAAGCAGCCCGAAGTCTTTTTTTACTCCTTTGTTATTCTTTTGTCTGCACAAGGCGCTTCGCAACCAACCTTACACCAGCCGGTTTCTTAACCTCCTATGAGCAAAAGTTGCGACTAAAGGCTGAACAATAGCATGCGAATTAACTGATTTAATGCTTAGAGACTCCTATGCAGTCGATATCTGCACAAGAGCTTATAATTGACCTCATAAACCAGCCTTTCACCAGCCGGAGGCTTCTTAACCAGCTATGAGCATAAGTTTCGACTAAAGGCTGAACAATGACATCCGAATTTACTGATATAATGCTTAGAGTACATTTTTACCCTCCTTTGCAGCGCTTAATCAGCAATGCTGTACAAGACTCGAAAATCTCTCCCTTGTGCAGTCTTGAGTCTCCCCTACAACTCTTGTATATCTTTAGTAAAGCTTAATACTTGTTAAAGGCTGTATTATTACTAAACATTCAGCCTGTGTGCTACTTGGGTGGGCTGTCCCTTGGCACCCATTCTGTAGGGCCATTTTGCGGCTGTCCCAATGGCACCCATTCTGTGGGGCCATTTTGCGGCTGTCCCAATGGCACCCATTCTGTGGGGCCATTTTGCGGCTGTTCCAATGGCTCCCATTCTGTGGGGCCATTTTGCGGCTGTCCCAATGGCACCCATTCTGTGGGGCCATTTTGCGGCTGTCCCAACGGCTCCCATTCTGTGGGGCCAATTTGCGGCTGCCCCAATGGCATCCATTCTGTGGGGCCATTTTGCGGCTGTCCCAATGGCACCCATTCTGTGGGCCCATTTTGCGGCTGTCCCAATGGCACCCATTCTGTGGGGCCATTTTGCGGCTGTCCCAATGGAACCCATTCTGTGGGCCCATTTTGCGGCTGTCCCAATTGCACCCATTCTGTGGGGCCCTTTTTGCGGCTGTCCCAATGGCACCCATTCTGTGGGGCCATTTTGCGGCTGTCCCAATGGCTCCCATTCTGTGGGGCCATTTTGCGGCTTTCCCAATGGCACCCATTCTGTGGGGCCATTTTGCGGCTGTCCCAATGGCACCCATTCTGTGGGGCCATTTTGCGGCTGTCCCAATGGCTCCCATTCTGTGGGGCCATTTTGCAGCTGTCCCAATGGCACCCATTCTGTGGGGCCATTTTGCGGCTGTCCTAATGGCACCCATTCTGTGGGGCCATTTTTCGGCGCTAACTTAGACTTGTATGGTTTTTTCGTTCGCTGACATAACCAGACGTCTTAAATTTTGTAGCCTTTTCGGTGCGACATACGCTGTATCAATCAAAATTAGAGTTAATATTAAGGTTATTACCTAACGCTAATTAAGATTTAAACTGTTACCAATTCTGTTAACAACTCTACGCTGCTCATAAAATGCTACAGAAATTAAGATGTCTGGAATGGCTACGTTTAAACCCTAAAATGCATACTGTATCCAAAATTAAACTGAAGTGACACATTTTAATGACAATAGGGGTGTAGACACTAAATAAAATATTCAATAATTTCATATCTTCTCGAAAAAGGATTAAATATGTAGTCAAATTGAGAAAAAAACAACGCAAAAGGTTAAATAATCACGAAGTTATAATGTTCTGTCCCGTTTTCGCAAAACGCAACTTCGTTTGAAACGATGACGCTTGAAGTTCGTGACGCCACTAATAGAGGGCAACGTGCCGTGCCCCCCGGCAGCCTCGCATATTGTAACGTCACACACTGTTTGCGTTTTCTCTCTCTAACAAGCAATATTAAAACGGTTGTAGCTTCGTAATTGTTTGAGATGTCTGAATGGGATTTTCGTCACTAGACATATTTTTTTGCCTTCTTTCTTTTGGAGCAATAATAATTTTCGAGTCTACACCCGTATATATAGACTTTGTCAAACTAGACACGGAATCTCATATGTGACGAGAATTCAAATCTAATTCCCACTATTAGTACCACAACTGTACCAGTAACAATACTGGGAATTTCCTTCCCATTATTACTTGAAAGTTAAGCTACGGTAGCCTAGTGGTTCAGACATGCGGCTGACAAGCGGCGGTCGTGGGTTCGAATCCCGGCTCGTACCAATGAGTTTCGGAACTTATGTACGGAATACTTCCTGTTAGCTTTTCGGTGAAGGAAAACATCTTGAGGAAACCGGTCTAATCCCAATAAGGTCTAGTTTTCCCTCTGGTTGGAAGGTCAGATGGCAGTCGCTTTCGTAAAACTAGTGCCTTTGCCAAATCTTGGGATTAGGTGTCAAAGCGGACCCCGGGCTCTAGGGGCATTACCGGGAATAACGCTAGGAGGATGATATTACTTGAAAGTTAACTGGAACAGATCCCTCTTGTACAGGGTTAAGTTCGCCTTTGTACCGACTCAACCTATTTGGTTTGTATTCTGCGGCTTCTGTACGAGAAACATGGACCTATAATACTCAGGACAGGCTATACGTGTTGCCACAACGAGGGACGGAAAGGCTCCTCACCTAAATTAAGAACTGAGGGGCTACCGCGAAACGAAAACGAACTTCGTTTGTGTATATCCGTCTCTGTCGCACTTGCTAGTTCGAGCGACAGAGAGGGAGATATTCGTACGAATTCGTTTTCACTTCGCGGTAGCCCCTCTGTTCTTAAAATGGCTGATGACTTGCCATAAACAACCTACTTAATTTGGACGGGTAATGGTTAGGTTAGGCAAAGGCAGTTGTGGCAAATAAAAAAAGTGGAACTATGACAAGGACAATTAACGATATTTCCCTTTCTGTCACACTTATCGAGATTTGTATGATGCCAGCTCGCTCGCATGTGGTATTATTATTACCATAGCTTGTCCTGAGTATTATAAGTTCGTAGGGGTCGAGTTGCATAAAGTTTAAAGTCATATTTTTGGTAGGCATATGTGGATTCGTACTCATCATTACGCATAACTGTAAATAGTCATACATTTATGCGCACAACGTTTTAGTCATAATGTTTTAGAACATATTGTGTAATGCGCATTAAATTATTTAAGCATACTTTATAATGGACTATATTGGTTGCTCATAAAACAATCCATACTGTATAAACGCATAAACTGCCTGTTTTTCTTAGTAGTAAATGAAGATCTCGAATCAGAAGCAAGTTACAAAGTTGTCTTTTATGTTGGGTCACAGTAGCAAAGGACGATCAGTATAAAAGTTTACAAACAAGTTTTATCTAATAACAAGTTTTTCCGCTCTTTTAACCTAATCTATCCACGATCGGTTTTGCCCTTGTTCCCTACTGCCTACGTGAAAAATTGAACCTCTCTAGTAGCATTGGTTGATCTCAGAGAAAAGTTTGTTTGACGGCCACCCTTTTGTTTTTTGATCAAATCTCAAATTTTATTATCATCAATATTACGGTTAGATAAATGTATGACATTTACAATTTTTGCCAAAAATAATTATAATTATCAATATTATGACTAGGTAAATAAATTTATAACATTCTACATTATGGTTAAACAAATTATGACTCCGTATAATTATGACAGGGAACAATTATGCCATAGTATAATTTATGCCAAAAAAAAAATGAGCATTAACTTTATGCGTAATGTTGTATGCCAATCGATATTATGATACTACTTTATTGAAATTCGGCCGACTCTAATCTCAAGGACACCAACTTTATCAGTCTTATCTCTCTAGTAGTATAATATTAAGTAAAATAAGTCGTTTTATAATATACTGTGCGATTGTTTCTCGCTATTCCTACCAGCCGGTGATTAACGCGGCGATTACATCACCGACATGATAATTGTCACATGAGGGGCTACCGCGAAACGAAAACGATTTTCGTTCGTGTATCTCCCTCTCTATTGCTCTTGCTAGTTCGAGCGGCAGAGACGGAGATACTGAAACGAAGTTCGTTTTCACTTCGCGGTAGCCCCTCTGACACTGACAATTCGTTATACATTGCTTGTTCTAGAAGTTAAGGTGGTCGCTAGGTTACTTGTGGATGTCAATGTACGGAGCGTTGTCGTTGTCAGGTGACAATTGTCAGTTGAAATAGGGGCCTGATGCGGTGTGCAGCGCGTGCAGTGGCGTTGTAAAGTATGAATCCCCATGAGACATGTCATACCGCGGTACCTGCACGTTGACGCATCCGGTGTGACATGTTATATGGGTTTTCATACTTTACAACGCCACTGCACGTGCTGCACAGGCATGGCTCGGCCTCAAAGGTGGAGAATGAGTTTCCCATTTTTACGGTATTCCTACTGGTAAAAAACCTGATATTAATAGTGGGAATATCTCAATTTCAATGATGCAAATATAAGTGGCAAGTTTGTTTTCATGAAACCTTTTCTATCTAGTGAAATGTGTGAGTATATCGATGTATGCATTAATAATCACGCCTATTAAGTCCTAAGTTATAGTAACTAGCAGCTAGATTGGTGTATTCAATATTGTGTAGTATTTTATATACCTACCTAGTTCAATACAATCTTGAAATAGTGAATGTATATTTTTATTTTACCGACCCATCCTGGTGCATAGGTACATATTGTATAGGTACAAGGTGCTCGGGAGACTTTGAGATTTACCAGCGTTGTTTTTTTGTACGTATTTATAAATGTATTTCCTCAAATATGCTCTGAAATGTATGCGTTAATATCACGAAATGAAGACAAGAAGTTTCTTGTTTATGGCTCCCTACATTACTTCTTGGCCCTACATTACTTAAGAAGTAATGTATGAAAACCCTAACTAAAAACATTATTGTCCGCTACTCTAACTTTTTAAATTTGCTTACTAATATTAAACTGACAAAGGAAAAATTAAATACTGCCAACCACCACTAGACTCCGTAAGCAGACTTGCGACATAAAAAAAAACAAAATCTATGGTACTATACTTATGTGCGGTTAAACATGGTGCTTGAACGGCTTGTTGAAATGGCATGTTTAATAAATAAAAAAGGCGTCAAATTACACAACTGTTTTCTGAACATTCGTTCCGATTGTAATTTAAACAAACTAGTATTTAATTGATTACCTTGTAGGTATTTATTTTAATTTAAATATTTCCTCACATCGTTTGAGAAAAGCACTATACAATCCTCGGCCGGAACAGGGATTGCTGGACTCGTTCTATCCGGTCTACCCCAAAGCTCGTCCAGCAATCCCTTACTTCACGGCCTCTGCAGTAATGTACTATTATATCTTGTCTCTTCTAGCAATAGGAGTTCAGACCCTAAATGAAACTATCATTGTCGTCGTGTAATGGAGAAATAAGCCACTCAAGAGGTTAAATAATCACGAAGTTATATGTGTCCAAAGTTTTAAGAAGGGATATAATTTATAAGGGTTCTGTCTCTTTTTCGCAAAACGCAACTTCCTATGAAACGATGCTCGAAGATTGTGTGACGTCACTAATAGACGGCAAAGTGTTGTGCCCCATCGTGTTCGGCGCCGCCATCGACGCGCCCTGCGCGCGCGTTTCGCTCTGCGGCAGCCTCGCAGTTTGTGACGTCACAAACTGTTTGTGTTTACTCTCTCTAACAGGCAATATCAAAAAGGTTGTAGCTTCGTAAGTCTTTGAGATATCTGAATGGGATTTTCGTCTCTAGGTATAATTTTTTGCCTTCTTTATTTTGGAGTAATAATAATTTTCGAGTTTCTCATTCTATTTCTAAATACTTATATTAATTAACTGTATCAAGACATTTTGACGATTTTTAGGGTTCCGTAGTCAACAGAAACCGTTATAGTATCGCCATGTCCGTCCGTCTGTCTGTCCGTCTTCGGGTTAGCTCAGTAACCCTTACAACTAGAAAACTGCAAATCGGCGTGGGTATATAAACCAATCACGCCAACAAAACAGTAGAATAAAATCCTGAACAAAAAATTTTTTTAGGGTACCTCCCCTCTACATGTAAATTGGCGACGATGTTTTTTTTTTCTCGTTAAACCTCTTGTGGGGTATTGTTGGATAGCTTGTTCAAAAATATTATGGGTTTTCTAAACAATAGGATTTAAAGCCCTAATTTTTGTTCGAGTCATGCCCCCCCCCCCCTGCCGGCTAAATGGCTACTGGGGACGTGAAAAAAATCGTGGCAGTAGTACATGTATATAATGAATTTAAAAGGAAAACTATCACAGTGGTAAGGTGGAGACCATAGGCGGAGAGAAAGACTTGTTACTACTACTTGGTTTTATCAATACTAGGTACAGGGTGTCGACCGTGTCGGTCGAGTTTCAGGTGAAGAAGAGGGCGAGCCCTCGTACATTTTGTCTTACAAACTAATTATCTTGCAACAGTTAATTGACTTTATTGCCATCTATCGTTACTACCGTGAACTAATTACATTCCTTCCTGGTTTATACCGATAGCTGCCTACAGCCAATTGATAAAGTAAATGATTCGCTAATTATCGGTTAGATGGCGTTACGATTTTCATATAATAGTAACGACATCTAGCACACTAGTTCGGTATTATAAGGATCATTTAATACATGAAGAATACGCCTGATGGCGCGGCCTGCGTGAGCGCAGCTTATGTTAGCAGTACAGTCACCAGCATAAATATATTATGACTATGGGCAACGCTGCAAAAATATCTGATCATCAATTGAAGGTATAATTATATGACGATACAAAGGCGGTAAAAATATGTGATGATTTACAGCCGGCATATAAATCATTTGCCTGTAACAGCATAAATATCGGATCAGACCGGGTAAAAATATCTGATACTCCACGAAAGCAAAATGATGTGATATATGACCAGCAAAATTATCTATCCGCTGTAGGAGCACAACTTTCGGATCACATAAAGACGGCATAAATATCTGATACGATTGTCAGTAAAAATAATCTCAAAATTCTGCAAATCGAACTTTATCTGCTTACACATACAGTCGTTATTTGAATATAACAATTTTTTGCTTCTTGAAAAGCGAAAATCAGCTGTCATTGTCAAAAAAAGCTGCCAGCTTAAGCAATAAAAAAATAAACGCTTTTTAAAATCAACTATTTTAATAACTGTTATAACAAACTTATCTTAAAAAGCTTTTGGTTTCCCAGTTAAGTATGCCATTTTAAAAAAAAAACCTTTTTTCGAAAGAACTCTGTATACGGCACTCCTGCAACATAGTGATTCCATCTGGTTATTTGAATAAGATAAAAATTGTTTGAAAACCATTAGTTTTTAGGGTTCCGTAGCCAAATGGTAAAAACGGAACCCATATGGATTCGTTACGTCTGTCTGTCTGTCTGTCCGTCAGTATGTCACAGGCATTTTACTCGAAAACTATAAGCTGTATTTGAATAAAAATTAGGATAGGTGTATTTTTTTATTGCAAGCCCACGTGGTACATCAATCGATAGGCCTTTCAAAATAAATATAAGGTTTCCCAGCATTTTTTTTTATCACTTGTGAATAGAGTGAGATAATCGCACCGAAAGTCACTAAAATTATGTCCCCCCCCCCTCTAATTTTCGGACCGCGTATTTTAAAAATATTGTTTTGAACAAGATCGGTTTAAAGGTTGTCGAGATATTTCTAAAAAACTGCCTTCCTTAAAGAAAAGGACGTAAGTGCCATAAGCTTTCAGTAACGATAAGACCTTTTTAATAGGCACGGAACCCTTCGTTGCGCGTGGTCCGACACGCTCTTGGCCGCTTTTTTATGCTTATAAGTTTTCCACTTTTTTGTTAAGAAAAGCTAAATAGCAGTATTTATTTTCTAAAAGTGGTCCGTGAAATGCTTATGTTTTTGTATTGCCAAATCAAATCTGACTAAATATAAAAAACACAAGGGCTGATCAATAAGTTTTGGTATTGTTCAACGTGTTTTTTTGGCCATCAAACTTATTTTTTTATTGCTAGAATCTCACGACCAGCATTTAATTAAACAATCAATTTAAATAAAAAATATCGTTTCGTTTAATTTTACGAAGGTTCAAGTGATATCAAAGACGAGTGAAGAGGCGAGTCGAACCAATTTGTAATTCGTACTGCTGGGGAGGAATCCACAAAGCTCTCAGACTACTAGCTGCATTTATAGATGACTAGTATAAATTGCACCACCGAATACTCACATATGTGCTTCAATTCTAGGGGTCAAATTACATTAGGGACTAGCTGTCAATCAATTCAACGGCTCCTTATGAATATAACGCTTAGAAACGCAATGTTAGGCCCATCTGGCAATTTTGACTTATTAGCAATTCTGTCAAATTCACGTTTTAAATCGTGAGATGGCGATATCCAATGACAGGTTAATACTCTTTTCAAGAAGCGTCAAATAGCTTTGTTCAGATTACGACCGTATGTCAAAGACAATAAAGTTCATTTTTGCAGTAGGTATTGCAATATTTTTTACTGCCAATCGTATCAGATATTTAAGCTGTCGCTACGTGATCCGATGTTTATGCTTCTACAGCGGATAGATGATTACGCTGGTCATATGTCACATCATTTTGATTTCGTGGAGTGTCAGATATTTTTACGTGGTCTGGTCTGATATTTATATGCTGTTACTGGCAAATTATTTTTATGCCGGTTGTAAATCATCACATATTTTTACCGCCTTTGTATCGTCATATACCTTCAATCGATGATCAGATATTTTTGCAGCATTGCCCATAGTCATATATTTATGCTGGTGACTGTACTAGTTTTAGTACTGAACACACAGTTAAGTAGACATAACTAGTTAATTGGTAAGAAATGCACGTACTTAACTTCGGGTGCATATACATTCTCATTGGAATTTGAACCTTTTACCGTGGACAGTAGAGTTGCTTTTTCACGGCACGTTATCTTTAATAGAAAAAAAACACACTGCACACGCCCGACACGCACTTGGCCGCTTTTATGTATTACTACTTAACTAGCTTCCACCTTCGTCTGTGTGGTCCCGGGATAAAAACTATCCTATATTGACGACCGCTCTAGCCTAGTTGGTAAAGTCTATTTTTTTATTCCGTAGACTAAAATGACATTTCATGTATTGCTAGTTTTTTACATCTTATAAATAGTGATAGGGATAAGTTCGCCTTTGTACTTTGATCTATTGTGTGACATGTATATTCCTTAACCTGTTATTGTGTACAATAAAGTGCTTACATACATACATACATACATATGCTACAACCGGTACTAACCGAAAATAAACGATTGGGAGGTACTTATATTTGTTGATGAAGCGTCTGTAACACAATGAATGGATAATCTGTGACGTGCTAAAAACGAGAGAACACGCACTGAAAACATCCGATCACTTTACGAGTAAAATAACGAATGCCAAATACGTAAACCAAAATGGCGTCGCGTCAGGTCGGCGATACGTCAATGTCATTTTAAATGTTTGAGTACATTAGTAGTGAGTAAATTTTATTTATTGTTTATTTCGTATCATTTTGTGAGTAGATTTTATTTATTGTTTATTTTGAATCTAAAATTAATTCAAGATTTTATCGGTTATTCACAAACCGATATCAAAGATCAGCACTGTTTATATATAGCTGGTCACATTATTTCTACGTTTGACATTTGTGGTTGTCATTTTAGTCTACGGAATAAAAAAATAGACTATAGTGATAGTGACCCTGCAGCCTATGAAGCAAGAGGTCCTGGGTTCGAATCCCGGTAAGGGCATTTATTTGTGTGATGAGCACGAATATTTGTTGCTGAGTCATGGATGTTTTCTATGTGTACAAGCTTTGCTTTTTTTATTGTTTCAGCAGGTAGGAGCTAATTTATTCATATAACACATAGACAAAAAACAAACATAGAAAGAAGATGTCTACTAAAAACGATTGAAAACAGAAGAGGAAATATGTTGGGGCACCTGATACGACATGACAATTACATAAAAACTATAATTGAAGGAAAGATAGAAGGAAGGAGAGGTAGGGGAAGACCGAGACGTGCGTTTATGGACCAAGCTAAAGAGAAAATTAATGTAATGTCGTATCGAGAGCTCAAAACAGTGGCTGAGAGAAGAACAGAGTGGCGATTACTCCACCGACAAGAGCCCGGCTCTTAGATTTATGATGATGATGAACACATAGACATAACAACTTAAAAACTACTAAGTACATAAATAAAGTTACAACTAAACATGATATATTTACAAATTGCCTACAATGTAGTCCCCCGAGAGACATGAAACAATTATAAGTGCCTAAAAAAAATCTTCCGAAAACTGTGAATTTGTAACTAGTGAGTGAGTCGGTCGCATAAAAATATACCGGTTAGATTCAAACAGTATCTATCTATATTTTTATTCAACATCTAGTTCATAAGATACGTTGTGTTTTGTAGGAAAAGAAGTTAATTTAATCAACCTATCTGGCTACCTGGTACCTGGCTGGTACCTATGGTGTGACACATTTTTCTTATTATTGTGTAAGGGTCTCCCCACACTTATCGACGCGGAATCTATCGACGCGGAATCGGCTTTCGCCGAGTGTTTGGTACCATACTCCTCGTGTTTTGTTCGCTATCCCGTCGATGGAAGTCGCTTCGCGTTGGTCGAGCCGATCGACGTCTTTTTCGCTCTTATTGCGTGGACATAAAGAGTTTTTTCATTTTAAATACCCTATCCCTGCGGCCGTCCAATAATATTTGTATCTTTTTGGTTAAATATTTAATGTAATTATCGTGTTTTTAATTATCATGGAAGGGGTGAAAAAAAGAGTAAGTATTACGCGGTAGCAAAATTATTTTATATCTCGTGCGACGTTGCTAGGATCCCTCACTACGCTCAGGATTGCTTCGTTCTGGATTCAATCTGTGATCCTCGTTACAATATACCATTTTGCTCCCTAGTAACAAAATCTACCACTGTTATACAAGTGTGCAAAGTTGTATTTTACCCGCGAGTGTGGAATTGAAACACGAGCAAGCGAAAGGATTCTATAGTTGATTTTAGTTAGGACTCTGTCAAAATTTCGTTTTGGTACAAGTTTTTTTGCCGACTGTACTTTTCTGTATACCGTCGTCAACTACTCGTTGAGACGATTCTAACGAACCCAAACTCAACGGGTTTACGTCGGTTAAGTACTGAATTCCCATGGCCACCTTCTGTCTCCATCATCAGATCAGCTAAGTAGATGGTACCATAATATTAAATTGTCATCCAAACTTCACACTATATTTATACCCAAAATTTCAGCTCAATCGGTCGGGGAAGTGGGTCAAATTTAACCTGCAAGATTACATTACAGGCACCGTGTCAGGTGAAACTAAATAAAAGTTTGTAAAATAGCACTGCATAATGCATATGAGTATGACATATATATCACTGGAGCTTTATAAATAACTAGCTGCCCGGCCCGGCTTCGCACGGATTGTCCGTTTTCCCGTAGGAATGAAGTATTTTCCCGCGGTAAAAAGTAGCCATGTTCATCAGGGATAATGTCGGCTTCTATAATGGTAAAAGGATTTTTCAAATCGGTCCATTAGTTTCGGAGTGAACAGGCTCCGAAACTAATGGACCGATTTGAAAAATCCTTTGAATAAATACAAACAAACAATCAAATCTTTCCTCTTTATAATATTAGTGTAGATTAGCTTTTTGTGTACCTAATGACTCTTTATGTACCATGTTTTATGCAAAATAAAGGAATTATAAATTATGACTAGCTTTTTAGAGAAATTGCATATCACCACGACTAGAAATAATTAATCCATCTAGGTTCAGGACCAAACGGGAGTGCCAGGAAATCGCATGGTACAGTGACCTGCAAAAATATGCTAAGCGGGCCAAATGTTCAAAATCTTAGGGGCGTATTTTGAAATTCGGCGCCCCGGGCCAATAAAGGTTCGCCGCCGTATAAGTCAATGAATGGCGCCATAAACAAAGAAAATGCAATCGTTCAGCGGCGGCAATGCCGCCCCTGGCGAATTGGCGCCCCGGGCCATGGCCCGGTTGGCCCTACGGTAAATACGCCCCTGGCATAAGTACACGCGACTCTAATGCAAAGAGGCTAATAAGAACTGTCTAGATAATTTTGAGCGTGTTATTCTGCGGGTAGCTATTATTTCTGCTGCTGACTGCAGTGCTACTATACGGATTTGGAGAAGGTAATTTCAAATGAAGGAAAGTAATTGAACATAAAAGTAGCCAAAAAGTTGATATTAACACATTACAATGATAACCTCTCGCGTGACATATAGGATTACTTTTTAAATGCAGTAATACCTACGTAGAATAGATAAGAAAGTTAACAAAACAAAGTTCCATGAATATTTGACGTAATAATCCATATCCATATCCATACTACTTAATATAATAAATGCGAAAGTGTGTCTGTCTGTCTGTTACCTCTTCACGCTTAAACCGCTGAACCGATTTAGGTGAAATTTGGTATAGAGATATAGTTCCGAGTCCCGAGAGTCCCGGGGAAGGACATAGGATAGTTTTTATCTCCGAAATTATCCCTAAGGGGATGAAATGGGGGGGGGGGGGGGGGTAAAGTTTGTATGGAGCTGCGACATAAACGAGTTCCAAGCGGACGGAGGCGCGTGCAGCAGAGGCTAGTTAACTATAAAAACAAAGTTTTAACCTACAACGTACCATTTAGTACTCTGCCAAGCAACGGGAACATTTTCACATTACTTTTCCAATTTACCACATGAACTGATTTCCGAGAGCAAATGCGTTGATTATTAGGGAAAAAAACCCAATCGCTGTATGTGGCCCGATAATAATTGAGGACTTCCGTCGATTCCACAAGGATCACCTAAGATGGCACTTCATTAGTTGCTATTTCAACGGAATCTTATCAGAATCTGTGACGTACTTTTGTACATACTTTTAAGTACATAATTGAGGAATTCATAATCATTGGAGGAGTCATCTGTGGTCTTCATCATCAATTCCACTCCACCAAATTTATCATTCCCGGTTGTAAATACACGAGTTATAATAGAAAATATCAAAATCACTACACGCGTGCCTAATACAATTGAGGAGTTCCCTCAATTCCTCATGAATCCCATCATCCAACTGAATTTTTGAAAAAATGGGACCCACCTGGAAGCATATACCTACTCGTACTTACAAAACAAATATTAAGTATCGGCTCATCAATGACGGAGTTCTGTGGTAACAAACATTGAAAAAAATATACTACCGAATTAGGAGCCTCCTGCGGCCCACAACCGACGTATAAAATTTTACCGTCATGAGCTAACATGATATAACGTCGTCTACGTAAAATGTGACCATTTATATGTCTTGCACATAAAACTACTTGTTTTACGTCACATTCTAACATACTCTTGACTTTGGTACATAAAACGTGACGATATGAACCGTTGACGGACGAAATTTTATGTACCTAGGTCACTCGAAACCCCTGATAAATTTTAACACTATGGAAACAATACAATTGGCCGCAGGATATCTGTAAAATTTCTGTCATAATACACGGTTTCAGTTTCAAAACTTATTAGTTCGTTTGCTATTTGGATGGACTACTTTTCTTCGACTTTTTTGCTTGACAATTGGATTTCGATATCGCATATTAACACGACCCGAGATAATTTACTTTCATTTAAAGGCGTACGAAAACATTTAGAATATGCGCATCTTCAAGAAACCTAATAAAATTATTATGCACCACAATAATTAAAGAAAATAATTATACCTAAGTATATACAAATTCATCCATCCATTGATGAAATTGTTGAAATTATCTATACTAATATTATAAGAGGACAAAGTCTGTGAGATTGAAGCTTTGCAAGTTTGCGTGTTTCAAAAAATCTTTGAATGCGTATAGATTGGCGTTTCTGGGTGGTTGTAGGCTATATCTTATCCCACGGGTTTGCCTACTTTCTTTGAATTATGCGGGAGAAGCAGCGCAGGCAGATTGTCGTCTAATAAATCAACACCTTGGTTAACATTTATTTTTCCTCAATTTCAACAAGCATGCTACGAAGAAAACAGTAACACTTGTACCATAAAATGAATTACGATACAAACTTACAAATATTATAGGAAAAACGGGGTAAATAAATAAATTAAAAAGAAGGGTAAAAAAAGTAAATAAATAAAAACGAAAAACGATTATAATACAACTTAATACACGAGTACAACTTTTTAGTAGCAGGGCAGTGCTTATTATTACTCTTTAATTTAGTAAAGTATTATATTGGGTCTCTACCCATAGACTGCGATTGAACGAATGAAAAGAATGTAATAATTGGTAGAAATTCAGTTGTATATCAATATATACAACTGAATTTCACACTACACTTCTTTTTGCTACATATATTTTACGCTATGGCATAAATATATGTTGCGAGATTAGCATGTTAACTAAGTAACGTAAAAATGGGCACAATCGTAAAGTTATACGACCGAACGTAAATATATGGCCGATTAGTGTGCTAGCCGGGCAGATTACGCTTATTTACTACGAATGGCGGCGACAAGATAAATGTGTGGGTGACGAGTGAGGTGAGGTTACAGAACAGGGCCATACGAGCAAAATCGGCAGGACTACCTACCAAGCAAGGTCACAGAAATCTAGTATGGAATGACCCTACCCTGACCCCTGATTTGGTTGGCGGCCGTGCTTCCGACACTGTATCCACACGGGCCGAATAGTGCGGCGGCCTGCATGCAGTCCTGCCGATATCGGCCCGTGTAGCGTCTCCTTAACAGCGCATAATCCGGCTCATGTCCACATTAGTACCACTGTGTACTGTGCACTTGAGTACTGAACATTATATCAATAGTTACACACTGTTAACGTATCTTATTCTCAACCAAAAACCATTAGGTATAAATGTTTCATCATCTTGTTTTTAAAGATACAATAGTCGTAGGTAACTAAGTGACACCATAACGTATAACGAGATAACCTAGGCGATTTCTCGCATACCTACACAGGCTAGGTACACAATTTTATCATCTGTTGTGTGGCGGGTGATCAGGATTTGACCAGTTCATACTAAACGTCATGGATGCAATCTGCAATCTGTATAAAAGGCCCGGCAAGCCGGACGGACGTCACTCTCGCCACCACATCTGTTGCAGCACGGTAAATATAATTATTAGCTAAAGCTAAAGCTAGCGGTATCTCAGCTGGCGAGGCTTTAGGCCACGGACTGGACTCCAGCGGACCTCAGCGGGGCGACGAGCGGCAGTTCATACATTCGAGCGACTTCAAAGTATGGGCAGCCGCTCGCCGCCCCACTACCCGCTGGCGGCCAGGCCGCGGCCTTACGGGCGTGCATCCGCCTGCCACCCTATTCTGTAACTTGTTTTAATTTTAAGCTCACCTCAACGCACACCCACAAATATACCTTGACACCGCGATTCGTAGCAACTAAAAGGTATAGTTTCGTGACGGGTGACCGGCTGGGTGACCCGCATTAGCGCGTAGCGAATAACAGCCCAGAGCTGCGCTAGTTTGCGCGGCGGTGAGTGAGAAAAGCGAGCACGGCCAGCTACGCTATGGGGTATTCCTCGTCCACCACCTCGCAACTTAAACCTATCTACCTGTGCTCCTTTTAAAACAAGTTCTATGAGGCGCACTGGCGGACTGATGGACCGCCGACTACCCCAACTCACACTTAAGTTTACTGTATCGACGTGTCTGTGTGAGTGCGTCGCATTGGACGGCTATACGGACTAGTTTCACTACTTGAAGCCATTTGGCCCGCAGCTTCAGCTAACGGACCCTCGCCGCCTCGAGCCTCTCCCGCTTGGCCACCACCAAATGAACTCCTGCGCAGCGTTTGGGGGAGCAGCTCCATAGAGTACACTGCCCTTTTCAGCGACCACAACAAAATTTCAACGACAATGGCACTCTTCAAGATTTGGGGTGAGTGATTTTACCGAAGTTTATTGGGAGGGGGGAAGTTTACGTTAGTAGATTACCTCAACGGAGCAAAGTGATGGCACGTAAGAGGAGCAAATAATGAATCAGTGGATTATTAAGCTGTATAATCATTCAATATTTCCTAGTGGTTTAACGAAAGAAAGCTTAAAAATCCTCTATTTAACTGGTACATTTTAATGATTTGTGCAATATTAATCTCCAGCTCTTTCCAATGACGTAAGATTTTTTTTGGTAAAAAATTGAGCCTATTGTCTATTATTTTACCTTTTTGAAAAAGTAAGGAAATGTCTACCTATGTGACATGTTCTTTTAATTTATGACATCGCTAACAATTATGATGAATAGTAATGTGCTATGCTACCTAACAAATTTTCAGCAGTAGATACTTTATTACGTCTTGTTTTAAAAAGGTTACCTATAGAAAAAATATTTCTTATCTAATAGTTATTTACGTCACACCTGGCCATAATGCGAGTTTTACTGCACGCTGCGCGTACGGGAAAACTCGCATTGTGGCCAGGTGAAGACGTAAAATTTTGTACTCAACACGGGCGGTAATTCGTAAAGCCCCAGAGCGCATATTTATGGCCCTCACCTTCGGTTCGGGCCACAAACACCTGCGTTCTGGGGCATTCACGAATTCACCGCCCTAGTTACGTAATGTACTATTACGATACAAGTGCCGAAACTAGGAAATTCGCAACAGTGGTGATAAATTAAAACACGACCGAAGGGAGTGCTTTAAATCGACACGAGTTGCGAATTACCTATTCGCACGTGTATCGTGCAACATTCGGTCGTATTTTAATTTATCACCACTCGTTGCGAATTCCCTAGTTTCGGCACTTGTATCGTAAATAACTACTTATTACATGAGATTTACATAGATAATAAACACGACTTAATTAACTCACAGCTTTGCACGCACCTTGGAACACACACCTACCTGTTTCAACCCTGCTAGGAAAGTAAAGTGACAGACTGGTTATAGTACATTACGTAACTAGGGCGGTGAATTCGTGAATGCTCCAGATCGCAGGTGTTTGTGGCCCGAACCGAAGGTCACGCCATAAATATGCGCTCTGGAGCTTTACGAATTACCGCCCGTGTTGAGTACAAAGTTTTACGTCTTCACCTGGCCACAATGCGAGTTTTCCCGTACGCGCAGCGTGCAGTAAAACTTGCATTATGGCCAGGTGTGACGTTAAGTAATTTTAATTATTTATCGAACGAGGGAGCGAAACGAACTTAGTTCTGATGCTTCAGGTAGAGAAGAAAATCGTTCGTATGTCCCCTTGTCTGTCAGGATGTCACGCTGTCCCGCTGCTCTCCTCTACAGCCCGCATTTGTCAACCGATTCTCGTGAATTTTTGTGAGCTGGCTCGTTAATTAGGTATATCGATTCTTTTTCAAGTCACTTCTTCGAAATAAAAAATTTTTTTTTTTCAAGACATCCCGCGATTTATACAGCTCACAGAGCCAGTAGTTTAATACTAGTGAACCTGTGAGCTATACAACTCGCGAGGCTGTCTTTAATAATACTAAACTTCTCCAAAGGGCCTCTACGTGTTGGATCTGTATCCCCACGCAAGCCTACTAAATGACCGGAATGTAAAGACCCGAGATTAATAAGTTAGGTTTAACTTCGTTCGCTTCACTCGCTCGTTCAATTAATAAATTAATGAATACCGGCGACCGGCTTAGCCTAGTTGGTAGTGACCCTGCCTACGAAGCTAGAAGTCCCGGGTTCGAATCCCGGTAAGGGCATTTTTTTGTGTGATGTGCACGAATATTTAGTTCCTGAGTCGTGGATGTTTTCTATGTATTTAAGTATTTATTTATTTATACAAGTAGGTTTATCGTCCTCTAGTACCTATAGTAGGTACAAGCTTTGCTTAGTTTGGGACTAGGTCGATTTGTGTAAGATTGTCCGCAAATATTTATTTAATACTGCACTCCTGTCGTCAGTCGATGTCAGCCGAATGTACATTTGTCGTTCTCGGTCGCAGGGCCGGTGTCTGCACTGCTGCTGGCCGCGCTGCTGGCGGCCGGCGCGCGCGCCGATCACGTCACCACAGAGCGCTGCAAGCCGTATCACCCATCTGCCCGAGTCCGTCAATACCCGACCGATAGCAACGCTACCCAATTATGGGTTAGCGGTTGTAATTACAGTAACGTAAGCCCTAATGACTTGACCGGTCTTACCAGTGTGGACAATATATACTTAATGAGAAATGAAATAGTTTCCATTCATCCGGAGATATTCCGCGCAGTACCCGGATTAAAAAAGGTCTGGCTGACCCATAACAAGTTACGCGAGTTGCCCGTTTTCGCAGAGCACTCGTGTCCTAGCTTGACTTCATTATTATTAGCAGCCAACTTAATCACGGGAATAAGCAGCCCTCGAATTTTATCAGCTTGTTCCAATTTACAATGGCTCTATTTACAGGAGAATAATATCGAATATGTGCACACTGACGCATTCAGTTCATTAAATGAGCTGAGTGGATTATATTTACAAGGGAATAAATTAAAAATAATTTCGAACCAAATGTTCGCGAACAACCAGAAACTTATAGCATTGCATCTGCGCGAAAACAGAATAAGCCATTTACCGCTCGACTTCGCCAGCAACCTCAAACGCGCAGGTGTCAGCCTTCAGTACTTTGATTTCTTTAGTAATCCTTGGCACTGTGCTTGCATGCTTGAGGCCTTGGCAGATGTCAAGAGAGCAGGTGTGCGTGTTTATAACAAAGTTTCCGACGGTAACATTATACATTATGACGGAACACGGGCCGAGTGCGTGTACACCGGCGCGGTCCCGTGCCGACCCACGCTGCTGCGTCCCCCGTCCTGCCCCGCGTGTAGGAAATGTTAACCCACGCGATATTGTCAATCCCAGATTCGCGGTATTTGCGGGATTGAACATTCCAATCCCGCAAAAGTCGTGGGGATCTCCCAGTAGGGGATCTCTTTGTTTCATATCTTGTATGTTTTCTATGTATTTTAATTAATTGTATCTATTAAATATATCCTAGGCTAGAGTATCCATTGTACACATGAAGTTTTCGTAATTTTGCACAAGCTGATTAAGTTAAGATTATTAGTAAGCTAGGCACGTATGTAAGCTATGAATGTAATTGTTAAGGATATAAGAAGTCTAATCTTATGAAATATAACCGTTTTTTGATAAATATTTTGTTTCACTAAGCGTCCCAAGCACCCTTTTTAACCGACTTCAAAAAAAGGAGGAGGTTCTCAATTCGGCTGTATTTTTTATTATTTTTTATTATTATTCTTATTTTCAATGTGTGTTACCTCAGAACTCCGTCATTGATGAGCCAGTTCGAAATTTTTTTTGTACGTATGTATATACACTGTATATACTTCCAGGTGGGTCCCATTTTTTTCAAAATTCAGTTAGATGATGGGATCCATGAGGAATTGGGGGGATTCGTCAATTTTATTAGGCACGCGTGTAGTGATTTTGGTATTATCTGTTATAACTCGTGTATTTACATCCGGAATCATAAATTTGGTGGCAAGGATTTGATGATGAAGACCACAGATGACTTATCGAATTCCTCAATTATGTATTTAAAAGTGCAAAAGTACGTCACAGGTTCTGATAAAATTCCGTTGAAATAGGAAATAATGAAGTGCCATTGGTGATGATCTTGGGGAATCGATGGAAGTCCTCAAATATTATCGGCCCACATACAGGGATTCGGTTTTTTTCTATAGTAATCAACGCATTTGCTATAGGAAATCAGTTCATGTGGTTAATTGTAAAAAAAATAGGAAATATTCTCGTGGCTTGGCGGAGTACTAAATTGAAGTCGTTTAAAACTTTGTTTTTAAAGTAAATTAGGTATTGTTTCTAAAACAAAGTCATAAATAAGACACACGTCTCAATGTTTGACACCTCAATATGCCTCCTCTGTTCCTCCTGCTGTGTTCACCTCTTGTTATGAATAAAAGTTGAAAGTGTCACGTATTAGGCCGGTGTCCAGCACTGGGATGTTTACGTTACTTACATGGTGGTTGTGTGGAGCTCTCTTCAATACAGACCCTAAAAAACCTTAACACTGAGCCGTATTCAATATTGAATAGTCATAAATTAGGAACACCTGGTAAAGGTCGCGGGAGCCCACTGGATGCGGGTGGAACACGACCGATCAATTTGGCACTAACTTCTTGGGGGAGGCCAATGTCAAGCAGTCGACGCGACGTCGTTCGTCTAATATGATGGTGATGGTGTTAATAGGAATTCGCTTTATAAACGAATTAAATGTCCTTGATCTCAATTCATCTAAGTGGGTTAAAGTATCGGAAACATTCTCATGGACCTTGTAAATAGAGGTCTGTCAGATTCTTCTTTGCGCTGTGTTGTGACAGACATTGTAGGTTGATTTAGACGGGGACTATTTTGAGACGCATCTCGCCGCCAGTGACCAGACACTAGTCGTTTACACCGTACCTTTTCAGCACGTCTGTCATAAGACGGCCGCAACGTACTCTCGATTTCTCTCGCACTATACCTCTTCTTCTAAGTGTTCTTATAAGAGAGAGACGGATAGTGCGAGAAAAATCGAGAGAGCTCGCGCGTCGTCTCATGATAGCCGTCTCATGATATCAGCGCTGGCATGCCGCGAAAAAATGGCACGGAATCTGTTTATAAGGTGCTTTTTTTAGGCGGCTGGAAATAGTCTTCGTCTAAGCCTACCTCGCACAGGTCCCTACAGAAGAACCACATCCGCGTTGCGTTTGCGTTTTATTGATTTAATGATTCATCGATTTAATACATCGTCCCCGGGAGCCCTGCGACCTCACTCAACACCAGCAACACAACACCATATATAGTGCGGATGCTTATCCTAGACTGGGGATTTTATCTTAACATCCATCGGCCCAACAAAGTTTTTGTTTAGCCAAGATAACCATGTGCCACAGACACTTCGAAATAAAAAGGGGTTAGTATCATTTCGTCTAAAACGCAACTGGTAATAGCGGTAACCGGTCTAAAACGCTGCTAGTCTAAAACGCATCTCGTCTAAACTGCAACTGGTCTAAGTAGCTACCAGTCTATGTCCCTACTGGTCTAAGTAGCATCTGGCCTAGCAGACAATTCGCAACTGGTCTATAACGCATTTTGCCTAAAACACATCTGGTCTATTACGCATCTAATCAAAAACGCAACTGGTCTAATAAGACATCTAGCCTAAGACGCATTTCGTCTAAAGCTGATTTGGTCTAAAACGCTCCTAGTCTAAACTAGATGTCGATCGTCGGTAAGTAAGTTCAGCATTTTATTTCCTGTAATTTATTCTTAAAACTTGAAACAAATAATCTAATACAAATTGTGGCTTTAGGTGGTTCGCTGACCGACCATTCGACTACTTACAATAATTTGAGAATAATCGTTTTCACCTCTCATGCTCAAAAAGTGCGTCATATTAGACTTAGCAAGCGGGGCTAAAGTAGTAGATTTAGCCCCTAGAGAAAATATGTATACATATTTATGATTAATAAAACATTTTAATTTGACCAATCACAACGGTTCAATATTACATCCACCAATCACAAACTCTTTAAAAAACATTAGTATTTGCTATCTACTTTCTTTGCTGGAGCAAAATTGTGACAAACTTCCTTTTTACAAGAATCGAATAATTTTTCGACCTCATTTCGAAATTTATTCCTTCTGCGAGCGTGGGTGCTTGGAGGCGTATCTATGTTAAGTATCTCTTTGAGGGTTTAATTTAATTGAGGCACTGCATTTACCCCGATTTGCACAACGCCAAAGTGTTGCATTTGTAGACTTGTTAGTCTTATTTAAATTGTATCTATTACCGTTGTACAAAAGGGCAGGATGTCCTTTTTTTGTCTCTATAAATATTAGCTCCGGTCGTTTTGATGGTGCACCAATACTTGGACCCAGTGCAGCGTCCATAACAATCAGTAAACTTATTTTAGGGTAAAAATCCCAGGGTGATTTTTGCTCGGCGGAGATGATAAATGCACTGAGGATTTCTTATATTTGAATTTTATATTTTTTATATGAAAGCTAATATATTTCATCATCTTGAGCCATAATGGAAATTACTATAAACCTATTTATTGGCTTGATCATAAAAAAATATAAACTGCCGAAAATCTAATTATGGTGGCGTGTCCTGCACTTGTTTCTTGTACTAAAACGCCATAATCCAAAAAAAGTATCCATTTACTTAATTAAAGTGGCATTTATTCGGGTTCTATATTAGTCAAGGTATCCTACGATTTAATTTAGTTACATTCGTAAGTATATAAATTAAACCTCTCCTACAATAGGGTGACATAACAATCAGTAAACTTATTTTAATAATCGTATTTTGAAATATTTTACTCACCATCCACTACAATCAAAACCAATATAATTATACTAATTATATTTTAATTATAAAATTATAAAACTGGATGTTGTCGCCAGAAGTGAAAACTTGCGAATTGCTTAAAAAAACTTGAATAATTTTAATTTGGCAAAAAAATACACCCCCCCTTTCCCCTCCCCCTCATCGCCTACCTCCGCACCCTTTCATTCCATCATTCATTCATTTACAGCCCTCGCCCTCCCAAGTAGATATCCATAGAGCGATACGAAGCTGTCAATCCCTAGTTCCGGCGAGGTATGTATAGTGCTTTTCTCAAGAATACAATGACATCAATAAAAAACCTTACAATATTTAAATGGCATAACACCTTGATGTTGTGTCACAAGTTGAATATTGTCCACTGATTACTAACGAAGTTGACATTAATCAAACTCTATCCTAAGTGGCCAGTATGCAACCAGTATTTATAAGATATAAACGAAGTAGTTTGATTAGTGTTCCTACTTTTCTATAGTGCACTACAAATATTGCCGAATTTACGTATCGCTAGGTTTAGCTGCTACTTCCTGCTTTCAGAAACAGCAAATGTTTAGTAAAATGACTACTAAAACCAACTGCATTTTAGACGAGACTCTATTTAAGCCAGTTGTGTTTTAGACCACTTACTGCTTAGACCAGTAGCGACGTAGACTGGTAGTTACTTAGAACAGTTGCAGTTTAGACGAGATGCGTTTTAGACTAGCAGCGTTTAAGACCGGTTACGGCTAGTACAGTCGAGGTCAAAGATATCTTTACAATTGAGTGTTACAAAAATACCTTTACATTTAAATAAGTTTACACACTACATGACAAAAATATACTTACAACGCACATGACGGTTTCATCTTTTCACTTAATGCTCCAAAGTTCTGTTTACCATCTGTCTTCCATAAAAACATTTTCACACATTGTGACATAATAGGTTTACATTGCATGTTACAAAATAAGTTTTCCTGTCAATGTGCCTTAAATATGTTTACATTTGCAGTGGCACTTCAAACTTTACGCTCAAGCGTACTTTTCTTTACTTACACCTGTTGCTACATAAATATCTTTACAGTTTGACACGAACCTCGGTTCTTATTTCAAATAATGACAATCACCGAAAACAGTACCATACTGTCAAAAAGGTATTTCTGTCTCTTTCATTTTGGGCGTGACGTCAACGACCACATTTTTTGCTGTATGAGGAAAGTCTTCCAAAAAGAGACCGACATAGAAAAGTGAAAAAATTTAATAAATTACTAAAACGTAAATTGTTGCGCGCCATTATAGGTAATTTCACAAATATTTGTAAACATTTTTAAGGTGGTACGACGACCATGCAAAACGTCTTTGACATTCACGGGTTAATGGCGCGATATTTTAAGAAGCTTAATTAACGAAATCTTTCATAAATTGGATTTCCATTTGCGCGAAATTCCACCTTTCCTAAGACATTTTTTGGCGCCATTTTTTTTACTTTTGTATGGACCAGATGGCCTCAGTCGGCCAATGCTCCATACAAATATGAAAAAAAAAATTGCCTCAAAAAAACTATTCTCTCAGTTTTTTCTGATCAGCCTGTTATGCCGCTTTCGGCCACTTTCGAAACCAGTAGAGAAAACGGAATCATTCGTCTTGTTTGGAAACAGGTTTCCTAAAAATAAATCACAGTCTGTTTTAGAAACTCCTACCGAATACGGAATGTTAAATCTGCTTCCGAAGGCCTAAAGGGTTAAAGGTACAGTCGAGGTCAAAGATATCTTTACAATTGAGTGTTACAAAAATACCTTTACATTTAAATAAGTTTACACACTACATGACAAAAACGAACTTACATCACACATTCCAGTTTCATCTTTTCACTTAATGTTCCAAAGTTTTGTTTACCATCTGTCTTCCATAAAAACATTTTCACACATTGTGACATAATAGGTTTACATTGCATGTTCCAAATTAAGTTTTCCTGTCAATGTGCCCTAAATATGTTTACATTAGCGAAGGCACTTTAAACCTATTGCTACATAAAGGTTCTTAATTTGAATATTGACATTGAATTGTCATATTCAGTTCTTCCTTAATTTCATGATTTGAGTCGTACATTTGTTATCAATTTCGGCTCTTTAACCGACTTAAAAAAAGAGGAATTTAGTCGTTTTTATATTAGCTCTTATAGTTTGGCCATGTCTGACTGTCTGTCTTTTGGCGGGTTCTTTATACAGGGTGTACCAAAAATGGGGTCTGAAACCGATCAAGGGCATAACAGGCATCGTGTTCTGATCAGAAAAAACTAAGAGAACAATTTTTTTGAGGCGATTTTTTTTACATTTGTATGGAGCATTGGCCGACTGAGGCGACCTGGTCCATACAAAAGTAAAAAAAAATGGCGTCAAAAAAAGTCTTAGGAAAGGGGAAAGTTCGCGCAAATGGAAATCCAATTTATGAAAGATTTTGTTACTTACTGAGAAGAGATATGCCCAAATTGAAAAGTAGCTCCTTGCGGTTGTCTTTGCATGCACCAGGTTTGATCAGTTAATTGTGGGCAATCCAAAAACTGTAATTAAAACGGATCATAAACCACTATTGAGCATATTCAAAAAACCTCTATTACATGCGCCCAAAAGATTACAGTCCATGTTGTTGACCTTACAAAGATATACCCTTGAATTACAATTTGTTTCTCGAAAAGACAATATCATGGCGGATGCTCTGTCCAGATTCTATTTAAATTGCAATGATATAGACAAGTCCAAAAATATGAAAATCTTTGAAATCATTGAGAAAATAAATCCTACCAAAGATCTGCCAATTTCGGATAATTGCATAAAAGAAATAGAGTCTTTTGCTAACAAAGATGACAATTATGTTAAACTCAGACAGTTTATATGTCAGGGATGGCCAGCTTATTTAAAAGATATACCAGAAGCTTTAAAACCGTATCACAGTTTTAAAAATGACTTAACTACATACCAAAACATCATCTCAAAAGGGCAAGCCATTTTGATACCCGAGAACCTGCGTCCAAAGATGCTAAAAAATTGCATAGAGCCCATTCTGGTATAGAGAACACTTTAAAATTAGCTAGAGAAGCAATTTTTTGGCCATCTATGTCCAGAGGGTCCGGGTCCACATCTTCCCCGAGTATTGGCTATGTTTTACTCATTGTGCTTGGGACATTCGTATTTGCCGGCCGAAGTTATGAGAACCATTGTTATACCGATTGTGAAAAACAAGACACATCATTGTGACACATCGGACAAAAACAACTACAGGCCAATCTCACTCGCCACTATTGTAGCGAAGGTGCTTGATAGTCTGCTTAATACGCAGTTGGACGGGTACATACGGTTGCACGATAATCAGTTCGGGTTTAAACCCGGGCTGTCGACTGAAAGTGCAATACTGTGTGTGAAGCAGACTGTAAGGTATTACACAGAAAGAGATACACCTGTATATGCGTGCTTTCTCGACCTGTCAAAGGCTTTTGACCTGGTCTGATATGATCTACTGTGGAGAAAGCTAGTGGATATGAAAGTACCGCCGGAGCTCATATCCATTTTCAAGTTTTGGTACAGAGGACAGGTCAACAGCGTTCGATGGGCTCTGTCGGATCCGTATAGGTTGGAGTGCGGGGTGAGACAGGGGGGATTAACCTCACCGAAGCTCTTCAATCTATACGTCAATTCCCTAATTGCAGAGCTCGGCAACACTCATGTCGGCTGCCACGTGCAGGGCGTGTGCGTTAACAACATTAGCTACGCGGACGATATGGTGTTGCTTAGCGCGTCGCCCTGTGGTCTGGGTAAACTCATAGCGGTCTGTGAGCGATACGCTATCGCTCACGGTCTCAAATACAACTCCAGCAAGAATGAGATGATGGTTTTTGGAGTCAGAGGAAAAAGTGTGGTAGTTCCCACGTTAAAACTGGACAATAGTCCATTAAAAATGGTATCCCAATTTAAATACCTTGGGCATATGATCTCCTCTGACCTCAAAGACGGTGCCGACGTTGAAAGGGAGCGCAGGGCGCTGGCTGTTAGAGCGAACATGGTTGCCCGCAGGTTTGCCCGTAGCTCCACTGCTGTAAAGCTGACATTATTCAGAGCATTTTGCACGTCTTTTTACACGGGTAGCCTGTGGGCGGACTATACGCAAAAGCAGTACAGCGCCTTGCGAGTGCAGTACAACAATGCATTTAGGGTGCTGATGAGGCTGCCTCGCTACTGCAGCGCGTCAACAATGTTCGCGGAGGCGCGCGTCGATAGCTTCTCTGCCATCATGCGCAAGCGAGCCGCCTCGCTACTTAGCAGGGTGAGGGCCAGCACCAACAGCATCCTAGCAATGTTTGCTGGCAGGTGGGATGGGGCCTACATAAACCACTGCACTAAGCTCCATCATAGTGTTCCAATGGTAAAGTACTACTAACACTGGATCTAATATTATAATGTTACTAACACCTTTATATTTATATTTCATTGTTAATGTAATTTAATTTAATTTAATTTAATATAATTTAATTTGATTTAATTTAATTTGATTTATATTTAAATGTGTAAAATATGGATGCAAATCTGAAATAAATGACTATTTAATTTAATTTAATTTAATTTAAGTCGGAAACAGGATATCACAAAGCGACCGCTGCACATCAGACAACCGACACCGCCTTTAGGCTGAATTCATAGTAGAAGCTATAATATAAACATTATCTTTGTCCTCGCTTATATTGTAGCAAAACAAGTTTTAATTTGGCAATGAGTTTTCCTCACCACATGCATATCGTCTTTAATAAAAATGGTTTTCGTGTTTATTTAATGATTGATCACAAACTTGTTAATGCATGTTGTAGAATATAACAATAGAGTGACTAGTTCATACCTGAATCATACAGAGTTTAGGTAGTTATTATTATTGCACATTGAGCACAACAGAAGTATAAAACAAGACTTATACGAATACTAAAATACTTCTATTGGAGATTTCAAGAAGGACGCATTATAACTCCCAATCTGATTTTATCAAAATGGTAAGCATCATTTAAAGTAACAATTGAGTATCTAATTTCTGTTTATAGATATTATGTGTACATATATAGTTTAAAATTAGGTACATATTCAAATAAAAAAATCTTTTTACAGAGCTCACAACCCATAGAGTCCGGCTCCAAAATTAAGCCAACCACTCCATTTTACTCTCAACTTTGTGATCAGATGAATGATCCATTTAATTACTCGCAAGACATGGATATGTATTTAAAATATCAAGATGCACTCTTGAATCCATCACAAGAAATTCCTCTGTCGCAGTCGAAAAAAGAAAGGAAAACCTCAAAAAAAGGAAAGAAGGCCAAAGAAATGGACTTAAATTCCCATGTTATCAGAAAAGTAGCCAAAGGAAAGCGTCTTATAAAAAATAGTATTTCCGATATTGTTGAATCGAAGCTGGAATCTAATGGCGTCATGGTGCAGTACGTTGTACAAGAAGATTATGACGAGCTATTAAATGCAACCGAGGGCCTTGTGGAAAAAATTGTTAAAAAGTTGAGTGCAGTGACTAATTACTAGATATTTTAATGTTAAGATGCCCTAATTATTTAAGTTTAAATAACTCGTATATTGTTATTTATAATCTGTAATTTTTATTTTATTTTTATTCAAGTTTTTATTTAACTATATGATAATTAAGTCATGTAAATTGTTCTAGGCTAATTTTATTTTTATTTTAGTATCTTGCGTTATTGAGAAACTTAACTAATAAATCGTATCTATACTTTGGATTTGTTTTTTTTTGCTATCTAATCTGCTTAGAAAACGAATACCCAATTATAGTACGTGCAAAATTGTAAGATACATCCCGTCAAAAAACGCACGCAGTAAACGAGTTTACTATGAGAGCATAAAGTCGTTTTTTGCTTGCGTTCGTTTGACAGAATGTTATTCATATGTTCTAAATGCTCCTTTAACCAACGAGGACAATGAGCGGACAGGCAGAATGACTCGAGTTACATGAAAATGCACGATGACAAGTTAGTTACGTCGATCAACTTTGTTCAATTCTAATATAAATCTAACAGCTTTGTTATAGCCTCCATTTTGCAATAAATTGATCTAGAATATAGGTCATCAAACAGTTTACAATTGAAAGCAAAGAAATATAATATTTAATTTGCCTTATTTTAAAGTCTAGATTAGGTACTAACAGCTTTGTAAAACATGAGTCACGAGCACGTCATGAGTTATATATAGCCAATGGAAAACCATGGCCTGAAACACGCTATCAAAGTTTTATACATTTGTTCATATAAAAAAAAGATCAGTCCTAAGTCTGTTGGGAAGTTGCGACCGGACGACCCCAGCACGTGATTCGGATGCACTGGACTTGGCCACGCAGTGTGTTAGTTGTGCTGAATACATAACCTTGAATACAGGGGTTTTCTATACCTAGGCGGTCGATAGGTCCCACACCCGGAGGGGGTTAAACTCAAAGCATGTAATCATGTCTTACGAGCGATCAACTTGTTCGATATGTTAACGTGCAAACACCATTGTCGCTCTGCGCTATGAGGGTTTCTGCCAGGAATCAGCTTCCTGGGACCCTTGCATGCAACTGAGGGTTGGCCGCCTTAGACTGCATGTTGTGTTAAGCTTTTGCTATTTGAAAGGACTGATTTTTATTTATATGAACAAATGCATAAAACTTTGATAGCGTGTTTCAGGCCACGATTTTCCATTGGCTTATAACTCATGACGTACTCATGCATCATGTTTTACAAAGGTGTTAGTAATCTAGACTATAAAATAAGGTAAGTGATTGTTTTGGAGTATAACAGGAGTTGAAAATTAAATACGGTTTCTCGAATTCAAGTAACGTGTAATGTGTAATGATGTCTGACTTTGAACGCAGAACAGATTATCAATATCTCAAAACCCAATTGAGCGTTTAAAATCATAACCATAGGTAAGAAAACACCTGATTCAACGCTGGAATCAGAAAACCCAATTGATATTTCAAAAAGCCGATTGAGATTATAAAATTATAATTACCGTGATTTCTTGGGACTGTTTTGAATCTTGATTCAAAACTCCCAATAATCACCTACTGACATATACGGCACTGAAACGAAACGTGGTCGCTCACTATGGGCTTCATAAGAAGGCTCAAAGTCACCCAAAGGCAATGGAGAGGGCCATGCTGGGAGTTTCTCTGCGTGATCACATCAGAAATGAGGATATCCGCAGCAGAACCAAGGTAACCGACATAGCCCTCCAAATCGCTAAACTTAAGTGGCCGATGGCCGTTGGGGCGGAAAGGTTCTCGAGTGGCGGCCACGTATTCGAATATTAGAATACAAATAATAATTTCCGAGTTTAAGAAAATTCCATTTCAATGGGGTTAAATAGGGGTGCAAAGTTTGTATGAGGGAAACTTTTAATTTTGAGATTGATACTTGACGCTTTGTAGAAAGTTAACTTATTAAAATACAAAAAAAAGTAATTTCAAATTCTATCCCTACGGGGCTTAAAAAAGGTTGAAGGTGTACGGGGAATACGGGAATTAACTCGGGTGCATTAAGTATACTCCAGGGGATTTTTTAGCTAGAAACTTAAAACTTTGTAGAAAGATTACTTATTAAAATACAAAAAAAACTGAAAGAGTTTTAGAAAATTCCACACCTAAGAGGGTTAAATAGGGGTGCAAAGTTTGTATGAGAGTAGGGTTACCAGATACAAATTTCAAAAGTCCTGACAAAATTCCTGATTTTCGGCCGATATTCCTGACGCGAGCTTGACGCGCTCGCGGCGCATTGTTATTACGCCGTGGGCCGTATTTTTATGTTGATATCGTAAAAAGATAAAACGAAAATTTATAAGTTACAATTTATGAAACTCCAAAGTACTTGTGGCTTTACCTTTTTTGTTATTGTGATTAAAATAAAAGTTAACAGTGTGTAAAATTTTATTGTTTCATTGATTTGCCGAAAATTCCTGACATTTCCCTCTTCCGGCCGCATTCCTGACATATGTCTAAAATTCCTGACATGTCAGGAAAATTCCTGACATCTGGTCACCCTATATGAGAGAAACTTTATTTTTTTAGCTAGAGACTTGAAACTTTGTAGAAACATTACTTATTCGAATAAAAAAAAATAACAGCGATTTAGAAAATTCTTCCCCTACTCAGAAAATTTTTTCAGGGTTAAATTGTCATCCCTTAGGCAAGCAAAATAAGGGTTGAATACGCTATTCGTCAGCAGGTGGCGTTAGTGTAGCAAATGAATTTAATAATTCCTTAACGGCTTTGCCACACATTTCAAACAAAATTGTAGATTATTATTGAAAGAGATACTCTTCATTAGCCTGTCTCCATCTCTCAATTTCCAGTGCTGAGTTTAAGATTGTTTTAATAGCCTTACGATATGTAACTTTTTTTTTAAATCTCACTCATAATTTATAACTAAGTTCCCCATTTTCTAACTCCAAATCCATGCTTCGCTCTATATCTTGCAGAGTCATTTTTGCCAAAGATTAAAAACATCTGGTAACTGACGAAATAAGTATGAAGCATCCTGCTAACAATTCCCGTAATCTAATTGGAAAATCTTCAAAAATTCTTCAACCATTGCATATCAATGTCTGCCACTGTTTGAAATGTAATATGTCGAGACCATTTTAATTAAGAATAAAATTCACTTACCTATTTTAAAATCGTTGTCATCATCATAAATCTACGCGGACCAAGTCGCGGGCGGCCGCTAGTTATTATATAAAAAACCGGAAAAATGAGATTCGAACTCGCCCAGCGAGGGTTCCGTACTTAATTACAAATGTACAGTTTTTATTAATACCACAAAAAGAAAGACAAACTAACACGTGCACAGACTTACTCGTACTTACCTTGACTTTACAGTAAACTAACACTAGTAAATAGTAAGTAAGTAATGTAAGAACCTTGTGGCGGTGCCACTACTTATACAGTATATACATGTATATAATGATAAATATAAATAACAATATTTACTTATATACATATGGCATATACAAATATCTACAATATCGCATTTCAATAAAATTAATTACATTATAAATCTATACATATAATAAATATACTACACTATTATAAATAGCAATGTATAATATTAAAAGCACTAAATAAAATACTTACTAATAAACTTACATATAATAAATAGTTATATAAAATCATTCACTTTCATGATAAATAAATATATATAAAAATACGTACATAAATGACATAAATAAAATGTACACATAAAACACGACACAAATAACACTTCAATATAGGTTCACCGTATCGGAGCCGGCGCCGATGGAAAAACCCACTAGGACCGGCCGGCCGCGGGATCCCTGCTGCCGATGACGTCACGCTGCGCTTGTGTGCGCGCGCGCTGCCCCGCCAGTCAGAATCTGTACTCGACGCGAGACCACGTCGCTTCGCCGCTCCGCTAGGCCTTTGTTCTATTACGTACGACTTGCCGCGATAATATTTAGCTACATATTTAATTTGTTTGCCGCTTGCTTCACGCCTCGCCTATGTATGATTGTTTAAGAGCTTGGATTATAAGCCTTGAAAGTGTTCGCTTGTTTGATTTGGAGTTGGAAACCTACGGACCCTACACTGGTGACCCCGCGCTGGACTCAGAAAAACGCTGCCTTATTGGAATTCTGGTATACTAATCGGAGGATAAACCGTGAGTCCAATTTTGTTTACATAAAATGCCGAACACTGAGGATACAGACAAATTTAGCGATGCAAACGGCGACGCCCTGCACGGTAACGGTACTATGCGCTTGGCCATGGGTGCCGACACATTCCGTGTCGGAGTGAGAATACCCCCGTTTTGGCCGCAGGAACCCGCCGTCTGGTTTGCTCAGGTGGAAGGCCAGTTCACACTGTCGAACATAACGTCTGATGCGACAAAATTTTACTATGTACTGGCGCAGCTGGAACATCAATACGCAGCGGAAGTAAAAGACATCATCGTCAACCCACCAGCAACAAATAAGTATGAGAAGCTGAAAAGTGAACTGATCAAGCGTCTATCTGATTCTAGAGAGAAGGAGATAAAGAACCTGTTACTACATGAAGAGCTAGGCGACAGAAAGCCATCGCAGTTCCTCAGACACCTGCAGCACATCGCCGGACCACAGGTTCCTGAGGATTTCCTGAAGACCATGTGGACCAGCCGCTTGCCATTCAACATTCAAGGAGCGATAGCAACGCAGCCACAGTCTACACTGGATTCGTTGGCCGAGCTGGCGGACCGCGTATGGGACATCTCACCAGGTACTCCGCAGGTAGCAAGCACCTCCAACAACCCTGAGAATTCAGCTATCGAGCGGATGGCACATCAGATCTCGGAACTCACAAGGCGGGTGGAAGTGCTCACCACCGAGGTACAATCGTCTCGATCCCGTCCAAAGTTTAGAAATGGAAGTAAGCAGCAGCAACGTGGTCGTAGCCGCGACAATAGCCAGCATCGCGGAAGTTACCAACGCTCGCAATCCAGCTATCGCAAGTTCCCTGTATGTTGGTACCACTTTAAGTTCCAGTCACAGTCAACGAAGTGCGTGAAGCCATGTGACTTCGCAGCGGGAAACGCACAGGGCAATCTGTAATGGCGGCTGACGATTGCCAGAACTCAGGTCGCCTGTTTGTGACAGATAGCAGATCAAAGATGCAATTCCTCGTAGACACTGGTAGCGACCTCTGCGTCTTCCCTAAAACAGCACTGCGCGAGTATCGACCAAAGACAAAATACCAGCTGTATGCTGCAAACGGGTCGATAATTAACACCTACGGGCACGCGCAGCTCAATCTGAACCTTGGCCTCCGAAGAGAATTCAGTTGGCAATTCGTCGTGGCAGATGTCACCAAAGCAATCATCGGCGTCGATTTCTTATCATTTTATAATTTGGTAATCGACTGCCGAAACAAACGCTTGATTGACAACACTACGTCACTAACAACGAGGGCGATATCAGCATCTTCACCGGATACAATATCGTCAATAAAGACACTCTACGGACAGTCAGCGTACGACGACATCCTGCGAGAGTACCCGGAGATAACACGGCCTCCTGGTGTTCACCGGGAAATCAAGCATAACACGGTGCACTTCATCACTACAACCGATGGACCACCGGTACACTGCACTCCAAGACGACTAGCTCCCGACAAGCTGAGGATCGCTAAGCAGGAATTCGAAGCGATGATCAAGAATGGGACAGCGAGACCATCCCTCAGTCCCTGGTCCTCACCACTTCATCTCGCACCGAAAAAAGATAACGGCTGGAGGCCCTGCGGAGACTATCGCCAGCTCAACGCGCGAACTATCCCAGACCGTTATCCAATCAGGCACATACACGACTTCGCCCATCATCTCGCCGGTTGCAACATTTTCTCGACCATCGATCTCGTCAAGGCATACAATCAGATTCCAGTGAACGCAGACGACATCGAGAAAACCGCCATATCCACGCCGTTCGGGTTATATGAGTTTCCTTTCATGAGCTTCGGCCTCAGAAATGCAGGACAAACCTTTCAAAGGTTCATCGACGAAGTCACTAGAGGCTTGGACTTCGTGTATGCGTATCTGGACGACTTCCTCATTTTCTCCAAGGACGAAGAAACGCACAAAGACCATCTGAGGCAATTGCTCAGCAGACTGAGAGACTACGGAATTGTGATTAACCCCTCCAAGTGCATCTTCGCAGTATCGGAAGTACAATTCCTCGGCTATCACGTCTCAGCGGAAGGAACCAAGCCCCTGGACAAGAAGGTAGAAGCGATCCAGTCTTTCCCGGTACCTAAGAATGTTAAAGAGTTACGGAGATTCTTAGGAATGATTAACTTTTATCGTCGGTTCATCCCTCAAGCAGCGCAGATACAAGCCCCACTGCATAATTTGCTGACTGGCTCTGTAAAAGGCTCTCACCCTATCGTTCTACAAGATGAGACGCTGAAAGCCTTTGAAAGTTGCAAAAGAAGCCTCTGCGACGCAGCCCTCCTGGCGCACCCAGACAGTGACGCTAGCCTTGCACTAGTCACAGACGCGTCGGACACGTCGTTGGGTGCAGTGCTGCAACAGAAAAGAGAAGATGCATGGCAGCCAATAGCATTCTATTCAAAAAAGCTCAGCACAGCACAACAAAAATACTCAACATATGATCGGGAGTTACTAGCGATTTACAAAGCCATCAACTACTTCCGTCATATGCTGGAAGCGAGAGTATTTGCGGTCTTTACAGATCACAAACCTTTGTGTTTCGCCTTTGCATCGCGCAAGAATAAGTGCTCACCGAGACAGTTCCGCCACCTCGACTTGATCTCACAATTTACGACGGACATTAGACATATATCAGGGAAAAACAATGTCGTCGCTGATACACTGTCGAGGATCGAAGAATTGGAGAAGCCTGTCGACCTTGTTCAACTCGCTGAAGCACAAAGGAAGGACATGGAACTGAAGCGAATACTAGACGGTGACACAACCTATAGCATAAAATTAAAGAAGATGACGATACCAGGTTCGCTCACCGAGCTATACTGCGACAGCAGTACCACAATCCTCAGACCTTACGTGACACCCGGATTCCGCCAGCAAGTTTTTAGTAGCCTACACTCGCTCAGTCACCCTGGAGCCAAGGCATCAGCGAGACTCGTAGGGGAACGATTTGTCTGGCCGAACATGAAGAGAGAGTGTCGACAATGGGCACGAGCATGCACAGCTTGTCAACGATCGAAGGTGACCAGACACAATCAGTCACCATTAGGGACGTACCAGTTACCCAAAGCCAGGTTCACGCACGTTCACATCGACATCGTCGGACCGCTACCACCATCACATGGTTACCGATACTGCCTGACGGCGATCGACCGGTACACGCGCTGGCCCGAAGCAACACCGATGATCGACATTACAGCTGAAACCGTCGCCAAGGCGCTTCTGGATGTCTGGATTTCTCGATTTGGTTGCCCAATCGATATTGTCACCGATCGAGGAAGACAATTTGAGTCAGCGCTTTTCAACCATCTGGCTAAGATAGCAGGATTCAAACACAGACGCACTACCGCATACCATCCTACCTGTAACGGACTCATCGAAAGATTCCACAGGCAGTTGAAGGCGGCCATCGTCTGTCACGCGCAGGGAAGTTGGACAGAATCCCTACCACTGGTCCTACTCGGAATCAGGAGCGCGTATAAGGAAGACCTGCAAACTTCATCCGCAGAACTAGTGTACGGAGAAACCTTGAGACTGCCTGGAGAATTTTTTCAACCCAGCATCGAAACGACGACCGACCTCACAGATTTTACTGCGCGCCTGCGAAATATTACCCAGCAGCTACGCCCCGTGCCAACCTCAAGGCATGGTCCCAAGAGAACTTTCGTGTTTAAAGACCTAAAAACCGCCACTCACGTCTTCGTGAGAGAAGACGCTGTTCGTGGCGCGTTAACGACAGCATACACTGGGCCACACGCAGTAATAGAACGAGGAGACAAAGTCTACAAAATAAGAGTAAACGGAAAGGAACGTACCATATCAGTAGATCGATTGAAGCCGGCATACACGCTAGAAGACAGCAACTGCAGCTCGGGAAATAAACCTGAAAACAAAGAAAAAGAAAAGAAAGTGAAAGAAAACACTTACCCCCAGAAGACAATAGAAAGAAACAAGACGGGAATACGTACCAGGTCTGGCCGACAGGTGATATTCCCTGACTATTATCGCCCGTGAGACGGTCTCTGGGAGGGAGTGATGTGGCGGTGCCACTACTTATACAGTATATACATGTATATAATGATAAATATAAATAACAATATTTACTTATATACATATGGCATATACAAATATCTACAATATCGCATTTCAATAAAATTAATTACATTATAAATCTATACATATAATAAATATACTACACTATTATAAATAGCAATGTATAATATTAAAAGCACTAAATAAAATACTTACTAATAAACTTACATATAATAAATAGTTATATAAAATCATTCACTTTCATGATAAATAAATATATATAAAAATACGTACATAAATGACATAAATAAAATGTACACATAAAACACGACACAAATAACACTTCAATATAGGTTCACCGTATCGGAGCCGGCGCCGATGGAAAAACCCACTAGGACCGGCCGGCCGCGGGATCCCTGCTGCCGATGACGTCACGCTGCGCTTGTGTGCGCGCGCGCTGCCCCGCCAGTCAGAATCTGTACTCGACGCGAGACCACGTCGCTTCGCCGCTCCGCTAGGCCTTTGTTCTATTACGTACGACTTGCCGCGATAATATTTAGCTACATATTTAATTTGTTTGCCGCTTGCTTCACGCCTCGCCTATGTATGATTGTTTAAGAGCTTGGATTATAAGCCTTGAAAGTGTTCGCTTGTTTGATTTGGAGTTGGAAACCTACGGACCCTACAACCTTAGTACCTGCAGGAGCAAGAGCAGGTACCTTAGTACCTGAGGGTAATATGTCGATGTAAGAGTACTTAGTATTTAGTTATTCATATAGTTTATAAATTAAGTGTTAGTTTAATTTTTTTTTGTAACTTACTTACACATATGGGTCCATAAACCTGAAATAAATGAATTGAATTGAATTACTTAGCTATTTTTGTCAAAATACACTCACAGAAAGAAAGGTACTCATAATATTCCCGAAGACATTCCATGTAAAGTAATTGCCAAGATTCTCTAGTTTAAAATATATCATTTTCAGTTTTAAAAGGTAATCAGATCTCAAAAAGTGCAATACCTTTTACGCCACATAGCCTAACTCTACCAGCCCATCTCTACAAATGTTATCTCCGTTCTCTATCTAATTGATCTAAGACTTCGAGCTGAAGATGTGCCCTTGCAGCCTGCCCTGACCATCAACACCAACAGGCCGCGTGACCCCGCGCTGCCCTCGAAGGCCGCTGCTGCTATTAGTATTACAAAGAAAACGCCTACTTCTGGTTAGCGCGCAATTTAATTCATACTATTTCTCTGCTCTGCTACTTTGGTCGATTCCAACTAATATCTATCTGATTAATGAATTTCAAGAATAATCATACTATAACAACGCTCACACACTTTTGTTTTTCTTAGTTAAATGTACATTGAGCTACGGTAGCCTAGTGGTTCAGGCATGCGGCTGTCAAGCGGCGGTCGTGGGTTCGAATCCCGGCTCGTACCAATGAGCTTTTCGGTGACGGAAAACATCGTGAGGGAACCGGTCTAATCCCAATAAGGTCTAGTTTTCCCTCTGGGTTGGAAGGTCAGATGGCAGTCGATTTCGTAAAACTAGTGCCTATGCCAAATCTTGGGATTAGGTGTTAAAGCGAATCCTGGGCTCCTTTAGGGGCACAACCGGGAATAACGCTAGGAGAATGAAATGTACATTGCTTTTCATGAATTTCTTTAATGTTATGCTTCTATCTTGTATCTCGTTTTAAAAACCACTCTAGTCGAGGTGGCACGCGATTTGAAGGTCGTGGGTTCGAACCCCAGCTCGTATCACTAAGTTTATTTAATAACTTACGTATGAAATATATCTTTGATATTAAAGGGTGAAGCAATACGAGGGTAATTTGCTATCTATAGCAGTCGCAGAATGTCGGTTCATCCATAAATGGCCATTTCTATTTGCCCATACGTGGGCGGACCGAAATTACGCGACTCACTGTAAGGGTGTGGCTTCACCCTTACAGTGTCTTTTCGGTGAAGGAAAACGTCGAGAGGAAACCGGTCTAATCCCATCAACACTTTCACTGCCAGGAATCCGCCTAGCGGGCGCCTACGCCTTAGACGCTTTCCGCTACATACGAAAAGTACCACTGGATCGGCTACGAGCGTAGCGCGTAGCGATTCTTGGCAGTGAATGTATTAACCCATTCATGGCCCATGACGACACATATGCGTCAGACCGCCGTAGTCGCTTTCCGCTACATACGAGGAAAACCACGGGATCGGCTACGAGCGTAGCGCGTAGCGATTCTGGGCAATGAATGTGTAAGGTCAGTTTTCCCTCTCGGTTGGAAGGTCGAATGACAGTGGCTTTCGTAAACCTAGTGCCTGTGGCAAATCTTAGGACTAGGTGGAGGTTATTCCTCAACTGATAGTGTTGGCGTGTGTAATGTCATTTACACTGCCTAAACTTCCTATATTCCCATACTCCTGAATTTTATAGGAAACGGAGCGGTGCGAGGAAAAATCCACCAATAGCATTGCTAGCCTCGCTCACGCATCGCTCCCTACTGGTGGACTGTTTCCCTCGCACGCCGGTCTGTTATCTCGCACGGCCCCGGCGGGTACTCACGATACTCACCTAACACTCGGAGAGCTCCTCCGCCGAGTCGGCCCCGCCCCCTGTCCCCGCCCCGCCCCGCGCCCCGCAGACCGCGCTCGCCCCACACCATCCGTCGACAAGTCTAGCGCGACAGGTAACGAGGCAGTCCACTTTCATATCAAGTTACTAGCTTCCGCCCGCGACTTCGTCTGCGTGGAGCCGGGATAAAAACTACCCTATATTTTAATCCAGGCTATGAACTATCTTTGTGCAAAATTTCATCCAAATCGGTTGAGCCGTTTAAGCGTGATTGAGTAACAAACATAAAAACATCTAAACTTTCGCATTTATAATATTAGTAAAGATTATTATTTATTTACAAAATATAAGTATAAGATATGGTACAACAACAATAAAATTACAAAAATGACTAAAACTAACTTAACCTATTGGGTGGGGTTTACACTATATTTACATATATCCCCAAAATCAATACCACTCGGTAGGGTGCCCATAAGGCTGGCTGCATTACCTCGCTGAATGGTAATGCCAATCCGTTGAGCGAGGAACGAGCCAGCCCTATGGTCACCAGTGGAGCGGATGAGCATTTTCGAAATTTGGTTAAATAATTTTAATGCCTCCGGTCCCCATGGACCCAAGGTCTCCACGGCAAACGCCGCAAATATGTAACTGTCACCTAAAGATGCGTATTTGCGGCGCTTTGCAGCTTCAGCAGCAGCGGCCGCACTGCCCGCCTTCAACGACGCGACGTCGTGCCGAGGTGGGACGGCGGTAGGGTGTCAACGCATGTAACGTCCCAGATTAATGGCCGTCCCCGTTGCCACGGCACGAGGGTGAGTCAGTCGGGCCTCTTTCCGTCGTCACGCGCCAGGCCATTAGGTTCCAGTGTAGCTGGCACGCTGACGCTGGCCAGAGCTTGGCGGATAATGTCGTTGAGGCAGGCATGGCTGGACAGTCAACCGGCGCTTCTGGAGCAGGCGAGGCCGTGATGACCTAGGCGGTCTACGTTTGCACCACAAGGGCAAAGGTGGGGCTCGATGAGTTTGGCTCCGAGTCGCAGACCTACTGAAAGCCGGAAACTATGTGGGTCAAGGAGGTTCCCGAAATTGGCTGAGGGGTATGCATGTAGCCATTGGCCAGACTGCCTCTCGGATATGGCTAGCAGGCGGGCCCTTTCCAGAGGTGATGGGCATGTCTCCAGTAGGTGCTCATGCACTCTCCGGCAAATCGGTTCGTCCCAGAGTTTCTGGAGGTTTGGGTTAGAGGGAAAGTCTTTGTTAGGACAAGCAACCCTCCAGGCATCCCTGGCCTGGGAAAAGCACGCTATCTCACAATCACCTAGTGAGGGTGTGAAAATCTTGCCCGTGAGAGGCAGCGTACTGTGTACCGAAGGCAGGAACGCCGGAAGTGCTACGCTCGATATTTGTCTTAACCCAAGACCCCCGAACCTTACCGGAATAGATGCGATGAGGAACATTCTGTCGTCAATTTTTATATTAATGATTTTTTCAATTTGAGTCCAAATGATTTTGTCCAGGTTTTCGCAGAAATTTGGGAGTTTCCAAAAGGGACTGCAGCGCATAGCGTAAGTAAATTTAGGAACGAAATGACAGTGTCGCAAAATAAATAATGCCATATGGGAGTTAATTTCTAGAAGGCGGTCCGAAAAGGTGTGGAAATGATCAATGTTTTTATCGATAAATCCCGGAATGGCCTCGTCAAAGACGGGTGCACCAAGGAGGTGAAGGGAATCTTTGCCCAAAATTTTAATTCCGGGGCAGATATTTTCAAATGTATTTTTTATTTCGTTTTTGTTGATATTGTTTGGGTCAATGTAGAGTTCGCATTTATTGGGGTTGAGTTGTAAACCTATAGAATCAAATTTTGAGCTAATCGAAATGAAGTCATTTAACACAGAATTTGGATCGCCTCCTAGTGTTCCGTCATCAAGGTACCAGGAGTTGAAGGGCGAGGTAAGGTCAGAGATACTGGGGTGTATGACGAGACTAAAAATAGCTGGTCCCAAGGGGTCGCCTTGTTGGCAACCAATTGATGATAATATTGTGTGTTTCTTGTATTTAAGGTGGCTAGGAGATAAATATTGGGGGTGTTTTTTTGAACTTCGGTGAGAAGGGCCTGTCTGCTAACAGAATTAAATGCATTTTTTACGTCTAATTTCAACAATACCGGATTCCGAAAATTGTTTAAAAAAGTGCGGCAAGCATGGACTGCTGCTTCGCAGCCGCCCTTACTGCCAAAACCGAGCTGGATGGGTTTGAATTTTGTTTCGAGGACCGGACGAATATATCTGCAGCATACTTTGGAGGCCAATCGCCTAAAGGTTGATCCTATGGCTATGGGACGCACGCTGCCGTCTTTTTTGACAAGCGCACAAAGGTTAGCTCCGTAAAGTGTCTTGCAAATATTTTCAGGTACCTTACCACTAAGCATAAGGTTCACTAGCCGAGTAAGGCTGGTGAGGAGATCTCCGTTGTTTCTACTGCCGAGTAGGTCCCTTGAGGTGCTGAGGAGTGATCCCGTCTAAACCGCCAGCCGAGCCATTGTTGAACGCCATTATCGCTGCCATAATAGCATCTTCAGATGCTACGACGCCGGGCACTGCGGCGTCTGGCGGGTCTGGAAGATCATGTGTTGATGGGGCCGGCGGGTGTTTGCTCTAGAGGGCGGCAAGAGTGTCCTGTGAGTCAGGGGCAGCCGTGTCACTGGAGAAAAGTATACGTGCGGCACCACGGAGGTAACCAGCATTTACTTTGGATTCAATTTTTTTATGCAAATTGTGATTTAAGTGACGTGCTGTACTGGAAGAGTAAACCGGTAATGAGAGTTGATTGCAGTTATTTTTAATTTTTCTTGTTAAAGTTCTGGAAGATGTGCGGTCAACATGTAGGACACTGTACGCAAAAGTAAGTAATTTTTCCCACGAGACTAAGTTATTTGTGTTGACGCACTCGTCTATGGTTTTTGTAAGAGTTTGGGTGACGGTGGCTCTAGCACCTCTCGGAATTCTTTTAATGATGGGGTTTGATTCTTTGAGAGCGCTTAGTTTGTCAGAAAGAGAGGCAGTCTGAAAATTGCATGTCGCGGGAGCATAGGAGGTTGAAAGTTGTGTAGGTTGACTACAGCTATTTTTGTGGGTTTTGCTTATGTGTATGTTTAAGCCCCTTCGACCTTTGCATATTTTAGTATTCGGACAATGGGGACATTGGAGAAACTCATCAACCGACACATTAGTTTGTAAAGAAGACATGCGACTCGTTACTATGTGTAAAAAGCAGGAGACTTAATAAAAAAAAACCTTAGATTATTATGAATAAAAACCTAGTTAAAAGACACAATAGTAAAGAAATAAGGACAACGATGGTACTTCACCTTTGAAATTTCTACGCTGCGGTTTAAATGATATGAACTTAAGGCTACAGTAAGCTAAAAGATCGTAAAACCGACTTTGTTTGTAGAAAAAACCACTTCACCGAATGTTTGCAGCATGCATCTTGGGACCGGGAGCAACGTAGGTATGATGTGTTGAAAAGTAGGGTGAGAAAAAAACGCACAAATAAATAAACTTTGGCTAAACGACAATTATAACTGCATTGCTGGAATTTGAAAAACTTAGTGAAATTTAAATTTCCTTGTTGATATTTTCACTGTCACAAATGTCATGTGTCACTTGACGGAGCGCAGCTGAGCGCGCCCCCTGTAGGCGTCGCAGGCCTGCGCCGTGGTCTCCGTAGAAACAACGTAGTCGCTGCACCTTGTCTATTAATGGCACCTTGTCTACTAACGCAAGATATCGTCAATTTTGGCTAAATTTACTATGATTTAGCTAAATAAAACAGAGAGCGAATACTTCAAACGTGATATTTGCTCTTCATTTGCACCTATTCACGTTCCTGTTCTAACGATTTACATATTAGTAGGATTTGCATGATGTATAATATAGCCGCCAGAGGCGTAATTACGTTAATTTTCAAACGAGCGTTAGGACATCTCAGCTGTCATTTTCCCATAGGAATCATGACATTTAGATCAGCCTAACGTACGTATGAAGCGTTACGCAATCGACCCGCAGGGTAGACTACGTCTTATGACTGTCAGGGTGGTACTCCACTTGTCCAACTTCTGTGCTACTACGTCAAAGAATTCCTCATAGATTTGATCAATTCATCTAATTCGATTGATCAATATGTGCTTACATTGAAAAAATGTATCGGATAAGTGGAATAGCACCCTAATGTAAATGTCACGCAGTGCTCGACACTGCCCCAATAGTTGGCATCCTGATTATTCATAGCAATAATAAAGATGTCATGCAGCGTGTCAATTATTGAAATGAAAGCGTCGACCATTGGGACGTTTACCTCAGTAGACCTAATCTTGTTGCATTGAGGTAAGTCACCGAGAAGTAAGGAGGTATCTACTCTGTGATGTTTAGGAAATTAAACAAAATATAAGCCCACTAAAAGTATTTATTATATTTTTTACATATAAAGTTCCACATACTTATTAATCCTACAGACATTACAAAAACTTGAAATAGAAAACCTACAAATGAACTTAACTAAGTTGATACATAACAGATAACAACATTAAAAACCTTTGTATACTAAAAACAATATGTTACATTATAGAGACTTGACCTCCCCAACTTAGAGTCTGTACTTATCCCCAACAAGTTGCAGGGGTCTACCTGGCTACACATACTGGATTGAAATCAAATTGACATTTGTTGCTTGCCCTTTTTCTGTCTTACGACTAGGTGAATCGAGCGCGCGCGACAAATATAAATTTGGTTTCATTCCAGTACGTTCGGTCAGATACACCCCCAACCATCCGCCCGCCCCTCGCCCCGCACGCCGCGGCCACAACTTGACAGTTGACACGCAACAAGTCATACCGCCAGGAACCAACACGACAACAATCTACCGCTAACAGAACCCTCTCAGCGCGTCCTCCCGCCGAACACCTCACCCCCGCGTATCACCCCGCTGACTCCCGCGCCTGTACTCGACTCGTGCACACAGATTCGGGATCGTTACCAAGATATTTGCACCGTCGCATAACTCCATAATGAACCAAACGAAAACAACATTGTATTGACATGATTGTCGTTTATTTTGAAGTAATGCGTCGATGCAAAACTCATGGCCACTAACCCAGCCGCGACATTGCCTGCGATATTAGACTCCCGCTTAATCCACCCAAGGACAATGTCTTACATATGAGTCATGCCTTGACAAGCAATTTCCTCTACCTATCGGATAAAAGCTGCTACGCGCTACGGCGTAGCGCACGTAGCGATGCGTCGCCTCGAATGTGTTAAGGTATGATTCCGTCTCCGCCCGCGGCCGCGACAAACGAATCCTTCGACGGGCGACAATAGAAGCGCACCTTAACTTATTCACGACCAACTACTCACGTAATAAAACTTCATTTTTCTGCGTCGTTGCTACGAAGCAGAAAAATGCTTCTGAGCGCTACATTCGATTACATAAAAACAAAGCTACATGTTCTACGCCGTAGCACGTAGCAGCATTTATCGTCTTTACATCGGATCTCGCTCGTAGACGCATGACTCATAATATATGTGATTTATTGTCCATGCATGGGTCAACGTAATTAATATGCGAGAGAGGGACGCAACACCGTCAGCAACACCGCGGTCACACGCGCGAGTCGAACACGGACATGTGCTGGTCGCGCCTAGCGCGTGACAGAGACATGATAACGCATTCATCTCTTTCTGACACTACTTGATATAAAGAGATGGATGCTTTATCTTGTCTTTGTGAGGCGATGAACACGACCCGATGAGCTATTACCTGAATGGTAACAAGAGCAGGTTCATCCCAAACCATTTGTTGGTAAACAACAGCGAGCGACTTGAGCTCGCGCCCCTGGACGACCACAGAATCACCCGTTTACCGCGTTTTACTTTGGGCCGTGGCTATTATTTTGTAGAAAAATTGTCATCTCAGCGAGATCTAATTAAAATATACGAAAGTTATGGACTACTTTATCAATCAACTAGCATGTGACACCCATAGATTCGACAAGCGGGTAGTACGATTATTTGCCGATATAGCCGTATATAAATAATTAAGGTTAACTAGGGTAAATCGCCAATAATTGGCCACCGTTTAATAACTGGCCGCCTGATACTAATATGAAATCTTTTCCCCTATAATAGCCTCGTAAGGCCCAAGCTTTTTTAGGACTTATGTAATAACGACCCAGTGCCCTAAAATTAGGTCAAAAATAACTATTTTGAAATGTAGAGCCCCTAAATGGAGTTCAAATTCTATTACAAAAATCTAAAGACTTGGGCTGTTAAGCCTGAAAATGTTTGTCCTCAAATTAGGCCGATGGGCCTTACGAGGATAGTATTAAATTTAAGCATGAGGTGTTCATTACTGGCCACCCTTCCGTAACTGGCCACGATATACTAAATTGAATTCTGTTTGTTGGGGTACAGAGTTAATTTTTAGGGTTGTGTACCCACAGGCTCCGCTTTCTGTCTGTCTGTCTGTATATCCGTCTGTCACCAGGCTGTATCTCATGAACTGTGAGAGTTAGACAGTTAAAATTTTCACCTATGATGTGTTTCTTTTGCTGCAATAACAATAAATACTAAAAAGCCGCCCAAGTGCGAGTCGGAGTGGCTCTCTCATACAACAGACATGATTATTTTGCCGTTTTCATAGATAATAGTAAGGAACCCTTTGTGCGCGAGTCCGACTCACACTTGGATGGTTTTATTAAGAATTATGGGGCCAGTTATTGGTGATTTACCCTATGTCAGATCAAAATGGATGAGCAACGCGGTCACGTGTCCCCCGCTCGCCCGCGCTAGCGGCCCCCCCGCCCCCGCCCCCGCCCCCGCCCCCGCCCCCGCCCCCGCCCCCGCCCCCGCCCCCGCAGCCCGGTCGGCGCGCGGCGGCAGCACGGGGCCGCGTCCGTGTACACGCACACAGGCGCACGACCGGCGTAGTAGTAGTCATAGTAACCCACACCTGCTCTCCGCACGTCCGCCAGCAGCTCGATGAGGCACGCGCAGTGCCACGGGTTATTGAAGAATGTAAACGTGTCCAGGCCGGCGCCTGCGCGCTTCAGCCTGCTGGCGAACTCAGGGGGCAGGTGGGTGATCCTGTTACTGTCTAGATACAGATATCTAAGTTCCCCGTTGCTGGCCAACAATTGATCCGGGATATACTTGATCATATTACCCTGCAACAGTAAATGCCTCAAATGGGTCAACGCGGTGAAAACGGAAGTATCAATGACCTGTATGTGATTGTAACTCAAAGAAAGATGTTCTAACTTAGTGCAAGCTGAGAAGGTGTTAGCGTTGTAAATTACAGTCAGTTGGTTGTGTTGCAGCCACAACCAGGTCAAGTTGGCGCACACGCGCTCCTCGAACTCGTTAAACGACAGCGACAGCTCTCTTACAGCAGGCAGGCCGGAGAGTTGGTGTTGCGGGATACTTGTTAACTTGCACGAACCCATATCTAGCACAGTGGCGTCGCTGTCCACCGGGTACTGACGGACTCGCCCATACACCCCGCGCTCCCCCGCCCCGCGCTCCCTGCACTCCTCCGTGGTGACGTCATCACCGCGCGCGCCGGCCGCCAGCAGCGCGGCCAGCAGCAGCAGCGCGCGCGCCGGCCCTGCAACACGACCAGGACGGCTGTCAACACGAGCTTCATGCGATCACTACCACATACACTGCCAGGAACCCGCATAGCCGGCGCCTACGCCGTAGACGCTTCCCGCTACATACGGGGTGCTACACGGAATCGGCTACGAGCGTAGCGCGTAGCGATTTTGACAGTGAATGTGTTCAATTGGCGAAATTAATACAGGGAGGAAGACACGAACGCCATATGGAGGGCAACTATCGATATTATTAAAAATAGGCAATTATAGGCAAAGGAGACTTTTTTTAACACATTCACTGCCAACACTGCGCTGCTACGCTCGTAGCCCATCCCTTCTAGTTTTCCCGCCAAGAAGCAAATTCCTAGCTGTAAATGTGTTAAACAATAAAAACTCATTTCATGGATTAGGATTTTTTTCTACCTACCGAGATTGAGAATGGAACCAGTCATATTGCTTGCCTCGCTGCCCGCGTGTTGCGGAGTACAAGCGAACCCGCGGGATTGCATGTAACCTATGTCCATCTATAAAGGCCCATGTCATGCACTGGCTGATACCAAGTTCAAATCGGATAAGCGGTTCCGGAGATTACCCCCTACATACAAACTTACTAAGCTACAAGCTCACATTCTTCTCCTCTTTGTTATATTACGACTGATAATAGAGATTGGCACTTTCACTCCCAGAAACACTGCGCACGGAATCTGCTACGAGCGTAGCGCGTATATTCGTAGAGCTGCCACGTAGCACTGCACTGTATGTATGACGTGTACTACTAAGAGGATACGCATGTGCTACGTCGCGCCATAGACCTTCGTAGCAATCTACGAAACTGGCGTGAAAACAGTCCGCGTCAACTTCTATATCAACTTCTACTGCCTTTTTATTGCATTACGGAAGTGATATCTGGAACAGTATTCTATGCATTAACACATTCACTGCCAAGAATCGCTACGCGCTACGCTTGTAGCCGACCCGTGATTTGTTCGCTATGTAGCGGAATGCGCCTGCGGGGGTTCCTGGCAGTGAAAGTGTTAATGCTGATACCACTAGCTGCCCACGCGGCTTCGGCCGCGTATTACGAATGTCGCAGGTCAACCCGAAGGATTAAAGCAAATTAAAAAAACCAGCCAAGTGCGTGTCGGGCCACGTGCAGTGTCGGGTTCCGTAGTTGCCTGTCTGTACTTGTTACATCGACATGCGCCAAGTAAATGGTGCGACTTTGTGCAAAAGTTGGTACTCGGTAACTAGTAATGTCTACATGGCTGTGGTAGTTTTCCTTTTGAACTCATTATGTGTACTACTGCCACGATTTACATTCCCAGTAGCAGCCGTTTAGCCGGCAGGGGGTGCGGACACTTGACTCTTACAAATATTTGGGCTTTAAAGCCCGATATAATATCAAATAAGTTTATGTCAAAAAAAAAAACATTTTTGGTACAAGCTTTTATTGCCGGCTGTAATTTTCTGTATACTCGTACCATCATCAACTCCCTACTCATTAAGACGATTCTAACGAACCCAAACTCAACGGGATTACGTCGGTTAAGTATTGAATTCCCATGGCCACTTTCTGTCTCCATCATCAGGTCAGCTCGATGGTACCATAATATTGAACTGTCATCCAAACTTTACTTACACCCAAAATTTCAGCTCAATCGGTCACCGGGAAGTGGGTCAAATGTAACTTGCAAGATTTTTTCCCATGCATACTAACAGGGCAAGTTAATAAAAAGCTTGTAACAAATGAACCGCTTCGTTGAAAAATTGTTTTTTTAAGAAACCCATAATATTATTGAACAAGCTATCAACAAAACCCCACGCCATGGGAGTAACGAGAATAAAAAAATATATCCGTACTTCACGTGTAGGAGAAGCATCTTGTAAAAATATATTTTTCAAACTTTTATCGTACCGTTTAGTCGGCGTGATTGATTTATAAACAGATACCGAATTACAGCTTTCTAGTAGTAAGGGTCACTGAGCTAAGCCGCAGACGGACAGACGGACAGACGGACATGGCGCAACTATAAGGGTTCCTTGTTAACTACGGAACCTTAAAAAGACAGTATTGTGGCTTCCGCAGCTCAAAGAGCCGCCATTCCACGAAGGGCCAGGGCCACTTAATATAAAGAGGAAATATCCGACAGATTGTAAGTTTGTATGTAGGGGGTAATCTCCGGAAGTATTTAATCCGATTTCAAAATGTTTTTCACCTCAGAATAGACATTTTGAAGACTATGTCCGGCTATATTTTATCCCGCATGTTTTCCTGCGTTCTCTGCAATACGCGGGTGAAGCGGCGCGCGCATCTAGTTTATACTACTGTTATTAACCCTATTTACCTAATTATTATGTTTCTGCGTCTAAAATAGTCAGTCCAAGCTTTGGTTAAAAGTATGTTGCCTGGGCCCACTTTCTGACACGGCCTATACCATGTTATTTCCAAATCATTTAGTACAGACAAAGGGCCTGCGATACTATCACTTCCGTCTCCCTTCTCAACTCTCTAATCGAAACCTCTACAGGCAAGGAACGGGCGAGGCTTCCAGCAGTGTCCAGGCCAGAGTCCGGACACTGGCTTCATGCGTAGCCTTCGCCCGCCACCGGTACCTTCATTGACCCAGCCACACTCCGCATAGCCGTAGGCCCCCGGGTTGGGGCTGAAGTATGTGCGGACCACAAGTGTGTTTCTTGTGGGGCCCCTGTGGGTCGCCTCGGTCACCATGGACTCGCCTGCTCCCGTAGGATTATCGTGTAAATAAATGCTTTCCTAGTATGAACTGTTAGGCACGAATAAATGTTTGAATCTTTACATTTGAGTTCAAAATTCTCTTTTAAAAGAGTGAGTGAGACAGAAGACAGGGCGATTTGGCGTATAGTGACGCTTGGGTTCATATTCTTCATTAGTACACCCGAGCAAAGCCAGAGCGCACAGCTGGGTAATATTTTTACAATGACTCACCCGAGATTTTCATTACATTAGCCATGGGGACAAAAGTCTTTCGTTAATCGGACGAGTTGCAGGAGCGGGCTGGCGCGGGTGAAGGGTGCAGCGACGGACGACGGCGGAGGTCAGCTGTGGCGCGAGTTGCGGGAGCGGAGACGGCGGCTCGGATGCTGGAAATCAAAAACAACTAGGTTTTAGAATATTTTACACGAAACCGAAACTAGGTATATCAAAAACTCTTTTTTCTTTAAAGATTTGTAAATACATGCGCTACTTTAAGCTGACTTATTTTAGTCACCTGAAACTGAAGACTTCACGGTCATGCAGCTGAAATTGGAAATCTTTTGTCACTTGATTCGTCAAAAAGTATGTGTAAAAATTTAAAACCAGCATGTGTTACCTGCATGCATTTTAGGTGACATGACTCGGTGCTGGTCAGAATCTTGTGAATATGGATATAAGTGTTATATTTTCGTATGCCAAAAGAAGACATGTAAATAAAATAAGAACAATAAAAAAGTAATGGCCGTATCTTTTTTACGTAAACTAAGAAGTTTGATTTTTTCTTAGTTGCAATTTACAGTTTTAATTTCAACTTGATGCCTTTGCGCATTCCCCAGATAAAGGGTCTTGACAGACAGGCAGATGGACAACAAAGTGATCCTAAAAAGAGTAAATTTTCTCTTTTTGAGGTATGGAACCCTAAAAAACAAGTAGATAGAAAGAAACTCGTCTTGAAAACAATCTAGTGTAGACATTACATAGTTCATTGATAGATCAAAACGTGGGAACATGAACTATATCATCTAGAAATGCTATCCATTGGGGAAAAATGCGACTAGAAAACAATCCGTTTGTCAACACTAGCATAGTCATATTAATTAATTCGACAAAGAAAAATAAAAAGTGGGGAGAATGTGATTGGAAATTCCATGACGTAGAATTAACGAGTTTGGGAAACCGAGTCTAGTTGGGTCCATTTCGTGACACGGCCTATACCGTCTTTTTTCATAATTATAATGGTATAATGGTGTGTGTGTAACTTACTATGCAAAGCAGAAGCGGGCTGACGGCGGGTGCAGGTTCCAGCGACGGACGACGGCGGAGGTCAGCTGTGGTGCGAGTTGCAGGAGCGGGCTGACGGCGGGTGCAGGTTCCAGCGACGGACGACGGCGGAGGTCAGCTGTGGTGCGAGTTGCGATGGGCGGAGATGGGCTGCTGGAAATCAAAAACATCTAGGTCTTAGAATATTCCAGAAAACCAACACTTTATCAAAAACCTTTTTTTTATGTTTGTATGTAGTTAATTTAACGTGAATTATTTTCATCACCTGTAATTGAAGATGTCACGTCAAGCCGTCAAGCACCTGAAAATCTTTTTTAGATTGGTCAAATAAATAATTGGACAAAGTAAGGTTTGGGCTGGTTATTTAAAACGAATAGCTTTCCAGGTCATTTTAATTGAAAATAAAAAAGTTTTTTTTTCTTTTTTTTTCTTTAAAGTAAGTTCACGAGTATTTTTTACCTTTCAGGGGTAACACAGGTAGTTTTGTTTATTTAAAAACCACTAAAAAGATGAAAAATATTCAAAAATCGCATAAATATCTTTTAAATCAAAAATGCGAAAACTATTATGACTCACTTTATGATGTTACCTCAAAATCTGACTGCTGTGTTATGATCTCGTGGTGCCAAGATACATTACTGGAAGGTCATAACTTTAGATCAACATTACTCCGAATAAAAATAAAAAAAAATGGACACAAGGGGTTACTACAGATGCTCTAAGGAAGCGTCCTTTTAAATATTTGCCCCTGTTTCAGGCCCCACCCTGTATATCCTAATTGGAGTTGCATGATTTTAGCTTGTTTGTTATTATTAATTTTACTTTATTGAACAGTAACTAATTACTAATACAGAAGGCTAACTTAACGTCACACTGCATTCTCTACTAGTAAGTTTAGGCCACAGAAAAAAATCATGGCTGCTGCGGGATATGAGAACAGCCCACAAATATAGAAAACGGATAAATTACTGGTATGTTATTAGGTGGTACTGAAACACAAATTTCAAGTGCTCTGCTCTGTAGTAAAGGCGTGAATGTATGTACTTATGTATGTATGTATGTTATTGGGTAGTTTGACTTAAAATTGATTGTACTACTTTTGCTTCATTTATGTGACTTGTTTCTTTAGAGATACTTGAAATTGTTTTCAACAAATAACTGAATTCAAAAACTACACGCAACTCATAAAAAAACGAATAATGTGCGTCTCGACACAGGGAATAAAATAAGTCAAAAACAAATAAAAAATGAACTTACTTGTTTGTAATGTTCGGCAGCGGGGCTGGCGCGGAGAGCGAGGTCTGCGTGCGAGGGTCGACAAGGAGAGCGCGAGTGGCTGAGCGGCGCGCGCGCAACGCTTTTTAAACCGCGAACTTACCGATAAGATAACATAAACGGAATAATCCAGTGCGAACCGTCATCGAGACATTTTGCATACAATTTAGACCAACGCTAGGACGATGATGGCTAATATGACTTCACGTACCATTTACCTATTAAACTAGATCGTTCAATACCTAAACGCCACTTACCCTTTTAACTATAACTACCATCAGGCATCATCTTCACGTCACCCTTACGTAGCTCTTTAATTACCGTCACCAGGAACACCACACAAAATACCAACAAAGCAAGTAGCGGTCTCGTTGTGGCTGAGGTCTTCAGTAAGGTGGAGGTACTTCCCCAGGTTGGCCGCTTCAATATGAGCGGGATGTCATTCCGATGTGCCTCAACTCTCTTGAAACATGTCAAGTTAAGCTAAATTAAGACCGCCAAGGCACCCGCGCATGCGGCGAGTTGAGAGTGAGGGACCCGCATTAGTCGCTAGCTAACAACGCCACGAGTCCTCAAATCAACATAGGGTCAGTAACGCATTAGTGATTATCTAAGGCGCAGGCGTCCTTAGGCTACGGTGTCTGCTTACCATTGAACAGGCCGTATGCCTGTTCGCCACCGGCGTATTAGAAGTTAAAGCAACGTCTCAATAACATATTTTTAATCAAGTTATTTGCCACTCAAGTCTAGTTAGGTACCGGAGTGGTCGACGCAAACGACCGATAACCTCCGCCCCGCACTTGTTTGTTCAAACGTTGTTTAAGAATTCGGTGCGTACCGAACAATGATAAGCTAATATTGTCTGTAACTAACTGCCAAACAGGTAAATGAAAGAATTCTATTTAATTTAATGAATCAACCAGCTCTGGCCTTGGGTCCTAGAATCCTTCTACCGTAGCTGCTAATTATTTGGTAAATTAAGTTCGCAGCACAGTGTTGCACCTGGCGGGGACCATCACCGGGTGTATCATGTTGTGCGCTCGGAGATGGTATCCGCCATGTGTATCCCTTTCCGGTTTAGATTATTTTTGTTTTAAAGGGTCTCTGCGCTGTTGGCTTCGGCCCCACGCATGCCTCCCAAAAGTCCGGGACCCCATGGTCCCGAGATATGGTAAAAACATACAAATAATAATAATAAAATTCTTTATTGCAACTATAAACATAGGGTACATAATAGTTGCAGCCCCGGCTTTCAAAGTAGGTTTCCCTGTGCCTCAAAAGCCGGTTTCTTCCTTAATAATTTCCTTAATATGTTTATTATTTGTTTATTTATTGTTAAGTGATGACCGGTTTTAGCCTAGTGGGGAGTGACTACAAAGCTGACGGGACTGGGTTCGAATCCCGGTAAGGGCTAACATTGGTGCGATTAGTATATTTGTTTTTGAGTCTTGGATGTTTGGCAGGTATTTTAAGTATTTATATCCTTTAAATATATCGTCGTCTAGTACCCATGACACCAGCTTTATTGGACTAGTCCAATTTGTGTAGGATTGACCTAGGGGTCAATATCAGGGGGGTATATTTATTTACTTACTAGATTTTGCCCTGCGGAACTCGTGTGTATCGTACCTCCATACAAACTTCCGCCCCCATTTCAACCCTTAAGGCAATGATTTCCGGAATTCAAATCTTATTTCCTTCCCCGGGCTTCAAACTATCTATATCCATACTCGGAAATCGGGAATCGGTCCAGCGGTTTAATCGTGTGAAGGTAACAGAAAGACAGGCAGACAGACAGATATACGTTCTCATTTATAATATTGTTGTTTATTAGGTTGTCTGGAAGAGATGGCTCTCTGTTGTTTGCCTCTACTTGTACTGACGATGTTCTACACAGTGTGGGGAGTGTACGAGTACTATACGAGTACCTAGTCTGATATCCAGCCAATAAAAATAGTTATAGCTAGAAAGACGTCCACTGCTGGACATAGGCCTCCCCCAAAGAGTGCCGAAGTGCCCGATCCGGCGCTACCCGCATCCTGCGATCAAAACAATAAATGCAAAAAATAGGTGTCAACTATTAATAGTCATTAAGGTGTCAAGCATTCGGACGTTTACCTTTTACTTAAAGACAACTAGAACCCAACCGCTTTCCCACAATAATGTACTTACAATAATGAGCCTGCTCGTCCTTGACCTCACACACGGTCAACTCCACCAAGCCGTGCAAGCCGCGAGCGTGCCGAACACATTGACATACGTCATTATATGCATACAAGCTTCTGCCCGCGACTCCGTGCGCGTGAAACTCGTTTATTATATCGTAGCTCCATACAAACTTTCATCCCCCTTTTCATGCCATAGGGGATGATTCCCGGGACAGAATCTATCCTGTGTCCTTCCCCGGGTCACAAATTACTTATCTCTTTACCAAATTTCAACGTAATCGGTTTCGCGCTATAACAGTGGAGTGGTAACAGACAGACAGACACACTTGCGCATATATAATACTAGTTTGTGCCCGCGACTCCGTCCGCATAGAACCCGCTTATAACGTAGCTCCATACAAACTTCCACCTCCCTTAGGGGATGATTTGCGAGATAATAACTATCCTATGTCCTTTAATGGTATTTAAACTTACTCCATACAAGAATTAATTTATATCCGTTCAGCGGTTTAGGCGTGAAGAGGTAACAGACAGACAGACACACATTTTCGCGTTTATAATCGAACGAGGGAGCGAAGCGATCGAAATTCTATGCTTCAGCTTGCGCCGAAAATTATTTGTATGTCCGGATGTCCAGATTCCCCGCTTTCCCGCGATCCCCCTCTACAGGTTGCATTTCTCAAAAGGTTAGTTAGTTATTTGTCGAGTCACTTAAAAAAAATGTATGTAAGAGACAGGTTCGCAAGTTCTACCAGTTCGCAGAGCTCTAGTATTAGTATGGATACGTTAGAAAAACATAACTCTCTTTTTACCGCAGTCGGGTAAACGTTAGTAACAATACCTAATTATCGTTTTCCTTTGAGATAACCAGGTTGACGCGCATACAAGGAATCAAAGTCTACAGAAGCGCATAAATGTGTTTGACTGTACCTAACAGTATTGTCAGTTTAGTTACCTACCAGTATAATATGTACAGTAATATTCAGACTTTTTTCGGGTCATTTCATTAGGAACGGGGCCGCTGATTAAAGTCGCCAAAAGGTAACCATTCTTCTGTGGCAGTCAGGTACAAATTGACGCATCGTTCAAAGATTCAAAGATTTATTTTGCTCGGAATGCAGTTACATAGTTACGTTACGCGCCAACATGCCGATCTAGATGTTCAAGCACATGTCAGGATAAGTCAAACTCATGAGTAAAGAGGAGCGACGAGGTATGAATTAGATTTGACAGGCCTTACCTACATTGACTTTACCTGAAACGAAGTATGTTCGTATGTGTGATAAATCTTGGAAGTCATTTCCATCTATTTTCACTGACTATATCGTCTTCCAACTAGGCAGGTACTTACGTACAGTCCGGTGCAGAGAATCATGACCTCCTGGTGCATAAACGTTTGTATGCATGCAGGGGGTCACGTTTTTTGACGACTGTACATCACAGACATTAATTTAGTACCATCAAATTGATCTGACGATGGATCCAGAAGGTGGAACTCTTCAATAGCTAGAAGCAAGGCATGTGCTATGAAGAATGAAGTTATTTTAAAAACTGATTTCAACCATGGCCCAGTTATTTTCCGCTGCCGCGAAATTAAACGGACCGAGAGCTGCCGGCTGCAGCGGCTGATAACCTCCGCCCCGCAGTTGTTTGTGCAAAATTTGTTTTAAGATTGAACCGTTACCAAGAAGTAGAATTGATAAGCTAATACTGCGTGTAACTTTTAAATAGGTACAGGAAAAATAAATGTAAAAAATACATATCGATCACGCCACCGGCTCATGGCTTTCAATATCGTTGTCGGACTCTTCAGCATTTTCCCTTACCACGACCTTGTCCACCTTGCTTTTAGAGAAACGACTGGATTATAAGTCAGCACTGAGATATCATGTTGCTTTCTTATTTATAGGATAGGACGCTCAAGGACCCTTAAGAGGCCGCAGTAAGCTCGGCCGAATTTCACCTTCCCATACAAACGTAGTTACGCTCTCATTTTAAAACTACGTGTTGGATTGTGACGAAACTTTGCACATACAATGACATGAGGTATATCTATGTCTGTAATTAGATTATATGGTTCCAATTTATAAAACAAAGTAAATACAGCAAAAACTAGTTTTGTATGAAAAACTTAATTTCACTGTATTTTTTGTATTATGATAGCTGGAGCTACGTAAACTAATTTCAGACATAGATATACCTCATTTCATTGAACATGCAAAGTTTCGTTACAATCCAACACGTAGTTTTAAAATGAGAGGGTAACTACGTTTGTATGGAGAATCGAGTTTACTGCGGACTCTTAAGACTACTAGACAGCTGTCATTTGCCATGGTTATACAAATCAATCACGTCGGCGTCGGCTATGGCGCCGTTTGCCATTATATGGACAGTACCTAAACGTGTTACGCACCATGATGGAATTAAAATATATATTCATATTTATTTCTAGTCAAAGTACCTAGTTGGATTTGTTGTGTCCTGACCGAACCAGGCGGTAATTGATGCTTTACGGCTAGTTGCTACTTGAGTGTGTTTAGTGTTGATGAGTGACGTAACTCTTATCGGTCCGCAGCGCGTGAGCGGCCAAGAGCGAGTCGGCTTTGTGCGACAATGGTTCCGTTCCGTTACACATTTTAGTTTACGAAATTCGCAATCGCATGTCTTTTTAAACATATTTATTTGTATAGGTATCTCATTAACAATTATTATATACTTTTGTGCGATGCTTTCATTGTGCACTATCTTTCAATGCTTTCCGCGGTGTTTTACTTGGATCTATTATTTGGCATAATATGATGGAATATTGTTATAGAGAGGCAATCCAACACGATGCCTAGTGACGTCAGCGTCGTAAGAGACAGATTCGTTACTATTCGTTGTAGTGGAGTAAGACGCGCGCCTGGATTTCTGCACCACACAACTTTTCCAACCTATTTCCTTTATTCCTTAAATTATTTTCACGTAACTTTCACGATTTTCACGATTTTTTTAATGAAATCGAAATTATTTATTTCTTACCTTTTTGTGATTTCTCGACGACGTCCTTGTTCGCTTGGTCTCTTCAATGTATTCCTAATACTCTACCACTCCCCGCTGAACGAACTGCAGTCATGCTTGTAATTTCAAACAGGTCTCCAATACACATTTTAACTGATGTTAGGTGTGCTTAAACGGTGTCCCTTTCGTTATTAACTGTTTAACTTTATAAAAATATACACAATAGCTACTCATACTCTATGTAAATAGTAATATTGCTACAATGCGCATGCGCGCTGTACGGCTATCACAGGACGACCCCGAGCTGTGTCACAGCGGGATAGACTATCCGTCTCTTTCTTATTAGAACGCGTAGAAAGAGACGGATAATCTTTGTTGCCGCGACACAGCTCGCGGGCTGTCTTGCGATAGCCGTGCAAGGAGATTTCTACCGGCTATCAACTACTCGTGGTACTTATAATGAAGAACAGGCGTAGCTGTGGGAGGTTTTTGGAACTAGTCAAATAATCTCGGATTCAGTTGAGACACGGATCCCTAAAGACAGCACACAAAACTGATGACTACTTATTCAAGTTCAAGACTATAAACATGTAATAAGATAAAGTATCCGCTTTGTAGGTCACCCTGCTGCCCCAGTGCCCGATAACGCCTCTCATAGCGGTGAGGTGGCGCACGAGCGCACAGTGTAGGGGAGCGCCGGGCAAAATAGGTACCTACTCAAGCCCATGCCATCAACCATATCAGTTTTATACCTGGCATGGCAATGAAATAGATTAATTAACAAAGTTCCAAATTATTTTGTGGTAAGATATTTATAAATATAACAGTTAGAATGCATTAACACTAAAAGTTATTTGTACGTAACTTACATGATCCCGAGTACCTATACCGGCGGAAGAACATTGACCCCATCTCCATTGGGTAGGTATATAGTTACACATGTCAAACAATAGAAACAACCGACAATATGTAAAAAACCGGCCAAGAGCTTGTCGGGCCACGCGCAGTGTAGGGTTGGTTATGACCAGTCAATTAACATTTGTATCATCTCTAGACTTTAGGCGTGATGTCTAGATAGACAGGTAGGCTAGGTAGACAGTAGGTATACCTAGATAGGTATACCTACTTATTGGTTTACCGAGCGTACCCTTCATGCCCGATCTTCCCCTGCGGTACAAAAACAACTACCAATCAAGTGTTAGCGGAGGTACCAGTCTCGATGGCGATGGTGGGGTTAGGCAAGGCTCGTGTGTTGTGAGTGCACTTCGTTGTATCAGGCGAGCGTCAGTTGTGGCTGCACACACAAGACAGGACTAATGAGTAATGACTCGCGATGTGCTGTTGCCAGCGCTCCAATTCCCTACAAATGTCATACGTTGCCGGCAATGTTACGAGTCACCACTAATTTGACATTGTTGTAAACGAGTCTCACTATACACGCTCAGTAGGTAATGTGGAGGGGTGAAAACTTTTTGATGCTTTGCAAACCCGACCGAAAAGAAGTTTGTGGGTAATAAAGGTTATCGATAATACACTTCTCCAATTAAATGAATCACTAACTGCTTTGGAATAAAATACAGCCTACTAGTCCGTTTTCTTATGGGAATGCTTGTAAGGAGGGGTATATATGTTGGAGTAGAGCAATGCCATTTGGTATGAATGATATACACGTCCACCTGAGCCCAAATCGCCCGGTAGCCAGTGATAACTCCGCGACAGCTGGGGGGAGAGGGGGGTAAAAGTACGGAGCTCCCGGCGCTCAGAAAAAAAAATCTGGCGGATTAGTTTGGACCTTTGAATCCAGTTTGGTGTCGTTATTGGGTAACTAGGTGATGCCCAATTCATTTCCCATTCCAGTTTTTTAGGGTTCCGTAGCAAAATATGACGCAATACTTAAAATAATAGGTAAACTTTTTGTACCTAGTAACGAAATCCAAACAAACGCTTATATTTTCATATTTTTGTATAAAAAATACTGTCTGAAAGCCCATTTAATGCAAATCTAAAAACATTAACAGTCATTATACATTTAACTATTTTTAATGTAAAATAAATTATTGAAAGGGAGGGAGGGTCAAAGTACCGAGCTTGTACTTGTATGTAAAACTGGCGGATTAGTTTGGACCTTTGAGTCAAGTTTGGTGTCTTCATCGGGTAACTAAATAATGCCCAATTCATAAGACATACCAGTTTTTTAGAGTTCCGTAGCAAAATATGACACAGTTCTTAAAATAATAAACTTTTAGTAGTGACACAAACTCAATCCAAACAAACCCGTTTAGTTTTATATTTTCATTTCAAACTTCATTTATAAAAAATACTGCCCGAAAGACAATTTAATGCAAATTATAAAAACATTAACAGTAAATATACATTTTACTATTTTTAATGTAAAATAAATTATTGAAAGAACAGCAAAGTTCGTCAGCGCAGCAGCGTAGGGAACGGCAAAAAGACCCGAAAAACAAGCACTACTAACAAACAAAAAACCAGCCAAGTGCGAATCAGACTCGCGCATTGAGCGTTCCCCTCTTACTTATCCCATTAGGGCCCGGTTAAGGTAACACTAACATCACAAACTTTCGCCTTTATAATATTAGTGTGATTTTTAATAATCTTCAATTTATAAACGAAGGAAGTCAGGTAACATTGTTAAAAATAAAGACAAATAATTATAGAACGTTTGTGTATTAATTTTATTTACAACCACCTCCACAATTACATAACTCAGTACATTTGAGCTGACGTTTGAAACAGTTGCACCTGGAACTGCAAGATTTCACGCACCGACATCTTATTAACTCAAGGCATGCTTGAGCAGCCTTAGGATTTTGGGTCCACAGTGGCACCCAAGTTTCTTCTTCTTTCTGCCAACCCCATTCAGATGGGCAAGGAATATTTTGAGTTTTCGTTAGGCACTGCCCCCAAATATAAACAGCCATATGTTGAGCCCAGGACCGTCAAAAACATTCGGGGATTATGCTGCAAATGTATTTTCATCCTTTCTTATTAGAGAACTATCTAATTTTGAAAGATTGGACGTAGTTTGGGATACATACAAGAAAGACAGTCTCAAGAATACAACTCGAATAAAACGAGGTTCTGACCAACGCGTGTTAGTTGTGGGGAACATACAAGGATTCCAAAAGGATGGGCTAACTTTCTTCGTGAAGGATCAAACAAAGAAGAACTTTACCATCTTTTGTCGTTACATTGTTACTCAGCATCAGCAAGATGAAGCATCATCCGATTCAGATTCAGATTCAGATGTTTATTTGCTTAGCGTACAAGTACATGCAAATACAGGAATACAAGAATATAGAACTAACACAGTTACAAGTTACAGTGGTAAGCTTAATAATAATAAAATCCGTTAAATTATTCACACATGTCAATATATTGCAATGTGAAATAAGTACATTATAAGTGAAACATTAAAAATAAAGAAAATATAATTAACCAGATTGTTCATAAATGTCAATTAGTTACAAAGTATATAGTCATCACAATTCATAAATGTCAAATAGTTAAAGAGTGAATAGTCATCACAGTTAAATCAGTCAAGTGAATTTGCAAAAAATTCATTGATTGTATAATAGGGTCTATTTATAAAGTATTTCTTTAATTTCTTGTCAAAAATTCTTATGTCATTACATTGCTTTATTTCGTGACTTAATTTGTTAAAATTTTTAATTGCAATATTGTTGTAGCTATTATTAAAGTGAACATAAGTGGATTTACTTTGTACGAGTTTATTTATATTTCGGAGATTGAAACTATGAGTTTCTTTAGCTGTCTTATAGTTACTCTTATTTATATAAACATGGAGACAGACTCGATACAGATACAAGGAGGTAATAGTAAGAATTTTGAGACCTACAAACATATTTCGATGGGTCACTGGTATGCATTTAGATCCGGTGATGAGTCTTAAAGCCTTTTTTTGTAAAAGTAGGACCGAGTTTATATTCGAACCATTGCCCCATACTTCGATACAGTATCTTATGATACTTTCAAAGTAAGAGAAATACACGGTTTTCAAAACGTCTACGTCTGCTATTTTCGAAAGACTTTTTAAAGAGTAACATGCACTTGCCAGTCTTTTGCAGACCGTATCTATCTGATTGTGCCACCTCAAGTAAGGGTCCAGTTCCACGCCTAAGAATTTAACGCAAGCTGATTTTTCTATTGGTAGATCGCAAAGAAAGTCCGCACTCTTTGAGCTACGGCGAAATATTGTATAGAAGCTTTTCCCACAGTTAATTTTTAATCCGTTGTATGTAAACCAACTATCCAGTTCTTCCCAGCACTTCTTGATCCTTAAATTAAATTCTTGAGCATTAGCCGCACTCAGAATGATGCTGGTATCGTCCGCATATAAATATGGTGTTCCGTAAGTGAGATGGTCAGGTAAATCGTTAATAAATATTAAAAACAATAGCGGTCCAAGCACTAAGCCCTGTGGCACCCCGTATCTTATCATACCTTTTTCAGAATGAAATTTGGTTTCTGTATCACCACAAGAAATTTCGACAAATTGCGTGCGTACACTCAGGTATGACTAAAAAAGGTTCAGAGCCGTGCCCCGAACTCCACAGTATTCAAGTTTTCTTAGGAGTGCTCTGTGATCGACACAATCAAATGCCTTTGTCAGATCACAGAACACTCCACCACACTTGTCTCCTCTGTTTAGGTTAGTCAGTACTTCAGCCACTAAGTTTATTACAGCACCCAAAGTATTTTTTCCTTTTCTAAAACCGTACTGACTTGAGGCTAGTATGTTATGTTTAAGCAAGTGTTTATCTAATCTAAGAGCCAAGCATTTCTCCAATATTTTTGAGATTATGGATAAAAGGGAAATAGGTCTATAATTGTTCAGTTCAGAGCGGCTGCCTTTTTTATGTATTACGATCACTTTAGCTCTTTTCAAAAGGCTAGGGAAAATTCCTTCTTCAAGACAGTTATTAAAAATTATACATAATGGAATGGTACACAAAGTAAGTGTATATTATCTTTAAAAAATCTAGTGTTTCAGATTGTCTGGTCCTCTAGAGTTGCTATTTTTAAGATTTTTCGTAGTTCGTATGATCTCTGACTCGGTTATAGGACTCAAAAATATAGAACTACCGTTATTAGGCTTTGTTCTATGCTCGCCTTTCAAGTATTTCTTATTTTGGTTTCCCTGCTTTGATTGCGTTGATTTCCCTACGTTCAAAAAAATAATCGTTAAAGGCATTCGCTATCGCCTTTTCGTCTTTTACTACACCATTCTCAAGTTTCAGCATGATCTTCGGCTGAGTCCTTGTACCCTTGCCTGTGGAATCCTTAACCAGATTCGATATTGTTTTCACTTTATTCTTAGCTGTGTAAATAGAACGATGTATATGCATTTTTTGGCATGTGATAGGATTATTCTAAACAGGTTTTTATATTGTTTAAAATATTCATTAAATTTTCCATCATTTATGTTCGACGACCGCTTTAGCCTAGTTGGTAGTGACCCTGCCTACGAAGCAAGAGGTCCTGGGTTCGAATCCCGGTAAGGGCAAACATTTATGTGATGAGCATGAATATTTGTTTCTGAGTCATGGATATTTTCTACGTATTTAAGTATTTATATCTACTATATATATCGTCGTCTAGTACCCATAACACAAGCCTTACTGAGCTTACTATGGGACTAGGTCGATTTGTGTAAGATTGTCCCCTTATATTTATTTATTTATTTATTTTATTTTATGTACCGTGATGCAATGAGCAGCTTACGTTTGGTTATGCTAGATTTTCTGATACCTTTTGTGATCCATTTATTAGATATTTTTCTTGAGTGTACTTTTTTCAGTGGAAAGTGCTTGTCAATTGATGGAAATATAATGTCATAAAAATGTTTTAATTGTTTGTTACAGTCTTTATTATCTAATCTCGAGTGCCAGTCAATGCTATTGAGATGGTTTTGAAAGTTACTGGTGGCCTTACGAGAAAATATGCGTGTTTGTGTTAGTTTTCGAGGTTCTTTCTTCTTATTAAACGACGCTGGTAACTCCTGCAGTTGCACATCGTGATCCGAAAAACTGAATGGTAAGACATAAGCAGCTGCGTATTCATCAAAATCCGTCATTATATTGTCTAGTGACGTTGATGTTTTAGCTGTTACTCGAGTATAATCGGATATCGTAGGTTTAATATTATGTTCTAATAGAGTCTGCAGAAACATTTTAGTGTCATGATCGTTTTTAGCTGCAAGATTGACATTAAAGTCCCCAGCTATGATGATATTAGATAGTTTGGATTTGCTTAGCATGTTACCTAATTGGTCGAGAAAATTATTAAAATTTGAACTTGGGGACCTATAAACTACCAGAAAATAAAAACTTATGCCATTACCTAACTCCAAACAAATTTTAGATACTTCAAATGTCTTTTCTAAGTAGTATTCTGAGACATCAATCGCTTTACAGTTATTCTTATGCGACAGATATTCTTTAAAGTCCTAGAGGTGTGCGTTGCAACTGAGTATCCCGGCAAGTTAATACTGGAGTGTTCGGCAGGTTCTAGCCATGTCCCCGTGAGCATGATTATTTTGGGTTTAGATTTCAGGTCACATTCAATAAGAGCCTCCAAACTCAGCAATTTATTCCTTAGTCTATTAATGTTCAAATGCATAATGCCGAGATTCGTAGTCTCAAGTTCACTACCCTCCTGGTCTTTTTCTATAAATTAGTACTCACTGGAATAGAACATACAATAATATTACAATGCGGCAGCTTTTTAACAGCCTCCTCTACCAGCAGGACCGTGCCCGCTGGAGTGTGGACGCCGTAATCACTGCCACCACACATTACCACACAATCTTTTTTTGTGAACTGCTCCGTCTTTTCAGTAATGCCGAGTAAAACACGTTCCGTGGTGCCATTGTTGATTATATCTGCAGTGGAGTCGTATCTCCACGGTGTATACGTCATACGTCAGAGTCATCATGTTATTTTTCTCCCGCCGGTGTGTGGCGCTGTACTACACTCTTTGTAGAGGCTTCGTTAATCGAATGTGGAGCGTAGTTTACAAGATCTCGTAACTTATCTGTATTCTTCTTTAGACATTTTATTGATTGTCGGATCGTGCTTAGAGCTGACTCTTTGTTTTTAAGTTCGTTGTATTGCTTATTTAATGTTGCATGCTTTTTTATAATATTCCGTAATTTATTGGTCAGAAATCTGATTCGACGTCTAAATTCGTTAGATTTTTGTTCAAGCTCCTTGATTCTATGTAAACCAGACTTAACGTGGTCATAGGATGTTGGTGATGATACTTCATTGGTTTGAATCATATCACATAAAGTCCTATTTTCATTCATCTATTCTCGTGGCTAGAGACAGATTCCCATTTTATACAACTTTGTGAGAAGTATTTCGCGTGACACTTTATCGTATGCTTTAGTCATATCCAGGAGTAATCCTATGCTGTATTTCCCATTATCAACGTGCTCTAGGATTTTTTAAATATATTTAAATACGGCTAGCGTTGTAGAGTGATGCTTTCTGAATCCATGTTGATTTTTATCTAATATTTTATATTTTTCGAGGAAGCTAGTAACACGATTTGACATGGCTTTTTCGAAATTTTTTGAGATGGCCGATAGTAGTGCAATGGGACGGTATTGGCACGGATTTGTGGCCTTCCCTCCTGGTTTTAAAACTGGTTTTATTTTAGCAATTTTCAGTAAGTCTGGGAAAACGCCATCATCGAACGACTGATTTATTAATTTCGTTAATGGCGAAGTTAATTCATTTGTACACAGTTTTATTAACGTTGGAGGCAGGTCGTCAGTGCCGAAGCTCTTTTTATTTTTAAGCTGTTTAAGTAATTTCAGGATTTCGCATTCGGTAACCGGGCTTAAAAATATGGAGTTGGTGATAAAAGTGGGGGCAGGAGGGCCGAGACGCGGCGCGGGCCTACCTACGCAATGCGCGCGAGTGGCATCAAGCGACGATGACTCATGATGATCCTTCACGAAGAAAGTTAGCCCATCCTTTTGGAATCCTTGTATGTTTCCCACAACTAACACGCGTTGGTCAGAACCTCGTTTTACTCGAGTTGTATTCTTGAGACTGTCTTTCTTGTATGTATCCCAAACTACTTCCAGTCTTTCAACATTAGATAGTTCTCTAATAAGAAAGGATGAAAATACATTTTCACCTCAGCAGCTCGAACAAGTATACTTTGCTGCGTGAAAACAGTGTGCAAAATGCGATTTTGCTCACTCCGTGAAACAAAGTAGCTTTTTAATTTTGATGCGAGGCACTGACATTACGTCGTACGGGGTCTATTACAAGTTCAGAATATTTGAACTTTACTAGCGCTGTCCCTTTCATTCCATTACTAAAAAAGAAAATGGCAGATATAGGTCGATACATAGTTCGACCATCGAATTTCAAAGTAGACCCCCAAAAAAGCGGATAACAAGTAACACGTTCGAAAACTATATTAACATGTTTAAATTGCCAAAATAATTATACAAAGGAATTTTGAATTGAAGAACATTTAAATAAAAGATCTCAGAATAACCTCCGTTTTTCATAGCAAATAGGTAAATATGAATTTTATTATGCTAGCTAATTAATAATTCTAGTTTAAAGAAAATTCTATGAACGTATACCACAGATGCAGTTTCCGAACGCAAGCGCGGGGCCCCGCCCCTTTAAAAAAAATGCGCGCTGTTAATTTGTTTGAGATTTTATTATGTATATCTTTCGTAATTCTTACGTTATTGATATTGGTTTTAAATATAAAAACTACTTGGATAAATCAATTCTCTAACTAGGCAATATAGTGAAATCAGTGACGTGACGAAGGCAATATTTTAACAACAGTACGGCTAGTTATTGGTGTGCACGCGACATACACGTAATATGCTATAAATGTGTGCCCTTGCGATAATGATAAATATTTCAACTATATCTCGAAGTTATGAGTAAATCTCTGAATATTAACAATAACTCGGTTAGTTTTTAGTGATGTGTTAGTGTCACGCGTCACTCGTATACTTAGATACTGAATTATCCTTTGGTTTCTCGCGCCTTGTCTCGCCTTTCTAGTATTGACTAACGGCGCGGCCGGCGCTGAGGAGTTAAAACAAGCAGTAACTAATGCCTAATTAAGTTTTGTTCCTGAATAATCTTGAGACTGATAGGTAAGTGATACTATGTGACAAACTGCGTGAGAAAGTATCTATCCCACTAGGGAGGTACGCCAGCGTTTTCCAGGCAGAGGTGTGCGCAATAATGAGGTGCGCACAGATTATAAAGGAGACAACGCAGCAGACTGGAAGGGTAGTGATCTATACGGACAGACAGGCAGCACTGAAGGCACTAGGAAAGGCAATGGTAACATCCGCCTTGGTAAGAGAATGCAAGAAGGAGCTCAATAAGATAGGAGCATACCTGGGTGTGACAGTAGCATGGGTGCCAGGACATCAGGAGATAGCGGGTAACGAGAGCGCGGATGAACTGGCGAGGGAGGGATCGGGCAGGGAATTTATAGGCCCGGAGCCGGTCCTTCCCTTCTCGGCTCGAGTCACAAAGGGGGTCATAGAAAGGCTAAAAGAGCAAGAAGGGGAGAGAGAATGGAGGGAAGCAACTGGATGTAGACAGGCAAAGATGATGATAGGAGGTATGGATCACAGAAGAACCAGGTATCTGCTAAAACTGGGTAAGAATAATCTAAGGTTGCTGACAGGTATCATAACTGGTCACAATACTTTGAATAGACGTTTGAAGGTAATAGGTATTAGCAGCGACGCTTCCTGCCCACACTGTGGGGAGGAAGAAACTAGTAAGCATGTATTAGCGGAATGTATCATGTACGCGGCACCGCGGTATGATACATTCGGTAAAGATGTGTTAGAGGAGAGGGAATTGAGGGACGTCAGCCTTAAAGATTTCCTTCTGTTCTGCAGGAAAACAAGAAGAATGGAAGAGGTTGTAGTGGGAACGCCGCCGGGACAGTAACCTGAGGCTCCAAACCAAGGGAATGGGGCTGAATGAACGCAAAGACCGATCGACAGCCCGCCTGTTTCCGGCCAGGCGTCCCTTCACAACATCAACATCAACAAGTGATACTATGATATATTTTTGATGTGAATATGTTCTCACTGCTCAGGTGAAAAGTTGTACGTGTTACTCGAGAGCAAAGTATTTGCATCTCGTGCTTTTCAGTCCTTCGCTGCGCTCAAGATTCAAACTTTGAATCACTCGCTACGCTCGTGATTCAATTTTAGCATCTTTCGCTTCCTCAGGACTCAAAATAAGCACTCGCAGCCAAAAAAAACTTTGCTCTCTTGTTGCACAAATAACTATTGCAGCATAATCCCCGAATGTTTTTGACGGTCCTGGGCTCAACATATGGCTGTTTATATTTGGGGGCAGTGCCTAACGAAAACTCAAAATATTCCTTGCCCATCTGAATGGGGTTGGCAGAAAGAAGAAGAAACTTGGGTGCCACTGTGGACCCAAAATCCTATGGCTGTTCAAGCATGCCTTGAGTTAATAAGATGTCGGTGCGTGAAATCTTGCAGTTCCAGGTGCAACTGTTTCAAACGTCAGCTCAAATGTACTGAGTTATGTAATTGTGGAGGTGGTTGTAAATAAAATTAATACACAAACGTTCTATTATTATTTGTCTTTATTTTTAACAATGTTACCTGACTTCCTTCGTTTATAAATTGAAGATTATTAAAAATCACACTAATATTATAAAGGCGAAAGTTTGTGATGTTAGTGTTACCTTAACCGGGCCCTAATGGGATAAATAAGTAGGGAACGCTCAATGCGCGAGTCTGACTCGCACTTAGCTGGTTTTTTTATTTGTTAGTACCTAGTGCTTGTTTTTCGGGTCTTTTTGCCGTTCCCTACGCTGCTGCACTGACGAACTTTGCTGTACTTTCAATAATTTATTTTACATTAAAAATAGTAAAATGTATATTTACTGTTAATGTTTTTATAATTTGCATTAAATTGTCTTTCGGGCAGTATTTCTTATAAAACAAGTTTGAAATGAAAATATAAAACTAAACGGGTTTGTTTGGATTGAGTTTGTGTCACTACTAAAAGTTTATTATTTTAAGAACTGTGCCATATTTTGCTACGGAACCCTAAAAAACTGGTATGAGTAATGAATTGGGCATTATTTAGTTACCCGATTACGACACCAAACTTGAGTCAAAGGTCCAAACTAATCCGCCAGTTTTTTTTTCTGAGCGCCGGGAGCTCGCTACTTTGACCCTCCCTCCCTTTCAATAATTTATTTTACATTAAAAATAGTTAAATGTATAATGACTGTTAATGTTTTTAGAATTTTCATTAAACGGGCTTTTGGACAATATTTTTTATAAACCAAATTTCATACAAAAATATGAAAATATAAGCGTTTGTTTGGATTTCGTTACTACAAAAAGTTTATAATTTTAAGTATTGCGTCATATTTTGCTACGGAACCCTAAGAAACTGGAATGGGGAATGAATTGGGCATCACCTAGTTACCCAATAAAAACACCAAACTGGATTCAAAGGTCCAAACTAATACCTACGCCAGAAATTTTTTTCTGAGCGCCGGGAGCTCTGTACTTTCAAACCTGTCGCGGAGTTATTACTGGCTACCGGGCGATTTGGGCTCAGTTGGACGTGTATATCATTGATACCAAATGGCATTGCTCTACTCCAAAATGTCATACTGTTTCCCATAAGAGAACGGACTGTACATTCATTTTAAAGTTTCTCACTAGTGAAAGAGTTTTGATATCAGATCGTAGTTTTGACGACCGGTTAGCCTAGTGGGTAGTGACGCTGCCTACGAAGCTGGAGGTCCTGGGTTCGAATCCCGGTATGGGCAAATATTTGTGTGATGAGCATGAATATTTGTTTCTGAGTCATGGATGTTTTCGTCGTCTAGTACCTATAACACAAGCCTTACTGAGCTTACTATGGGACTAGGTCGATTTGTGTAAGATTGTCCCCTTATATTTATTTATTTAGTTACCTTAGAATTCAAACTTTACGTCTTTATTATACGAAAATCAAAACTATTCGTTTAATGAAAGCAAAATACAATTCATATCATCCCTCCTCCACCAATACCACGCCTCTCATTGCCGCTTAACTCATTTCCACGTATATCTGCGCCCAATCAGCGAGCTCCTTACAAACGCCATCTTGTTACTTGCCGTGAGACCACGCCCACTTACCTACAGATGTCAAAATGTACCTGAAAATTAATGGTTTTGTTAAACATTTGCATGCTGCTTTGACTCAATACTGGAACAATGTTTAAAATATTATGTAACACCACCTTTGTACTTACGTATTCTAACAAATAAACATTTCTTTCTTACCTAACAAACTGTAATAAACTAATCAGAAATGTTACATAGATACCTATAGACGAAGAAAAGACTGGTGTACGGCGGCTCGAAATGCACGTTTTTGTATTGGCCACGTGGAACTGCCTGTAACTAGGCTAAACAAAAACATAAGATAGGTACCTAACTCAATCTCCTTTAAACGCAAGTTACGTAAGCATCTCTTTTTAAAGATTAAATATTGATAATCCTCATGGGTACACATAATTGTATGTATTTAAGTATGTACAAGTAAGTTTATATTGTATGCATTGTATATGTACATATATACTATACTAATGTAATTAATGGATTTGTTTCCATCCGAGTCTCAGTAAATATGATCCTGCACCACTTACTTCTGTTTAGCCCAATGATTGACAGTTATAGAATGCCTTATGGCATTAAGTCCTCCCGTTGTACATTAACTTTTATAGTTGTTTAATAAAGTTTAAATAAACAAATAAATAGATATGGAACAAACGCATGCCCCGTGTCACAAGGGGTAATCAAATGACGCTTCGAACGCGAGTTAGGACAATTTAACTGTATTTTTTCCATATAAAAACTATTCAGATCTACCTAACGTACGTTACGTGACCGACCAGCGAGTGTAACCGCACCCAACCACACTGGCCGCATTGCCGCAACCGTGTTTACTATTTGTCACTGAGCGATTGAGGTGCCTAGTCTAAGGGATGGAGTCGCCATATTTCGGGGTGAAATATATGTAGTTTTGGAAATGAAAGTCACACGGATGAAAGATAACAATTATAATCACTTTTTCTACAAGTATTAAATGAATTTACATCAAATCTACCATTTTACAATAATAATCCTAAGTGCAACGTTCATACAACAAGAACCTCTATCAAAGAGTGACAATCCAAGCTATTCCCGCGTAAAGTGACAGCTAACGTCAACAGGCCCGTTTAAGGCGTTTTTTAAAACTCGTCTAAGATCCAACACGGCCTCTCCTGACCGTGCGTCGTCCTCGACTGCATCTTCCGCTCTTCAACACCAACACCCGCAGCAGCTGCTGCACGGAGGCAGCAGCTGCTGCGCGTGTCAGCAGCTGTTGCGCGTGTCAGCAGCTGTTGCACGTAGTCAGCAGCTGTTGCACGGAGTCAGCAGCTGTTGCACGTATATAGGCAGCAGCTGGTGCACGGAGTCGGCAGCTGTTGCACGCAGGCAGCAGCTGGTGCACGGAGTCGGCAGCTGTTGCACGGAGGCAGCAGCTGGTGCACGGAGTCGGCAGCTGTTGCACGGAGGCAGCAGCTGGTGCACGGAGTCGGCAGCTGTTGCACGGAGGCAGCAGCTGGTGCGCGGAGTCGGCAACTCGTGGCTCCGCTTCCGATGTTTCTTGCTCGCTGGCTTCTGGAGAACCAGCATCAGAACAATCTGAAACATAGTGACCTTAGTCTCCAAACTCATACCTTATTCAACATTACTTTCTTTTCAATCTTCATTCAAACATTCTTATTCACCAGACATGGCAATTCATGCATTGAAAGTAATGTTCATCACTATCACATACCACAACTCATTCATTCATCTTTACATCACCATCATGTTTCATTCATCATACGAAACCAGAAATCATTCATCAACTTTTCGAAAACCTTCACTGAGACGTCTCATTATCAGCCAAAGTGGCTGCACATGTGCACTATTGAGATTGGAAACGTTCCCCTTCATCACCAAGGAAGCTGAGAACACAAGTCTCCTCCTCCATTGTTAACAAGGATCTCACCCACTTGTTAACCTGCTGGTAAACTACGTAACACCCTGCACGCACGTCAGTTAGATCAAATGCCATTCCCGTGCATAGGGAAATGACAGTTGATCCGGCCCAACGCTCGCTCGAAAAGCCACGCAATTACCCTTCTACATACATGTACAAGGCATCTCAGCACTTGTCTACAACATGTATGACGTTAACAGAGGCTAGAGGCGTCCCACTAGCATGTCAACCTGCTCACGTCGACAGTACCATGTCGACCTGCAATTGACAAAAATGTCAACAACCTAAATGTTAACAGCACAGCAGGAGTGCTCGTTAACCTGCACACACGACTACCATCACTAATGTCTTATTGTGATTCTTTTTATCATGGACGAGTAAGTCAGTCAGTAACAGTAGGTAAGGGTACGTCGAGATAAATTTATTGGCCAAATAAAGACTATAGAGGGTCTGCAAAATTAAAATGTTTTCTGACTCAAGAGAGTAGAAGGTACCTACGGAGTGGGCTTATGATAAACCGAATCACAACTCTCAGAAACAACAATGAAAGCAGCGCATGACTCCAACAACTCTCCTCTCTCTCTCAGATATGAGAACCTGCTCATCAACCGCAGTCAAGAGCGTCCATGAAAGTTGTGCATGCCTCCAGGCATCTCCATCCATTCCACAGCGCCAGATAGCAGGATCGGCTTATGAACCGCAGTTCATAGCCTCCAGGATAGCAGTGTATGACTCCAGGCACCACTATCCTCTTCACAGCACTGCAGTAACAGCATCAGCAGTACTCGATGGCTGATTTTCTGGCTTCATCATAAGACCCGCATATCAACCGCAGTTAATAGCGTCCTCTTCTTAAAGTCGACAGCCACACTGCAAAAACAATGAATCACCAAGTACAATTGCTTTCATACACATCCCCATTACACTGAGTCGCTATCAATAGGACTAACATCGCTACTCATTGGAAAACAGTTCACCTTCAGCAAAGTGTACCACCATCATCCATGTAAAACTCTTTTCATGAGACCCGTTCGGCCTCGCTGACTCATTACTTCAGTAATTTTCAGCACATACTGCCCAAGTAAAAATAAAATCCGGCATGATCTACATCTACAATTCAACAGAGCCATCAAATCAGATCAAGTCACCTTGGACAGTCTCGCTACAAACAATAACCACATTCAGTCCTTGCTTCAATCGAGCAAAATAAAACTTTGCTTGGATGTGGGGTCGCTCACTATGTGGACACTTGCTTACTAGTAGTACCTACCTAGGTACCAGCACTGATGAGTACGACCACCTTAAAACGTCGACCACATTCAAAGGGTTAAGAAGTAGTCTAGTCTTCTTCATACTAGCTCTTGTAAAGATTACAGCTATTTAACCGCCATGTCATCCGAGGCTCACTAGGATGTACAGTTCACTAGATTATTCTTCATGTCATCATATTTCATGACTAATGAAATAAAAACCAACAGAGCTTTCTTGTCTCAATGGTTCCATGATTACCTAACACAACATAGTCTAAAATCAAACCCAAAATGAAACCCCATTCAGTGACCATTCACTGATTATGCACATAAGTTAATATTAGTCTGCACCTGCTGACAGACATTCTGTCTGTAAACTGAGAACAACAAGTTAAACCTGCCGCTTCTACAATCATAATTATCAACAGCACAAATGTAAAAACAATTTCAAAAACTTCAACTTGGTAGGCACCTTTATTTTGTCCAACTGTACCTTTCTTTGCACATACATCAACTAATCACTGAGACTATTTCAAAACTCATGCTAACATAGTGGGTCTACCATGTGTCAACATGTGTAACCAAAGAGACACAATGACTAGCCTGTGTCAACCCCCTCACCAGACTAGCCCGACAGCACCACAACATTGCATTGTCATCTGACAAACTCAAATGATTGTACATTTCATAATTTCAACTTTAAACCAATTGGACTTGTCAGCTAAACTTGACCTGCAAGACTTGACCTGAACAAGTCAATATACATAACTAAGTACATATGCGTACAAGCAACACACATTGCAAATTAAATAAAAGCTTGTATGTGTTTTCATCTATCGTCAGAACCAATGCAATTACTGACCTGAAAATCTAGTAATCATACATGGCTGACTTCTCACTAGGTGCCATGAAATTCAAAACTTGTCAGCATACACATCATAGCGACATTACATAAGTTAAGAAAGGAGTCTCACTATGTCATCAAAACAGCACATTGTAATAGAGTGGGCATGCTCGCTGGCGGATTTCTGTGTGTATTGTTATATAAAGAGAGAGAGAGAATGACATACTTTTATTTCATACCCAAAGTTAGAAAATTGATTAGATAAATGAAGGGGAGAAGGAAGACAATAAAGTTAATATACAATCGTATAAACAGTCTGTAACGGTGACTTATTTCATCTACGGATATTGTATGAATCATTTCATATATCGATACCTAAATAGAATTCCTGCTTTGGTAATGGACATGGCTGGAGGCGTAGGGCGACATACGAATTTCAATCGTAATAGCTAGAACATTAGAAGCTAAATGAAAATGAACAGTACGACTTTTTGTGGTAAGGCAATGTGTTTACGTTAGCGCTTTAATACTACAATCTGATTTGAACCTTATTGCTAAAGAGTTAAGTTTGTTAATGGGTTGAAATTATTGATGATACCACCAACGTCTGACGCTCGTGACCCTATTGACCCTCGTGACCCTCTTGACCCTATTGACCCTCGTGACCCTATTGACCCTCTTGACGCTATTGACCCTCTTGACCCTATTGACCCTCGTGACCCTCGTGACCCTTTTGACCCTATTGACCCTCGTGACCCTATTGACCCTCTTGACCCTATTGGCCCTCTTGACCCTTGTGACCCTCGTGACCCTATTGGCCCTCTTGACCCTCGTGACCCTCTTGACCCTATTGACCCTATTGACCCTCGTGACCCTCGTGACCCTCTTGACCCTCGTGACCCTATTGACCCTCTTGACCCTCTTGACGCTATTAACCCTCTTGACCCTATTGACCCTCGTGACCCTCGTGACCCTTTTGACCCTATTGACCCTCGTGACCCTATTGACCCTCTTGACCCTCTTGACCCTCTTGACCCTATTGGCCCTCTTGACCCTTGTGACCCTCGTGACCCTATTGGCCCTCGTGACCCTCTTGACCCTATTGACCCTCGTGACCCTCTTGACCCTCGTGACCCTATTGACCCTTTTGACCCTATTGACCCTCTTGACGCTATTGACCCTCTTGACCCTATTGGCCCTCTTGACCCTCTTGACCCCCGTGACTCCGTGACCCTCGTGACCCTATTGACCCCCGTGACCCTATTGACGCTCGTGACCCTATTGACCCTCGTGACCCTATTGGCCCTTTTGACCCTCGTGACCCTATTGACCCTCGTGACCCTCTTGACCCTATTGGCCTTCTTGACCCTCTTGACCCTCGTGACCCTATTGACCCTCGTGACCCTATTGACCCCCTGAGCCTAATGACGCTCGTGACCCTATTGACCCTCGTGACCCTCTTGACCCTCGTGACCCTATTGACCCTCTTGACCCTATTGACCCTCTTGACGCTATTGACCCTCTTGACCCTATTGGCCCTCTTGACCCTCGTGACCCTCGTGACCCTATTGGCCCTCTTGACCCTCGTGACCCTCTTGACCCTATTGACCCTCTTGACCCTCGTGACCCTCTTGACCCTATTGACTCTCGTGACCCTATTGACCCTCTTGACCCTATTGACCCTCTTGACGCTATTGACCCTCTTGACCCTATTGGCCCTCTTGACCCTATTGACCCTCGTGACCCTCTTGACCCTATTGGCCCTCTTGACCCTCTTGACCCTCGTGACTCCGTGACCCTATTGACCCTCGTGACCCTATTGACCCTATTGACCCTCTTGACCCTATTGACCCTCTTGACTCTTTTGACCCTCGTGACCCTATTGACCCCCGTGACCCTAATGACGCTCGTGACCCTATTGACCCCCGTGACCCTATTGACCCTCGTGACCCTATTGACCCCCGTGACCCTATTGACCCTCGTGGCACTGTGACCCTATTGACCCTCGTGACCCTATTGACCCTCGTGACCCTCGTGAAGAGTATAAAAGGGAATGCCGAAGTAGTATGGGGGATTATTCATTTCTCATCGTTCGGACTGGCAGTGTCTCTGGTTGTGGGCTGTGAAATTATTGGTGTGTTTCCTCTATTGTGTTTTGGTGAATGGCTTGTTATTGTGAGGAATCTCTCTTCATAATTATGAGTCTTTTACTTTCCTAATTTTACAAGTTAATTGTATATTTAAAGGGGTATTAGGGCCTAAGCTATATTTACTTTATCGGAGGTACTCCGGGAGGTTTATATGGTTAAATCAAATATGTTTAATTTGCTAGCGGCCACTCCCTAGAATTAGACATGTTTGACAAGTGTTTTCGGAACTTAGTCAAAGCTGTATTTACCGTAACGGAGTTGGTCCGGAGGTTTATATAGTTAATCAAATATATTTAATTATGCCAGGGTACTCCCTGGGATTGAGTATGTTTGACGATTGTTTTCGAAATTTAGTTGGGGTTAATTCTTACTGTCCAATCAGCCGGAACACTGTCAAGAATCAGTTATCTGCGGAGTCAGCCCCACCTAACGGTGCCAACGGGGATGAATCCGTGTCCGTGTAGTTACCAGACTTGAGGTGTGGTCTGGCGTCTACCTCTTTACCAACATAGGAGACGAAACCCTTTAATCGGGGCCCTCACGTCTCTCAAAACAACTGACGGTGGAAACGTGGCTTGAGCATTTATGTGACGAAAAGCATAGGAGGATATCTCCGCTCGTGGAAACCGATCGGTTGCTTGAGGGGTCGTTCAGTGTTAAATATACTTATATATCAACATACCGTATGTCCAGTTAGTGCATCTTACTCGCTGTTTTCCCTTTAGCCTTCGGGCACAGCGAGGGGAGATGAATTACACAGGCTGTTAGAGGGTTGTCATCTCAGTTTCGCCGACTGAACTAATTACAGCTTCAATAGGGATACATTCTTGCTTCTGAACTAAGGTATGGTTCCAGGAGTAAGCAGAATAGGGACTGTGGGGTAGGCTTAGGAGTAAATTCACGCGTTATGGGGTATTAGGGCTTGAAACTATATCTACTGTAACTAAAGATATTACAAGTGTTTGATAGGATTAATAAAATTGAAGTTATTATTCTTATAAAATCTAATGACGACTAAAATTATTAATGAGTAACCAGTGTGATGTTTGAGTAGTAAGGCAAGTGGTGTTGGGTTGCCGTGGGTTACACGTGAAACACGAGACAATTGTTAAATATCATTAAAAGGGTCACAGTATTATTCATGAAATTGTGATATCCGGATTGTTTCAGAAAGATGAAATAATTCTGGGTTTGATGACAGGCTGAGCAGTTCATCAAATCCATTTAAAATATCTTATTTTCATGAGAGAGAACTCTCCATTTAAAGTATCTTATTTTCATGAGAGGGAATTCTCCATTTAAGGCATGGTTTGGGTAGAATGTCTCGCGTGTAATGAACGGTTTACCACGGCATTACTCTACGGCCGTCGGTATAAAATGGTCCAGGCCATCTTAGTTATACATATAAACGATTAATAATACTAAAAGATGTCAGTCGAGTTTGTCTCGGTGTATCTTCTCGAAACTGACCGCTAGGTTTGAGACACTGGTAGATTCATTCTCTGAGTCCTAAACTCGTAGAATAGCTAGGTAAGTAACTTGAATAGGATGTCCAGACTCCATTCCAACAAGAGAGTAGCCAGTGTGAGCAAAAGATTGCCACACGACCCGTCGATAGAACTTTGGTCCAAAATACATGTATTTAGGGCAGTCTTCTAGATAATAATAGGTTTAAATAAATAATCTTGATTTTATGAAGGCTACTCCTTGTTCAACCGGACATGTAATAGGGGATAGGTGTTTTTCTATCAAAAACAATTTTTAATTATAATCATAAAGTAACCTACAGTGTAATTATAATCATAAAGTGATTTATAATTAATTTATTATTCCTACAAGATTTAGGACTTTGTTATGCTCATAAATAGGAAAATAGCAGTTAAAAGTAGCATTTCAGTAGGTTAATTTATGTACAGATAAGCTAGCTTTAATTTTATTATGAATGGAGAGTCCAAAAACCTGTCAAGCTTTCATAAAAGGATCTAGGGTTATTACGGTACACAACACTTCGGGGTTCAACCGCTAGCGATCACATTTTGGCCAAATCGTCAGGTATTCTTAAATAAAAGCACGCAACAAAAGTAGGTTTAATAAGTAGGTAAATAGAAAGTAAGTTACAGTAGTCTAGCACGAAGGAATAGGGTTTTACATTAAGTTAGAATTCATTGCAAAATATTTAGCGTTTCTTGAGCTTCAGCGGGAAGCTGCTTCGTTAGCTGTAGGTCTTCGGAAGCGCTTTCTAGCCAGGGGGGGTGAACTGTTACAACATGTACTAATTAGATTCAAAACACTTTATGTGCCACTGAATTACTGACTTCAGGTACCTGCTAAAGAAATAATGTTAACTGTCATGTACTTTTTCATAATTTCCTCAATTGCATGACAAACATTGATCACCTAGTATTTACTTAGAAAATGTTGGAAGTGGCATAAAATGTTGGAAGTGGCATGTTACCGTACCTAAGTTTATTCATGTATTGTGTGTAATATACCATCAGAGTCATTTTCAACTTACAAGTTTGGTGCTAAGTATTATTTTAAAAAACCAGTTCAAAATAATAATTACTACTAAAGACACTCATCTAAATTGATAGTCAAAAAAATTCATTCACTGACACCGCTGACTTTGTTTTAATATTTCTACTACACTTTGAATGCCTGACTTTGTTTTAATACTTCTACTACACTTTGAAAAATCAATGACTCACATGATGATCCATGTACCAGCATGTAAATGCAACAAGTACCTAAAGCATCTCTGTGATTTTGTATGCAATCTTGCTATTCTCATCCCAATTGAAATGCTATCTCACAATATCAAGTCTATAGTTTGAGAGTCTAGAGATCCTAAGTATGACTATAATGCACTAGTACTTTACTAGATCCACTAACACAAGCAAGAAATTGCATCTCATAACACAAAATATGCCACAAATCAACGCTCATACTGATTTAAAAGTTTGCTTCATACCTGGTTGATCCATAGGCAGTACTCATTGGTTGAAGATGAGTAGGTAATTGCCCGTCTATACTTGCCATCTGAATCGCCACTTGTCTGTCACTGTATTACCAAGTCTGGAGCATCTGCATCACAGGAAGTGAGTTATATGGTTCACCATACACAGGAACCGTTCGACTCAACCGCTATATGGGTACTTGACAACTCAAGGAGTCTGGAACTGTCTGCTGTAGGTGCAGTTGCTAGGCAGCTCCCGTTGCAGATTGTAACATTTTACATTACCCTCCCGACATCTGACGGCTGACCTGTGGACACTTAATAAAGATCGCCTCGGAACCAATCATTAAATACACGCTTAATGCTCTGCAGATGCCGACCGAAACATAAACACACCGATTGTGAGGTATTTGTTATGTTCCTTAACGCCGATTCGAACACAGAATTTGAGCGAAAAGGCGGCCATTTTTCGCGCCACTAGCGTTTGCGCAGCAATCAATTAGATCCCTTGTGGGTCGATGGGATTTTATCAGATTGTCTGAACGTTGCTCTTAGACATATTGTAAACGAATGTTAAATATTTTTAGCGACTACTTCAGCTTAGGATACGACAAGTAGGCTAAGCACGCCGTAGGCATTAATGCCTTGTGGGCTAATGAATACCGTGTCTCACTTCTGATTTTGGAAATGAAAGTCACACGGATGAAAGATAACAATTATAATCACTTTTTCTACAAGTATTAAATGAATTTACATCAAATCTACCATTTTACAATAATAATCCTAAGTGCAACGTTCATACAACAAGAACCTCTATCAAAGAGTGACAATCCAAGCTATTCCCGCGTAAAGTGACAGCTAACGTCAACAGGCCCGTTTAAGGCGTTTTTTAAAACTCGTCTAAGATCCAACAGTAGTATATATATGTAGTTGTAGGTCCTTGATGAAAACTCGTTGTTATAAAATTAATCCTACCTAATTCCGTGACAAAGGTAAGAATGACAAATTTCAAATAGTCTTCTAACATACTGGGTGAAATTAAAAACGTGAATGAATATAGCAAAATGGGAAACTATCAATAATTCAGAGCAACTTTTACTACGGGGCCAACTTCGTATCATGAAAAGAAAAACAACTGTTCTTACGTTTTTGTCAGTCTAAATCTCTAAATCGAGCAGTGTATGAAATACCTAGTTGGATTTTTGTGCATTAACACAAAGTAGGTACCGTAACAAAGAGTTGCTCAGAATCATGAACATATCTACTCACATTTTGCCATTTTGATTCACGAATTTAATATTGTCTTGGATAGGGGGCCCTGACGGCGTATTGCGCATTGCTATTAAATAAAGCGTAGGCGCTGCGACTATCGTGATATCGTCTTGCTCGAACATACCCCCGGGCGTTGAAAACTCTCTTTCAACCAGAGAGAGATTCGACTGACACAGGGAGCGGATGGTCGCGGTCCTGATACGTAGTCCTTGCTCGATCTGGTCCAGAAATGTTGTTGGAGTAGTTCGATCAGCTGATAGCGGTTCAGGTAATTTAAGGAGCGGTCTCTGAAGTCCTAAACTGTTCGCGAGGTTAGAGGACGTCCGATGAGAAAGGGCCTTGGAGTAAGAACCAAAGACCTCCTGAGTCTGGAGAATAGTTAGGACTAAAATGGAAATTAATCCTTTTGTGAGCTGCAGCTTCAGCCAGTTAACGACAGTTGCCCTTAATACATGATAACTCATTGCATGGACCTACAAATACTCTTCAATATACAAAGCGACAACATGCTGCTTTACTGGTGAAACATACGAATACGGCTATGAACACCTTTACATCATACATCCAAGCCACGACCCTGACGACTGGTAGAAGTCAGACTATTAAAAAATATTATCATTTAAATTAAATAAAGTTGTTTTGAATGTTGCACTTTCCTCGCTACAGTGAGGTGAAAAGTTTTGTGTTACACACGGGTGCAGTGTATTTTACTTCACGTGTGTTTAAATACTCGCTATGCTCACGATATCTACGCAAGAATTGCAATGCCTTTTAATCCACATAAACGTCCACCAGCTCATTCCGACACAGGCAATGGCATGATAAGCTAAGTGAATCTGCACCCAGCGAGTCTTGGCTTGTAATTTTTATCGATGATGTGGTTTTGTATTGGTAACAAGTATGCAATATTTGTGCCTCCATAAGTTTATAGATTAAAAAAGAAAACGATATATGATCTTTTTTCATATTAAAATCGGCGGGCTAGAAAAAAAATATTGGCATAAGATATTATTTAGTTTTTCTTTAAATCTATAAGCTTTTGGGGTCTCAAATTTTGCATATTTGCTACATTGGTAACAAAGCCACATCATCGAAAAAAATTACAAGCCAAAACTCACTGGGGGCAGATTTACTTAGCTTATCCTGCCATGGCCTTTTATATTCTCTTATGAGAAACTATTTATTTTCTAAAGTATAAACAAGATGATAACTATCATTGACTAAATTAAATTAAAACTAAGTTAAATCTAAAAAAGGCCCTCAAGGCGTTATACCGCGGATGCTTGCGGCATTTCCTCGCTGAATTGCAATGCTGATGCGATGCGCGAGAAACTCTTCGGCCACCAGTCACGTCATCCAGATGCTTCGCGAAATCCGCAAACGACCTGTGCGCACTGGGACCCCACGAGCCGAGGGTTGATTCAAGACTTCGGGCTGAAGACGTGCCCTTGCGAGCCCGCCCTTACTATCAACATCAACAGAGCCGCGTGACCCCGCACTGCCCTCGAAGCCCGCTGCTGCTATTAGTCTAACAAAGAAAACGCCTATTTCTGGTTAGCGCGCAATTTAATTCAATTTTTTCTCTGCTCTGTTGCTTTCATTGATTCCAACGAATAACATCTGATTACTGAATTTCAAGAATAATCGAACTATAACAACACTCACACACTTTTTTTTTAGTTAAATGGACATCGTTTTTCATGGATTTCTTTAATGTTATGCTTCTATGTCATTTATTATTATACGGACATATGACTATATACAATAACAATATACAAACTAAACAGAGCAGAAACATTGACATTGTTTATGAATAAAAGCCTTGTATTTTGTATCTTGTATCTCGTTTTTAAAATTACTGTAGCTGATTGGTAGGGCACGCGATTTGAGGGCCGTGGGTTCGAACCCCGGCTCGTACCACAAGGTTTATTTAATAACTTACGTACGAAAAATATCATTTAATATTTAAGGGTGAAGTCACACGAGCATTATTTGTGAGCTGTCTACCCACCCAAACCCAACCCAAAGCACCGACCCAAAGTAGTTCGACACGAGTTGTCACCACTTGACTTGGGAGCTGTAAGTCGTGTAATTTTGGTTCGCCCATGGATGGATATTTCGATATGCCCATATGTGGGCGGACCGAAATTACGCGACTCACAACTCAAAAATTACGCTCGTGTGGCTTCACCCTTACAGTGGCTTTTCGGTGAAGGAAAACGTCGAGAGGAAACCGGTTTAATCCCAGAAACACTTTCACTACCAGGAATCCGCCTAGCGGGCGCCCACGCCTTTGAAGCTTCCCGCTACATACGAGGAGCACCACTGGATCGGCTGCGGGCGTAGCGCGTAGCGATTCTTGGCAGTGAATGTATTAAGGTCAGTTTTCCCTCTGGGTTGGAAGGTCAAATGGAAGTTGCTTTTGTAAACCTAGTGCCTGCGGCAAATCTTGCGACTAGGTGGAGGTTGTTCCTCAACTGATAGTGTTTGCGTGTGTAATGTTATTTACATTGCCTAGACTTCCTACATTTCCATACTCCTGAATTTTACAGGATATGGAGCGGTGCGAGGAATAAATCCACCAATAGCATTGCTAGCCTCGCTCACGCATCGCTCCCTACTGGTAGACTGTTTTCCTCGCACACCGCTATGTTCTCGCACGGCTCTGGTGGGTACTCACGATACTCACCTAACACTCGGAGAGCTCCTCCGCCGAGTCGGCCCCGCCCCCTGTCCCCGCCCCGCCCCGCGCCCCGCAGACCGCGCTCGCCCCACACCATCCGTCGACAAGTCTAGCCCGACAGGTAACGCGGCAGTCCACTTTCATATCAAGTTACTAGCTTCCGCCCGCGACTTCGTCTGCGTGGACCCGGGATAAAAAAAACCCATATTTTAATCCAGGCTATGAACTATCTTTGTGCAAAATTTCATTCAAATCGGTTGAGCCAATTAAGCGTGATTGAGTAACAAACATCCAAATATCTAATCTTTCGCATTTATAATATATATGTAGGATTTGCATGATATATATAGCCGCCAGAGGCGTAATTACGTTAATTTTCAAACGAGCGTATGGACATCTCAGCTGTCATTTTCCCATAGGAATCATGACATTTAGATCAGCCTAACATACGTATGAAGCGTTACGCAATTGACCCGCAGGATAGACTACGTCTTATGACTGTCAGGGTGGTACTCCACTCGTCCAACTTCTGTGCTACTACTACGTCAAACAATTCCTCATACATTTGATCAATTCATCTAATTCGATTGATCAATATATGCATACATTGAAAAAATGTATCGGATAAGTGGAAACGCACCCTAATGTAAATGTCACCCAGTGCTCGACACTGCCCCAATAGTTGGCATCCTGATTATTCATAGCAATAAAGATGACAAGCAGCGTGTCAATTATTGAAATGAAAGTGTCGACCATTGGGACGTTTACCTCAGTAGACCTAATCTTGTTGCATTGAGGTAAGTCACCGAGAAGTAAGGAGGTATCTACGCTGTGATGTTTAGGAAATTAAAAAATATATAAGCCCACTAAAAATATTTATTATATTTTTTACATATAAAGTTCCACATACTTATTAATCCTACAGACATTACAAAAACCTTAAATAGAAAAATTAACAAATGAACTTAACTATGTACATTTAAACCTTTGAAGACTAAAAACAATATGTTGCATTATAGAGACTTGGGCTCCTCAACTTGGAGTCTGTACATATCCCCAACAAGTTACAGGGGTCTACCTGGCCACACAAACTGGATAGAAATAAAATTAACACTCGGTGCTTGCTCTCTTTCTGGCTTACGACTCGCGGAATCGAGCGCGCGCGACAAATATAACTTTGATTTCATTCCAGTACGTTCGGTCAGATACACCCCCAACCGTCCGCCCGCCCCTCACCCCGCACGCTGCGGCCACAACTTGACAGTTGACACGCAACAAGTCATACCGCCAGGAACCAACACGACAACAATCTACCGCTAACAGAACCCTCTCAGCGCGTCCTCCCGCCGAACGCCTCACCCCCGCGTATCACCCCGCTGACTCCCGCGCCTGTACTCGACTCGTGCGAACAGATTCGGGATCGTTACCAAGATATTTGCACCGTCGCATAACTTCATAGTAAACCAAACGAAGACAACATTGTATGGACATGATTGTCGTTTATTTTGAAGTAATGCGTCGATGCAAAACTCATGGCCACTAACCCAGCCGCGACATTGCCTGCGATATTAGACTCCCGCTTAATCCACCCAAGGACAATGTATCACATATGAGTCATGCCTTGACGAGCAATTTCCTCTACCTATCGGATAAAAGCTGCTACGCGCTACGGCGTAGCGCACGTAGCGATGCGTCGCCTCGAATGTGTTAAGGTATGATTCCGTCTCCGCCCGCGGCCGCGACAAACGAAACCTTCGGCGGGCGACAATAGAAGCGCACCTTAACTTATTCACGACCAACTACTCACGTAATAAATGATTCACTACAAAGCAGAGGAAATGCTTCTGAGCGCTACATTCGATGTCAAGCAACAAAGCTACGTGTGCTACGCCGTAGCACGTAGCGGCATTTATCGTCTTTATTACGGATCTCGCTCGTAGAGGCACGACTCATATGTGATTTATTGTCCATGCATGGGTCAATTAATATGCGAGAGAGGGACGCAACACCGTCAGCAACACCGCGGTCACACACGCGCGAGTCGAACACGGACATGTGCTGGTCGCGCCTAGCGCGTGACAGAGACATTATAACGCATTCATCTCTTTCTGACACTACTTGATATAAAGAGATGGATGCTTTATCTTGTCTTTGTGAGGCGATGAACACGACCAGATGAGCTATTACCTGAATGGTAACAAGAGCAGGTTCATCCCAAACCATTTGTTGGTAAACAACAGCGAGCGACTTGAGCTCGCGCCCCTGGACGATCACAGAATCACCCGTTTACCGCGTTTTACTTAGGGACGTGGCTATTATTTTGTAAAAAAATTGTCATCTCAGCGAGATCTAATTAAAACATACGAAAGTTATGAACTAATTTATCAGTCAACTAGCATGTGACACCCATAGATTCGTCAAGCGGGTAGTACGATTATTTTCCGATATAGCTGTATGAAAAATAATTTAGGTTTACTAGGGTAAATCGCCAGTAACCTCATACAAAAATTTAACTCTATTGACTTATTATATAGAATACATTTTTAGTATAAGGTGTTAATTACCTACTGGTTACCCTTTAATAACTGGCCACGATATATAGTTAACTGAATTCTGTTTGTAATTGAACAGAATTCGTTTTTAGTATGAGGGGGCCAGTTATTGAATGGTGGCCGGTTAATAGTGTTTACCCTATGTCGGATAAAAACGAATAAGCAACGCAGTCATGTGTCCCCCGCTCGCCCGCGCTAGTGTCTCCCCCGCTCCCGCCCCCGCGCTAGTGTCCCCCGCGCCCCCGCCCCCGCAGCCCGGTCGGCGCGCGGCGGCAGCACGGGGCCGCGTCCGTGTACACGCACACAGGCGCACGACCGGTGTAGTAGTTATAGTAGCTAACGCCACCAGAGTGGTAATAGTCACGCACACCAGCTCTCCGCAAGTCCGCCAGCAGCTCGATGAGGCACGCGCAGTGCCACGGGTTATTGTAGAAGGTAAACGTGTACAGGCCGGCGCCTGCGCGCTTCAGCCTGCTGGCGAACTCCGGGGGCAGGTGGGTGATCCTGTTACCCTCTAGATACAGATATGTAAGTTTGTCGTTGCTGGCCAACAATTGATCCGGTATGTACCTGATCATGTTATCCTGCAACAGTAAATGCCTCAAATGGGTCAACGCGGTGAAAACGGAAGTATCAATGAACTGTATGTGATTGTTTGACAATTCAAGATATTCTAACTTCGTACAAGCTGAGAAGGTGTTAGCGTTGTAAATTGCAGTCAGTTGGTTGTGGTGCAGGTGCAACTTGGTCAAGTTGGCGCACACGCGCTCCTCGAAGACGGGCAGCTCGCGCAACTCGTTCCCCTGCAGCCACAGCCATGTTACTGCGGGCAGGCCGGAGAGTTGGTGTTGCGGGATACTTGTCAAACCGCACGAACTCATATCTAACCTAGTGGCGCGGCTGTCCACCGGGTACTGACGGACTCGCCCCCACACCCCGCGCTCCTCGCACTCCCTCGTGGTGGCCCAGTCACCGCGCGCGCCGGCCGCCAGCAGCGCGGCCAGCAGCAGCAGCGCGCGCGCCGGCCCTGCAACACGACCAGGACGGCTGTCAACACGAGCTCCATGCGATCACTACCACATACACTGCCAGGAACCCGCATAGCCGGCGCCTACGCCGTAGACGCTTCCCGCTACATACGGGGTGCTACACGGAATCGGCTACGAGCGTAGCGCGTAGCGATTTTGACAGTGAATGTGTTCAATTGGCGAAATTAATACAGGGAGGAAGACACGAACGCCATATGGAGGGCAACTATCGATATTATTAAAAATAGGCAATTATAGGCAAAGGAGACTTTTTTTAACACATTCACTGCCGACACTGCGCTGCTACGCTCGTAGCCCATCCCTTCTAGTTTTCCCGCCAAGAAGCAAATTCCTAGCTGTAAATGTGTTAAACAATAAAAACTCATTTCATGGATTAGGATTTTTTTCTACCTACCGAGATTGAGAATGGAACCAGTCATATTGCTTGCCTCGCTGCCCGCGTGTTGCGGAGTACAAGCGAACCCGCGGGATTGCATGTAACCTATGTCCATCCATAAAGGCCCATGTCATTCACTGGCTGATACCAAGTTCAAATCGGATAAGCGGTTCCGGAGATTACCCTCTACATACAAACTTACTAAGCTACAAGCTCACATTCTTCTCCTCTTTGTTATATTACGACTGATAATAGAGATCACTTTCACTGCCAGAAACACTACGCACGGAATCTGCTACGAGGGTAGCGCGTATATTCGTAGAGCTGCCACGTAGCACTGCACTGTATGTATGACGTCTACTACTAAGAGGATACGCATGTGCTACGTCGCGCCGTAGACCTTCGTAGCAATCTACGACACTGGCGTGAAAACAGTCCGCGTCAACTTCTATATCAACTTCTACTGCCTTTTTATTGCATTACGGAAGTGATATCTGGAACAGTATTCTATGCATTAACACATTCACTGCCGAGAATCGCTACGCGCTACGCTCGTAGCCGACCCGTGGTTTGTTCGCTATGTAGCGGAATGCGCCTGCGGGGGTTCCTGGCAGTGAAAGTGTTAATGCTCATTATAGACCACTAGCTGCCCACGCGGCTTCGCCCGCGTATTACGAATGTCGCAGGTCAACCCGAAGGATTAAAACAAATTAAAAAAAAACAGCCAAGTGCGTGTCGGGCCACGTGCAGTGTCGGGTTCCGTAGTTGCCTGTCTGTATTTATTACATCGACATGCGCCAAGTAAATGGTGCGACTTTGTGCGAAAGTTGGTAATCGGTAACTAGTAATGTCTACATAGCTGTGGTAGTTTTCCTTTTGAACTCATTATGTGTACTACTGCCACGATTTACATTCCCAGTAGCAGCCGTTTAGCCGGGGGGGTGACGACACTTAAATGTTACAAAAATTTGGGCTTTAAAGCCCAATATCACATAAGTTTCTGTCAAAAAAAACATTTTTGGTACAAGCTTTTATTGCCGGCTGTAATTTTCTGTATACTCGTACCATCATCAACTCCCTACTCATTAAGACGATTCTAACGAAACCAAACTCAACGGGATTACGTCGGTTAAGTATTGAATTCCCATGGACTCTTTCTGTCTCCATCATCAGGTCAGCTCGATGGTACCATAATATTGAACTGTCATCCAAACTTTACTTACACCCAAAATTTCAGCGCAATCGGTCACCGGGAAGTGGGTCAAATGTAACTTGCAAGATTTTTTCCCATGCATACTAACAGGGCAAGTTAATAAAAAGCTTGTAACAAATAAACCGCTTCGTTGAAAAATTGTTTTTTTAAGAAACCCATAATATTATTGAACAAGCTATCAACAAAACCCCACGCCATGGGAGTAACGAGAATAAAAAAATATATCCCTACTTCACGTGTAGAAGAAGTATCTTGTAAAAATATATTTTTCAAACTTTTATCGTACCGTTTAGTCGGCGTGATTGATTTATAAACTGATACCGAATTACAGCTTTCTAGTAGTAAGGGTCACTGAGCTAAGCCGCAGACGGACAGACGGACAGACGGACAGACGGACATGGCGCAACTATAAGGGTTCCTTGTTAACTACGGAACCCTAAAAAGACAGGATTGTGGCTTCCGCAACAAAGGGCCAGGGCCACTTAATATAAAGAGGAAATATCCGACAGATTGTAAGTTTGTATGTAGGGGGTAATCTCCGGAAGTATTAATCCGATTTCAAAATGTTTTTCACCTCAGAATAGACATTTTGAAGACTATGTCCGGCTATATTTTATCCCGCATGTTTTCCTGCGTTATCTGCAATACGCGGGTGAAGCGGCGCGCGCATCTAGCTTATACTACTGTTATTAACCCTATTTACCTAATTATTATGTTTCTGCGTCTAAAATAGTCAGTCCAAGCTTTGGTTAAAAGTATGTTGCCTGGGCCCACTTTCTGACACGGCCTATACCATGTTATTTGCAAATCATTTAGTACTGACAAAGGGCCTGCGATACTATCACTTCCGTCTCCCTTCTCTACTCTCTAATCGAAACCTCTACAGGCAAGGAACGGGCGAGGCTTCCAGCAGTGTCCAGGCCAGAGTCCGGACACTGGCTTCATGCGTAGCCTTCGCCCGCCACCGGTACCTTCATTGACCCAGCCACACTCCGCACAGCCGTAGGCCAACGGGTTGGGGCTGAAGTATGTGCGGACCACAATTGTGTTTCTTGTGGGGCCCCTGTGGGTCGCCTCGGTCACCATGGACTCGCCTGCTCCCGTAGGATTATCGTGTAAATAAATGTTTTCCTAGTATGAACTGTTAGGCCCGAATAAATGTCTGAATCTTTACATTTGAGTTCAAAATTCTCTTTTAAAAGAGTGAGTGAGACAGAAAAAAGGGCGATTTGGCGTATAGTGACGCTTGGGTTCATATTCTTCATTAGTACACCCGAGCAAAGCCAGAGCGCACAGTTGGGTAATATTTTTAAAATGACTCACCCGAGATTTTCATTACATTAGCCATGGGGACAAAAGTCTTTTGTTAATTGGACGAGTTGAAGGAGCGGGCTGGTGGCGGGTGCAGGGTGCAGCGACGGACGACCGCGGAGGTCCGCTGTGACGCGAGTTGCAGGAGCGGAGACGGCGGCTCGGATGCTGGAAATCAAAAACAACTAGGTTTTAGAATATTTTACACGAAACTGAAACTAGGTATATCAAAAACTCTTTGTTCTTTAAATACATGCTCTACTTTAAGCTGACTTATCTAGACACACGGCAGTGTGTCCGCCAAGTTCGAGCAAAAAAAAGCGACACACCGGCCGTGGGTTATATTACACGAACCATTTCGGGCCAATTTCGACCACCCTATAACTCAAAACATATTTTATCTACGCATATGAAATTTCGAGTGTCTGTTGACATCCCCTTAATTGTCTAGAATACAAAATTTCATTATTCTACCTATAGCAGTTCATGAGATATTGACGTCAGAAAATCGCTATTTTTACTATGTACACTCACTGACTCACTGACTCACTGACTCACTCATCAAAAACCTAGACCACTTCCAATGGTCGTACTGACTTGAAATTTGGCATGGAGATAGGTCTTAAGGTCAAAGTAAAGGGAAAAATCTGAAAACGGCCAAGTGTGAGTCAGTTTTAAAAATAGCGAAGGTGTAACTTTGTTCTACTATGAAGTCATAATGAACTAAATGGGTCTATCTTCCAATGGTCGTACCGACCTGAAATTTGGCTCGAAGGTTTGTCTTTAGGTCGAAATAAAGTAAAAATCTGAAAACGGCCAAGTGTGAGTCAGTTTCGAAAACAACAAATGTGTAATTTTGTTCTACTATAAGTAGGTATGGAGTGGAAATGAGATAAGACTTATTTAAATTTAGATACATACCAATTTAAGACAATACATGTTTGTCTTAAAGACAACAACAATAAAACTGTTCCGTTTCCAATAAAGGGATCCAGACAGTGCCACGCAAGCGTAGAAAAAATAATTAGACGCTTAGTATAAAGGGTATAGTATAAAGTACATACCTAAGTGGAATGAGACATTTGCTAAAGCAAAAGTGATAAAACAATAATAAAGAACCTACACCTAACAAAAATAAATGAAATCCCATCAAAAACATAAATGTGAAAGGCTGCCAAGTTCGATACTATGGGAATGCTTCGCCTATAAAAGAAGTGAGATCTGAATAAGTACCAAGTTCCATAAAAAAAACTCAAATCATAAACAGTTATAGGAGTGCACACTTGATTTCCAACAGTTTTTAAGGTACATTTTGAATAAGTATCACGTTACATAGAATAATACCTAAAATTATAATAGTCAGAAAACGCACACCGGTTTTTTTAGCAGTTTCCTGATAACATTTATTATTTTTAGTACTTTTTAATGATGTTACTTGGCAAGTTTTCACACACCACACACCTTTTCAATGCAATGAATCGACACCTTTGGACTGCAATGTGTCAAGTATATAATTTTCTATTAAAACTTTGTATGTAGGTACCTTAAAGTCAATTATTTTCATCACCTGTAATTGAAGATGTCACGACAAGCACTAGAAAATCTTTGGTCAGGTAAATAATTGGACAAAAAAAGGTTGGGTCTGGTTATAACGAATGACGACAGTGATTTAAGTTTACCAATTGTGTTAATTTCGAGACACAGAGTGCCACCCAATATCGATGTACTTAGATATATCCTAATTGGAGTTGAGTGATTTTAGCTTGTTTGTTATTATTAATTTAATTTTATTGCACAGTAACTAATTACAAATACAGAAGGCTAACTTACCGTCACACGGCATTCTCTACTAGTAAGTTTAGGCCGCAGAAAAAAATTATGGCTGCTGCGGGATATGAGAACAGCCCAGAAATATAGAAAACGGATAAATTACTGGTATGTTATTAGGTGGTACTGAAACACAAGTTTCATGTGCTCTGCTCTGTAGTAAAGGCGTGAATGTATGTACTTATGTATGTATGTATGTTATGGGGTAGTTTGACTTAAAATTGATTGTACTACTTTTGCTTCATTTATGTGACTTGTTTCTTTAGAGATACTTGAAATTGTTTTCAACAAATAACTGAATTCAAAAACTACACGCAACTCATAAAAAAACGAATAATGTGCGTCTCGGCACAGGGAATAAAATAAGTCAAAAACAAATAAAAAATGGACTTACTTGTTTGTAATGTTCAGCAGCGGGGCTGGCGCGGAGAGCGAGGTCTGCGTGCGAGGGTCGACAAGTAGAGCGCGAGTGGCTGAGCGGCGCGCGCGCAACGCTTTTTAAACCGCGACCTTACCGATAAGATAACATAAACGGAATAATCCAGTGCGAACCGTCATCGAGACATTTCGCATACAATTTAGACCAACGCTAGGACGATGATGGCTATGACTTCACGTACCATTTACCTATTAAACTAGATCGTTCAATACCTAAACGCCGGGATCCTCTTGTTTTACCAAATTTATTTTGGTCAAATTTCATTTCCCAAACCAATTTTAGCAACTATTTTGTTTGCCAATGCAAACTTTGGCACAATTTTAATACGAATATTTTCATTACGTCAAATTTTCATTCAGCAAAATATCTTTACGAAAAATTGCATTATGGCATGTGGTCTTTTAGCAAATGCTTTAATAAGGCAAAAAAACATTAGACAATCAACATTTCGTCAAGTTATTATTATGGCAAACTATAAATAGACAAACATCACAATTGTTTGGGTTATGACATTTTACCAAAATACTATTAATAAAACGGCACGGTCTCTTTAATAAAAAAAATGCACGGTTAACTAGGTCGGTAGGCAAAGGCGTTAAATTAGGTTAGGGCAGCGAAAAAAGGGGGGCTTGGGGGGCGAAGCCTCCTAGCAGTAAAAAACAAACAATCGTAACAATGGTATTATTTGGTAGGTTAGGTTAGGGTTAGCTTGTGTCCCTTAGAGCGGAAATAGGCACCCCGCGAAGCGGGGTGACGTCGACACGCTGGCGGTTAGGTTAGAATTGCGATTTCTACACAAATTAATTTTCCCTACTTTGTTATGTAACAAAACAAGTTGTTATTTTATTGTATATCTTATACACCATTGAAATAAATTTATTAACCGACGGAATAAAAATGGTCATTTAAATATTGACGATACAAATCATTTGCCTTATTTTGTTTTGGTTAAAACATATTATGCCAACTAACATATTTGACTGAATGAAATTTAGTCAAAGTACCAGTTGGTAAACGAGATATTGCCTAAACATGAATATGCCAAACATAAGGTTTGCGTAAGAATTATTTGTCAAGTGTTAATATGGCAAATGAAATTCTACGAAAAATGTTTTGGGAAGTGACAATTTGTCAATTTTTTTTTGGTAAAACAAAGGTAACCCCTAAACGCCACTTACCCTTTTAACTATAACTACCATCAGGCATCATCTTCACGTCGCCCTTACGTAGCTCTTTAATTACCGTCACCAGGAACACCACACAAAATACCAACAAAGCAAGTAGCGGTCTCGTTGTGGTTGAGGTCTTCAGTAAGTTGGAGGTACCTCCCCAGGTTGGCGGCTTCAAAATGAGCGGGATGTCATTCCGCTGTGCCTCAACTCTCTTGAAACATGTCAAGTTAAGCTAAATTAAGACCGCCAAGGCACCCGCGCATGCGGCGAGTTGAGAGTGAGGGACCCGCATTTGTCGCTAGCTAACAACGCCACGAGTCCTCAAATCAACATAGGGTCAGTAACGCATTAGTGATTATCTAAGGCGCAGGCGTCCTTAGGCTACGGTGTCTGCTTACCATTGAACAGGCCGTATGCCTGTTCGCCACCGGCGTATTAGAAGTTAAAGCAACGTCTCAATAACATATTTTTAATCAAGTTATTTGCCACTCAAGTCTAGTTAGTACCGGAGTGGTCGACGCAAACGACCGATAACCTCCGCCCCGCACTTGTTTGTTCAAACGTTGTTTAAGAATTCGGCGCGTACCGAACAATGATAAGCTAATATTGTCTGTAACTAACTGCCAAACAGGTAAATGAAAGAATTCTACATACTATCATGAATCAACCAGCTCTGGCTTAGGTCCTAGAATCCTTCTACCGTAGCTGCTAATTATTTGGTAAAGTAAGTTGTCGAAAATTAACCCTGGAGTCTAATATACCTACCTGGGTTTACCTACCTCTGTATCTGCCCAGTATCTGTATGGAATCGCAATCGTCCATAGGCTACGGTGTCTGTTTACCATCAAGCTTTAGTCAGGTGTACCAGTGTACGTGTCCACTTCATGGGTGTAGTCTTCCTATTTATGTTTATTATTTGTTTATTTATTGTTAAGTGATGACCGATTTTAGCCTAGCGGGGAGTGACTACGAAGCTGACGGGACTGGGTTCGATTCCCGGTAAGGGCAAACATTGGTACGATTAGCATATTTGTTTTTGAGTCTTGGACGTTTGCCAGGTATTTTAAGTATTTATATCCATTAAATATATCGTCGTCTAGTACCCATGACACCAGCCTTATTGGACTAGTCCGATTTCTGAAGGATTGACCTAAGGGTCAATATCAGGGGGTCATATTTATTTTTTTACTAGCTTTTGTCCTGCGGAACTCGTGTGTATCGCATCTCCATACAAACTTCCGCTCCATTTCATCCCCTAAGGCAATGATTTCCGAGATTAAAATCCTATGTCCTTCCCCGGGGTTCAAACTATCTATCTCCATACCAAATTATTTCATCTGAATCGGTCCAGCGGTTTAATCGTGTAAAGGTACCTAACAGAAAGACAGGCAGACAGACAGTTATACGTTCTCATTTATAATATCGCTGTTTATTAGGTTGTTTGGAAGAGATCGCTCTCTAGCGATAAATCGCATGTTGTTTGCCTCTACTGATGACGTTCCATACAGCGTGAGGTGTGTGTACGAGTACTATACGAGTACCTAGTCTGATATCCAGCCAATAAATAAAGTTACCCGTGCCAGTGCCCGACAAGAAAGACGTCCACTGCTGGACATAGGCCTCCCCCAAAGAGTGCCAAAGCGGCCGATCCTGCGCCACCCGCATCATGCGATCAAAACAATAAATGTAAACAATAGGTGTCAACTATTAATAGTCATTAAGGTGTCAAGCATTGGAACGTTTACCTTTTACTTAATGACAACTAGACTCCAACCGCTTTCCTACAATCATGTACTTACAATAATGAGCCTGCGCGTCCTTGACCTCACCCACGGTCAACTCCACCAAGCCGTGCAAGCCGCGAGCGTGTCGAACACATTGACATACGTCATTATATGCATACAAGCTTCTGCCCGCGACTCCGTGCGCGTGAAACTCGTTAAGGTATTATATCGTAGCTCCATACAAACTTTCATCCCCCATTTCATGCCATCAGGGGATGATTCCCGGGACAGAATCTATCCTGTGTCCTTCCCCGGGTCACAAATTACTTATCTCTTTACCAAATTTCAACGTAATCGGTTTGGCGCTATAAGAGTGGAGTGGTAACAGACAGACAGACACACTTGCGCATATATAATACTAGCTTGTGCCCGCGACTCCGTCCGCATAGAACCCGCTTATAACGTAGCTCCATACAAACTTCCACCTCCCTTAGGGGATGATTTGCGAGATAATAACTATCCTATGTCCTTTAATGGTATTTAAACTTACTCCATACAAGAATTAATTTATATCCGTTCAGCGGTTTAGGCGTGAAGAGGTAACAGACCGACAGACAGACACACTTTCGCGTTTATAATCGAACGAGGGAGCGAAGCGATCGAAATTCTATGCTTCAGCTTGCGCCGAAAATTATTTGTATGTCCGGATGTCCAGATTCCCCGCTTTCCCGCGATCCCCCTCTACAGGTTGCATTTCTCAAAAGGTTAGTTAGTTATTTGTCGAGTCACTTAAAAAAAAAATATGTAAGAGACAGGTTCGCAAGTTCTACCAGTTCGCAGAGCTCTAGTATTAGCATGGATACGTTAGAAAAACATAACTCTCTTTTTACCGCAGTCGGGTAAACATTAGTAACAATACCAAATTATCGTTTTCCTTTGAGATAACCAGGTTGACGCGCATGCAAGGAATCAAAGTCTACAGAAGCGCATAAATGTGTTTGACTGTACCTAACAGTATTGTCAGTTTAGTTACCTACCAGTATAATATGTACAGTAATATTCAGACTTTTTTCGGGTCATTTCATTAGGAACGGGGCCGCTGATTAAAGTCGCCAAAACGTAACCATCCTTCTGTGGCAGTCAGGTACAAATTGACGCATCGTTCAAAGATTCAAAGATTTATTTTGCTCGGAATGCAGTTACATAGTTACGTTACGCGCCAACATGCCGATCTAGATGTTCAAGCACATGTCAGGATAAGTCAAACTAAAGGAGATGTCATAAAGAGGAGCGACGAGGTATGAATTAGTTTTGACAGGCCTTACATTGACTTTACCTGAAACGAAGTATGTTCGTATGTGTAATAAATCTTGGAAGTCGATTTCCATCTATTTTCACTGTCTATATCGTCTTCAAACTAGGCAGGTACTTACGTACAGTCCGGTGCAGAGAATCATGACCTCCTGGTGCATTAACGTTTGTATGCATGCAGGGGGTCACGTTTTTTGACGACTGTACATCACAGACATTAATTTAGTACCATCAAATTGATCTGACGATGGATCCAGAAGGTGGAACTCTTCAATAGCTAGAAGCAAGGCATGTGCTATGAAGAATGAAGTTATTTTAAAAACTGATTTCAACCATGGCCCAGTTATTTTCCGCTGCCGCGAAATTAAACGGACCGAGAGCTGCCGTCTGCAGCGGCTGATAACCTCCGCCCCGCAGTTGTTTGTGCAAAATTTGTTTTAAGATTGAACCGTTACCAAGAAGTAGAATTGATAAGCTAATACTGCGTGTAACTTTTAAATAGGTACAGGAAAAATAAATGTAAAAAATACATATCGATCACGCCACCGGCTCATGGCTTTCAATATCGTTGTCGGACTCTTCAGCATTTTCCCTTACCACGACTTTGTCCAGCTTGCGTTTAGAGAAACGACTGGATTATAAGTCAGCACTGAGATATAATGTTGCTTTCTTATTTATAGGATAGGACGCTCAAGGACCCTTAAGAGGCCGCAGTAAGCTCGGCCGAATTTCACCTTCCCATACAAACGTAGTTACGCTCTCATTTTAAAACTACGTGTTGGATTGTGACGAAACTTTGCACATACAATGACATGAGGTATATCTATGTCTGTAATTAGATTATACGGTTCCAATTTATAAAACAAAGTAAATACAGCAAAAACTAGTTTTGTATGAAAAACTTAAATTCACTGTATTTTTTGTATTATAGTAGCTGGAGCTACGTAAACTAATTTCAGACATAGATATACCTCATTTCATTGAACATGCAAAGTTTCGTTACAATCCAACACGTAGTTTTAAAATGAGAGCGTAACTACGTTTGTATGGAGAATCGAGTTTACTGCGGACTCTTATGACTACTAGACAGCTGTCATTTGCCATGGTTATACAAATCAACCACGGCGGCGTCGGCTATGGCGCCGTTTGCCATTATATGGACAGTACCTGAACGTGTTACGCACCATGATGGAATTAAAATATATATTCATATTTATTTCTAGTCAAAGTACCTAGTTGGATTTGTTGTGTCCTGACCGAACCAGGCGGTAATTGATGCTTTACGGCTAGTTGCTACTTGAGTGTGTTTAGTGTTGATGAGTGACGTAACTCTTATCGGTCCGCAGCGCGTCTAAGCGGCCAAGAGCGAGTCGGCTTTGTGTGACAATGGTTCCGTTCCGTTACACATTTTAGTTTGCGAAATTCGCAATCGCATGTCTTTTTAAACATATTTATTTGTATAGTATCTCATTAACAATTATTATATACTTTTTGTGCGATGCTTTCATTGTGCACTATCTTTCAATGCTTTCCGCGGTGTTTTACTTGGATCTGTTATTTGGCATAATATGATTGAATATTGTTATAGAGAGGCAATCCAACACGATGCCTAGTGACGTCAGCGTCGTAAGAGACAGATTAGTTTACTAATCGTTGTAGTGGAGTAAGACGCGCGCCTGGGTTTCTGCACCACACAACTTTTCCAACCTATTTCCTTATATTCCTTAAATTATTTTCATGTAACTTTCACGATTTTCACGATTTTTTTAATGAAAAGAATATCGAAATTATTTATTTCTTACCTTTTTGTGATTTCTCGACGACGTCCTTGTTCGCTTGGTCTCTTCAATGTATTCCTTATACTCTACCTCTCCCCGCTGAACGAACTGCAGTCATGCTTGTAATTTCAAACAGGTCTCCAACACACATTTTAACCGATGTTAGGTGTGCTTAAACGGTGTCCCTTTCGTTATTAACTGTTTAACTTTATAAAAATATACACAATAGCTACTCATACTCTATGTAAATAGTAATATTGCTACAATGCGCATGCGCGCTGTACGGCTAGCACAGGACGACCCCGAGCTGTGTCACAGCGGGATAGACGATCCGTCTCTTTCTTATTAGAACGCGTAGAAAGAGACGGATAATCTTTGTCGCCGCGACACAGCTCGCGGGCTGTCTTGCGATAGCCGTGCAAGGAGATTTCTACCGGCTATCAACTACTCGTGGTACTTATAATGAAGAACAGGCGTAGCTGTGGGAGGTTTTTGGAACTAGTCAAATAATCTCGGATTCAGTTGAGACACGGATCCCTAAAAACAGCACACAAAACTGATGACTACTTATTCAAATTCAAGACTATTAATATGTAATAAGATAAAGTATCCGCTTTGTAGGTCACCCTGCTGCCCCAGAGTGCCCGATAACGCGTCTCATAGCGGTGAGGTGGCGCACGAGCGCACAGTGTAGGGGAGCGCCGGGCAAAATAGGTACCTACTCACGCCCATGCCATCAACCATATCAGTTTTATACCTGGCATGGCAATGAAATAGATTAATTAACAAAGTTCCAAATTATTTTGTGGTAAGATATTTATAAATATAACAGTTAGAATGCATTAACACTAAAAGTTATTTGTACCCCAAGTAACACATCAAAGCAGTATAACAGCCGAGTTACAGCATTTGTGTATCGTTTTGGCATTTTGAGTTAGTTCTAAAGTAGCATTATAAACGTTTATACGGCTATTGTAGTGCTTATTTGGGCACAAATTTTACTGCTTTAGATCCTAAAAAGGTTCACAATAGTTGTTTAATTGCATGACAGGCGCATTATACAAGCATTATTGTGGTCAAAGAAAGTGTCAATCGCATTAAAGCAGCATTATTATGGTCAATGAAGTTGCCAATGACATTACAGAAGCATTAAGACGGCAATATTATTGATAATGAACATGTTAATTGCATTACAAAAGCATTAGACTAGAATTAGAATGTACTAAAAGAATTATAAATGTTCACATGTAGGCCTACATCAGTATAAAAATTTCATCGATCGAATACATCGCTACTACAAATGTTAATTGTCTCGCAATAATATATAATATATGGATGCGTGAGTGTTCAAAACTGACAGCAGTGACGAGTGTTTGCAAAATTTATGATAGATGGTAAAGTGTTTAACTCTTTAGTTATTTTATGCCTTCAAATATTACTGCGCAATGTAGTTTACTGTAAATGTCGATATATGTTTCATTCAATATTTTCACGCGCCTTCTATATTTTGTGGTTTTGATATAAAATATTCTATAAAAATATGTGAGAAATAAACAAAACAAATTTTTATTCCTGTTATAAATCGAATTTTGCATTATTAACATAATAGTATTTATTGGGCAGTATTAAATTAAGTTATATCATTATTATAATGGTCTATTTCTTTTATAAATAGGGCCGCATGATTATATTTTTTGGTTATAAAATTTAAACAAAATGGTGTCGGGCTATAGCAGCCCGGTGAGCCTTCAAAAACGCTAATTAATGCCACCAGCAGTAGAAATACTCACACGTGAACACTTATTAAGCCAGAGGCCAGAGAGAAGACTTTTTATGAACCACTGTAGTGCCATTGACCATAAAGTAGTTATATATGGTTTCATTATATGGATGCATTATAATGGAAAGAAAATATGCTATTAAGCAGCTTTAGGCATTATCTTATTACTTGAAAATGCTATAGTAGGCCCTAAGGCATAAAAAACAGCTGAAAGCTGTATATCGGATTTACGTGGCATTATAATGGTTCACGTTTATGCTATTAAACAGCATTAAGCATTTATTTACTACTTAAAAATGCTATTGTAGATCCAATGGCACTAAAAACAGCTGAAAGCTGTACAATTGCGTTGTGGTTTGCTGCACTAAAACTAAAGGCTTTATAAAAGCATTTTGATATGCCATTATCTAACCGTTATACAGTGTAAAGCATCATAATGGTTTTCAAATGCCAATATAAAGCGTCAAGATGCTCGGTGAACTTATATAAGAGTTTATACGAACCTTAAGTTCTACATAAGTTTACTAATCGTGTGATAAAATGCTTTCTGTGTTACTTGGGACGTAACTTACATGAACCCGAGTACCCATACCGGCGGAAGAACATTGAACCCATCTCCATTGGGTATATAGTTACACATTTCAAACAAAAGAAACAACCGACAATATGTAAAAAACAGGCCAAGAGCGTGTCGGGCCACGCGCAGTGTAAAGTAAAGTAAAATTTTATTCATAACATCGTTATACGTCGTCACATCATTGTATTATAATTACATTCGCAATTTTGTTATAATATTTATTCATAATATTTCATTTATTCAGTTATCTGCGAGTACACATGTATTCATGTTATATTTATTTATTATTGAGTAATTCATTTATGTCATAAAATTGTGATTGTAACAGCCATTTCTTAAGTCTATTTTTAAACATTTGTGAGGAAGGTGCATCCTTGATGCTATCCGGCAAATGGTTGTATACCAGGGGACCAAGAACGTAGGTTGACCGTTTGGTTTTTGCTAGCTTGTGTGGCACGGAGGCGAAGAGCCCTGCGTTCTTAGGTATTGCTACGCAGACAGTATTTAGTATTTGCTTGTTTTGTCGTAAACTCTTTGCTTTTTGTGTGTGTGAATATTGCAAGTTGTTGAATCAGCAAACAGGGTAGTGTAAGAATATTGTACTGTCTGAAATACTCGCGAGCAGAGACGTCGTCAGTAACACCGGCTATTGCTCGAACAGCTCGCTTTTGCAGCACAAATACCCGATGCCAGTCCGCCGCTCTGGCCCAGAGCTCGGTACCATACGAGATAAGTGCTTGGATTGTTGCGAAGAAGCAGCTCCTGACGACGTCCGTCGTCGCTGTGCTGGCGAGAAGCCTCAAAGCGTAACACACACTGCCCAGCTTCGCGCACAGCTGGTCAATGTGCGCGTCCCATCGCAGGCCGCTGTCTAAGGAGAAGCCCAGTAGCTTCATTTCCGTCACCTGTTTGACTGCGTCATCACCGGAATGTACCCCCAACGATTGGGACATGTGGCCATTGAGTCTAAGCTTCATGTAGGAGGTCTTACTTTAGTTGAGGGCTAAACCGTTCGCACTGAACCACTGGCTCAGTTGGTTAAGTGTACCGGCGACATTTATTTCCAGTTGTTCGTGGGATGTCCCTGTGACAATGGCCGTTACGTCGTCAGCGTACATATAGATGCTGCAGCCTTTAATGACCTGGGGAAGGTCGTTCAGAAGAATACTGAAAAGGGTATTTGATAGGCATGAACCTTGAGGTACCCCCAATGAGCACTTCATCTCCTCAGACCTCACACGGCCACCATCACCTACGACCACTTGGCATCTATCGGACATAAAGGACAACAGTAATGCCAGCGCCGGGCCGCGAATGCCATAATGCTCTAATTTGTAAGTGTAGGGTTGGTTAAGACCAGTCAATCATTTCTAGACTTTAGGCGTGTTGTCTATCTAGGTATATTGGTTTACCGAGCGTACCCTTCTCGCCCGATCTTCCCCTGCGGTACGAAAGTATCGAAGTGAAAACGTTAAGATGTCAACCCACTGGTTTAAAATTTTTTTTTTTTAATAATACGACGGTGGCAAACAAGCATACGGTCCGATATATGGGAAGCAGACACCAACCTTTTTATCTTTTTTACAGAAATTAATACCAAACAAGTCTTGGCGGAGGTACCAGTCTCGATGGCGATGGTGGGGTTAGGCAAGGCTCGAGTGTTGTGAGTGCACTTCGATGTATCAGGCGAGCGTCAGTTGTGGCTACCACGCACAAGATTGGACTAATGACTTGCGATGTGGTGTTGCCAGCGCTCCAATTCCCTACAAATGTCATACGTTACCGGCAATGTTACCAGTTATACCACTAATTTGACATTGTTGTACTTAAATGAGTCTCACTACACGCTCACTAATGTGGAGGGGTTGTCGCCGCCTCCCTCTCTCTCTTACGGTAATATCACGAGACCGCCAAGGGAAGACGGCGACATGGTTATATTGTGGGGGTGTAACTCAGTAGAGTATTTATTAATAGTGTGTTATAGAATGCATAGCGTACCTTTCCTTATCCTTGAAGTTGTTTCTCTTATTTATGGTTGCTTCAATCGGCAATCTATGGGGTTAATATCCCTATATCTGCTTCGCTTAAAGTGCCGAATCGGGGCCTCTCCTTAGTCTGTGGAAAGAAGCTCTATAAGTATGGTATTCTCTCTACAACCCACCTCTCCTTCTCTTCTTTTCTCTACTATAAGGAGAGCCTCATCTTACCCGGCCGGAGGAAGGTAACAACGACATGCGGGCAGATTCCCGCTACAGATCAGGTCACGGCGGCCAAAGCCGCGGCACCTATGACATGTGGGCAGAGTCCCACTACAGAACAGTCCACGGTTAGGTCACGGCGGCCAAAGCCGCGGCACCTAGGACATGTGGGCAGAGTCCCACTACAGAACAGTCCATGGTCAGGTCACGGCAGACGTAGCTGCGGCACCTGGGACATGTGGGCAGAGTCCCACTACAGAACCGTCCATGGTCAGGTCGCGGCAGACGTAGCTGCGGCACCCGGGACATGTGGGCAGAGTCCCACTACAGAACAGGTCACCGCGGCCGAAGCCGCGGCACCTAATTACGATGTACCTTTTCCGCCATACCTAAGATGAGCTCAGATATTTCTTCCACAACGTGAATTACATAACCTATAAGATACATATAAGGTAGTTGTCTAGAGAAAACCATACAACCACGTGAGCTTTACTAAGATATACAAGTATACTTAGCTTTGATGTTTCTGGATAGTTTATAGGCAATCCTAGCACTTTCACTCTCAACTCACTTCCACTGAACATTCACACTTGGAGCCATTTTGGCGGCAACTAACTAACCGTTACCATTTCAATTCACTTACCGCTGCCCACCCTAGGTGGCGCTAGTCAGTGTTGCTAGACTAGAAATTGGGAGTGGTTTGAGCGTTCGCGTTCGTCGCGACACTCCCCACGAAAGGCCGAAGCACGGCTACTAGGTTGCTCGTCCATTCACGGATCTTCTCAAGGGCTCTAAGGGCAGCAGCTCTCTTCGGTCTTGGCTCCGGTTCTTGACTGCCAGGTTCTAAAGGTTCGAGTGGCTCAGGCTCAGTGACTGGCTGATACGATTCAGATTCTGATACGGACTTAGGCTTAACAATTACAGTGGATTGGGGCAGGACTTCATCCAGGAATTCTTCCGTGTCTTCTACTTGGGTACTTTGATCATCTGGAGATTTGGCATCGTCGTTGCCAGGTGCTTCCATCACTACGTCGTCCCTGCATGACTGTGGTGGAAGCTCTGGAAGCGTCAGATGTTCATCTGTAGAATTTTCGTCACTTTCTGATGTTTGTTTGCATTCTTCTTCTCCATCTTCAATCTCTAAAGGGTAGAGATGTGCGATGGACCTTGTAAATTCTGTATCTCCTACCTTAACCTTAGCTACCCTAAATTGACCATCCATGCCAGTGATCAACGAGACTATCTTTCCCACCTTCCAGTTTATCCGATTCTTCGTGTCTCCTTTGATTTGTACTATCTGGCCCACTTTGGGAGCTAATTTTGACGTTACCCTTGGTTCATTCGGACCGTGGGAATATCGCTCTCTCAAATTGAGGAGATACCGGTTTTCAAACATATCTTTAAATTCCTTTAGAATAACACGTGCTTTCTTCCAGCTTTTAATTAAGGTTTCTTTGGTCACTGTCCCTTGTGACGTTGTAGGATCCTTGTCTGAAGTTTCCATAATGATACATTTTCCCATGGTGAGAAAATCTGACGGTTTAAGTACATGATCCGGTTCGGAGTCGACACGCGTTAAAGGTCGCGTGTTGAGAACTGCTTCAATTTCCTTTATTACCGTTATCAATTGACTATCCTTTAGCATATGTTTCTGCAGGGTTTTCTTCATGCAATTCTTAACAAGGCTGACCAGTCTCTCATAGAATCCGCCATGCCATGGTGCTAATTGTGGTATAAATTTCCACCTTATTTCCTTTTCCACACAGTATGGATTTTGAAGAATTTCTGACATCAATTTGAAGTTTGTCGCATTGTCCGACGTAATTAAATCAGGTACTCCTCTAGCGGACACCATCCGTCTTAGGGCGAGTAGACCTTCCTCAGCCGTAAGATCGTTGACAACCTCTAGATGTATAGCTCTCACTGCCAGACATGTATATAAGCATATCCACCGTTTACAATTTCCGTTACCGTTGTTAACCAAAACGGGGCCCATGTAATCGATTCCGACGTATGTATACGGTGAACTGTAGTTAACCCTTTCCTTCGGCAAGGCTGGTGTCTCAGGTAACTTATATGGCCCTCCTTCATGTTTCACACAGTCGGGGCACCTCTTCAGAATGTGTTGAACTTGGCTTCTTCCATGGGGAATCCAGTAAGTTTGCCTTAACCTGTCTAGAGTGTGGTTTACACCTACATGTTTGTTTTCCTGATGGGTCTTCATTATAACTTCTTTGGTGAAATCCGAGTTTTTAGGAATAAGTACAGGATACCGTTTATCAAACGACCAGTTTGCATTTTTCATGCGACCTTTGCACCTTAAAAGGTCATCTATATCTTTAAATATGCCCAAATTTCGGCTTAAACTAGTTACTTTTCCTTCAACTTCTAGTGGGAAGTATTCCGCTTGAATCTTCTTTAGTTTACGTATCTTATCCTCCAATGTTTTACTATTTTCTCGAGTTTCTTCTTTACCTAATGTTTTTTCTTCCGTTTCCATCGGATCGACGTTTTGCGAGTCTTGTACCTGTTGATCATCTACTTCCATCGGCTCTTCACGTTCTTGCACCGCAAGACCCTCCCCAACCGGGAAAGAACAGGTCTGTCCACTGCCAGGTCTCATTGGCCACGCCGTCTGGCTCTGTGTTATAAATTGTGGACCACTCAACCATTTCTCCCTGTCCTCTCTCGAACAGGTGGGTCTCGTGGACGTCCCACCCCACGTCCCTGGATCTGCTGGATTGAGCTCTGATGGAATGTACTTGATCTTCAGGTCTGGGTTAGTTTTAATCTCCTCAATCCGTCTGGCCACGAAAGGAGGTAACAATTTGCTGGACTTACACCATTCTATAACAATCTGGCTGTCCGTCCACAAGACTTGCTTTTCTATTTTCTGTTGAAGAAATTTAAGAACAAACTTTATCAGTCTGCTTCCAATCAAAACTCCTAGAAGTTCAAGACGAGGTATCTTAAGGTTTTCCTGGTCCTTTATTGGTACGAGGCGCGACCTGCCAATAACAAAGCTTCTCTCAGATCCACTGACGAGGAATATAGACGCAGCGTACGCCTGCAGAGAGGAGTCGGTGAAACAGTGTAGATCGTACCTTTTCTCCCCTGGTTCACTCGTGTAGCATCTGTTCAGCGACACCTCTCTAATGGCACGTATTTGTTCTTGGATGGTCTTCCATTGTCCTGTGAGCACGCCTGATAAAGGCACGTCCCACTGTACCTTAGCTTTCCAAAGTTGTTGCAAGAAGAGTTTGGCTGATAAAATGTACGGTACCGCGTATCCACACGGATCGTAAACAGATGCGATAATCTTCAAGACTCCTCTTTTTGTATTAGTTTCTTCATTTAAATTACATTTCAATTGAAGAGTATCCTTCTTGATATCCCATTCTAAGCCGAGTACATTGACCCTTTCATCCTTACATGAATCCTGAATATCACGCATGAATTCTTTGGAATTGGAGCTCCAGTCTCTGAGTGACATAGATATCTCTTGAAAAGTCCCTTTGAGATTTCTGTAGAGTTCTAATGCCTCGCGTGGCGACTCTGCGCCTGATATGAAGTTATCCACGTAGATGTCGTTAGCCTTTTGTCTGACTTGCTGGTCATCTGCGTTAGACAGGTGCTGTTTAATCGTCGCGTTAAGCAGAAACGGCGAGGAAATAACTCCAAATGGGACTCTACAGAATCTTAGGTAAAGTAAGTTGTCTCTTGATACTGGTTTCGACGTATCCTTCAGCCAGAGGAATCTAGTTACGTCACGATCCTTTTCATGTAACGCCATCTGCAAGAATGCTTTCTCAATGTCGGAAGACAGTCCTATTTGGTGAGTCCTAAATTTTATAAGTAATCCTGCAAGGTCTTCCAGCATGAGAGGTCCACGATATAAGCACTCGTTTAAGCTCTTGCTATCTTTGCTACTCTTAGAGCTAGCATCATAGACTATTCTCATGGGTTTCCCCGCGTGACGTACTCCGTGAAATGGTAGGTAATGAACAACTTTTTCTGTTGGTGAAGTCTTCGACTCTGATATAATTTCAATTATACCTTTCTTTAATTGATCCTTGAAGGTATCGTTATACGTTAGTAACGTATCTTGATCTGTACGTTTCAATAGACTTGTTAAACGACCTATAGCCATTCCAAAGTTATCTGGTAAGTCTGGCGGATAAGTTATCCATGGCCAACTCACTGTGTACCGATTATGTATTTTTTGAGTGGTATTATTAAAGTACTTGACAGCTTCTTCGTCTCTATTCGCTTTCGGTGAATCATTGATACCAATACATTCTAATTCCCATAAACCTTTTATGTCTCCATTACATAAAGGCGGATCTGGTTGGTTAAGTCTCATTTCGGTACTAGTTTGCGCGTACGTTACAACGTACGACTCGTCGATAGCTTCGGGTTCGGCCCTGCCGCTGACTATCCATCCAAGTGCAGATTTGACTAGGAACAGGTTCTTTTCTAATTGTATCCTTTCATCTTGAACGATGTTGAAGTAATAGTCGTTCCCGATCAATATGTGCACCTGGTCGTTCAATGATCCATCGTCTGCAAGTATGTATGACTTTTGCAAGTTTTCTAAGTTTATATGAGGTACGCCGCCTCTTGAAATATATTCTACGCAATTCGCGTGTATGATTATATTCTCGCCCGTTCGCGATAGTAACTTTACGATAACGATTGGGCTGTGAAGTTCTTGAGGATGCTCCGCGCCAAAGGTGAAAATTGTAAGATGACTCTCCTCTTCTACAGGAAGCTGCAGCTCTTCAGCGACTTTGAAGGTGGTGTATGATCGTTGAGATCCTGAATCTAGGAGGATACGACACTCCTTGCTCTTCTCCAAGTCACTGACAGGGCTAGCCTTCGCTGTAGCGGTTTGAAGAATGGTGAGCCCCTTTTCTTGTGCGGTCATGACGGCTTCTTCTCCGGTGGAGCATGAAGAAAATTTTTAGGACAAAGAGCTCTGTTGTGCGGCCGCGAATTCAGGCAGCGTGGACACTTTCTCTTGACTTTACAGTCCTTCTTAAAGTGATCTGACTGGAAACAAATATGGCACCGTTTCCCCAGACGGTTTAGTCTTTCTTTTATAGTTGTAAATTTTTCGCATTTGTCATTGTAGTGGTTGCCGCTGCAAAATACGCACACCAATCCAGAAGTGGTTCCTTGCATCCGGTTTTCATTTTTGAGGGGAGCTTGTTGAGGCCTGTTGTAGGTTTGATGAGTCCTGTTGGGTGGTTGTTGAAATTTGTCTTTTCTCCAATTACCATTCGCTTTCCTTTCTAGGTGAAATTTGTTGTTCCAGCTTCCAGTATTACTCCTAAATTGTCCTCTTGTATTGTTATTCTGGAACTTAAGTTGGTTTACATATCTCGCCCGCTTTGATTGTACATGCAATGTCTCCACAGTGCTACTTCCTGCTTCATGGGAGCGCTTTTTTCCGGATATTCTCTCTGCATCTTCTTTAGCTGTGATGATTTTTTGCAATTGATTTCGGAGTTCCTGTATAGATTCATCAACGATCTTCAGCCTTATCTCATATACTAATTCGATTGGAAACTTTTCCATCAGCATGAAGCGCAGATGATTGTGGTTGATGTTCTCTCCTAGAGACTCCAAAATCTTGAGGTTCCGTTCTACTTCATTAAGTGTCTTCCTGCAGTCTTCAGCTGTGTTATTAGCCGCTTTAATCTTGTAAAGTTGGGCGTAATGCGCATCTATAAGGTGAGAGGTCTTCCCGAACCTTTCTTTAAGGATTGACACCGCTATCTCATAGTTAGCGTTTGTCGTAGATAGACCGTCAATAGCTTTCTTGGCATCTCCGGACACTGAAGCTTTGAGATACGAGAGCTTGTCTACCTCGGACAAGTTCTTCGAGCCGATATTGCTCTGGAACGAATCCCAAAATTCGCACCAAGTCAGTACATCCCCTTTGTATACTGTCAGCTGCAGTTTTGGAAGCCGGCAGGAGGAGTTCACTTCTGAAGAATTTTCTTTTGTTTTGTTCTTCGAAAGGATCCGGGTGATCTTGACGTTAAGTTCAGCTAAAGCTTCTTCCACTTCGAGTTGGGTCCCGCTCATTAAAAAAATTTCATCCGCCGCCGGAGACGATGCCATCCTAAAGTACTCAACGAGATCGCTGTTGAATCGTTTAACTGTTGCTTCTAATTTACTGTAAACCAATTGCCCTTGCATAACCGTATCATCATCTATAGTATTTGGTAGAGTGCCTAAGTCCGACCGAATTTTATCATGTATAAGCCTAAGCCTTCTCAGTAAAGTCTCGTCCATGGTTTATCTTGTCTAATCCTGTAAATCACATAAACAAGTTCTATTCAACCTAAAATTCTCGAATAGCTATTTGTTTAAAGATGCTGCATGAAAAGTTAACAACTGTCATTCAATCACACACGTACCTCTCAGTATGTCTTACTAAAATGATTTAATGTTAAAAATGTCGATTGCTCTGTCCAATATTCATTAGCATGGATGCAACTATCATTGACGAGTTCAAAATTCAAAGTTCAAAATAAAATAAAAAATAAAAAATTCAAAGTTCAAAAATAAATTAAAACTTAAAAATTCAAAAGTCAAAAAATAAAAAAAGTTACCGAAAGGAAATCGACACGACTTCTAAATGTTACTATCCTTGAACAATATTAAAATTAAAACTAAAAACCAAAAATTTCAGTCGACGTCCCAAAATAAATTGAACTCATTAACCAGATCTAAGTCAATGTTCAAAAATTTAAACCGAAAGATCAAGATTCAAAAACAAAAATAAATTGAAAATCAAAAGTAAGAAAATCTTCAAATTCAATGTCCGGGTCAACCTGAATTTCTCGAAAGTAAAATACTCAACTGTCATAGTCGCAAATCATATTAATTTCTAAAATATTTTATCCTCCAGTGCGAATAAAAACTTAAAATTGAAGTTTAAAAATCAAAATTTAAGATCAAAGTCAAAAAAATTAATGTAAGCAAATTATATGCAAAGTATAAGTCAAATAATTTCAATCTCCATCAAAACATCAAAGCAAAAATTTAAAAAGAGTCAATGTCCATTCGGTGAAATAATTGTTCATGTAGGTCATCACACAACTAAGTAATGTTCAACAGATATATAATTTAATTATTTTTCTAGTTGACTATAATTTCAGTTACTTAAGTCCTTCTTACTAAGCAAGTTGAATTTCACATATAAAATAAATATCAATCTAGTGATCTACTATGACAAGTCCTCAGGTATACTGTCTTTCCCAAGAGCCAAAAAGAAAATGAATTTAAAAATCGTATTGTTTGCAAGACATGGTACCTCAGACAAACTGACATACTCTTTAAGAAAACAAAATTTCAATAATATTTTGTTACGCCGCTGCAGACTCATTAACTATGTAAGTATAATCTTCTAAGCAAGTATTTATTTATTGAGAAATAAACACAATATTAACCAGTTATTGTATTAAGGACATACTCACATGTATACTAGTAGGTACAATGGGTAAAACTTTTGAATTGGTTACACTAAATTGGACTTTAAATCCATGTCATAAGGGCTGACGTTTGTAAGCCTTTCCCACTGTATCAACTGCCACTTTTTTACAAAAAGAGAAGAGAACCTATAGCCACATTCTCTGATATATTTATTTTAAACAACACAAGGAAACTAACATTCCTAAAGTGAGAACTGCCTTATAAGTTCTCTACAAAATTTAAACACTCAATCACTGCTTGAATTCACTTCATAATAAAAATTGTATGTCTATTGCAAGAATGATTCCCTACTATGTACACCATGTATTTAAATAACACAACACTTGCTAGGGGAAGGACAAACATAAACACAAAACATAATATAACTGTCACATAAATAGATAATAGAACAAGCGAGAATCCAGACCGAAGTAAATAAAGAAAGGATACAGATAGATCGCATAATAATTTACGATAGGAATAGGGTTGAAGTAACGCGTGGACGATAGACCGTCAACCTATCGCCACAATATCACACTAGCTCAATTTAATCTACAGTCAGAAATGTACTTTGTAATGAATATAAAAGGTTTTCATTTGTTCTAGCTACTCCTTAGGGAAAGGGAACATAAACACAAGATTACATAATGCAAATAACGACTCACGTAACTAAATACCGATTTTCTTTACGGTTAGTCACAAAATTTCTAACTATTCGGTTTTCGTGAATAAAGTCAAATGACAATAATTAGTATTGGTTAAGTAATTTTTATGTCAAACAGTAAAACAAAAGAAAGTGTCCTTGGACATAATTATTGTTACGTTAATATTCGATTGTACTCGTTATCCTGTACCAAATTGATTAAAACTTCGTTAGGTTTCAGTGTAGGTCATAAGCGGGAATATGATCAATATCTTCGTCTAGAAACATAGATTTTCAATTAAAATGTTATCGTAATTATATATCAAACGGGTCCGCCATTTGGCGATGTTCTAGAAACTTCCTTAGGTTGGCGCTTAAGTAATGACTCTTAAGTTGTTGGCAATAAGCTCCAGTTTGGCTCGGCACACTTCTACTCACTTCAACACCGGCCAAAATTAAACAAAATTACTAAATGCAAGAAATGCCATCCTTTGCCTATCGAAATTTACTTGAATATGATTATATCCTAACAAACATGCCTTACGTTAAGAAATAACATTTCTAGGTAGGTAGTAGGCAGCTGCAACACGTGTCTACGCGCACTGCGCAACCAGGTTCCCACTTGATTACGACTAACTATATGCTTTTCCAATTGGAAAATCCTAATGTAAGAAGCAAGAAACTTACCGGGATGTCTAGTCAGGGGGGTTATAATGTCAATTCCGAGGGGTTTCGTCAATTCCGAGGGGGTTCGTCAATCCGGGATGGTCGGAAGCGTTCTTTGCGGTTACCTACAATACAGAGATGGAATGTTATTACGCACATTTCCCTGAGTAGGTACACACTTTTTCTTCACTCTTGCAGAAGATTATTCAACAATTACCTGTATAAAACGTGGCACCGACTTAAAGAACAACTATCTTGCAGGGAAGATGGCTCCCGACAAATGCTTCCGGTTCGGGGTTCACAAAGAGAGGAGACTACGGAAACGACCAAACGACCTCAGAGATACCACCATACCAATTTCTATTTCCGATGAACTTAGGCAAAATACGACGAAGTCGACGCCTTTCATGGAGTTTCGCCAATTTCATAATATATCTGTCTCTGTCGATTGAATACGAAAGTGTAAAAGAGATCGCTACGCGAAGGAACAAGCGAGACTTTTCATAGCAAGTACCGTTAAGTTGGTACTGGTATCCTTGATGGGTTGTTTACAAAAATTACACTTATTAACTTAAAATCGCCTTAAACGAATAATTCCTTGAAAATACATTATAGACGAACTTAATTAAAATAAACTCAGATTTAAGTGACATTCTAGGTAGTAAATAACCTTGAATAAAGATTCTTATAATTCGTAAATCCACGACTGTTTGGGACCGGTAACGCCATCTATGATGATTCCTTGAAGTAAACTAATAAGTTCCTCATTTTGCCACCATTGTCGCCACTGTATATGCCTGTGTCCTACAGTTTTAAAGTCAGGGTTTTAATTTCAATTTTTCATGAATTTCAGCAATTATGCTCAACAAGTAAAATCATTTAGTCCAGATATAAATTGAAGATTAACATGCCATCTTGGATCAGTTGTTAGCATACCACAATTAACATCTTTATTATGAAAATGAACACTATGCATTCCTTTACTATTTATACGCCTTTGATTCTTTATTCATTCTGTTTTCTTACAGCCAGATCCCAGCTACTCTGTCACCATTTTGTCGCCGCCTCCCTCTCTCTCTTACGGTAATATCACGAGACCGCCAAGGGAAGACGGCGACATGGATATATTGTGGGGGTGTAACTCAGTAGAGTATTTATTAATAGTGTGTTATAGAATGCATAGCGTACCTTTCCTTATCCTTGAAGTTGTTTCTCTTATTTATGGTTGCTTCAATCGGCAATCTATGGGGTTAATATCCCTATATCTGCTTCGCTTAAAGTGCCGAATCGGGGCCTCTCCTTAGTCTGTGGAAAGAAGCTCTATAAGTATGGTATTCTCTCTACAACCCACCTCTCCTTCTCTTCTTTTCTCTACTATAAGGAGAGCCTCATCTTACCCGGCCGGAGGAAGGTAACAACGACATGCGGGCAGATTCCCGCTACAGATCAGGTCACGGCGGCCAAAGCCGCGGCACCTATGACATGTGGGCAGAGTCCCACTACAGAACAGTCCACGGTTAGGTCACGGCGGCCAAAGCCGCGGCACCTAGGACATGTGGGCAGAGTCCCACTACAGAACAGTCCATGGTCAGGTCACGGCAGACGTAGCTGCGGCACCTGGGACATGTGGGCAGAGTCCCACTACAGAACCGTCCATGGTCAGGTCGCGGCAGACGTAGCTGCGGCACCCGGGACATGTGGGCAGAGTCCCACTACAGAACAGGTCACCGCGGCCGAAGCCGCGGCACCTAATTACGATGTACCTTTTCCGCCATACCTAAGATGAGCTCAGATATTTCTTCCACAACGTGAATTACATAACCTATAAGATACATATAAGGTAGTTGTCTAGAGAAAACCATACAACCACGTGAGCTTTACTAAGATATACAAGTATACTTAGCTTTGATGTTTCTGGATAGTTTATAGGCAATCCTAGCACTTTCACTCTCAACTCACTTCCACTGAACATTCACACTTGGAGCCATTTTGGCGGCAACTAACTAACCGTTACCATTTCAATTCACTTACCGCTGCCCACCCTAGGTGGCGCTAGTCAGTTTTGCTAGACTAGAAATTGGGAGTGGTTTGAGCGTTCGCGTTCGTCGCGACAGGGGTGAATAGTTTTTGATGCTTTGCAAACCCGACCGGAAAGAAGTTTGTGGGTAATAAAGGCTAACGATAATACGCTACAGTTAAATGAATCACTAGCTGCTATGGAATAAAATACAGCCTACATCCATTTTAAAGTTTCTCAATAGTGAAAGTGTTCTGATATCAGATCGTAGTTACCTTAAAGTCGGATTTTTAATTGGGCGAACTAACTTGACAGCTGAAGATGTTGTCAGACATAGGAAAAAATAAATAGTGATAGGTTTATGTCGATACAAATATGTCGATATAACGTTGTATACCTACCTACCTACTATAAATCTGATTCAAATTGTCTTTTATCAAGTAATCATAAGTCGTGATAACTCTCACACTCAAACATACTTGCGTAATATTAGGGATAAACGGTGTGAATCGGACATTTACAACTTACGCCTCAGATTTGGTATAGTACAATGCAAAACGAATGCTGTTATTGTTATTACATTACAGGCGATTGTGGCCACTTCCATTTAGGTTTAGTAATAGTAGTTTATGTGACTGATCCATAATGCCTTAAAAATGCAGAGGCCTTAAAATAAAAGTGTGGTTTTATGAAACGAGCGCTAGCGAGTTTCATAATAGGATCACACGAGTGTTTTAAGGCCTAATTATGTACAGTTGCATACACTACTTTATCTACACACATATCATAAGTAGGTAGCAAAAAACCAACAATAAAATGACAACAGCAATGGCGGCAATTAGATCATCCGTCACGACGAATGGTTTTTTTTTTAAATCATAGACAAACGAATGAAGTCCATAAACTCATATCACTCGAGATCAAATGTCGTACGGTTTGTATTAAAAACGTACTGAATTGACGTTTCGTATCGATAACTGTTTTAATATCTATGGATACTAGAATAGACATAGACATAGCACGTAGAACCGATTGCCGTTGGGGCGGAAACTTCTGAACGCATTTTAGAGCACTAATGATATGTGCGTAGATAAAAAATAAAAGAATTACGTCGTCGTCGTCGTCAACGTAAATTTAAGAGCCGGGCTCTTGTCGGTGGAGTAATCGCGACTCTGTTCTTCTCTCAGCCACTGTTTTGAGCTCTTGATACATTATATTAACTTTCTCTTTAGCTTGTTCCACGTCTTGGTCTTCCCCTGCCTTCCTTCCTTCTATCTTTCTTTCAATTACAGTTTTTATGTAATTGTCATGTCGTATCAGCGGCCCTAGCATACTAACAAAATGACGTCTTTTATGCACATGTTTTATGTCCACAAGCGACGTATAAAATTTTACCGTCATGAGCTAACATGGTATACCGTCATCTACTTAAAATGTGACCATTTATATGTCTTGCACACAAAACTAATTTTTTTACGTCATATGCTAACATGCTCTTGATTTTGGCACATAAAACGTGACGATATGAACCCTTGACGGACGTAATTTTATATAGGTCACTCAAGACCCTAGGTAGTTAAATTTTAACACTATGAAAACGATACAATTGGCCGCAGGATATTTGTTTGATATTTGTCAAATTTCTGTTAAACTTGTTATTGTTATTATTCGTTTGCTGCTTGGATTGATTACTTTTCTACGACTTTTCGCTTGAACATTGGATTTCGATATCGCATATTAACACGACCCGTGCTTACGTATTTTGGACGTGACTGTTTCGTTCGCACCAGAATTTACAAGGTAATTTACTTTCATTTAAAAGGCCTACGAATACATATATACATATAATATGCGCATAGCGCATCTTCAAGAAACCTGACCAACTCCTACATTGATTTCAGGATGGCATCACCTTACATTAGTTACCTGATATCTCGGCAGGCCGATAAACAGGCAAGGAAGTTGCACCGGCATCAAATACGCGATGCCTCCAACCCTTTCGAGTAGCCGGAGCCGGAATTTCGACACATATTTAGAATGTCTAAAGATATGGCACTCTATATTTGTGACCAGTTAAGTGAGCGCCTAAACGCTGCGCGGAGCGACGGCGTGCCTGTCTACATAAAGGTAAGAACCCTATAGAATTATTTGGAAAAGGACTGTGGGAAACTTGAGCAAGTAGGTAATTTATTTTTGGAAATATATTATATTTCGAAGCTTCATTCTTCAGATATAACACACATGTAGTCCTTTAATCTACCAGGCAACATTTCGCAAGTTTAAAGTACGCAGTAAAAACCATAGCTCAAACAGTTTTATCCCCACCTTTACCCCTACCCTACTTAGGGACCTCGGCTTGCCACCATTTCTCATTCTTTATTCTTGCGAGGCAACGAACGCACGAACTAATTCTATTAAAAAATAATTCAAAATATTTAATCATGCCTAAACGCAGTGCACAGGAAAAAATAGAGTATTATTCTGCTAATATACGGAAATTGCAACAAAAAACTATAAACGAGTTATGACAGTGCGGTGCTATCTGATTCATCAGGTTCCGAAGATAAATCAGGTAAGTGCAATTAGTTTCAATAAATAGTTCTACATTGTGGTGCCTCTAATAAATGCATTTAATACCGCACGAGCCGTGAGCCCACGCCTTGTAATTCTAAACCTGGGGGCGACCGAGAGTCGTCACGAAGGTATCTCATGCTTGGGGGTTGTCCGTGAGTCAACACGATAGCAATTTCTAACAATATTAATCGCTAAGAAATGCATTTCATACCGCGCGGGCCGTGAGCCCACGCCTGGTAATTCTAAACCTGGGGGGCGACCGAGAGTCGTCACGAAGGTATCTCATGCTTGGGGGTTGTCCGTGAGTCAACACGATAGCAATTTCTAACAATATTTATCGCTAAGAAATGCATTTCATACCGCGCGGGCCGTGAGCCCACGCCTGGTAATTCTAAACCTGGGGGGCGACCGAGAGTCGTCACGAAGGTATATCATGCTTGGGGGTTGACCGTGAGTCAACACGATAGCAATTTCTAACAATATTAATCGCAAGCCCATGCCTTGTAACTAAACCTGGGGGGCGACCGAGAGTCGTGACGAAAGTATCTCATGCTTGAAGGTTGACCGTGAGTCAACACGATAGCAATTTCTAACAATATTAATCGATAATAAATGCATTTAATAGCGCGCGGGCCGTGAGCCCACGTCTTGTAACTAAACCTGGGAGGCGACCGAGAGTCGTCACGAAGGTATCTCGTGCTTGGCGGTTGACCGTGAGTCAACACGATAGCAATTTCTACAACCATTAATCGAGATTAGTATATCCCGTGTTCGCCGCATGCGGGGCACTAGATACATATATGCATTAAAATTCCTGACGAGTGGTTTTACAATGCATTTCATATCTACCCTCAATTAGAAAAATCAAAATATTATATTTTAATTTATAAACCACGAACAAGTGTATGAGGCAGTGGAAACTTCACTCCCACGTTCAAATGAAGAAAATGCACCTCCCGTGGAGGCCTGTGATGACAAAACGACCCCTGTAATAGATGCCGAGTTACTAACCGCTCTAGGGGACGCCACTGATGATGTCCCAAAATATGGGGAGAAAATTCATCCCAATTTAGCGCAAAGGTGGCTACCTATATTACACAAAGGTATTGATAAAAAGAGTAAAGATAAACTCTTATAAGAGTACCTGTAAATTGCAAATTATTATGGGCGCCGTCCTTAAACGCCGTAATTTCGGCGGCAGTTACAGACATCCAAAGAGGCCGTGACAAGAAAATCGAATCATCTCAACAGCAATTGGGAGTCGGTATAGGTACTAACGATAAAAATCCTATCTAATTGAAGTCGGATTTTAGATAAAACTAGTCATTCCTGGACTAGACGAAGTATTCCTTAAGTCATACAATACGTTGAGAGAGATGATACTCTCTTTGGAAGCAAACTCTCAGAGAAAATTAAAGCTTCCAAATCTACTGAAAAGTAGGCCGACAGCGTCGACCATCATACGGCCGCGAGCAGCCTACAACAAGCCACTTGCGACGCCGCGGCAGTAACGCAGGTACATGCCGGTCGCCTTAAAGCTTTTTATAAGTGTTGGCTTAATGTAACGAATAATCGTACTTTATTTATTAGACTGTATAAAGAATGGCTTTCCAATTCCTTTTTAGGACATGTTACGCAATCTGTCAAACCTGTAAATACTTTCACATGCCAAGAGCATGATGAAACGAGCTTAGCTGTACAGAACTTAATTAACCTAGGCATTCAGTGAAAGCATCACTGGATGCCAACAGACTAATGATCAGTTTCTATCAAAGATTTTCTGACTCCTAAATCGAATGGTGGCTATAGATTCATACTGAATCTGAAAGGGCTCAATAAATTTGTAACTAAGTCCCATTTTAAAATGGAAGACTAGAACTGCTTCTAAATTAATCCCTAAAAACGGGTTTATGGCTACCATTGACAAGATTCGAGCATAACAATGTTACTTACGAGTTTTGTTCCCTATTAGTCTATGGACTTTCCGTGGCGTCTAGAACCTTCACCAAAATTATGAAAGAAGTCGTAACTTACCTAAAAACAAGGCCTAACTTCTATTATATACCGGGGTGGCATTTTGTGTATTGGAAGGGACCTTAACGAATGTAAACATAATGGGAGGGAGACTCTCCGGTTTCTCGAGTGCCTACGATTTGTGGTAAACTATACCAAAAGCTCGATACAATCCCAAAATTACCAACAATGCTGTAAATTCTTAGGTTTTGTTTACAATTCAATTATCATGTCTATATCCCTTCTTATGCAGGGTAAGCGCACTTTTTAAGAGTTCTTACCACTGCATGCCCGACAGCTAGATACAGCTGGTTGTACACGAAGTTGTTAGAAAGATATAAATTCCGAGCTATTCAGGAATACGATGTCTATGATCAAAAGTAAAACTTCCTCGCGAAATTTTACCTGACTTATTTTGGTGGACTAATAATATTATTTGTAACGTCTTGTCATTTTGGAATCACGAAATTCGATGCAGAAATATCTATAGATCCGTCCCGATCAGGATGAGGTACAGTTTGTGACGGAGTGTGTGCAAACAGAGCATGGGAAGAGCAAGAATTAGCATTCCATATTAATTACTTAGAGCTTGCTCGCTCTTAGGATTAAAATGTTTTGCGCGAAATAAATCAAACTGTGCTCTGTTGTTCCGCATCGACAACACTACCGCGATAAGCTATATTAATCGAATTGGAGACATCCAGTTTCCCCACTTAAATAGCTTACCTAGATCTATTTGGCAGTGGTGTGAAGAACGAGACATATGGTTATTCGATTCGTACATTAACACTAAGAATAATGTAGAAGCAGACAGAGAATCCAGAAGGCTTGTACGATATTCCCACAGCGTCAAACGACTCACCGCTACTGTGTCCATCCACCGCCTCGGGTCCCAAGGGCTAGGCTGAAGGTTCAGGGGTGATCGTCCAGCTAAATATGACGTACACAGGCTCCTAGGTCACTGGTAAACGCACTCTTCCAAGGGGGAAAGGTCCTCAACGCACACACGATATATAATGAGAAAAAGTTGCTTTCGCGGCGCCGCTAGTTAACGAACTGATTTTGACATTGTGCGTGTCACTGCATCTTCATATATCCGCTTCCGGCGGGTGGCGCTGTTAGCGCGTTGGTGTTGCCACCCCGAAGGGATGACGGCTTCAAGACAAGAAGCAGTAAATCGCTAGAAGCTGGTAGGGATACCATACATAATAGAAACAAAATTAAATTGACCCTTAAGATTGTGTCTTCAGTCAAAGAAACTAACGATATCAAAGTTACATAAAAAAATAGTGTTCCTGTACGGAACATGCCGCTCACCTTAAAAGGACTAGGGTGCTTTTAACGAGAAAGTACACTAAAGCTAACATATTTTAAACACCTAACTTAAGTACTAAGATTAAGTTGTAACGATTACAAATTATTCTAAGGGAAGCGGGCAAATTTTAACGACAGGGCGTTTATAAAACGTGTTCCCTGATTTTAAAGTTACTACCCGAGTAACGTTATCTGAGCCAGGATGAAGAGCATGAATGCGCGCGAGCCGCCACTGCAGCGGTGGGAGCTGCTCGTCGCACACCACGACGATGGCTCCTTCGCGCACGGGCGCGCCGTGGCTCTGAAGCCACTTCTGGCTTTGCTGGAGCTCGTGGAGGTACTCCCGACTCCACCTTTTCCAGAAATGCTGAGTACACTGCTGTACCCAACGCCATCTACTAAGGCGACTTGGATTTTCGTCCGTTAAGGGAACGTCTGGAAGGGCCCTTAACGGCTCTCCCACAAGAAAGTGGGCTGGTGTTAAAGGAAGGGGATCCGCAGAATCCGCGCTCATCAGACACAGAGGCCGTGAATTAAGTACGGCTTCAATTTGGCATAGCAGCGTATGCATCTCATCGTAGGATTGAGTACGCGTGCCCACCACCCGATGTAAATGATGTTTAAAACTCTTTACACCAGATTCAAATAGACCACCAAAGTGGCTCGCATAGGGAGGCTGAAATCTCCAAGTTATGCCCTGTTGAAGGGTTTGTTTATGCAATTCGTTTTGTACGACATCGTTGCGCAAAAACGTATATAAGTCTTTCAGGTAATTACTACAACCGACGAAATTTCGGCCGCAGTCTGAATAAATGTCAGTACATAAACCTCGACGGGATGTGAATCGTCGTAGGGCCGCGAGGAACGCTTCAGTGCTAAGGTCTGAAACGATTTCGAGATGAATTGCCTTTACGCTCATACATACAAATACGGCGACGTAACATTTAATTATTTTAGCATTGCGCACATTGTTTGCGCGCACGTAAAATGGACCGGCGTAGTCTACCGAGGTCTTAACAAAGGGTCGCGCGGGACGGAGGCGCGGCGCGGGCAGCGGGCCCATGCGCGGCTGCAGGCGCGCGGGCTTAGCGCGAAAACATGGCACGCAGCGGTGCACGCGCTGACGAACGATGTCTCGACTCGACAAAATCCAAAACCGCTGTCGCAGTAAATATTGCACCGATTGAGGTCCGGCGTGCAAATGACTCACGTGAGCATCGTCGATAATGAGGTCAGTTAAAGGGTGTTTTTTAGGAATAATTAATTGGTGTTTCGATTCGAACGGTAAAAGTGACTTATGAATTCTCCCTCCAACTCTTAAGAGGTTGTCTTTGTCCATGAAAGGCGTTAGACGCTGTAAGCAATGTGAGGATAATTTGCCTCGAGAAATATTTTTTATATCGTCCGCGAAAACGGAATGTTGAACGACGTAAATAAGTCGCGTTAATGCGAAATTATATTCGGGCACAGTAATATAGTTTGGAAACGATACTACAGCCTTTTTTGACAGTTTATAGAACCGAAAAACGTATGCCGTAACTCTAACGAGTTTACCTAATGTTGAATATCGTGAAATTATTTCAACATCCTGTATTTGATCAGTAGTAGACGCGTTTGATATTAGCGGTATGATCGTGCGTTTTTCTTCGTTCGTAGTAGGAATATGTTTTGAAACGGGCCAGGCGTCTTGGTCCCTTTTGAGCCAAGCAGGTCCGTGAAACCACATATCGTGCTGTAGAAAGGCAGAGGGAAGCATGCCTCGCGAAGCTGAGTCGGCCGGGTTGTCGGCCGAGGGCACATGGCGCCAGCACTCGGCGGGCACCAGGGATAAAATCTGGCTAGTGCGGTTTGATACGAACGTTTTCCACTCGTGCGGTGGCGAGCGGAGCCATGCTAGCACGATAGCGGAGTCAGACCACGCATAAATCTGATCGCGATCTATGCGGCCCTCATACGTTTGCATAACCTTATCTATAAGGCGGGATAAAAGCGCCGAGGCTAGAAGCTCGAGACGCGGTACGGTCAAACGCACGCGTAAAGGTGCGACGCGGGTTTTCGCAATGACGAGATGTGTGGTGACGTCACCATCTCCATCTGTTAGACGTATGTAAACGCACGCGGTGAAACTGCGTTCCGAGGCATCTCCGTATCCATGGATTTGTATGGAATGCGAATGTGTGAAAATATAACGAGGAAAAGATACTTGGGATAAGAGTGGTAACTCGTTTGTAAAGGCCATCCATGCGTTAACAATGTCGACCGGCGGGACCGAATCCCAATCCACCTTAGCTATCCATAACAATTGTACTAAGTACTTCCCATACAAAGTGACAGGCGACAAGAGACCTAACGGGTCGTACCATTTGGCTATCTCGGAGAGAATAACTCTTTTTGTACATATAGCAGTGGTGACTTGAACTTTGAAATTAAATGTATCGGAACTAGGGTTCCACTGGAGGCCGAGAACCTTAGTTTTATTATCGCTCTCCATTTCTGCGAACGGAACATTCTCCGGCCGCTCACCATGAGAACCTGGCGGCAGCACCGCAGCGAGTATCGCAGGCGAGTTGCTGTGCCACTTGCGGAGTTCGAATCCGGCGGTACGAAAAATATCAATTAGCTCCTGTTGCAAAGCTAGGGCTTTCGACTCCGTGCTTTCACCTGATACCACGTCATCAACAAATACAGAGTCTAACAGAACCGGAGCAGCAAGCTTGAAACGTGTTGCCTCGTCGCGGGCTAATTGTTGAATTGTGCGCAACGCGAGAAAAAGCGAGGCGTTAATACTGAATGCGACCGTGCGTAGACGGTAATCGCGTAAAGGTTCCTCCGGTGATTTCCGCCAAAGAATCCGCTGATAATCGCGGTCGCATTCTCTAATTAAAATATTGCGATACATTTGTTTAATGTCTGCTGTAAATGCGATGGAATTTATGCGGAATTTTAAAAGCACGTCAACGATGTCCTGATGAAGTTTCGGACCCGTTAATAAAACATCGTTAAGTGAGTATCCACTGGATGTTTTGCATCCAGCGTCAAACACGACCCTGGTCCGTGTCGTCTCGCTCGATTCCTTGACCACGCAGTGGTGCGGAATCCAGTAATTCGGACTTGGCTTATCACACTCCACGGCCTCCATATGATTTAAATCAAGATACTCTTGAAGGCACGCATGATAATCAGCTTTTAATTGAGGATTACGTTCAAGTCGGTACTCAAGTTTTCTAAACCGTGCCAGGGCGATTTGTCGCGACTCGCCGAGAGGGGGCGCGGCGGGCTTGAACGGAAGCGCGACGACGTACCGCCCGGTCTCGTCTCGGGTATGCGTCTTTTGGAAAAAGGATTCGCAAAGATGTTCGTCAGGAGTGTAGATCCGTTTTTCAGGAAGCGACTCCAGCTCCCAGAAACGCTGCAAATTGTCATCGTCGAATGAGCTAAAGCAGGCCTGGAGTGCAGTCGGCATCGGGTTATTAACGGCAACCCTACCCAATAACAAGTACCCGAATATGCTATTCATAGCAATAGGCGAACCCGGCGTACCTGTTATCACATTATCTAATAAAACTTGGGATAGTATATCCGCGCCTAAGAGCATCTCCACCGGCTGGGGAGTGCCGAAATCTGGATCTGCCAGAGTTAAATTATTTAAATGAGTCCACCCCGTCTGACACAATGGTACACTCGGCATACGCATCGTTAAGTTAGGTAAAACTAAAGCCTCTACGAGTATCGCAGGATTATGTTTACCCCTAGGTGTAATGAAACATGAAACGACACCTTTAGGTTGTACGGGTTCCGTATCACCAATTCCGAACACCGGAATATTCGCGCGATTACGTTGTAATTGTAATCGTTGTGCGCATGCCTCGGTCATAAACGTCGCCTGACTACCCGTGTCAACCAGGCAACGGACCGTTGACAGCTTCGAACCACCTAAACATACGTCAACAAGTGCAGTGGACAATAAAACAGTATCCGCCCGAACGCTAGATGCTTGAATCGGCGCGCGGGCCGCACAGTTACCAAGCAAAACTTCGCTATTTGCCAACGGATTCGCGACCGTATCGGAGGTGCACTTCTCCGTAGGAGAGAGTGAGACCGAGCGCGCGCGCTCCTCCGTAGGAGGGAGCAAGACGGCCGTAGACTGCACGGATGCGCTTAACTCCGCAGGCATTGATGGGGAGTAATAATGAATTAAAGTATGATGCCTTTTATGACATGTCCGACATACAAAATTTGATTTGCAACTTCTAACGTCATGACCAATATTCAAACAATTGTAACAAATGTTTTTATTTTGAACTAACGAATACCTATCGCGCGGTGAAAAGTTTAAAAACTTCGAACATTTTGTCAACGAATGTTGAGCTTCACAACACACGCAATTAGGTTTGATTTTGCTTGAACCTTGGTCACTCGTTCGAGTCTCAGCTGAGCCCGTAGCGGGGGTGACGTTAGCTACAAACGACCGTTTGGCGGGCGACGACGGCGCGGCACCGGCGCTCGAGCCGCTCGCGCGATTCCAGTACTTTCCGCGACTGCTACCCACATCTGAGTTAATATTTTTAGCGGACTGCCCGCGAACAGAATCAATTATTTCTTCCGCGGAAATTTCCCGTTCTAGAAATGAAATGAATGAATATCGGACGTATTTACTATTGACCGTTCGAATAAACGTCGAGTAGTATGAGGAATTTTACGTAGTAAAATATTTAGAAGCATGAAACTCCACTGTTTCACGGGAAACTCCATAACCTCCAGTGCTTTAATGTTTTCTTGATAAATGTTAAGTAGATTTCGCATACTCTGCGTGGATTGATCGCAGCATGACTCGATATCTAGAATTTTGTCGAGATGTTTTGATGCGATAACTCTTTTGTTGTCATAGCGGGACACCAAAATATCTAACGCGATTGAGTAATTATCGTCAGTGATCGGGATCGATTTTATGAGGTTATGCGGTTCGTTTTTAACCGTGAGAAGTAAGTACCTAAACTTTTCGGCGTCAGTATAGGCGTTATTGCCGTGTACAAGCGAACGGAACAAATCATAAAATGACGGCCAATCAGTTTGTTCACCACTGAAAGTGGGTAAAGGCAATGTGGGAAGTTTCTTAAACGCCTCGGGCTGTGCCGCCATGAAAGGCAATGAGGGACGGCTCATGCGCCGTAGCTCTTCTTCCTTCTTCTTCAAATTGGATAAATGCGTTACTATTGCATAGTACAAATCGTTAAAATCGTTACGGATCTTAATCTGTTCCTCTTTATTAAAACATTTTAATTTAATTAACGTTTTTTCGATTCTCGTCTGGACTTTAATGAACTTTCTCTGAAAAGAAACTAAATCAGTAGTTCGCGAGCGAAACTGTTCTTGATCAGTTGCTGCAAACTGAATAGTGCGTTTGAGGTCATCGAGGATGAGTTCTCTTTCGAAAATATCTTGTTCGCATGGATTCTCGTCGTCGGCCATTTTGTTAGCCAACGATTCCGCGCTAGTACTTTGCAAACCTGGCGGATCTGGCATGCTATAGTTATTTTAAATAACGAATGTTACGAGACAAGAAGACACAACTTGGAAGGTACAATCCGGCTCGAACGGATCAAATTATATATATGTACGATATTCCCACAGCGTCAAACGACTCACCGCTACTGTGTCCATCCACCGCCTCGGGTCCCAAGGGCTAGGCTGAAGGTTCAGGGGTGATCGTCCAGCTAAATATGACGTACACAGGCTCCTAGGTCACTGGTAAACGCACTCTTCCAAGGGGGAAAGGTCCTCAACGCACACACGATATATAATGAGAAAAAGTTGCTTTCGCGGCGCCGCTAGTTAACGAACTGATTTTGACATTGTGCGTGTCACTGCATCTTCATATATCCGCTTCCGGCGGGTGGCGCTGTTAGCGCGTTGGTGTTGCCACCCCGAAGGGATGACGGCTTCAAGACAAGAAGCAGTAAATCGCTAGAAGCTGGTAGGGATACCATACATAATAGAAACAAAATTAAATTGACCCTTAAGATTGTGTCTTCAGTCAAAGAAACTAACGATATCAAAGTTACATAAAAAAATAGTGTTCCTGTACGGAACAAGGCTAAATCCTGATATTTAATGAAATTTAAGTATTACAGCCTTTGAAATAATAAGTAAACACTTTGGTGTGCCCGAAATTGACCTCTTTGCTTCTCGTACCTCTGCCAAATGTGAAATATATATTTCGTGGAAGCCAGACTCGGACGCTCTTACCGTCGTCGCATTCACTATTAGCTGGTATTTATAATAAATATTTTTAAGCGTTTCCACCACTCGCACTCGTACTAAAGTGTTTACATAAGATTATAATTGACAACGCCACAGGAATAGTAGTATTTCCCTAATGGCCATCCCAACCGTGGTTTCCGCTTTTGTTGAGATTAGTAAAAGTATCTAATCTCATGTTAGCGTCAATTTCAAACAACACTTTACAACAGTACAACGTGTGTTAAATACAAGTTGTGCTGGAAATTTAGCATAGATAATATAGATATTCAATTTCTATAAGGGCTTCATTTCTGCTGTTATTTTATTTCTAACGCACGAATTTAATAAAGGTTCGTCGTATGGCTCATTAAATAATCATAGGTCAGCACCCTCGCTCCTACGGGGGAGTAGTATCAGCTCAGATGACCAAAGTAAAGGATTACCGAAAGGTGTTTACAAATTAAAGCCCGTAACTCCTAAATATAGCCATACCTGGGATCCTCAAGTGGTATTAAATCATATAACAACATGGTACCCTAATAGAGAAATTTCATTGGAAAAACTAACAAAGAATCTGGCGATTTTGTTAGCAATATGTCCTGCCCACAGGGTACAAACACTGTCACTTATTAAGTGGAATAATATTAAGTCATGCCCAAATTGTATTAAAGTAATTTTTGATGATATAGTTAAGACTTCAGGTGTAGGTCGTCTACAACCGATTTTGTGCCTTCCATATTTTGAAGATACCTAATAGAAATATTTGCCCGGTGACTGTTATAATGATGTTTTAGGACTGAAAAAGCTCACAACATATTTTGTTGACTTTCAAAAGTCCCCATAAAAATGCATCTGCTCAATCCATTAGCCGGGGTGCATTACGCGAGTGCTTGGCGAAAGCGGTAAAGACATGGCGGCGTTCAGCGCTCACAGCACGCGCCACGCCGCCACGTCAGCTGCACACCGGTCAGGCATTTCTTTAGATGCTATCCGGAAGGCAGCAGGCTGGTCGAGAACATCGAAAACTTTGGCTCGTTTCTACCATCGTCAATTAATCGACGAAGGTCATTGTGCCAGATCAATCTGCCTTTTGTATAGGTAGAATTATGTGAAGTTACAATTGTACTCTTTGATTAATAATTGGGAGTATCTAAGATTGTTGTCAAAACATAATTATTGCATTTCATGATTATGATGTTTTACAATTACAAAGGGCAGCAAAACTTTCAACTCTAAACATCTACATGTGTGTTATATCTGAAGAATGAAGCTTCGAAATATAATAGAAGATCAAACGAGCTTCGCAAGCGAAGTTCGATCGATATTATATGAGTAAGCTTCATTCGAAGATATAACTTCCCGCCCGCCCCTATACCCCTAGGAAAGTTTTGTCTCTAAAAAGAATGAGAAATGGTGGCAAGCCGAGGTCCCTAAGTAGGGTAGGGGTAAAGGTGGGGATAAAACTGTTTGAGCTATGGTTTTTACTGCGTACTTTAAACTTGCGAAATGTTGCCTGGTAGATTAAAGGACTACATGTGTGTTATATCTTCGAATGAAGCTTACTCATATAATATCGATCGAACTTCGCTTGCGAAGCTCGTTTGATCTTCTATTATTTGCAATTTATAATCTTTCATGATCAACTATTGATATAAAATCAATTGTGCAAGTTCCATGCACTTCATCGCACAGACTTTTCTGTATGTATTAATGAAAGTATTGTTTGATTACAATTGCAGGTTCTGACATCAGTCAGATTTATGGCTGATGGAGCGTACCAGCGTGGTACAGGACAAGATCATGGTCTGTGCATTGGGCAGACCACTGTCAGTAAATACTTAGAGGAATTCTGCCAAGCCATGTTGACGTAAGTTATCATTGCAGTTTGAAAATCATTATTTCATTAATATGATTAAAATATTAAAACCTTCTACATTCTACAGACTTATGGGGCGCTGGATAAAATTCCCTGGTGATGCTGCGTCAAGGCAACTGACATCCCGGGGATTTCAAGATAGATTTGGGTTACCAAATATATTGGGCACCATAGATTGCACCCATGTGGAAATCTTTCCACCACCATTACCCTATGGTGCTCAATATTTAAATAGAAAGGGTGTACACACCATTAATGTGCAATTGGTAAGATATAATTAATAGTTTTAACTTTGCTTTCAAAGACTTTCTTGCCTAAAAATAACCTTTTTAGTTTTAATAATTTTCAATTAACTTGCAATGTAACCTAACCTAACTATGTTTATTTGGGTGGAATCTTGCAACTCAATTTGGAAGCAGATATCTTCACCCGATTGAGCTGAAATTTTGGGTAAACATAGTTTGGATTGATTTGATGGAGACAGGCGGCCATGGGAATTCAGTATTTAACCATCGTAACCACGTTGAGTTTGGGCTGGTTAGAATTGTTGACATAACATAACATTATTTAACTTCAGACTTTGAACAGAACTGGCCTTATATACAAGATGATAATATAGGTATCTGTAAGGTATGAACTTACATAAATAAATCACCATACATGTGTATGTTAGTCTGTAAGGCATTTGTAAATATGGGCTTTGAGGCGACAAAGGCAGATGCTTATAAATAAATGACAGGCAGAGTAGTGAATTTCCTTGCAACGAAATCTGCTTATTGATGATGTTGACAGTTATGTGTAAGGTATGGAGCCCGGGGACGGTAAATAAGACTCCGGAATAGATTTTACCAGCTCAGCTATATTAGGCAAAATTATGACAGACACATGACAGTTACTTCCTAACCAGCCTACACTATACAATCCTCCCCACTAGGTTAATACTTAATAACTAGAGATTCAACCTAGAGATACCCCTGAGCCGGCATTGCCTGAACGGACGAACGTGGGCCGGCGGCGATACACTCGGCAGAGCGTCTTGGAAAGCAGGTGACCCGGGCGGAGAGGGATTGTGACTCTAAATTTTAAATCAAAGGAAAAATTGAAAAACTTAATGCTCCGAGCCGGATTCGAACCGGCGACCACAGGCATTCATGGCCCGTCGCTCTAACCATGAATGCTCGGGCCATGAATGCCTGTGGTCGCCGGTTCGAATCCGGCTCGGAGCATTAAGTTTTTCAATTTTTCCTTTGATTTAAAATTTATAATTTTCGTTAGCAGCGTTACTACTTAAAAATAAAAATTAATTTAGAATGGGGTGGCGCATCGTTACTGACGATTTCTCAATATGATTTGAGACGTTGGTGCCATTAAGGAGCCTAAGTCTTCTGGTAGATGTCGCTACACGCCTCCCCAAGGCGTCTTGTATGAAGGAACTGATTGAGGGATTTGGTGCCCGAACCGGATTGTTCCGATAGCTCAGTTGGTTAGAGCGACGGGCCATGAATGCCTGTGGTCGCCGGTTCGAATCCGGCTCGGAGCATTAAGTTTTTCAATTTTTCCTTTGATTAAAATTTATAATTTTCGTTAGCAGCGTTACTGCTTAAAAATAAAAATTGATTGTGACTCTCTTGCGGTTCCCCAGCCGCGCCCGATGCCGCTTCTATCGGCTGCGCCGCTGGACTTCCCGGAGTCGCCTCAGAAGGCTCAGCGTTTGGTTCCTGAACTCTACCACTAGGATTTGTGCGGACGTCAGGCTCTAAAGCTCCTGATGCTGGATATGTAAGTGACTGGGTACTTGTTGAACGTCGCCTTAGTTGCTCAACGTGCCTATGCAATAAACTCCCGTCTGATCCCCTGACCGTATAGTCGCCAGAGCCAGTCCTATTTACAATTTGACCCGAGGCCCACTTTTCCCCCTTCAAATACTGGCGGTACCACACAACTTCATTTAGGTCTAGTTCCCTATGCACTCCCCCCGCCGCTGGTCTTTGTTGTTGCTGGGCCTTGTTAACCCTGGACGCAGTATCTGGTTTTAGAACATCTAATTTGGTACGAAGACTCCTACCCTGCAGTAACATCGCTGGGCTCTGCCCCGTAGTTGAATGCGTCGTGTTCCTATAATATAGCAAGTAGGTCCACAGAGCTTTATTAACGTCTTGTTTCTCGTAAATCGCTTTCTTAATCACACGCTTCAACGCCTTCACGGTCACTTCCGCCAGACCGTTCGAAGCGGGATGATAAGGAGCGGAGAAAATGTGCTCTATACCGAGTCCCTGACAGTACGTACGCATTTCGGTACTTGAGAAAGGCGGCCCATTATCCGAAACAATCTGCTTGGGCAAACCCCACCTACTAAATAACTCGCACAAAGTTGCAATGACTGCACCAGCGGTTGTGCTAGGCATGTGGAAAACTTCGACCCATTTCGACATCGCATCCACGACTACGAGATATGATTTGCCAACAATCCAATTGTTGGCAAATCATATCCCATGAAGTCCAAATGGATCCTTGACCACTGCCTGTCTGGCCACGGCCACATGCTGGGCGCTTGCCGCGGCGGCGCGTCCGCATGCGCCGCGCATACCGCGCACTCCCGGCACATGCGCTCCACCGCCTCGTCAACCCCGGGCCACCAGACGTAACTTCGCGCCAGGGCTTTCGATTTAACTATACCCATGTGAGGCTCGTGAAGCATACGTAGTACTCGTTCCTTGCACAATTCTGGAATCACTAGCCGGTGGCCCCACATGACACAACCTAATTCCTCGTACAACTCATCCTTCCTGTTATAAAAAGGTTGCAATCCTTCTATATCACATTGCCTTGGCCAACCATCCCTAATAAACCTTAAAACCCGAGCAACTATACTATAGGATCCCGCGCCGTTTGCTTACAGATCTCATTGTAGTCGAGCAACAATGCCTGCTGAATGAAATGCAAATACGTCTGCTCTGGTGCTGTGGGATACGTTTTTCCGTTTTGACCTACCGGCAGTCGCGACAAACCGTCAGCTCCATTCTCGTCACTACGTACATACTCGATGGTAAACGTATACGCCGCTAAAATTAAGGCCCACCGCTCCATACGACTAGCAGCCATAGTAGGTATACCTGTATGTGGCCCGAAAATGGACACCAACGGTTTATGATCTGTCTTAAGCGTGAAATGCCTACCATACAGGTATTGATGGAATTTGTTCACGCAAAATATTATCGCCAACGCTTCGCGATGTATTTGCGAGTAATTTTTTTCCGCGTCCGATAAAGTCCGCGACACATAAGCGACCGGTCGTTCTCCGCGTCCGCTGAGATTAGGCTGAGATAGCACCCCACCGAAGCCACGCGCAGACGCATCGCATGTGAGAGTAAGCGGCCGTTCCGGGTCGTAGTACGCTACGGAGAGGCTGGTCACTGACTGCATGCCCATCCTTCACCAAATACCGGTACCTTTCTGGATCCGTCCTCCCTTCGTCTGGCGACTGGTCTACGGCTTGGGGTCACAGTATGCACTCCACACATATGCCCTTGTGGCACAGACGTGGACCGACTGGGTCACCACGGACTATGTTGTCAAAAAAGTGCAGGCCGCTTTGCAAGACATGCGACTCTTAATGACATAATCCGCCGGTCTCTTGCCACCATCAATGTGCCTGCTCTTCTTGAGTTAAAAACAAAATTCCCGAACTATATCCCTTCTAATAAGATTAACCTTCGCCTTTGCTATGCAGACCCTTCAAAATTAATTTACCGTTCCCATGAACTATCTGTTCCGTATTCGAACCTTTTTGTCATTTCTCTGGCTGGAAGCCGCGTTGTTTTAACTGTCGTTGATTTTCAAATTTGACTTATAATAAAAAGCTGTAAAAAAGACAACACATTTTGCTGAATACATATTTCCAGTAAAAACATAATGTTTTAGTTACATCCACTACATTTTTGGTCCTTCGAGCCAATAGGACACGCTGTGCTACTTGGGAACAACAGTTACCTACACAACACAATGCCGGACACGGAAGAATATAAAACATTAAAAAGCAGTAGAAGCATCATAAAAGGAAAGATCACTAGAATCATCAACTATATTACCGGATTAGATTCAACCGACAAACGAAATTTGAACTTAGAGGAAATAAAATTACGATGTGCCGACTTATCTACACAAATGGAGCGATTTGACGGAATTCAACAGTCAATAGAGCTAATAGAGAACGATGAGAAGAAAGCCGACGACGAACGATCTATCATGGAGACTAGATATTACTCAACCCGGGCGCTCATCAACAAATTGCTGGAGAAAGGCGAAGAGGTCGGTAAGGCGAACAACCAAGTGTACAAACTCCTGAGACTAGAGCTACCTTCCTACAGCGGTGACATACGCGAGTGGCCTGCGTTTAAGAACCTGTTCGAGTGCGCGGTGAACGACCTCTGTGAACCTGGCCCCCCACCTTGGCCGATTTTTTTTTCTTTTTTTTTTCTGGAAGTATTTTGTTTGTAGTTGATTGTAGTGAAAAGCATTTCGTTTGTAGTTGCACGAAAAAAAAATGGGGGGCCCTGAAAAAATACCCAGCCCCCCACTTTAAAAAACCTTTATTTTGGTGATTGAATCTTGTTCAGAATCGTTTGTAGTTGATTGTAGTGAAAAGCATTTCGTTTGTAGTTAAACGGATAAAAAATGGGGGGGTCCCGAAAAAATACCAAGCCCCACACTTAAAAAAACCTTTATTTTGGTGATTGAATCTTGTTCAGAATCGTTTAAAGTTGATTGTACTGAAAATCATTTCGTTTGTAGTAACACGGATTACAAATGGGGGGGTCCAGAAAAAATACCCAGCCCCCCACTTTAAAAAACCTTTATTTTGGTGATTGAATCTTGTTCAGAATCGTTTGTAGTTGATTGTAGTGAAAATCATTTCGTTTGTAGTTAAACGGATAAAAAATGGGGGGTCCCGAAAAAATACCCAGCCCCCCACTTAAAAAAACCTTTATTTTGGTGATTGAATCTTGTTCAGAATCGTTTGTAGTTGATTGTAGTGAATATCATTTCGTTTGTAGTAACACGGATTACAAATGGGGGGTCCCGAAAAAATACCCAGCCCCCCACTTTAAAAAACCTTTATTTTGGTGATTGAATCTTGTTCAGAATCGTTTGTAGTTGATTGTAGTGAAAAGCATTTCGTTTGTAGTTAAACGGATAAAAAATAGGGGGTCCCGAAAAAAAACTTAGCCCCCACTTTGAAAAAAAAATACTTTGGGGATTGAATCTTGTTCAGAATCGCTTGTAGATGATTGTAGTGAAAATCATTTTGTTTGTAGTAACACGGATTACAAATGGGAGGGTCCCGAAAAAAACCTCAGCCCCCCACTTTAAAAAATGAATACTTTGGGGATTGAATCTTATTCAGAATCGTTTGTAGTTGATTGAAGTGAAAGTCATTTCGTTTGTAGTAGCACGGATTACAAATGGGGGGTCCCGAAAAAAACCTCAGCCCCCCACTTTGAAAAAAAAATACTTTGGGGATTGAATCTTGTTCAGAATCGTTTGTGGTTGATTGTAGTGAAAAGCATTTCGTTTGTAGTTTAACGAATAAAAAATGGGGGGTCCCGAAAAAAACCTCAGCCCCCCACTTTAAAAATTGAATACTTTGGGGATTGAATCTTGTTCAGAATCGTTTGTAGTTGCTTGTAGTGAAAATCATTTCGTTTGTAGTAAAACGGATTACAAATGGGGGGGTCCCGAAAAAAACCTCAGCCCCCCACTTTGAAAAAAAATACTTTGGTGATTGAATCTTGTTCAGAATCGTTTGTAGTTGATTGTTATGAAAAGCATTTCGTTTGTAGTAACACGGATTACAAATGGGGGGGTCCCGAAAAAAACCTCAGCCCCCACTTTAAAAAAAGAATACTTTGGGGATTGAATCTTATTCAGAATCGTTTGTTGTTGATTGTTGTGAAAATCATTTCGTTTGTAATAACACGGATTACGAATGGGGGGGTCCCAAAAAAAACCTCAGCACCCGATAAAAAAAAAATGGCGGTTAAACCTTGTTCAGAATTGTTTGTAGTTGATTGTAGTGACAAGCATTTTGTTTGTAGTTGCACCAAAAACAAATGGGGGCCCTGAAAAAAATTCAAGCCCCCTACTTTAAAAAACGTAATTTTGGTGATTGAATCTTGTTCAAAATCGTTTCTAGTTGATTGTAGTGAAAAGCATTTCGTTTGTAGTTACACGGAAAAAAAATGGGTGGGTCCCGAAGAAAACCTCAGCCCCCCACGTTAAAAAAAAAAACTTTGATGATTGAATCTTGTTGCAAATCGTTTGTAGTTGATTGTAGTGAAAAGCATTTCGTTTGTAGTTGCACGAAAAAAAAATGGGGGGCCCTGAAAAAATACCCAGCCCCCCACTTTAAAAACCCTTTATTTTGGTGATTGAATCTTGTTCCAAATCGTTTGTAGTTGATTGTAGTGAAAAGCATTTCGTTTGTAGTTACACGGAAAAGAAATGGGGTTTCCAGAAATTATTCAGATATAGAGTCTCGCTTATTTTCGATTATATTCACTTGATTTTGTTTGTAGTGGCAGTAGTTTCGTTTTTCGCTGTCTACATATTTTCGTTTGTAGTAATTTAACTTTGTGAATAGTAAGATGGTTCGTTTTTAGTTAGGTACCTATCTACGAAAGTGTTAGACATATTTGTGTTTGTAGTAACTTACTTTTTTTGTACTGGCAAAGGTGCGTTTGTAGCTTTCCATTTACGTACTTCAGAGATAGAGATCTGATCTATATTCGTTTGTAGTGACTTCATTTTGTTTGAAGTGGCGATGGTTCATTTCTTTTTTAAGTTTTCGAGTCTTAATTATTTTCGTTTGTAGTGACTTTATTTTGTTAGCAATGGCGAAGGTTTGTTTGTAGGGGCCCATTTACGTACTTTAGAGATGGAGTCTTACCTATTTTAATTGTATTAACTTGAATTTGTTAGAACATGCAAATATTTGTTTAACATTGGGCATAAACGTACTACGGATATAGAGTCTTAATATCTTCGGATATAAAATTTGATTCAAAATGTTTTGTAGTTGACTGTAGGGAAAAGCATTGCGTTTGTAGTTATACGGAAAAGAAATGGGTTGTTCAGAAATTATTCAGATATAGAGTCTCATTTATTTTCGATTATACTGACTTGATTTTGTTTATAGCGGCAGTAGTTTCGTTTTTCGCCGTCTGCATATATTCGTTTGTAGTAATTTAACTTTGTGAATAGTAAGATGGCTCGTTTTTGGTTAGGTACCTATCTACGAAAGTGTTAAAGACATATTTGTGATTGTAGTAACTTACTTTTGTTTGTACTGGCAAAGGTGCGTTTGTAGTTTTCCATTTACGTATTTCAGAGATAGAGTCTGATCTATATTCATTTGTAGTGACTTCATTTTGTTTGAAGTGGCGATGGTTCATTTCTTTTTTAAGTTTCAAGACATAGTCTTAATTTATTTTTGTTTGTAGTGACTATATTTTTCAAGCAATGGCGAAGGTTTGTTTGTAGGGGCCCATTTACGTACTTTAGAGATAGAGTCTTACTTATTTTGTTTGATGTAACTTAAATTTGTTAGAACATGCGAATATTCGTTTAACTACTTCGGATATAGAGTCTTAATAGCTTCGGATATAAAATTTGATGCAGAATGTTTTGTAGTTGATTGTAGGGAAAAGCATTGCGTTTGTAGTAACACGGAAAAGTAATGGGGTGTCCAGAAATTATTCAAATATAGAGTCTCGCTTATATTCGATTATGTTTGTAGTGGCAGTGGTTTCGTTTTACGCTGTCTACATATTTTCGTTTGTAGTAACTAACTTTTGTTTGTACTGGCGTAGGTGCGTTTGTAGTTTTCCATTTACGTACTTCAAATCAGAGATAGAGTCTGACTTATATTCATTTGTAGTGACTTCATTTTGTTTGAAGTGGCGATGGTTCAGTTCTTTTTTAAGTTTCTGAGACATAGTCTTAATTTTTTAGTTAAAAGCATTTCGTTTGTAGTTAAACGGATAAAAAATGGGGGGGTCCCGAAAAAAATCTTAGCCCCCCGCTTTGAAAAAAAAAATACTTTGGGGATTGAGTCTTAATCAGAATTGTTTGTAGTTGATTGTAGTGAAAATCATTTCGTTTGTAGTAGCACGGATTACAAATGGGGGGGTCCTGAAAAAATACCTAGCCCCCCCACTTTAAAAACCTTTACTTTGGTGATTGAATCTTGTTCAGAATCGTTTGTAGTTGATTGGAGTGAAAAGCATTTAGTTTGTAGTAACACGGATTACAAATGGGGGGGTCCCGAAAAAAACCTCAGCCCCCCCACTTTGAAAAAAAAATACTTTGGGGATTGAATCTTATTCAGAATCGTTTGTAGTTGATTGTAGTGAAAATCATTTCGTTTGTAGTAACACGGATTACAAATGGGGGGGTCCCAAAAAAATACCCAGCCCCCCACTTTAAAAAAACCTTTATTTTGGTGATTGAATCTTGTTCAGAATCGTTTGTAGTTGCTTGTTGTGAAAAGCATTTTGTTTGTAGTTAAATGGATAAAAAATGGGGGGGTCCCGAAAAAAATCTTAGCCCCCACTTTAAAAAAAGGATACTTTGGGGATTGAATCTTATTCAGAATCGTTTGTTGTTGATTGTAGTGAAAATCATTTCGTTTGTAGTAACACGGATTACAAATGGGGGGGTCCCGAAAAAATACCCAGCCCCCCACTTTAAAAAACCTTTATTTTGGTGATTGAATCTTGTTCAGAATCATTTGTAGTTGATTGTTATGAAAAGCATTTCGTTTGTAGTTAAACGGATAAAAAATGGGGGGTCCCGAAAAAAATCTTAGCCCCCACTTTGAAAAAAAAATACTTTGGGGATTGAATCTTGTTCAGAATCGTTTTTAGATGATTGTAGTGAAAATCATTTTGTTTGTAGTAACACGGATTACAAATGGGAGGGTCCCGAAAAAAACCTCAGCCCCCCACTTTGAAAAAAAAATACTTTGGGGATTGAATCTTGTTCAGAATCGTTTGTAGTTGATTGTAGTGAAAATCATTTCGTTTGTAGTAACACGGATTACAAATAGGGGGGTCCCAAAAACGGGTGTGACAGCGAAATTATACGAAACGCGAGGTTCGATCCTGATTGCTACTCAGCCAATACAAAATGATACTCTCGATTGCACAATTAACATATCTCAATTGCTGCAGAATTATATTTTACACGGCGTACCGTACCGTCCATCGAGAAGGTCATGCCTGACTTTTGGCTTAAAGGTAACCAAGTGCGTTCCTTTGCTCTATATATAAACCCCATTCTCATTTATCAGAGTGGAATGGCCGGTTTGCTAGAAGCAGTGAATGCGACGGCCACATTACGCAGCAGTCTACCACGTCCTTTCAATGTAAAAGTGAGGACATTATAAAAACCATGTCCGCAGGACGTCACCTCAATCTGGACATAGAGGATGCCGGAAACCAGGCATTGTGTACCCGAAGCGGTCATCCTGATTGCCAAAAGATGTTTGCCTTAGATGAAATCCCTTACAAAGAAAAACGAAAAACGAGAAGACAAACGAAAATATGTAGACGGCGAAAAACGAAACTAGTGCCACTACAAACAAAATCTAGTCAATATAATCGAAAATAAATGAGACTATATCTGAATAATTTCTGGACACCCCATTTCTTTTCCGTGTATCTAAAAACGCAATGCTTTTCCCTACAATCATCTACGAAACATTTTCAATCAAATTTTATATCCGTACATATTAAGACTCTATATCCGAAGTACGTTTATGCCCAATGTTAAACAAATTCGCATGTTCTAACAAATTCAAGTTAATACAAACAAAATAGGTAAGACTCCATCTCTAAAGTATGTAAATGGACCCCTACAAACAAACCTTCGCCATTGCTAACAAAATAAAGTCACTACAAACGAAAAAAATTAAGACTCTATGTCTCAAAAACTTAAAAAAGAAATGAACCATCGCCACTTCAAACAAAATGAAGTCACTACAAACGAATATAGATCAGATCTCTATCTCTGAAGTACGTAAATGGAAAACTACAAACGCATCTTTGCCAGTACAAAAAAAAGTAAGTTACTACAAACACAAATATGTCTCTAACACTTTCGTAGATAGGTACCTAACTAAAAACGAACCATCTTACTATTCACAAAGTTAAATTACTACAAACGAAAATATGTAGACAGCGAAAAACGAAACTACTGCCACTACAAACAAAATCAAGTGAATATAATCGAAAATAAGCGAGACTCTATATCTGAATAATTTCTGGAAACCCCATTTCTTTTCCGTGTAACTACAAACGACATGCTTTTCACTACAATCAACTACAAACGATTTGGAACAAGATTCAATCACCAAAATAAAGGGTTTTTAAAGTGGGGGGCTGGGTATTTTTTCAGGGCCCCCCATTTTTTTTTCGTGCAACTACAAACGAAATGCTTTTCACTACAATCAACTACAAACGATTTGCAACAAGATTCAATCATCAAAGTATTTTTTTTTAACGTGGGGGGCTGAGGTTTTCTTCGGGACCCACCCATTTTTTTCCGTGTAACTACAAACGAAATGCTTTTAACTACAAGCAACTACAAACGATTTTGAACAAGATTCAATCACCAAAATTACGTTTTTTAAAGGGGGATTGAATTTTTTTAGGGCCCCCCATTTGTTTTTGGTGCAACTACAAACAAAATGCTTGTCACTACAATCAACTACAAACGATTCTGAACAAGGTTTAACCGCCATTTTAATTTTAATCGGGGGCTGAGGTTTTTTTTTGGACCCCCCCCCCCCATTCGTAATCCGTGTTATTACAAACGAAATGATTTTCACTTCAATCAACAACAAACGATTCTGAATAAGATTCAATCCCCAAAGTATTTTTTCCCCCATTTGTAATCCGTGCTACTACAAACGAAATGACTTTCACTACAATCAACTACAAACGATTCTGAATAAGATTCAATCCCCAAAGTATTCATTTTTTAAAGTGGGGGGCTGAGGTTTTTTTCGGGACCCTCCCATTTGTAATCCGTGTTACTACAAACAAATTGATTTTCACTACAATCAACTACAAACGATTCTGAACAAGATTCAATCCCCAAAGTATTTTTTAATTTCAAAGTGGGGGCTAAGATTTTTTTCGGGACCCCCCTTTTTTTATCCGTTTAACTACAAACGAAATGCTTTTCATAACAATCAACTACAAACGATTCTGAACAAGATTCAATCACCAAAATAAAGGTTTTTTAAAGTGGGGGGCTGGGTATTTTTTCGGGACCCCCCCATTTGTAATCCGTGTTACTACAAACGAAATGATTTTCACTACACAAACTCGTCAAACAACAAACGATTCTGAATAAGATTCAATCCCCAAAATATACTTTTTTTAAAGTGGGGGGCTAAGATTTTTTTCGGGACCCCCCCATTTTTTATCCGTTTAACTACAAACGAAATGCTTTTCACTACAATCAACTACAAACGATTCTGAACAAGATTCAATAACCAAAATAAAGTTTTTTTAAAGTGGGGGGCTGGGTATTTTTTCGGGACCCCCCCATTTGTAATCCGTGTTACTACAAACGAAATGACTTTCACTACAATCAACTACAAACGATTCTGAATAAGATTCAATCCCCAAAGTATTCATTTTTCAAAGTGGGGTCTGAGGTTTTTTTCGGGACCCTCCCATTTGTAATCCGTGTTACTACAAACGAAATGATTTTCACTTAAATTAACTACAAATGATTCTGAATAAGATTCAATCCCCAAAGTATTTTTTTTTCAAAGTGGGGGCTCAGATTTTTTTCGGGACCCCCCAATTTTTATCCGTTTAACTACAAACGAAATGCTTTTCACTACAATCAACTACAAACGATTCTGAACAAGATTCAATCACCAAAATAAAGGTTTTTTAAAGTGGGGGGGCTGGGTATTTTTTTCGGGACCCCCCCATTTGTAATCCGTGTTACTACAAACGAAATAATTTTCACTACAATCAACAACAAACGATTCTGAATAAGATTCAATCCCCAAAATATACTTTTTTTAAAGTGGGGGGCTAAGATTTTTTTCGGGACCCCCCCATTTTTTATCCGTTTAACTACAAACGAAATGCTTTTCACTACAATCAACTACAAACGATTCTGAACAAGATTCAATAACCAAAATAAAGTTTTTTAAAGTGGGGGGCTGGGTATTTTTTCGGGACCCCCCCATTTGTAATCCGTGTTACTACAAACGAAATGACTTTCACTACAATCAACTACAAACGATTCTGAATAAGATTCAATCCCCAAAGTATTCATTTTTTAAAGTGGGGTCTGAGGTTTTTTTCGGGACCCTCCCATTTGTAATCCATGTTACTACAAACGAAATGATTTTCACTTAAATTAACTACAAATGATTGTGAATAAGATTCAATCCCAAAGTATTTTTTTTTCAAAGTGGGGGCTAAGATTTTTTTCGGGACCCCCCAATTTTTATCCGTTTAACTACAAACGAAATGCTTTTCACTACAATCAACTACAAACGATTCTGAACAAGATTCAATCACCAAAATAAAGGTTTTTTAAAGTGGGGGGGCTGGGTATTTTTTTCGGGACGCCCCCATTTGTAATCCGTGTTACTACAAACGAAATGATTTTCACTACAATCAACTAGAAACGATTCTGAACAAGATTCAATCCCCAAAGTATTTTTTTTTCAAAGTGACTTTCACTTCAATCAACTACAAACGATTCTGAATAAGATTCAATCCCCAAAGTATTCATTTTTTAAAGTGGGGGGCTGAGGTTTTTTTCGGGACCCTCCCATTTGTAATCGGTGTTACTACAAACAAAATGATTTTCACTACAATCAACTACAAACGATTCTGAACAAGATTCAATCCCCAAAGTATTTTTTTTTTCAAAGTGGGGGGGGGCTAAGATTTTTTTCGGGACCCCCCATTTTTTATCCGTTTAACTACAAACGAAATGCTTTTCATAACAATCAACTACAAACGATTCTGAACAAGATTCAATCACCAAAATAAAGGTTTTTTAAAGTGGGGGGCTCGGTATTTTTTCGGGACCCCCCCATTTGTAATCCGTGTTACTACAAACGAAATGATTTTCACTACAATCAACAACAAACGATTCTGAATAAGATTCAATCCCCAAAATATACTTTTTTTAAAGTGGGGGGCTAAGATTTTTTTCGGGACCCCCCCATTTTTTATCCGTTTAACTACAAACGAAATATTAGGAGAACAATATTTCTTTGCTATTCCGCTAAAAAACGTGCTGGTCTATTAGTGAAGATAAGATGCAACTATTTGCGTAAAAACATGCAAAAAATTACAGCAAACCACCACCAATAATGACAAAAACCTCGACACGTGTTTCTCCTCTCTACGAGGCATCATCAGGAGATGCTGGCAGGAGATGTTGCTTGCGCCACGTCCACTGAGCAAATGACCCGCCCGGAGCCATCCGCCATATTTATATTCTGTCCCCCCATACTACCGTTCATGCGTGAAAGAGATGGAAGAACACGTAACAACGGTGATGACGCAACATTCAATTGTTCGTTGATAATAACGCCTCTATTGCTGTACCTAATTATTTCTAATTGTTCTAGAACACTTAGACGCAATCCTTTTTCGCAAACATGCAAGATGTTGAAAGAATGATTGTCAGATAACGCATGGTTAGTCTCCAATAAATGTTTTGCGAAATTAGACTTGTCCGGGTGATTATGCCGATACGACGCAACATGTTCCTTATACCTTGTGCTAAAACTACGGCCTGTTTGTCCCACATAAACTTTATTGCAATTATCACAGGCAAGTTTGTAGACTCCCGACTTTTTGGCACTTTCCACTTTCTCCTTGCCATTGCACAGTCTAAAGCGCAAGGTGTTATTCGTTTTGAAAGCCACGTTTATGTCGTTAGACTTTAAAATATTGTAGATCTTATCAGACAACTTGCCAACATAAGTTATGCTTGCTTTGTACTTTTTAGGTGGGTCCGAAGATCGTGCAGCGTACAGAAGATAGTTTGTCATTCTAGCCCGTTTTTTCCTAATAATACCATCCACATGAGACTTGCTGTAACCGTTTGAAATTGCTAAATGGTATATATTATTTAATTCCATTTTATAATGAATATCAGAAAGAGGCACTGTCAATAACCTATGTGCATAACAATGAAAAGCAGCTAACTTATGTTGCCATGGATGAGCGGAAGAAGCCGGGATAACAGTATCTGTATGCGTAGGCTTACGGTAAATTTGGAATTGATGTTTGTTATCCACCTTAGTAATCGTTAAATCCAAGAAATTTAGTGAGTTATTCTGTTCTAATTCCTTCTTAAACTTGATTTTAGGATGCTTGTTGTTGATTTCATTCACAAAAATATCCAGTTGACTCATACTACCCGTCCAACAAATAATCAAATCATCAACATACCGGAAATAATATAATATATTATTATTATCCACAATGTGTTGGTTCTCAAAATGATCCATGAAAATATCTGCCATCAAAGGACTAAGTGGGGAACCCATTGCCAAACCATCACCTTGCAGATAATATTGCCCCCCAAATCTAAAATAATTCTGTCGCATACAGACTGTCGCCAATTCTATTAATTCATCTACCTCCCCTGGATGCAGCCTCTGTTTTTCAAAAAGTGCCCTGAGAATGTCTAAAGTATTCAAATATGGTACATTTGTAAACAAACTATCCACATCCATCGACAAAAGAATAGCATTTTGTGGCATGTTGATGTCTTTGATCCTTTCGATTAAATCCAAGCTATTCTTTAAACAGTATTTTGGTTCAAAATTAGACTTCTGTCTTATGATACCATTCAACCTCTTAGCCAATTTATAAGTCGGTGCACTCAAATACGAGACAACTGGACGAATCGGGATATTGTCTTTATGAATTTTTGGAAGACCATACAGAATTGGTGCTTGAGGATTCATGGATATGACCGTGTTTTTCTGATGCTCGGTTTCAAAGACAAACATAGAGTTCTTGACAACATTTCTTAGATCTTTCTGGAAACCAGGCGTTGGGTGCGTTGGGCACTTTTTGAAAAACAGAGGCTGCATCCAGGGGAGGTAGATGAATTAATAGAATTGGCGACAGTCTGTATGCGACAGAATTATTTTAGATTTGGGGAGCAATATTATCTGCAAGGTGATGGTTTGGCAATGGGTTCCCCACTTAGTCCTTTGATGGCAGATATTTTCATGGATCATTTTGAGAACCAACACATTGTGGATAATAATAATATATTATATTATTTCCGGTATGTTGATGATTTGATTATTTGTTGGACGGGTAGTATGAGTCAACTGGATATTTTTGTGAATTAAATCAACAACAAGCATCCTAAAATCAAGTTTAAGAAGGAATTAGAACAGAATAACTCACTAAATTTCTTGGATTTAACGATTACTAAGGTGGATAACAAACATCAATTCCAAATTTACCGTAAGCCTACGCATACAGATACTGTTATCCCGGCTTCTTCCGCTCATCCATGGCAACATAAGTTAGCTGCTTTTCATTGTTATGCACATAGGTTATTGACAGTGCCTCTTTCTGATATTCATTATAAAATGGAATTAAATAATATATACCATTTAGCAATTTCAAACGGTTACAGCAAGTCTCATGTGGATGGTATTATTAGGAAAAAACGGGCTAGAATGACAAACTATCTTCTGTACGCTGCACGATCTTCGGACCCACCTAAAAAGTACAAAGCAAGCATAACTTATGTTGGCAAGTTGTCTGATAAGATCTACAATATTTTAAAGTCTAACGACATAAACGTGGCTTTCAAAACGAATAACACCTTGCGCTTTAGACTGTGCAATGGCAAGGAGAAAGTGGAAAGTGCCAAAAAGTCGGGAGTCTACAAACTTGCCTGTGATAATTGCAATAAAGTTTATGTGGGACAAACAGGCCGTAGTTTTAGCACAAGGTATAAGGAACATGTTGCGTCGTATCGGCATAATCACCCGGACAAGTCTAATTTCGCAAAACATTTATTGGAGACTAACCATGCGTTATCTGACAATCATTCTTTCAACATCTTGCATGTTTGCGAAAAAGGATTGCGTCTAAGTGTTCTAGAACAATTAGAAATAATTAGGTACAGCAATAGAGGCGTTATTATCAACGAACAATTGAATGTTGCGTCATCACCGTTGTTACGTGTTCTTCCATCTCTTTCACGCATGAACGGTAGTATGGGGGGACAGAATATAAATATGGCGGATGGCTCCGGGCGGGTCATTTGCTCAGTGGACGTGGCGCAAGCAACATCTCCTGCCAGCATCTCCTGATGATGCCTCGTAGAGAGGCGAAACACGTGTCGAGGTTTTTGTCATTATTGGTGGTGGTTTGCTGTAATTTTTTGCATGTTTTTACGCAAATAGTTGCATCTTATCTTCACTAATAGACCAGCACGTTTTTTAGCGGAATAGCAAAGAAATATTGTTCTCCTAATATATCATGGACTTCCGCAAAGTAACGCCTGATTCAATAAATTACAAACGAAATGCTTTTCACTACAATCACCTACAAACGATTCTGAACAAGATTCAATCACCAAAATAAAGTTTTAAAAAAAAAAAAAAAAAAAAAATTAAAATTTAAGCTGTTTATTTCAAGTTTTATACATTGTTTTATCTGTTAGTAACTTAGCCAATCTCTAATTTTAAAGATTATAGGTGCTAGGTTATTAATGTATTTATATCTAATTAAGTATTTACTTTTACAACTTATTTATATTATTTATCGTTACATAAAAATTTCTTCAGTACAGGTTTAGTTTTATGGGGTTTATCCACTATTATATCTACTATTTCTCTGGGCAAATCATTCAGTGTATGAGGTAAATGACTGGTCCATACTCTCTGTCCATACAGGTTGGTGCTTTTTGGTACAATTAAATTATTTCTATTTTCTAGTGCACGGAGTTTCGTTGATCTTTCATATCTGATTAGTTTACCCAGATTATGACTATATTCTAATATCACAGCCATTTTGGCTTTATCAAATATGCTTAATACTTTACAGTGTTGGAACAGTTTATCATAATTATTTTTATATTGGTACTTAATTTTTAGCGGCACGATGACTTTTAACATTCTTATCTGTATATTATATATGCGCTGTAGATAGGTTTTGTAGGTTCTCCCGTAGCTAGACAGCCCATAGTTTATCATGGAGTCTGCCATAGCCATGTATAATAGTCGAAGTGTGTTATATGGCATTTTATGTTTGAGTATGCTTAAGTTACTTAGTATTGCTCTTAGTCTCTTACATACACTGTCTATGTGGGGGCCCCAGTTAAATCTGTTATCAATTACTAGTCCGAGATATGTGTGCTGTTCTACTACATCTAGATGCTTACAGTTGCAATTGCAGCGCGATCCCGAGTCGTGCATGCAGGTGTGTTCATGTGCTATTATACTAGGTATTACGTTGGTCTTGATGTGGGGTGAGTGTATGTGTACGACCTTGGTTTTTTGGTAGTTGATGGATAGCCCTGCATCGTGTGACCACCTGCATAACGAGTCGAACTCGCGCCGCATCTTGCGTTCAGCCACATTTATGTCAGAATCAGCTGTTATTATGCATGTGTCGTCGGCAAACTGGTATACAGATGCCTCCCTAAAGATATTGCACATGTCGTTGACGTAAATAAGGTATTCAGTAGGGCCGATTATGGAGCCCTGTGCTGTGCCATACAGAGACTGGTGCAGCTCGCTTTGCTCTCCTGCGATGCTGACTGTGTTGTACCTATTCATGTGATAATTTTTAATCAAGTTCAGGGCAGGCCCCTGTATACCAGTTTGCTGTAGTTTGTTATACAATTTTTCATGATTTAAGGTATCGAAGGCCTTGCTGAAATCAATCATGAGTGTCAGTACATGCTTCCTTTCATTTAGGTGCATGTTTATTTCGTCTGTGAATTTCGCTAAGAGCTGCGTGGTACTTTTACCTTTTTGGAATCCGTACTGTTTCTCATGTATTATCCCATTGCTTGACAAGAAAGTGTTGATTGTTTTACCCAGATATTTCTCAATTATTTTATCAATGACTGGTAATATTGTAATTGGCCTATAATTGTTTGTGTCAGTGAAGCTACCTTTTTTATGTATTGGCCTGATCAGTCCAATTTTTATTTTATCTGGGTAGATGGAATTGACTATACATTGATTAATAAGGTGGGTTTGCGCAGGTGATATGTCTTTGTTTATATATTTAACGTCTCTCGCTCTCATTTTGTCATATCCTGCACTTTTTTTTTCATTTAAATTTCTTATTATTTTGCTCACCGAGCCCTCCTGTATTTTGTTAATTTTAAGAGTTAGCTGTGGTGTGTTTTGATAGGTACTCTCGTCAAGCAAAGGTACACTACACGAGTTTAATACATTTAATACATTATCGTTGAAGTCTTTAGCAAACTTGTTGCATAGGGAGCTAACTTTCATTTTAAATGATTTCAGCAGGACGTCATCAACTGCTTTTACTATTCTACCTGTTAGGTTGTTGACAATTTGCCATAGTTTTTTTGAGTTTTTAAAGTTTTTACATATTTCTCGCTTAATATAATTATTCTTAGCTTTACTCATGAATTTATTTGTCTTGTTTCTATATTTATTATATATTAACTGGTTATGCTTATTATTAGGTTCTGAAAGGTGTATCTGCAGTAGTTTATTTTTGGTGCATGACATATCTATGAGTTTATCTGTTATCCAATTACACTTTTTGTTTGTTATTCTATCGTCTATTGTTGATTGCTTAGTGCATTTATCATATACATTGTTAAATTGCTTACCTATAAAGTTATATATGCTATTTGGGTCACTCAGTTGCAGTGCGGGTTCCCAGTCGACTTTGGCGAGCTCCTGTTGTACTAATTTGTTGTCCAGTTTATTGTAACTTGTTTTTGGATTAGCTGACTGTCCAACCAGTGCAAAACCGATAATAAAATGGTCCGCAATTGTATCACGCACTACAGCGGAACTAACATAGTGAGCCTGTAGGGTCCCTGCACTATTGTTTACATCTCTGAAGTATATGTGGTCAATACATGACTTGGATGTGCCTCTAGTTGTTGACTCGATCCTTGTATACTGCGTGATACAACATTGTAGGCCCATTTCTGCTAACGTGTCTTGATAGGAGCTAGCCATTCGACTAGGCACACTAATATCTAAATTTATATCCCCACATAATATGAAGTTGTAATTAATTGGATAATTTCTTAATATAGTGGCCAACTCACCAATGAAGGCACCTACATTTAGGTTAGGGGGACGATATATAGCACACACATATGATTTGTAGCCATTCGGTAGGGACACTTCGCCACATAGACATTCAAACGAGCTTGTCTTTGTTACACTATCCAGGAACGTTACACTTTTATGGGAGTACACTATTATGCCGCCTCCTGTTCTCTTATCTCGCAGCTTGGCGTTCATGTTATAGTTGTCTAATTGAAACAGGTTTTTTGTCTGATCGTTCACATTTGCTTCTGTCACAATAATTAGGTGTATGATCAGGGGGCATGTCTTAATATTGTATTCAAGAAGGGCATGGTTTTTAATTAATGATCTGATATTGACATGAAATAGGAGTAGCTTGTTGCTGGTTGTTGTTAGATCGCTAGTAAAGTCACTCCACTTACTGTAGCTAGCCTCGTATATTGGGCTGTCCATTTATTAGGTTACATACTGTTTGACGTTTTGTTGCGGCGCTTGTCCCTCCTGCACGTCCATTGATCTCAGCCTTCGGCAGCACTTTGCAGCGCTGCCTTGATCACGTCGATGTCTTTTAAAGCGTTGATGGTGAACATTTTCCTGTCGTTATCCTCTTTCCGCGCCATAATTCGCCCGTTTCTACACCACACGTGTTTGCAGAGCGGCTTCAGGTCACTTTTTGCCTTCCACAGCAAGTAAGCCATGTTGGGTGTTAGTGCAGTGCGTATGTACACTTTTTTGTCCGTGGCGGTCACGCCGGTGCCCGCGTCGTGTCCTGCCTGCAGTCCTTGCGTGTTTGCATCAAGCTCAGTCCCCGCTCGGGTCCGGCTGGCTCTCTTGACCGTGCTGTCCGTGATGTTTTTATTTTTCGACGCACTCAGCCACAAGTCTCGCCTTCCTTCTTTGAGGGTCACGCTGATTGGTGCGTCATTAGCAAAGCGGGCTGCCTGCGCCGCGCCCGTGCGGGGGTGTGCTTTTTTTCTATAGGCGCTTATTATGTCTTCTTTATTCTGGCTGAGCAGTGTGCACACTGTTGTCACTATTTGTGCTATATTTTCCTCCTTTTCCTCGACTACACCACATATTTCAACCACGTTATTAACTTGTGTTTGTTCCATCTTGTTTACTTTTTGATCTAGTGCGTCGTATTTCAGCTCCAGGTGTTTATACGAGTCAGTTACGTTCTTGACTTTATTTTCCATTAATTTCATTTTAGTTTCGTGGTCTCTCATTTTTAACTCGTATTCATCGATCTTATCGGAATAGTATTTCAGGGCTTCTTGTAGCTCCTCCCTTATAATCTCCTTGACGGCTTCCCTCATATCGCGCATTTGGCGCACCTCGTTACGTATCTCGGATAGTAGTTTTTCCTGACCATTCTGTTCGGTAGTCTCGGCCTCCGATTCGTCGTCGTCCGGGCTCGGGAGTATCACTGAGAGGCGCTTTGGTTTGCCGCCGGCCGCTGCCGAGCATGTTTGACACATCCAGTTTATCGATTCCATTGTAGACAGGGCACCAATTTGTTCTGTTGTTAGCGAGGCGCAAGTGGCATGCAGCCATCTACTACATTTACTGCATTGGAGCCCTGGCGTTTTCTTTCCCAGTGTTTTTGTACATTTGGCGCATTTCATACATTTGTTATTAGCCATTTTTTTCTTTTATTTAACTCGCGGCGCGGTTATTTCGCACTATTTATATCGCCGAAGTAGATGTAGATCGTATTCGTAGCCGCTTCCGTGGTCTGTGCTACGCCGTAGCGGTGGCGTAGCGATCGTAGCTAATGTCGCTATCCCGCTCTCAGAACCCGCTAGGGGGGCACCATGCGGCCCTGCCCTGCAGGTGCGACAAGGAGCGTCCGATTTTTCGCCCGGTCAGTTTTGGTGTCCCAATAACCAATCGAGCGAGACACCGAGCGCTCGGGCTAGCGTCCTTATACGAGGGGTCTTAGCACTGGTCACTGTCTTTACACTAGTACGGAGTTATCACTGCAATGGGCGCGTCCGACTCTAACGGCTACGCGGGAGCAACTGAAATTACTGACTGACTTTTAAAGTGGGGGGCTGGGTATTTTTTCGGGACCCCCCCATTTGTAATCCGTGTTACTACAAACGAAATGACTTTCACTACAATCAACTACAAATGATTCTGAATAAGATTCAATCCCCAAAGTATTCATTTTTTAAAGTGGGGTCTGAGGTTTTTTTCGGGACCCTCCCATTTGTAATCCGTGTTACTACAAACGAAATGATTTTCACTTAAATTAACTACAAATGATTCTGAATAAGATTCAATCCCCAAAGTATTTTTTTTTTCAAAGTAGGGGCTAAGATTTTTTTCGGGACCCCCCCATTTTTTATCCGTTTAACTACAAACGAAATGCTTTTCATTCCAATCAACTACAAACGATTCTGATTAAGATTCAATCCCCAAATATATTTTTTTTCAAAGTGGGGGGCCCATTTTTTATCCGTTTAACTACAAACGAAATGCTTTTCACAAAAAAATTAAGACTTTGTCTCAGAAACTTAAAAAAGAACTGAACCATCGCCACTTCAAACAAAATGAAGTCACTACAAATGAATATAAGTCAGACTCTATCTCTGATTTGAACTACGTAAATGGAAAACTACAAACGCACCTACGCCAGTACAAACAAAAGTAAGTTACTACAAACGAAAATATGTAGACAGCGTAAAACGAAACCACTGCCACTACAAACAAAATCAAGTCAATATAATCGAATATAAGCGAGACTCTATATCTGAATAATTTCTGGACATCCCATTACTTTTCCGTGTTACTACAAACGCAATGCTTTTCCCTACAATCAACTACAAAACATTCTGAATCAAATTTTATATCCGAAGCTATTAAGACTCTATATCCGAAGTAGTTAAACGAATATTCGCATGTTCTAACAAATTTAAGTTACATCAAACAAAATAAGTAAGACTCTATCTCTAAAGTACGTAAATGGGCCCCCACAAACAAACCTTCGCCATTGCTTAAAAAATATAGTCACTACTAAGGAAAAAAAATTAAGACTTTGTCTCAGAAACTTAAAAAAGAAATGAACCATCGCCACTTCAAACAAAATGAAGTCACTACAAATGAATATAGATCAGACTCAATCTCTGAAATACGTAAATGGAAAACTACAAACGCACCTTTGCCAGTACAAACAAAAGTAAGTTACTACAATCACAAATATGTCTAACACTTTCGTAGATAGGTACCTAACCAAAAACGAGCCATCTTACTATTCACAAAGTTAAATTACTACAAACGAATATATGCAGACGGCGAAAAACGAAACTACTGCCACTACAAACAAAATCAAGTCAGTATAATCGAAAATAAATGAGACTCTATATCTGAATAATTTATGAACACCCCATTTCTTTTCCATATAACTACAAACGCAATGCTTTTCCCTGCAGTCAACTACAAAACATTTTGAATCAAATTTTATATCCGAAGATATTAAGACTCTATATCCGAAGTACGTTTATGCCCAATGTTAAACAAATATTTGCATTGTTCCTCGAACGAGCGCACTGGTTCCTTTTTGTTATTTTCAACGTCACGGACTCTAATCCGTATGAAACTGAGAGATATATAAATAAATGAATCTAGGCTTACCCCTTGCCTTGGTGCTTCGGTCGTGTATGTATGGTCTTTTATAAAAGATACAGTCTTTTCCTTCTTAAGTAAAACTTATTGCGCCGCTCGCAATTACCGCAACATATTTTTTCGTCTTCAAAATTTGACAACTAAACTTCGTTCTTCTTCTTCCATAGACCGTAAAAAGTATATGGCAGGGTACTCCGACCGCAAAGAGACCGCATAGCCCCACCCCATGCCGAAATAAATATAATAAAATAATGAACGTGATAATAGCGTGTTATAAAAGAAACATCCCCCCGCCCGAGAAAGGCTATAACCTGAAGCCTTTATCAATAAGAAAAAAAAAATAAGGTGTTGAAATAAACCGCAATATTACAACAACTTTATAAATCAACTAAAAAACTGTTTGTTACCAACTTAATCATCCAGGGGAAGTCTACAAATTTTAACAACAGGCCGCATGAGTGTACCTGACGTGGTTCTAAGCTGCACAACTCGAACAATACCGTCTTTGCCAGGTAACAACCCCTCTATTCTACCTAATCTCCACTTCAAGGGAGGTAAATTTTCCTCTTTTATTAGGACAAGATCACCTAACTTTGGCGGATCCGTTGGAGATGTCCATTTCCTACGCATTTGGAGAGAGTGGAGATACTGGTCACTCCATTTTCTCCAAAAATGTTGAGCCATAGCCTTAACTAAATTAAACCGCTTTAACCGTGAACTTGGGACGTCCTCAAAATTATATTCCGGAACAGAAAGTAAAGTTCTACCTATGAGTAGGTGAGCAGGTGTCAGTACCTCTATTTCTTGAGGGTCCTGAGTCAAAGGACATAACGGACGACAGTTAAGCACCGCTTCTACTTTGGTAAATACCGTTACCAATTCATCGAATGTCAAAACCTGATCACCTATGACCCGCCGCAATAAGGTCTTAGCAGATTTTACTGTGGCCTCAAACAGACCACCGCAATGTGGAGCTGCCGGTGAATTAAACCGCCATGTAATAGACTGTTTGGCTGCGCCATCACTAAGTCTCCGCTGAGCTTCCTGAGAAGCTAAGTATTTCTGTACGTCATCCAAATATCTGCTTGCGCCCACATAATTAGTTCCGCAATCTGAACGTATCACACTCGGCATGCCGCGTCGAGATGTGAAGCGCGTCAGAGCCGCAAGAAAACCTTCAGTCGAAAGGTCTGTGACGCATTCTAAGTGGACCCCTTTAGAGGCAGAGCAAATGAACACACAAAGATATGCCTTCAATATCTTCGCATTCCGCAAACGAGAATGTTTTATCATAAACGGGCCTGCAAAATCAGTTTGCACGGTGTGGAATACACCCGTCGCGTTAACCCGATCCCAGGGCAACGCTGCCATTAATGGCGCCGTAGGCCTAGCCTTCGTCCTAAAACATTGTACACACTTGAAAATCCGTGTACGAATCACCTGCGCCGCAGAAACAATCCAAAATTGCCGCTGTAATACTCCCATCAAAACTGTAGCGCCCGCATGGCAATACATTACATGAAAATGATCTACGATCAAGACCGTGAGGGCATGTGACTTCGGCAAAATCACTGGATGTTTCCGCTCAAAGGATAAGCTGGAATGTTCCAAACGGCCTCCAACGCGCAGTAGGCCATCATCCCCAATATAAGGCCTAAGCCGACGTAACCGTGTGGAACACTGCTTATTCTGCACTAGACAATGAATGTCATCGCCAAATTCCGCTTCCTGCACTAATTTTATGAGCCGCTGCAAAGCAAGCTGTCGCTCTGCTACTGTTAACCCTCCTACAAGTTTCTGAGACGACGATTTTGAATTGTTGACAAACCGGAAACAGTATGCTACGACCGCCAGTAACATATTCAAACTGCTAAACCGAGTAAATATATTATCTTTGTCAACAATCCCCACCAGAGCTCCAACATTTACTTTCCCTTTCCGCAACCCAGGCAATGGATCTTCCGCTTTATCCATAATATTCTTGGGCCAGGTGTCCGCATCACCTGTCAACCAATCAGGTCCCCACCACAGAGGGTGTTCGAGCAATATCGATGCGCGACAACCGCGACTAGCAACGTCGGCAGGGTTCATTTCGGAAGGTAAATGTCTCCAAGTTATATCTAGACCGCAATTTATAATCTGTGAAACCCGATTACCCTCAAATGTCTGCAACAAATGGGGTGATACCCGCAACCATGACAGAATAATGGTGCTATCAGACCATCCAACAATGCTATCTATCTTCATGTCATCACTGATAGCAGCAACGACGTACTTTAGAAGGCGAACTAACAATGTAGCACCGCTGAGCTCAAGCTTAGGTATAGTTAGTTTCGACTTTATTGGCGCCACACGAGACTTGGCCATCATCAAGCTAACCTTGACCTCTCCGTCTTGTCCTACTGTCCTAAGATAGACCGCAGCGCCGTACCCGAGCTCTGATGCATCTGAGAACCCGTGTAACGAGCAAGTCTTCACGCCCGCCAGCACAAAGCGCTCCAATCTAAGGCTGGAAATTAAAGGCAGATCCTTTAGGATGCCTTGCCATTCTGAAATGACGTCTGCAGAAGCTTCCGCATCCCAAGATAAATTATTTAGCCAGAGCTGCTGCATAAGCACTTTGCCTTGAAATACTATTGGACTGATCCACCCCAAAGGGTCAAAAGTCCTAGCCAATATTGACAATATTAACCGCTTTGTACATCCGCTGGTATCATCTAGTTTTGTTCGATATGAGAAACAATCGCTGCTAGAGTCCCATTGAATGCCTAGGATTTTAAAGAAGCTAGGCCCGTCCGCATTATCAAATATTTTCTTAGGCTTTTCCAAGTGCTCTTCCGCTACGTCTTGTAAAACCTCCTTGCTGTTAGACGTCCATTTACTTAGCTCGAAACCGCCAGAGCGAAGTAGATCGGTCAACTCCTTCTTCAACCTAGTTACATTTTCTATGGTGTCTGCTCCACCTAAAATATCGTCCATGTAAACAGACGAACGAAGAAGCCGCGCCGCCGCAGGAAAATTGGCTTCTTCGTCATCTGCCAACTGCCTCAGCGCCCGAATCGCGAGGTATGGACTAGACTTCATACCATAAGTCACCGTGTTGAGCTGATAGATTTGTAAAGGTAAGTCTGGGGACTCCCTCCAGAAAATGAGCTGGAACCGCCGGTCTTCTTCCGCAATCAAAATCTGTCTGAACATCATTCTGATGTCTGTTGTAAAAACATAAGGGTGTAACCGAAATCTGCATATTATTTCCGCAATATCCCGCTGTAACTTCGGGCCAGCGTGCAGACAGTCATTAAGAGCCACTCCATTGTTTGAAGCACAGCTAGCATCAAACACCACACGAATTTTGTCCGAATCCGATTTAAATATGCCGTGATGTGGTATCAGGTAACTGCCACTACTATAATCTTGTGGGTCTCCATCACAGAGAGACATGTGCCCAGTCTCTAAATATTCCCGCATAAACCCAACATATTTTGCACGAAAGGATTCGTTCGTGGAAAGCCTTTTTTCCATAGCCACGAACCGCTTCAAGGCTATTGGCACCGAGTTTCCGAGATCAGGGGCATCCGATAAGAAAGGTAACCGTGCCTGGTATCTGCCACCTTCAACACGTCGGTGGTTATTTTTAAAAATCATCTCGCATTCCAAATCCTTCGGGCTCTCAAGTTTATCTGGAATATCCTCCACTTCCCAGAATCGCTCCAAAATCTGATCTGTAGTCGTGTCACAGAAGAAAGTCTGAGAGAAATAAGTCACCTGAGGATATGGGTTGTATGCCGCAAAAGTGACCGGACCTGTCAACACGTGACCGAACACAGTATTCATAGCCCGAGGTAAGTGATCATTGATCTTCAGGCATCCGCCGCCGAGCACAATGTCACAGAGTAAGTCCGCACCGATTAAAATGTCGATCTCCCGACTAATGTAGAACTGTTCGTCCGCAAGATACAGTCCCCGATAATTGTCCGCTAACTGAGCCGGCAATGAAAATCCAGGTAGGTTGTTTGTGATTTTGCTCAAAACGGTAGCTGTAGTCACAAGCGTAGGCTGCTCCGATAGCCTTGGTGCCAGAGTCAAGTTAACAGCACCTCTGCAACCGCTCACAGGGGCACCACTCAGACCCGTGATTGACACCATGTTGGATTTAAACCGCTTCAAACCCAACCTCTGCACGCATCCTTCTGATACAAATGTGCTCTGACTACCTCCATCAAGCAACGCTCTTGCTTCCTGGTAACAGCCGCTATTGTCGAGTACCCGTACTACTGCCGTTGCAAGTAGGACCGTCCGCTGATACATGCTAAGCTCGTCGACGTGTGACGCCGTCAGTCCAGTGATTCCAGGTCCCGCACTTCCCGGGAGGTCACTAGCTAAAGGCGCGCTCACTACTGGAGCATTTGCCGAGAGCGTTGTGGCGTTATAGAACCGCCCATTCGGTGATATATCGTTTGACATCAAACGTTGTTGATCCGGCACCGCAGTTGGAAGATCAAAATGCAACAAGTAATGATGCTTAGTCGAATTGCATTTATAGCAATTCACATTGTACTTACATTGGTCAATATTGTGACCGTTTAAGCATCGGAAACACAATCTAAGCGATACAGCCTGACGTTTCCTAGCTGTAGGTTTCATTGCCAAGAACTTCTCACACTTGGCGATGAAGTGTCCGCTTTTCCCGCATAATCTGCACGAAGTTGGCCCCGCATTCTGAAAGACCGCATGAGTCTTTACCGCTAGACTCTGCCCACCTCCACTACGTCTAACCGCTGATGACGCACCGGTTTGTGGCTCCGCGCTAGATTCCAAAATCCGGATTTCAGTTTCCAAAAACCTTAAAAGATCCGAGAACGTAGGCAACTCCTTGTCAGCATGCTTGTCTTCAAAGTGCTTCTTCAAGTTGCTGTCTAATTTTTGGAAGTTAATATAAAACAACAAATAACACCACGACTCTACAGGAAAATTCATCTTTTCCAGTGCCTTTGTGTTTTCCAATAGGGTATTCAAGAACGTTTTCAAACCATTTAACCCTCTGCTGTGCACGTGTGGTATATTTAACAGGTTGTATAACAACCGGTCCGCTAATAATCTATTATTGTTATATCGCGCATTTAGCAACTCCACTGCTACCGAATAATTATCTCCAGTGACTGACAGATGCTGAATTAAGGTTTTCGGTTCGCCTAACAATGACCCCGCTAAGTAATACATCTTTTCAGTGTCCGATAAAGATGTGTCATTGTCCACCAGGGACCGAAACAATTCCATGAAGGAAGCAAACTCCTCCAATCTTCCTGAAAAGGTAGGAATTTGCAAGCGTGGCAAGACCGCTCTATTGCTCACGCTCCTGGCATTGTTGTTACCGCTAACACTGCCGGTTTCCAAATTTGAAGTTGCTAGTCCCAAATGACGTTGCTTTATGAAATAATATTTTTTATTGTACGTCTCGTACATCCGTTTATGATCGTCTAGATCAAAGTTCTCGATCTCCTTGGCCGAAAGTTGAAGTTCGTAATGCATTTCCGTAAATGCCTCAAACACCTTTTCCAAATCTTGGAAACGAACCATAAAATCGCTTTCCTGTTCCGAAGACAGATCCGTATTACGAGCTAAACCTTCCAATAAATCAATATTTTGGATAGCCGTGAAATATTTCATTTGTGACAACTGTAACCGCCTAGCTGCCGCCATTGTTTTGTTTGAATTCAGAATCCAAATCAACAAAATCAAACAAAACCCTAACAATAAACACCACAGCATGAAAATAATAAATACCTAAAAACTCATCATAAACCGCGCCGTAAATATAAAAACAATAAACCGCACTATTGTTTTAAATATACGAAGTATTTCCCGCTAAACTATAGTATATTTGTAATTTACCGCAAAATATTTTCTTAAAAAAAGTTAAAACTTAAAAAGACCATCTATTTCCATTTATTATTATTCGGCGCCGCCTAAACAAGAAATAAAACCCTTTTAAAAAAAAACACAAAAAGATCACTCGTGACCGGTCACGAACCCACGACCTGGTGCTTTGTAGCCGATGTGTTGTGCAACTACGCCACGTAAACAATTGTAACACTCGACGCAATATTGCTATGTACTAATACTAAACCGCAATCTGGTTGCTTAGTAACAAACAGTTTCGATCAATATGACAATAAAATATGTAAAATGCAGAAATTAAATCAAATTTACCGATAAACCGATTGAATTGAATGAGTGACCCGCATATTATGTCAAATAGCAACCGCAATTTAATAAATGTATATCCAAAATGTGTTAGCGTAATTTTGAAAGATGAAAATCGATATTTTCCCCAAAGCCCAAAGTAAAATTTTGAACTAACACTTTTCGACCGCTCGAAAAGTGATGAAATGAGAGGATCAGAGTAGCGTGGCGTTGAAAATATATGAGTCCGAAAGTAAATAAATCCGGTTCGAAGACGACCAAATGTTCCTCGAACTGGTTCCTTTTTGTTATTTTCAACGTCACGGACTCTAATCCGTATGAAACTGAGAGATATATAAATAAATGAATCTAGGCTTACCCCTTGCCTTGGTGCTTCGGTCGTGTATGTATGGTCTTTTATAAAAGATACAGTCTTTTCCTTCTTAAGTAAAACTTATTGCGCCGCTCGCAATTACCGCAACATATTTTTTCGTCTTCAAAATTTGACAACTAAACTTCGTTCTTCTTCTTCCATAGACCGTAAAAAGTATATGGCAGGGTACTCCGACCGCAAAGAGACCGCATAGCCCCACCCCATGCCGAAATAAATATAATAAAATAATGAACGTGATAATAGCGTGTTATAAAAGAAACATGCATATTCTAACAAATTCAAGTTAATACAATTAAAATAGGTAAGACTCCATCTCTAAAGTACGTAAATGGGCCCCTACAAACAAACCTTCGCCATTGCTAACAAAATAAATTCACTACAAACGAAAATAATTAAGACTCGAAAACTTAAAAAAGAAATGAACCATCGCCACTTCAAACAAAATGAAGTCACTACAAACGAATATAGATCAGATCTCTATCTCTGAAGTACGTAAATGGAAAGCTACAAACGCACCTTTGCCAGTACAAAAAAAGTAAGTACTACAAACACAAATATGTCTCTAACACTTTCGTAGATAGGTACCTAACTAAAAACGAACCATCTTACTATTCACAAAGTTAAATTACTACAAACGAAAATATGTAGACAGCGAAAAACGAAACTACTGCCACTACAAACAAAATCAAGTGAATATAATCGAAAATAAGCGAGACTATATCTGAGTAATTTCTGGAAACCCCATTTCTTTTCCGTGTAACTACAAACGAAATGCTTTTCACTACAATCAACTACAAACGATTTGGAAGAAGATTCAATCACCAAAATAAAGGGTTTTGAAAGTGGGGGGCTGGGTATTTTTTCAGGGCCCCCCAATTTTTTTTCGTGTAACTACAAACGAAATGCTTTTCACTACAAACAACTACAAACGATTTGGAACAAGATTCAATCATCAAAGTTTTTTTTTTAACGTGGGGGGCTGAGGTTTTCTTCGTGACCCACCCATTTTTTTTCCGTGTAACTACAAACGAAATACTTTTCACTACAATCAGCTACAAACGATTTTGAACAAGATTCAATCACCATAATTACGTTTTTTAAAGTAGGGGGCTTGAATTTTTTTATGGCCCCCCATTTGTTTTTGGTGCAACTACAAACAAAATGCTTGTCACTACAATCATCTACAAACGATTCTGAACAAGGTTTAACCGCCATTTTTTATTTTTTTTATGGGGGGCTGAGGTTTTTTTTGGGACCCCCCCATTCGTAATCCTTTTTTAAAGTGGGGGGCTGAGGTTTTTTTCGGGACCCCCCCATTTGTAATCCGTGTTACTACAAACGAAATGATTTTCACTACAATCAACTACAAACGATTGTGAACAAGATTCAATCACCAAAGTATTTTTTTTCAAAGTGGGGGGCTGAGGTTTTTTTCGGGACCCCCCCATTTGTAATCCGTTTTACTACAAACGACATGATTTTCACTACAATCAACTACAAACGATTCTGAACAAGATTCAATCCCCAAAGTATTCATTTTTTAAAGTGGGGGGCTGAGGTTTTTTTCGGGACCCCCCATTTTTTATCCGTTTAACTACAAACGAAATGCTTTTCACTAAGTACAATCAACTACAAACGATTCTGAACAAGATTCAATCACCAAAATAAAGGTTTTTTAAAGTGGGGGGCTGGGTATTTTTTCGGGACCCCCCCATTTGTTATCCGTGTTACTACAAACGAAATGATTTTCACTACAATCAACTACAAACGATTCTAAACAAGATTCAATCCCCAAAGTATTTTTTTTTCAAAGTGGGGGGCTAAGATTTTTTTCGGGACCCCCCCATTTTTATCCGTTTAACTACAAACGAAATGCTTTTCACTACAATCAACTACAAACGATTCTGAACAAGATTCAATCACCAAAATAAAGGTTTTTTAAAGTGGGGGGCTGGGTATTTTTTCGGGACCCCCCCATTTGTAATCCGTGTAACTACAAACGAAATGATTTTCACTACAATCAACTACAAACGATTCTGAACAAGATTCAATCACCAAAATAAAGGTTTTTTTAAGTGGGGGGCTGGGTATTTTTTCGGGACCCCCCCATTTTTTATCCGTTTAACTACAAACGAAATGCTTTTCACTACATTCAACTACAATCGATTCTGAACAAGATTCAATCACCAAAATAAAGGTTTTTTAAAGTGGGGGGCTGGGTATTTTTTTGGGACCCCCCATTTGTAATCCGTGTTACAACAAACGAAATGATATTCACTACAATCAACTACAAACGATTCTGAACAAGATTCAATCACCAAAATAAAGGTTTTTTTAAGTGGGGGGCTGGGTATTTTTTCGGGACCCCCCCATTTTTTATCCGTTTAACTACAAACGAAATGCTTTTCACTACAATCAACTACAAATGATTCTGAACAAGATTCAATCACCAAAATAAAGGTTTTTTAAAGTGGGGCTGGCTGGGTATTTTTTCGGGACCCCCCCATTTGTAATCCGTGTTACTACAAACGAAATGATTTTCACTACAATCAACTACAAACGATTCTGAACAAGATTCAATCACCAAAATAAAGGTTTTTTTAAGTGGGGGGCTGGGTATTTTTTCGGGACCCCCCCATTTTTTATCCGTTTAACTACAAACGAAATGCTTTTCACTACAATCAACTACAAACGATTCTGAACAAGATTCAATCACCAAAATAAAGGTTTTTTAAAGTGGGGGGCTGGGTATTTTTTCAGGGCCCCCCATTTTTTTTTCGTGCAACTACAAACGAAATGCTTTTCACTACAATCAACTACAAACAAAACTCTTCCAGAAAAAAAAAAGAAAAAAAAATCGGCCAAGGTGGGGGGCCAGGTTCACAGATGTCGATGAACGGAGGAAACGTGCCGGAGCTGCAACGTTTGCAGTACCTGAAGGGCTGCTTGAGGGGAGAGGCTGCGAGTTTGATCAATTCCCTTCTTATTATTGATGAAAACTTCGGTAAAGCAATGAGTATATTAGAAAGCAGGTATGAAAATCAAACTATTGTTGTAAATTACCATTTAAAGAATTTCATGAGTTATCCGATACTCAATAGATCCAACATAAAAGACTTCTTAAATGTATTACAGCAAAGCTTAGATTCATTAAGTGCTTTGAACTTGCCAGTTCAACACTGGGATGTACTTTTAGTGTATATTATCACTCAGAAACTGGACAATTCTCTTAGAGCGGCATGGGAGTTGACACGGAAAGAGACAACAATTCCGAAAATTGCGGAACTTTTAGATTTTATTAAGTTGCGTGCAACAGCATTTGAGCTTATGAATGACAGGTCTGACAAGTTTCCTCAACCCAAATCAACACCCAAGCACGCATACATATCGACTAATGACAATTGTTACGATACTTGTACCCTCTGTCAAGGACAACATAATATTGCTAAGTGTGTACAATTTCTTGAAATGCCAGTTGACAGACGGATAAACTACATAAAATCGAAGTTTTTGTGCTACAATTGTTTACAGCCGTATACTGCCAAACACAAATGTTCAAAAGGGTCGTGTTTAACTTGCAACGGTAAGCATCACACATTGATTCACCTTGCTAATCCACCTCCAAAGCGAGCTAGTATTGCTATAGCCGCAGAAACAACAGCTCAACAGCAGCAACACACAACTGCTATTTCTATGCAACAGCATCCTCTGCAACAGCACAGCCTACAACAGTCGCTGCAACAGCTACCACAACAACAGTTGCCACAGCAACATCCGTCACAGCAAGAGTTGACACAAACTACATACGCTATTAAGCAACCGATAGCTAATAAAACACATATACAAGGTCCAAGTAAACATACTTTCGTGACGCCTACAACAATGCATGTGTCTAACACTGGTGATAATCAGATTTTATTGTCCACAGCATTAATTAATATACAGGATGATACAGGCATATGGCATTCTGCACGCGTTTTGTTGGATTCGGGAAGCGAAGTCAACATAGTTGCTCACAGGCTTGTCCAACGCATGAACAGTAAGCTACACTATGATAATCACATTATTCAAGGCATTGGCGAGTCAGGTAAGCAAACGCAATTATGTAGGAAAGCGAACATAGCATCTCGACTAACAGATTTTACAGCGAATCTTGAGTTTATTGTCATGGATAACATAACCGTGCCGCTACCACACAATTTTATAAACACCAACACATGGAATAAGCCGGCGAAGCAACACAAATTGCTTGCGGACCCTACATTTTACAAATCTGGCGAGATAGATATGCTTATAGGAGCGCAGCTTTTCTATTCATTGCTGTTAGGTAATCAAATTAGCCTAGGACCGAACATGCCTATTCTTATAGAAACAGTATTCGGATGGGTAGTGTCAGGAAACGTCAACAAATGCGCATCGGGCACTCACATGAGACACAACGCTCATGTAACTTTACATATTGTTGACACACCTTCCACAGACGATTTACTTGTTAGATTTTGGCAACAGGAAGAGGTAAGCCCTAAAGCTGTGTTCTCACCAGAGCAACAATACTGCGAACAATTATTTATTGACACAACAGTGCAAGATGAAACCGGACATTTTGTTGTTGAAATGCCTATACAAAATGAAAGGTTTCAAGAGTTAGGTAACTCCTTTCATAAAGCATATCGGTGCTTATTAAGTCTAGAATCTAGGTTTCAAAAAGATCCCTTGCTCTACACACAATATAAAGCGTTCATATACGAATTTATAGAGCTAGGTCATGCTGAGTTTGTTGATGACTTTCAATATAGTCAAGAGCCACACTGTTTCTTGCCACATTTGGGCATTCTGAGACCGGAAAGTCGTTCTACGAAGCTCAGAAGAGTTTTCAATGCAAGTAGTAAGACATCGTCAGGACTGTCACTGAATGACATAATGCTCGACGGACCGAACATATACAACGATGTGCTTGACATAATACTTAGATTTCGCATGTACAAATATGCATTTAGCTGCGACATAGTCAAAATGTTTAGAACTATCTTCATCAAAGAAGAGCAAAGGCCGCTACTAAGAATTTTATGGCGTGATTTGAAGTCAAGTCCTTTAAAGTGCATTCAGCTACGAACTGTCACATACGGCACAAAATGTGCGCCGTACTTGGCATGCCGTACTCTGAGAATGCTAGCTGGACAACACAAACAACTATATCCAGAAGCCGCGGACATTATAGAGTCGGAATGTTACATGGATGACTTCTTATCAGGAGCAGACACTGTCGACCAAGCGCAACGAGTTTGTGGTCAACTTATAGACGTGCTGCAAAAAGGAAACTTCAAGCTTCACAAATGGACTACTAACGAACCTAAGATACTTACTCAAACTATACCCACCAATGATAACACAACATACGATTTTGCCCCTAGCGGAACTGTCAAAACATTAGGTGTCAAATGGATACCACAAAGTGATACGCTTACGACAGCTATTCCAGAGCTCAAACAGATAAAGCTTACGAAAAGGAATGTACTGTCAGCAATAGCGCAAATCTATGATCCCATCGGTATATTAGCGCCAACAGTTATTATAGCGAAGATACTTATGCAATCTATCTGGAAGGCAAAGATAGACTGGGACTCTGTCATCCCAGAAGATTTGCAAAGAACTTGGTTAGAGTTCCAATATAATCTACCAAAGTTACAGGACATTGAGATTCCAACATATTACTTCTCTGACATTCCATCATGGATAACTTTGATAGGATTCAGTGACGCTTCTGCGAAAGCCTTTGGTGCGAGTGTATATTTCAGAGCCACATACCCTAACAGAGCACCCACCTGCAGTCTTGTCATGGCGAAGACTAGAGTATCACCAATAAAGACTCAATCTCTGCCACGCCTGGAACTCTCTGGATGTTTGTTATTAGCACAGTTGGTTAACAAAGTGAACAAGGCTTTCAAAGATAAGTTCAAGATTCATGACTTTTTATTATTCACAGATTCACAGATTGTGTTACACTGGATACAGTCACCATACAAGAAACTTCACACATTTGTATCTCATAGGTTAATGGAAATTATAGAACTGACTAAGTCTGAAATGTGGAACTACGTCAACACAAGAGAAAACCCTGCTGATTTACTTACACGCTGAGTTTACCCACAGAATTTACAGTGTAATAGACTTTGGTGGAGCGGACCACATTGGTTATATCAAGATCGTTCTACTTGGCCAATGACGTCAGCACCTGTGATAAGTGATGAAGTGTTACAAATTGAAGTGATTCAACCGCGCTCTTCTCATGCTGTTACTCAACAAGACACACCGACTGATTTATATACATTATTTCACAGACATTCAAACTTTAATAAACTGACAAGAGTGTTAACGTACATGTTTAGATTCATAAATAACACACGTAGCTCGACTAAAGATCTGTCTTTTCTCACAACTCAGGAACTTAAAAGGGCACACAATTTCATAATTAAAATAATTCAGCGTAAACATTTCTCTAAAGAGTATCAAGAGTTAACTAGTTTGAAATTACAGAGCATACAGTCCACACATATAAACAATAATACAGACTCAAATGATACTAGTAGTGAAAATAATAACTTTGAAACTTACAGCTTATACACTTTTAAAACAAGTCCCTTGCGAAAGCTTAACCCCTTTCTTGATGACGATGATATAATTCGTACAGGAGGTCGTATACAAAATTCAGACATACCTTATTGTCAAGCTCATCCCATAGTGTTACCCAGTAAAGAATACGTCACAACGCTTATTATTCGACATTTTCATCTGCGTTTGTTGCACATAGGTATTCAAGGTACGCTTTTCGGACTAAGACAAAAATACTGGCCTATTAATGGACGTATGGAGGTTAGAAAGGTCATACATAAATGCGTTCGCTGTGTCAGATTCAATGCACAAGCCTGTGGGCAGCAGATGGCTAGCTTACCAACTCCAAGAGTCACTTTAACACGCGCATTTTTGCATGTTGGTGTAGATTTTAGCGGAGCAGTTTATGTTCGTAATTCTATGCTTCGAAATTGCAAGTACACCAAAGGATATATTTGCTTGTTTATCTGCCTGTCAAGTAAAGCAATTCACCTGGAGTTAGTTTCAGAATTGTCGTCGCAAGCCTTTATTTGTGCCTTAAAGAGATTTATTAGCCGAAGAGGTTACTGTTCTCATTTGTAATCGAATAATGCGACTAACTTTAAAGGGGCAAATAATGAGTTGCATGAATTGTATCAGGTGTTTAAAAATGATTCATCCTATAGTCAGATCATAGACTATTGTAATATTAACGCCATAGATTGGAAATTTACCATTCCTCTTGCCAGCCACATGGGTGGAATTTACGAGGCTGGAATAAAATCTGTCAAAGGATTACTTAAAAGATATTTAGGTAACGTCATATTAACTTATGAGTTTTTCTACACTGTTTTAGTTCAGATTGAAGGCATACTGAACTCGAGACCTTTATGTTCTGTATTAAAGGCGCCCCTTAACGTGTGGTATCTGGATGATGGCACTATAGGAGGAAGTCCAGAAGTGGTCTTAAACGACTTGAAAACATTGATACCTGCCTTGAAGAAAATTGGTCTTGAAATAAACCCGTCTAAGTGCGAGTTTTATACTTGCAGTTTTTTAGACACCAACTCTCTCGCAGAAATAGAGTCACTTTTACCTGGCATTAGACAAATACACGAACATTCTTTCAATTTACTGGGTGCTCCAATTTTCACCGAGGGTGTTAGTTCGGCCCTTCAAGCCAAAAGACAAGCACTTTCGGCGGCACAGGAACATTTGACACAATTGTCGGGACATGTTTCCCTTATCTTGCTGCGAAACTGCTTTGCTCTGCCTCGCATGGTGTATATGTTACGGACGTCTCCAACTTGGCTTTATGACACGGATTTGAAATCGTTCGATGACACTATTAAATCTTGTTTAGAGTCAATACTCAATGTGAGTTTAGACGACAAACAATGGTGTCAGGCGGCTCTGCCAGTTCGTTACGGTGGCTTGGGCGTGCGTCGGGTCCAGGACATAGGTCTGGTAGCCTTTTTAGCGTCGGCACATGGTTCGTCGGATCTTGTTGCTCGAATATTATCATTTGATGGCAGCAGCATTCGAGTTCCATTCGTAACCGAGGCCCTGGCTAAGTGGGCGACACTATGTCCGTCCAATGATCATCCGGATAGCTTAACGGTCCAAAGAGGATGGGACGATATTCTATGTCAGCAAACGTTTTCTCATTTGTTGGGTGATGCCTCGGGGACTGACCTAGCACGTCTCAAGGCTCTCACAAAGCCCGAATCCGGTGCGTGGCTGCATGCCTTGCCTTCCCCTCAACTCGGCACTTTGCTCGACAACGACTCCCTGAGGATAGCAGTTGCTTTAAGGCTGGGGAGCAAGGTATGCGAAGCGCACCGATGCGTTTGTGGGACAATGGTGGAGGAGAATGGCCACCACGGGCTAAGCTGCAAAAGATGTGCGGGTCGGTTCCCTAGACACCATTCTATCAATGAGATCGTGCGTCGGGCTATGGTGTCCGCCAACGTACCGTGCATCCTGGAGCCCCCGGGTCTGTCTCGGACTGACGGAAAAAGACCAGACGGGTTGACGTTGGTTCCCTGGCAGAGAGGGCGGTGCCTCCTATGGGATGCAACTTGTGTTAGCACTTTTGCAGCGTCCCATCTAAAGCACACAATTAAGTCAGCTGGTTCGGCGGCCGAAAATGCCGCCAAGCTCAAACACGCAAAGTACTCTGCCTTGGAACCGACTTATGATTTCGTTCCGGTTGCTGTGGAGACAGCTGGGCCCTGGGGCAGTGAGGCTCTCGGGCTGTGCAAGGAGTTAGGCAGACGATTAAGGGACAGGGGCCTTGACCCCCGCTCTGGGTCATGGCTCGTCCAACAGGTCTCCATTGCTGTTCAGCGAGGCAATGCCGCTAGCATTTTGGGGACCTTTGGTTCGGGCTTGACGCAGAGCGGGATGTACTCGTAGTATTACTTTTATTTATTTTTACGTATTTTAATTTTATCATTCTTTACACCATTGTATTCCGACTTGATCGAATAAATAAATGTTAAATGTATTCAGGGGAAATGTTTAACCTGAAGTTGTTTTAACGGCTTGAAAAAAAAAAAAAAAAAAATTAGCTTAAGATTATGTTTCTACCTGACGATTTGAAAGTGCTTGTTACTGGGCCTACTTGAATAAATATAATTTTGAGTTTGAAAAAAAAAAAAAATTAAACATAGTTTTTTTTTAAATTATATTATAACTTTTTGTTAAAAAAGGGCGAGAATGTTCCGTATTCGAACCTTTTTGTCATTTCTCTGGCTGGAAGCCGCGTTGTTTTAACTGTCGTTGATTTTCAAATTTGACTTATAATAAAGAGCTGTAAAAAAGACAACACATTTTGCTGAATACATATTTCCAGTAAAAACATAATGTTTTAGTTACATCCACTACACTATCTTCGGAGGTCGGCTGTCAGCAGGGAGATCCCCTTGGGCCAGTAATTTTTAGCTTGGCTATAAATCCCATTATTCAAAATTTAAAATCAAAATTTAACGTTTGGTATTTGGATGACAGAACCCTGGGAGGCGATGTGGACACTGTATTATCAGACTTATCATATATTAAAACAAAGGGGTTTGGGTAAATGTGTTGTCATACAATTTTAAAAGCATTCTTGGCATCCTCCAAGCCCGCAGTCTCATAGTCTGTGGGCAAAGCCCTTAGGATATTACCTATGAGACGTGACGTGCTATGGGTGGACGACAAAAAGGCTGGGGAAGAAACACTCGAGATTTTGCGTATTCCTAAGCCGCCAAACCGAATAGGGAGCGATGCTTGTAACCAGGTTCATTGAGCTGAATATTTAAAATCTTTTCTAAACTAATTTTGACTAAATCGTCTATTGGTGAAAGCAAATTTTGATATTTCCAAAAGGGGCAGCAGTGGAGTACATACGTGAATTTGGGGACAAAAAGGCAAAACTTTAAAATTACCAGTGCATAATGAGGACTGATTTCGAGTAAACAATTTGCATGACTTTGGAATTTAGAAATTGTGTTATTAATATAATCAGGAAAAGATTCTTCAAAGATGGGAGAACCTAGGAGGCAAAGTGACCACAGAGTACTTTTCTATATATAGTAAGTTTTGTATGTTCCATACACCGAAAAAGTAATACGGCCAAATCGAAAATCTCCCATTTCCATGCACCTGTTAGGAACGCAGTGTGCTCCTTAAATTATATATCGGAAAAACCAGGCCGTTTTTGTTTGTTGCCCGTTCCTTAGTATGGAGATTGTGTACCCTGAAAGTGACTTTCTTTCTACAATTTTTATGCTGGGTGTCAGATCATTGAATCAATTTTAAATCATCCAAACCGTAAGAAGTTTTTTGAGTAAAGAGTTCACACTTGCTAAAATTTAATTCTACACCAATAAGACACCAATATTTTCGAAAGGGCATTGGGTAACCTTGTATGAGAAAAATTGACATTTTATTTTTGCAGCGGCCACGGATGTTTATGTAAAAATCTTTTAGAGGACCTCATAATACGCATATATATATATAAAAATAAACGCGTTAAACAATATCGGAGCCGAGATGTTTTAGTTTGTTTTATAACTTTTCAATATGACCTGCGGAAATATGTATTGCAAATATCTCGGCTCCGATGCATTTTAGAGTATTACATTTCATAACAAAATATGTTTGTTTAAAAAAGATCTATGATAATATACCAATTTAACGAGTGGCCGCTCATTTAAAAAATATGACAACACATTTACCCAAACCCCTTTGTTTTAATATATGATAAGTCTGATAATACAGTGTCCACATCGCCTCCCAGGGTTCCGTCATCCAAATACCAAACGTTAAATTTTGATTTTAAATTTTGAATAATGGGATTTATAGCCAAGCTAAAAATTGCTGGCCCGAGGGGATCTCCCTGCTGACAGTTGACCTCCGAAGATTGAACTCATGGGAACGGTAAATTAATTTTGAAGGGTCTGCATAGCAAAGGAGAAGGTTAATAAGAAGAAGGGATATAGTTCGGGAATTTTGTTTTTAACTTCCGTCAGCATGGTATCCCTGTTTATTGAATTGAAGGCATTTTTAACGTCAATTTTGACTACAATTTCGCAATCATCATACGGAAGGTAGGTTCTTAAGGCATGGCCTCACACCCATTTTTTAAATAGTTTTGTACATGTGTCTCAGTTTGCCTAGATCATATTTCCACTCATTTGCTCAAAGGTTAGCTAGAACAAATCCCTCTCAGGGATAAGCTCGCGTTTGTACATGTATTTTCTGTTCCTGTAATAATTGTATTGTTGTTGTGTTAATTGTGTGTTGTCAATAAACAATTTACACACACACACACACATGAAGTCTTACTCTATTGTCCAAGTAGTCTATTGTTTTAAATACAAAATCAACCTTGTTAAGTACTATTTTTGACCTCCTTTTAGACATTATCAACAGTATCTTCTGAAATGTTGTAAGCAGGTTCGATAATTAGATGGATTATTAAGTCGATTCAGTTTCTGTAAATAAATAAAAAAAACATTTTATTTGTAATGTAATTTAACCCGGCGTCGAGTGGATGGATATCGCGAGGGGCGTAGACAGATAACCGGAGCTGTTTCCGCAATGCTTAGTACACTGTTACTTCGATAACACGCACCAGCGCTGCCTCAGTCTGCCTGGGTGTCCGGAGCGCTCGTACCCGCAGCCTCACTCCTCGCCGGGCACTCGCCGACCACAGAGTACAGAGACACTCTACGGCGTGGATCTTTCCTGACTCGCCTGAAATCCTTTGTTTTATCAACGTTCATCTACACAAGCATCTGGGTGCAATGTCTGCTTTGTTTAAAACCTTGGGTGTCTTCGGTGAGTAGCTTAAATTAATTCTAACTTTAAAAACGGAGGAGGTTCTCAGTTAATTTGCGTGCTAACCGATTAGAAAAAAGGTGGCGGTTCTCAATCCGATTGTATTTTTTTATGTGTGTTGCCTCAGAACTCCTTCGTTGATGAACCGATTCGTACAATACCTTTTTACCTCAAAAGGAAAAAACGGAAACCTTATAGGATCACTTTGTTGTCCGTCCGTCCGTCCGTCCATCCATCCGTCCGTGTGTGTGTGTCCAGACAGATAATAGGATCCATAAGGAATTAAGGGAACTCTTCAAATATTAGTAGTAGTAGTTTGACATTTTATTTATGATTATTATTGTACTTATACCTACCTACCTTATTAGGTATTATTATTATTAAATTTTGCCCATGTTAATCTTTTGAATATGTATTAATGTTGCATGATCAGACATACTTATTATATAAATATATGCTTGTGTTCTACTTTATTTTTAACCGACGAAAAAAACGGAGGAGGTTCTCAAGTCAACGCGTATATATATATATTTTTTTTTTGTGTTATTTTTTTATAAATCCCGTCATTTAATAAGTTATTGAGTATTAATATTGAAATGAGTTAAAAAAATAAGAATTGTATATTAACAAAATAGGTTAAGTGAAACTGTTACAAGTATAAATATTATATTTACTGAGTCAAATACCTTCATTCATCATTATATTTAAGATTCAAAATCTTGTCGGTGGAGCAATTTCCATTCCTCTCTGTTCTCAGCTATTGTTTTGACCTCTTGATACGACGCGCCGTTTACTTTTTCTTTTTCTTTTTCTTTAACTTTTTCAAATACCTTCAAATAAAGAATTATCTTATTATAAAAATAAATAAGAAGTGACGAAGTCGATTGTTGCTATTAACGCCCTGAAATAACGGCCGTGTTTCTATCAACGATTTTTATGCAGCTATTACCGATCGTTAAATAATATACATATAGATAGTAAATTGCGTCGGAGAGCTACGGTAGCCTAGTGGTTCAGGCATGCGGCTGTCAAGCGGTGGTCGTGGGCTCGAATTCCAGCTCGTAATGAATTTTTCGGAACTTATGTACGGAATATTTATTTACCGTTAGCTTTTCGGTGAAGGAAATCATCGTGAGGAAACCGGTCTAATCCTAATAAGTTCTAGTTTTCCCTCTGGGTTGGAAGTTCATATCAAAGGCAGTCGCTTTCGTAAAAAAACTAGTGCCTATGCCTTGGGATTAGGTGTCAAAGCGGACCCCGGGCTCCTATAGGGGAATTACCGGGTATAACGCTAGGAGGATGATGAGTAAATTGCGTCGGTAATAGCAACCGTAATAAATCATTACCGACCCATAGACGTCGGTAATAGCAACCATAAAAAGCTATTACCGATTGTGACTGTACGATCGGTAATAGCTTCTTATGGTTGCTGGCAATTTTTATTAAATTGAGCTTCTGACTTCAAAAGCGATTGTTAGTAATATCACAAAAAATATGAAGAAAAGAATACGTTACGTTAAAATAAGTCTATAAACGAGAACATATCATTTACGTAGGTTACTATAAAATATCAATCTACCTAAATTATCATAATTTTGGTTAAATTCGCAACGCCAAAATAAGAAAACTGGACAACAATCGATGTGTCGGTAATACATTTTTAGAAAGACTGATTGTTTAGCTACAAGCTCGTCAAAAAAAATTGTGTTATAATAAAATATAATATCATAAAAGAGAGAAAATGTGAACATTACTTTGCGGCCATAACCGACTCAGGGGACGTTGATAGCTGCCACAACAAAAACTGGCGAAGCTGTCACCGTCCTTTTTTAATTTATAGTTTTAGGGTTAAAATGGTTTTGTTTTTCAATAAAATGTGATAAGAAATCAAAAGTTGACACTTAAACGGATATAATAATTAATACACGATAAAGTATAGGGTTCACAAATTCGTGTATGTCTTCAGCAGAAAAGTCACGTACTTACTTGGAGGAACAAGACTCAGTGACCTGCCTACAGCTTTCCCTAGTTATACCTAGAATAGTTCTGGAATCGTAAAAAATAACGAATAACTGTAATGGGTCGGTAATACCTTCCGATTTTCAATGGGTCGTTAATAGCTGCGTTTATCTTACTAAATTGAAGGTGGTTCAGACTTTTTTCTGAAATCGGTTATTCAGAAAAAAGGTGGCGGTTCTGCTCAAGCTGAAACTAAGAACTTCCTCCGCTTCGCTCCGAGCAAAAACAAGTTGCAGCAGGATGTTTTCGAGTATTTTGGTAAGCGTTGTTTATTCTTAATGTAAAAAAATACTTAATTTTTCTTAAAGTGGAATAGTGAAACGTCTGGAATCCTCTGGATTTGGCATTTCGTTAGCGGACGATTTTGCTTAGTAAACATTTACTGTTATTTTTTAACTGAAAGGGAAGAGTTTCTGAAGTCGGTTGTATTAATATATTTTTCTGTTTTTTTTTTTCAATGTTTCTTACCTCAGAACTCCGTCATTGATAAAACGATTCGTATTTTTTTGTTGGTAAGTATATGCATCCAGGTGGGTCCATTTTTTTCACAAATTCAGTTGGATGATGAAATCCATGAGGAATTAAGGGAACTTCTCAATTATATTACGCACGCGTGTAGTGATTTTGGTATCTACTATTATAACTCGTGTATTTACACCCGGAAATCATAATTTTGGTGGAGTGGAATTGATGATGACGACCACAGATGACTTATCGAATTCCTCAATTATGTACTTAAAAGTGCAAAAGGACGACACAGATTCTGACAAGATTCCGTTGAAATAGGAACTAATAAGTAAAGTGCCATTGGTGATGATATTGGGGAATGAACGGAAGTCCTCCAATATTATCGGCCCACATTATACAACGATTTGGTTTTTCTCTCTAATAATCAAGACATTTGGTATCGGAAATCAGTCCATGTGGTAAATATGTAGTAAAAAAAATGTGGAAATGCCCTCGTAGCTTGGCGGAGTACTAAAACTTGAAGTTGGTTAAAACTTTGTTTTTAAAGTAAATTATACTGTTGAAATAGGTACCATATTGTAAAACTTTTAGTAATAGCTAATTATTCAATATGTTGATGGAAGACAGTGGTTAGTTCTTAATATACTTAAATTCATTAGTGATTCTTAATTCTTTAACGTCAAACTTGTAACAGTATTTGTTCAAATTAATTCAATTATTTGTCCTTCTAATAAAAATCGGTTAATATATGTCAACCGGGGCAAATTCATCTATAGGGTAAATGCGTATTTTGAAGATATCTCCGAAAATGAACATTTTAGAACTATTACAAACGTCTAAATTGAAAGTTTGGTAACCATACTTCGAACATCGAGCGTTGTAATAGTTCTAAAATGTTGCGTTTCGAAGATATCTTCAAAAGGCGCATTTATCCCATAGACGCATTTGCCCCGGTTGACATTAACCGGTTTTTATTAGAAGGAAAAAAAATTGAATTAATTTGAACAATTTTGCCAGCAATTACTTTATTTTTTATTGCTTTACCATCTTACCTATTACAGCATTAATATTCTTGTTAACCTATACTTACACTCCTGTAGCCGACTGTACATTTGTCGTTCTCGTTCGCAGGGCCGGTGTCTGCGCTGCTGCTGGCCGCGCTGCTGGCGGCCGGCGCGCGCGCCGATCACGTCACCACAGAGCGCTGCAAGCCGTACCACACATCTGCCCGAATCCGTGAACATCCGACGGATAGCAACGCTACCCACTTATGGCTTAGCGGTTGTTATTATAGTAACGTAAACCCCAATGACTGGACTGGTCTTACCAACGTGAAGAATATATACTTATATAGGAACGACATAGTAAGCATTCATCCGGATACATTCCGCTCAGTGCCCGGATTAAAAATGGTCGAGCTGTCTAGAAACATGTTGCGCGAGTTCCCCGTTTTGACAGAGCACTCCTGCCGCAACGTGACTGTTTTTTTCTTGAGATTCAACCTAATCACGGGATTAAGGAGCGCTAGAATTTTTGCAGCTTGTACAAATTTACAAAGACTTTATTTAGACGGAAATCATATTGCATACGTGCACCCTGAGGCTTTCAGTGCATTGAAAGAGCTGACAGAATTATATTTACAAGGTAATAAAATCAAAATAATTTCTAACCAAATGTTCGAAAACAACCACAAACTGTTTGAGTTGGGGTTACACCGAAATAGTATAACCCATTTACCGCTCGACTTCGCCGGCAACCTCAAACGCGCAGGCGTCATGCTTCATAACTTTTACTTCTATAGTAACCCTTGGAATTGTGCTTGCCTGCTCGAGGCGTTGTCGGACGCCAAGCGAGCAGGTGTGCGTGTTTATAACAATGCTTACGACACTAACATTATACATTATGACGGAACACGGGCCGAGTGCGTGTACATCGGAGCGATCCCGTGTATACGACAGCCCGGTCTGCTGCGCCCCCCGCCCAACCCCGTGCATGGTGTGTAGGGATTGCTAACCCGCTAATCCCGGATTCCCGGTGTTTTTGAGGATTGAAAATTCCAATCCCGCAAAAGTCCTAGGTTCGAAAAATAAATACTATACAACTTCAATAACGCAATAGCAATTAACAAGTAAAAATCATGTTAGATGAATTTAATAGTAGATTGTATGACAAGGGTCTAAAGTAAGCCATATTACCATGAGATGGATATTTTCCCGAACGAAGTGAGGGGAAATAGTTCGAGGGGTAATATGGCTTTTAGACCAGAGTTATACACTACTTTTCACTTCGACCGCGAGAAAACAGTAAAAACAAAGAATATCCATCCACAATCAACAATTATACCAAGGCGAAAAGATTGTTTAATTTGGCGCCATTCTTTTTAATAAACTGCTTTGACACAGATACAAAATATTCACATCACAAACGCCTCCGACCGTCTAAACGGCCGAGCGCGGCGGACAGCATACGCGGGGCATACGATAAGGCGAGATAGACAGCAGTCTATCCCGCTCAATCTTCATAGCTTATGTTAAGTATGCAGTCAACCACGCTTGAACGTTTGGACGGAGCTATAGTGGGTCAGAGGCGACTTATGGTTTCGGGCAGCGGAGGATGGAGATGAATGATCTTAGTCCAATTTAAGCACACACGATTTAATTAATTAATACAAGAAATAAATTATTTTAATTATGAACGAGTGAAACCGGTCGATGTACTTCTTTAGCCCCGCTTGCTCAGTCTAATATGACGCGCTTTTTGAGCATGAGAAGTGAAAAATATCAAATTTATTAATATTTATTAGGTACTTACCCTCAAACTTGAAATATGTAACCCAATTTAGTGGGGGTCCTGTCAATTCCCCCTGGCCTGCTGACTTTTGTCCTAATGATTCACTAGACCTAATGCCTTTTTCTTCGAAACATTGAACTTATCGGGTTTTCTATAATAACATCACAGTCATTAGGTTAGGTTAGGTTTGTTTTGCAATAATCCTATAAAGTTTACAATGTCTAAAAATGCGTTCGTTGTAATGAACCATAAGGTCAAATGAGGCTAAAATAGTTAGGTGTAACAAGAAAGAACCCAATTTATATTTCTAACGTTACATGCTATCTTTTTAAACGACTTCAAAAAAAGGAGGAGGTTCTCAATTCGGTTGTATTTTTTTTTTCAATGTTTGTTACTTTAGAACTCCGTCATTGATGAGCCGATTCAAATTTTTTTTGTTTACATATGTAGGTAGGTGTATGATTCCAGGTGGGTCCCATTTTTTTCAAAATTCAGTTAGATGATGGGATCCATGAGGAATTGAGGGAACTCCTCAATTTTATTAGGCACGCGTGTAGTGATTTTAGTATTTTCTATTATAACTCTAGTATTTAAGTACATCCGGAAATCATAAATTTGGTGGCGAGGAATTGATGATGAAGACTACAGATTACTTATCGAATTCCTCAATTATGTACTTAAAAGTGCAAAAGTACGTCACAGGTCCTGATGAGATTCCGTTGAAATAGGAACTAATGAAGTGCCATTGGTGATGATATTGGGGAATCGATGGAAGTCCTCAATATTATCGGCCCACATACAGCGATTCGGTTTTTTCCTATAGTAATCAACGCATTTGCTATAGGAAATCAGTTCATGTTGTAAATTGTAAAAAAAAAGTGAAAATGGTCTCGTGGCTTGGCGGAGTACTAAATAGAAGTCGGTTAAAACTTTGTTTTTGCCATCTGATCTGATCTGATCTGATCAGATCAAAACAGAATAAGCCATTTACCGCCCGACTTCGCCAGCAACCTCAAACGCGCAGGTGTCAGCCTTCAGTACTTTGATTTCTTTAGTAATCCTTGGTACTGTGCTTGCATGCTTGAGGCCTTGGCAGATGTCAAGAGAGCAGGTGTGCGTTATGATAACGAAGATGTCGACACTAAAATTATACATGTGGGGAGTGGCGATGATTGGAAACAACTTTTAATTCCAAAAAACTATATATTTAAATAAAAATCAAAAATATGTAACAGACACGTCTTTTCTTATATGCTCCGATCTCTAATCTCCTCGTTCATTCCTTCCCTTTCACACTTGTACATACTATGCTCATGTTATCTCATTCACTCACAATACGTCATTCATACGTTCCTTTTCACGCAAATCCTACAGTCGGCCTTCCTGTAACTTAAGTCTGTCCTCAGACTTTCATAACATTACAACATAAACTTTGACACAAGTTCAGAAATGTACACATTGCAATTTCAACCTTAAGATAAACACCTGTAAGTACAAGACATTCTGGCTGTGAAACAGTATTATAGCAGCCAATAGACTTTAAGCTTAAGCTCTTAACTTTATCGCAGTAGGTACAGTACATAGTAGGTAAAGTAGGTTACATAATAAATAGTCTTTTCATGGGAACAACAGTGTATAGCCAACCTGGTCGGGGTGTAGGAATGAGTGCCTGCATCATAACAAAACATAAAAGATAAAACAAAATAAAAAAACGACTTTAAATTACCTGCCTCTACTCTGCGTTGATAGGCTAGGGTTTCATATGGTCACAAGAGGTGGTAGTGTTTCGAGACCCTTCCGTGGAGTCATCGACCTTCTGCACTTGGTACCTGTCCCTTCCAGTAGCTTTGACGACCCGGTATGGACCTAGGTACTTAGGTTTCAGTTTCATTCCAACTCCGAACTGAGTCCGCTTTATTGCAACTAAGTCACCTTCTCGGTATTTAGTGCTTTCTTTTCTCTTTCTATTGTACGTATGTCTATTTTCCTCTTGTACCTTGAGTATTTGCTCTTTTGCATTCCTCCTATTTTCTTCTCTCTTTAGTACATAGCTGTCTCTGTTTTCTTGCTCTAACAGTGCATAAATTTCGTTGTCTTCCTTTAATTTCATCTTTGTTCCTATCAATAGCTCAAACGGTGAAGTATTGATACTACGCTGGTAAGTACTATTTATGCATCTCTGCACTTGACTGACATGTCGGTACCACTGTGTAGGATTTTCTACACACAGCTTTGTGAGTATAGAGATCAGGATACAATGTATTCTTTCGCACTGTCCGTTGGCCCGAGGTATTCCAGTTGTAATCTTGATGTGCTGGATACCTTCATCGGCACAATATTCCTGAAATTCATTACTGGTAAATGCGGTACCTCTATCGGTTATTATTCTTGCAGGATTTCCAAAACATTGCTGGTGAATCTTTAGCTTCTCAATAGTCTCTTTACTGGTCGTGCTTTTCACCGGAAATAGCCATACAAACTTGGTAAAAGCATCCACAATAGTCAAGATGTGGTTGTATAACTTTTTTGTCTCTGTCATCGGACCAATATGATCAGCGTGCAATGTAAACAGAGGTATTTCATCCTTCTCAATAGTGTGCAAGAAGCCTTCTTGCTTGCCGGTTTTTCTCTCAGCGAGCAGGCATGGTATGCATGACACTATATGTTCTTCAATCTTCTTTTCTAGGTTCTCAATATAGTAATCTTTGCTAATGAGTTCCATCATCTTTTTCTTTGAAAAGTGCCCTTGATCATGAGCCCTTTTTATGATTTCTTTGTCTAGAGCACTTGGTACTACCAGATGTTTTCCTTCTCCTTTGTAGAGCAAGTCGTGCTGTACATAGTAATCCTTATATGGCACATTCTTCTTTACTAACTCCATGATGGCTTTCAGTCCTTCATCTTTTCGTTGCGCTGTACGTAACCATTCATGTATGGGTGTATTCTTTAAAAACATAACCCATCTCTTGCCACAGTTGGGTAAAAATGCCACATACGGGTTTCTACTTAATGCATCCACATGTTGCATTTTGCCTCCTTCTCTGTGTTCAATCTCGAAATCGTATTCTTGGAGAAGTAATATCCACCTTGCCACTCTAGTGGACATTGCCAGGTCTTTCTTATTCAACGTCATTTGAAATGCTTTACAGTCTGTGACTATCTTGAAACATGTCCCAAAAAGGTAACACCGGAACTTCTTTACAGCTTCCACGATAGCCAGAGCTTCCAACTCATAACTAGTATATTTGCTCTCCGCTGGTGTCGTCTTTCGACTCATGTAGTAGACAGGATGAAGCATTCCGTCATCTGCACCTCGCTGTAACAAAATAGCAGAGTAGGCTACTGAAGATGCATCGGTGTGCACTTCGGTAGGTAAACATGGATTATACAGTCTTAAAACTGGTTGACTGGCCAGCTTTTGTTTTAACTCATTGAATGCTCTTCTACACTCATCATCAAATTCATATGCAATCTTTTTTTTCAATAAGTCTGTCAGGGGTCTTGCAATCGATGCAAAATCCTTGATATATTTCCTGAAATAGGATGTCAACCCTATAAAGCTGTGCAACTTCTTGAAATCAGTTGGTTCTGGAAATCTTACCACTGCATCTGTTTTTTCTTGAGATGGTCGGACCTCACCGTCTTCGATTATGTGCCCGAGATACTCCACTCTTCGTTGAATCAATTGAGACTTTTTCCAGTTGATTTCCAGTCCATATTGGGATGCCACCTCAAGTACATCAGCCAATCTGGTCACTGCCTCTTCTTCATTAGCTGCAGGGATAATCAAATCATCAATAAAGATCAGTACAATACCTTTAGCGATCAGGTCCCTATAAATCGCAGTAATGAACCTTGTAAACACCTTCGGACATATGCTAAGTCCGAACGGGGCCTTCAGGAACTCGTATTGAGCTGTCATTGTCACGAACGATGTATACTTAACTGAATTCTCATCTACTGGTAAATGGAAATAACCATTTTTCAAATCTAGTGTACTGAACACTTTCGCTCCTACTAACCTATCAATGTGATCTTCGATCACTGGCAAAGGATACTCATCTTTGACAATCTTCTGATTCAAGCGTCGGTAATCAACACAAACCCTAATGCCTCCATCCTTCTTCTTTACTAGTACCAATGGACTAGCATATTCAGAGTAGCTTACCCTTACAACTCCGTCTTCCAACCACTGGGTCACCTGCTGATTAACTTCAGTTTGTTCTGCTGGAGCCAATCTCCTCGGTCGCTGAGCCACAGGTATGTCATCCTTCACCACAATTTTTAACTTGACAGGTGCCTCCTTCGTCTTACGCGGTACGTATGACTCCACCAAGTCCTTGACCTTTTGTTCCGTATCTGGACCAACCTCCGAACCTACAACAAAAGAATCACACACACTTACGTCATACACCCCCTTACCGGCTGGTTTCAGCTTAACATTGTTGTTTTCCATGACCAGAATACAACTTTGCAATAAATCTTGCCCTAAAATCATACTGTAAGGCATAGCCTCCGTAGGTATTACGTAAAACAAAACGTCGTTGTACCATTGTTCGTCTATAATGATATTTAACTCGACATGTCCATAACATTTCACTTTGTTTGCACCAAGTCCTGATAGCGAAATCTCGCTTTTATCCAACTCTGGCGCATTTAACTGTTTATAGCACTCGTACGCCAGCAAATTTACGTCGCTTCCACTGTCCACAAGAGCTAAAATGTTGCTATTTAGCACGGTAACTTGTTTTATCGGCTTATTTGTCGAAATCGACCGTTCTTTGTTGTTGATCTCCATGTCCGATCTGACAGTTGTCAAACAATGATCCGCCATTTCGCTCGATCCGCCAATCACGTCGTCTTGAGTAGTGTTGTAACTCGAACCGTAAAAGTTGCGTTTCGCTGCGACGCCAGCGCCACCTGTGTCACTCGACCATCTTCGCACAGTGTTACCAACCTCGCCATTCGCAGCTGTACTCACGTCATTCTTGAAACGTGAAGTTGTCGCTGTCACTGCTCCCGTTCCTGGTGACTTGCATTGTGTAGCAATATGCCCGAACTGGTTGCATTTAAAACACTTGAGGTCTCTTTCCTTGTGTGGACAATCCGCAGATGGATGATTTTTCTCTCCACAGCTGTAGCATCGTGTAACCGCTCGTCCATAGGTCTTCTCAGGGTGCTTGGGCCGGCTTGCTTCTCGACTTGAACTTGCTGTTTGCTTTTAACTGCTCGTAAATCTTAAGTTTTTCTTTTAGTTCACTGTATGCTGTAACGCCGTATAACATTATTTTGTTCACTTCTTGATCTTTGATGCCTTCTATAATGTACTTAATGGCTACATAATCGGGTATCTTCCCTCTTTTGCCCAATTCTTTCATCACGAACATGTACTCTAAACATGACTCGTCATGTTTTTTGTGTCTCGCGCTCATCATTTCGTGAATAGCTTTAGCGTCGATATTATCTGGGAATTCCTTTAGTATACTTGCTTTGAACTCTTCCCACGTCTTGAAAACACGCTCTGCTCGGAACCATAATAACGCCGTTCCCGCCAACGATCTTCTCGCCATTAACAATTGCTGCAACGGTGTCCATCCACATAATTCAGCATTATCCTCCACGTCTTGCACCCATCTAGCCGCAGGATACGTCTTTTCCTGGCCAGTGAATTTGGGGATAAGCCCTTCAGTGAGATGTAACATCATTCCGCCATTGACACTTTGCGATTTTCCATATTCATCTTCATAATCTGGTTGTCTGCTGTTACGTCTGGAGCCTTTGTTCATGTTCCTGCCTCGGTTCACTGTAGTTAATCGTCGTAAATCGTCTTAATCGTCTTCTACTTTTGAACCACGCCAACACGCAGGCAGTTACAACGGTAAAAGTAACGGTACTTCTTTTGTTCTCTCGCCGCTACCGAAGAATCGAGATTTTCTTTCGTATTTCCGTCTTCTTTCGCCAAAATCCACTTCTGCCACCAATTTGTGGGGAGTGGCGATGATTGGAAACAACTTTTAATTCCAAAAAACTATATATTTAAATAAAAATCAAAAATATGTAACAGACACGTCTTTTCTTATATGCTCCGATCTCTAATCTCCTCGTTCATTCCTTCCCTTTCACACTTGTACATACTATGCTCATGTTATCTCATTCACTCACAATACGTCATTCATACGTTCCTTTTCACGCAAATCCTACATACATTATGACGGAACACGGGCCGAGTGCGTGTACACCGGCGCGGTCCCATGCCGACCGACGCTGCTGCGTCCCCCGTCCTGCCCCGCGTATAGGAAATGCTAACCCACGCGAAAATGGCAATATGGCGGATTCCCGGTATTTGTTCAATCCCGCAAAAGTCCTGGGGACGAATCCCAGTAGGAGAAATATTTGATTCATTTCTTGAATTTTTTTGTAAGTAGGTATGTATTTTAAGTATAATATCCGTTTTAGGCTAGTATCCATTTTACCCATAAAGTCTTCGTAATTTTGCACAAGCTGATTAAGTCTGGAGGAGCCGTGTTAGTTTTTTTTTTTTTATTTTTTTTGTGTGTTTAACATAGTTTTATATAAATTTACAATTACGTGCTATTTTAGGTACCTATTAGCGCGTCTCACTTATATAAAATAGTAGGTAGGTACCAAAATATGTATTCTATGATTGTTAAGGATATCAAGAAGTCTAATCTAATGTATAATATAAAAACGATTTTAACAAAAAAAATGTTTCACTAAGCATCCCAAAAACCCTTCTCTTTCTAAAACGAAGTCATACATAAGGCATACGTCCACCTCATGCCTAATAGTTGACGGCTTCTGTTCACCTCTTGTTATTAATTAAAAATTACTTTAAAAACAAAGTTTTAACCGACTTCAATTTAGTACTCCGCCAAGCCACGAGAACATTTCCTATTTTTTTTTTTACAATTTACCACATGAACTGATTTTTGATAGCAAATGCGTTGATTACTATAAAAAAAAACGAATCGCTGTATGTGGGCCGATAATATTTGAGGACTTCCATCGATTCCCCAAGATCATCACCAATGGCACTTCATTAGTTCCTATTTCAACGGAATCTTATCAGAACCTGTGACGCACTTTTGCACTTTTAAGTACATAATTGAGGAATTCGATAAGTCATCTGTGGTCTTCATCATCAATTACTCGCCACCAAATTTATGATTCCGGATGTTAATACACAAGTTATAACAGAAAATACCAAAATCACTACACGCGTGCCTAATAAAATTGAGGAGTCCCCTCAATTCCTCATGGATCCCATCATCTAACTGAATTTTGAAAAAAATGGGACCAACCTGGAAGTATATACATACGAACAAAAATTTTTTTTTCGAATCGGCTCAATAATGACGGAGTTCTGAGGTAACAAACATTGAAAATAATAATTTAAAAAAAATACAGTCGAATTGAGAACATCCTCCTTTTTTTTTGAAGTCGGTTAAAAATTGAAAGTGTCACGTATTGGGCCGGTGTCCAGCACTGGGATGTTTACGTTACCTACATTGTGGTTGTGTGGAGCTCTCTTCAATGCATCAGCAATGGGTATGGGGTAATGTTTTATTTAAGGTACTCAAAATCATTTCTACAGGCCCCAAAATACCTTAACACTGAGCCGTATGCATTTTCTGAATAAGTAGTCACAAATGAGGAGGTTAAAGGAGCCCGCTTGGGGGAGGCCTATGTCCAGCAGTGGACGTCTTACGGCTATGCTAATGATGATGATAATACTCGGATAATAGTACCTACTTCGCTTTATAAACGAAGAAATATCCTTGATCCCAACTCATCTAAGTGGTCGTAAACCGGCATACTAAATTAGGAGGTCGCTTACGGTTTCGCCATTGACCCAGAGAAAATTGGGGGCCAGTGCAATGAGGCCACCGGCCTTTTGTAATATTTGTGATATTTACATTGTTGTTAGTTGAGAGTATATAAAACCCTGTATGGCCGCTGCATCTGCAACATCCAATGTGTATGTACTGTAAGTCAAGAAATTGGTCTACAACTTTTCAATCGTAATGTACAAATAATAGAGTCGAAAAGTCATAAACTAAATATTTTCTTGCTTGAAAGTGCCTCCCTAGCCCTAGTTAGTTAAGTACTATCATAATATCATTTATTAGTTCTTGGTTAAGACATACGCAACTACACGAAGCCAATTTTTTCTACCGTTGTTGATTTTAATTTTTAACAGAATTGGATAACATTTGGTAGGTTGGAAGAGCTTGTGATTCTGTGAAATGTCTGCACAATTTACTATAGTGACAGTGACCTACAATTTTATACCATTGAGAGAGAAAACGTATTGGATTTTCGCTCAAGGGAATTTTTTGACAGGGACATATCTTAATATTGTATTTATCGCACAGAATCAGGTCTTCAAACCTTCCAAATTTTGTCCGTCTGTCGAAAAATTGAAATCGACAACGATAGGAAAAATTGGCTTCGTGTGGTTGCGTATGTGTGCGTGCGGCTGTATGCTTGCGATGTGTGCGTGCTAATATAGGTATGCGTGCGTGCCTGTATATGTGTGTGTGTCAACTGTCAGTGTAGTTCCTGCAACATCCGCTTGGTGGCTATGAGACCCAGTAATTCTCGGAGTTGCCACTCTTTACATAAACATACTTATACTCTTTGTCTTTATGTATATGTATTGGACTAGAATTTAGATTGGTTTGTGAAAGTAAAGGTAAATTAAGCTGTATTTAACGAATGTAACTTACAATAACAATGTGCAGAAGTGCCTCTTTTCCTTACTTTTGAACTCTGACTAAGGACTTGTCTGCTCTAGACTAAACGTTAGTATACGATATCTTGGCTCACAAAGCAATGCTGGTAAGTATCATATTTATATAGGTAGTTTTCTTATTTATTTATATATTTTCAGTTGAATTTATGACTTGGTACTGCTACCTGATGTTGCCTTCCTTAGCTATGTCCATAACATCAAACACATCTTTTATAATTAAAATAAAATCTATACCTCTCTTAGGGTTTGTGCTGAAATGACTGTGGTTGATGAGATATCAAAAGACATTTAACTTCATACATATTCTATCCTGCTAATATTATAAATGCCACTTTGGATGTTAAGATGTTTGTTACTCATTACACTTAAATGGCTCAACCGGTTTTGATGAAACCACTCAGACAAAGTCACGGGTGGAAGCTTTTATAGAATAGAATAGAATAAAATTTATTCATGACAACAACACATACATACATGCACATAAATAAAAATAAAAAATACAAAACAGTAGACAACATTCAAAATCATTCATTTATCTACTAGTTTTGTCAAAATCTTGATGTTCAATGTATTTGTGCATTATAAATAAACGAGTATGGCTATGAGTATGAGTATTGCGGTGTGTTCACAGGTCTGCAGGGTCTGTCTGTCCACAGACACTAAGCTCTATGACATGGATGTCTATAATTTAAAAACTTGTTATGAAGAACTTACTAACAGTCAAGTAAGTACATAGTGGATCAACTTTGTTTGTTGTTATACTGTCCCCTCGGCCAAGAGACAACTATGCCAGAATTTCCAAGAGAAGGTATTGACTATGCACTGTACAAAGTGACGTGAAAAAAGTGTGTATGTGTGTAGATGTGCCTTGGCGAGCCACCCATGACTAGCATGCACACTTAGTGGAGACCGAAGCTTGTCGCTGAGCATTCGTCCGGTGTAGACATTGCTATAGGAAATGAAATCATCTATCTTGGACAATAGAGTTACTTTTTGAATGAAGTGCTTTGATGAAATTCGGTTAACTCAATTAGTATTCAGTATACAGTCAATATCTGCCATAACAAAGTGGGTAAAAGTATGGGAAACATTCTTCTATTATTATATACATTACTCTATGGACCCTGTAAATAAATAGATTTGTGTGCTGTGTTGTGGCAGTCAAGTTCCCTCTATTTGGCATAACCACAGTAGTCCAAAACGTTTTTCGCATAACAGACTTGGCATATTCGGTTTTCGCCGAATGTTAATGTGGCGGAAACCTTAATTGATAGAATTTCAAAAATTCTGAAAATGTTTTTGGCCTATTTTTTTATTTTTGCATACTATTGTTATGGCTGATGATATTGTCCGAAACTTACTATACTAAGCATGATTAAAACGGGCTGCGTCTCACGAGATATAACAATAATATATATGATTTCGATAAGGATTATATTATGGCAGATTCTGCTGATAGCTGGCCCTACCCATCCAGAACAAAGGGAGGGTCGGGGGGCGAAGCCCCCCGCAGTAAAAAACAAATAATCGTAACAATGGTATTATTATTAGTTTAGGTTACGGTTCACTTGTGTCCCTTAGAACGAAAATAGGCACCCCGCGAAGCGGGAAATATTTCTGCGAGAATAGTGTTCGACAAAAAAAAATATGCTCATATATTTTATGCGTGAACATGATACGGAGCATCAAAATTATGCACAAATAATATTCGGACTATTGAAATTCGGCGTAATGCCAAAACAGTTTATGCGCAAAGTCAATTATGCCTCCATAGATTATGCCAAATAGAATTCTCACTAAAAAAGTTATGCCAAAACAGGGGGAACCGTGGCAGACATTACCACAGGTCACTCCAGGACCACAAGTGCGACGTGCGTTGGCCATTTATTGATTTTATGATTCATTGTTTTAACCCAGCACCCTTGGGAGCCCTGCATCTCTACTCAACACCAGCAACACAACACCACATATAGTGTGGATGCTTATTCTAGACGGGGGATCTTATATTATATCCATCAGTCCAAAGTCCAACAAAGTTTTTTTTGAGACACAATGGCCACATTGCCCAACACTTCGAAATAAAAAGGCCATGTTTATTAAATACTTTACCGGAATAGCGACTCTATTGTTAAAATAGTGTATTGTTTTCAATACAAGATGGTCAACATTGTTTTGTAGTATTTTTGAATGTGGGACCTCCTTACTTTAGACATAAAGACGCCTTTTGGTTTAAAAAGTGTTGATATTTAGATACTACGTTAATTTACAGAATCAATTAGCAGTTACATTTAACCAATGAAAGACAATTGCTTACTAGGCACAAAAAGAAGTAACTAGTGAATTCAGTCTAAAATAATAATCTGTATATTATACTTAGAGAGCAAGTTTGCCCCAAACCATCTGTAACCGTAAAAGCGGTGTTGATTAAAATCAGAATGTATGGAAAGTTTGACGAATTTCCATGTAATAACAGCTGACGGCGCCATAATTATTTAACTTTGATTGGCCTATAATCGTAAAGCCTGGGTCCCACGGCCTGCTTTCTCACAGGCCAGATCGCGCCAGGCCAGACAGAAAGGCCAAGGGAGCCGTTGCATCCGATGAGGCCTGCGGTGGCTTGTTGTCGCCCGTCCTATCCATCGGGAGTCGGTAAATTTAAAGGCGCGACCTGTACGGGCGCGCCGCATCCATTCTGACCAGTGAGAAAGCAGGCCGTGGGACCTCGGCTTAAGCACAGTCACAGGCATCACAAGAGTCTCACGGTCTGGCCTGGCCTGTAATATCACGGGCCGTGGGAGCCCGCCTTTACAATACAATACAAATACTCTTTATTGCACACCTCACATAAACAAAGCAGTTAGAAAGAGAAACAATACAATAACATGTAGGTAGAGGTAGACAACAGTCGGTCTTATCGCTGAGGAGCGATCTCTTCCAGACAATCTTTGGGTATCGGAGAAAGAGATGAAACTAGATTATGTAGCTTTAGTTGGTGCAACCGGCCCTTATCAGCATCTTTGTCGAAGACCTATACTCGTATTGATTATTTTTCAGGTGTTGGAAGACGGTTCGCCCCGGCGGCTGTGTTGGGAGTGCACCTTTAGACTGCTGGCCTGCGCTCGCTTCAGACATAAAGCGATGCGGACCCAGGCGCTGTTGGCGGACCTGCCCTACCAATATGTAAGTCCGGGGTTAAAAACAATAATAATACGGGTGTAGACTTCATCATCATCATCATCATCATAATATCAGCGGAAAGACGTCCACTGCTGGACGTAGGCCTTCCCCAATGAGCGCCAAAGTGACTGGTCCTGCGCCACCCGCATCCAACGGACTACCGCAACCTTTACCAGGTCATCAGTCCACCTTGTGGGGGGGCCTACCCACGCCGCGCCTTCCGGTACGTGGTCGCCACTCGAGAACCTTTCCGCCCCAACGGCCATCGGTTCTACGTGCTATGTGCCCCGCCCACTGCCACTTAAGTTTAGCGATTCGGAGGGCTATATCGGGGGTGGAGACTTAAAAAAATATTATTACTTCGAAATAAGGAAGTTAAATAATGTATGCCTCATGACGAAAAAATATTTGAAAAAAGTTACGAAGCTACCGCCGTTTTAATGTGGCTTGTTAGAGAGACAATGCTCGCTGATTGTGGCGTCACGCCTCGAGGGAAGGGGGAAACATTATTTTTTGAAGTAGAGACTTGAAAGTTTGTAGAAAGATTACTTATTAAGACGCAAAAAAGTGATTTCTGCGTTTAAGAAAATTCCACCCTTGAGAGGGTTAAATAGGAGTGCAAAGTTTTTATGGAGGGAACTTTATTTTTTGAGCTAGAAACTTGAAGCTTTGCAGAAAGATTACTTATTAGAATACAAATAAAGTACTTTCAGCGTTTTTGTAAATTTCACCTCTAAGGAGGTTAAAAAGGCGTGCAAAGTTTGTATAGGGGAAACTTTATTTTCTTAGCTAGAGACTTAAAACTTTGTAGAAAGATTACTTATTTCAAAAACCCTTAAGGGGGTAAAAAGGGGTGCAAGGTTTGTATGGAGGAAACTTATTTTTTTGCTAGAGACTTGGATCTTTGTAGAAAGACTACTTACTGAAATAAAAAACCAGCGATTTAGAAAATTCTACCCCTAACAGGATTAAATTGTCGTCTCTTAAGTAACCAAAATAAGGGTTGATTATACGTATCGCTATTCGCCAGCAGGTGGCGTTAGTGTAGCAAATGAATTTAATTATCCCTTAGGGATTTGCTACACTGGACGCGTTCTGCGGTCTGCGGTCAGGTCTCCCATACAAATTTGTAGAATATTATTGAAAGAGATACATTTATTTATTTTTTGAATCTCACTCACAATAACTAAGATCCCCATTTTCTAACTCCAAATCCATGCGTCGCTCTATATCTTGTACAGTCATTTTTGCCAAAGATTAAAGGCACCAGGTTACTGCTAATTAGAAAATCTTCAAAAAATTCTTTAACAATTGCATATACTGTCTGCCACTGTTTTTAATGTAATATTTATGTATAGACCAGGGGTTCCCAAAGTAGTCCAGGTGGACCCCCAGGGGTCCACCGGAGACTCGGCGGGGGTCTACGTCGGCGTGACAAAGAAATGGGGGTGCACAATTCGTAAGTGGGGGTCCACGAAAATGTATCTGGTTTCGATAGTAAAGAACGAAAACAGGTATTATTTTTTGTGTTATTTTTATAGCCTGGATGACTGATAAATACATGATAGCTTTATTACGCTGCTCCCCGATTAAAATTTCGGTAAATTAAACTGACATTTTATTAAAATTACACCATTCGCCTCCAAAACTTGTCGACTGCAAGTCTGCAACAGATCGCGAGCGTCTCCAGGCTTAGGTAATCTTCACATTTTTTGCCGAGTTTTGAGAATATGGTAGAAATGTGTAGGGGGTCTACCAGAACCAGTTAACTTTTGAAAGTGGTCTATGAGAATATAAAGTTTGGGAACCCCTGGTCTAGACCATTTTAACTATAAATAAAATTCACTTATCTATTTTAATATCTTTGTCATCATCAAAAATCTACGCGGACGAAGTCGCGGGCGGCCGCTAGTTGTGTCATATGAAGGTGCGTTTTGCGGGAAAGGGACAACATACCCCTTAAAACTTTAACGTTTATAACTTTGTGATTATTTAACTTCTTGTGTACGTTCTCCTTATTTATTTATGGCCGTATTCATAAACATACTACAGGCCTGTTTTAACTAAAATGGCGTTAATATTCGTTTGTCCTTATCTGTCACTTTGACATTTGTGTTCGTAAGAAAGGGACAAAGCACATTTTATTTAGCAGAGCATTTAAAGTATTACGAATAAGGGGATTAGTGTCTACACCCCTATTATGTGTGTGTATTTAAATGTGTCATCATCCTCGTAACATGTTTCCCGGTTGTAACCTAAAGGAGGCCGATGAACGCTTGGCCCAAGATCTGGCGTGAAACTAGTTCCTATGCCAAATCTGGGAATTAGGTGTCAAAGCGGACCCCGGGCTACTTTAGGGGCATTGCCGGGAATAGCGCGGGCGGAGATGCGGGCAGAAGCTATTTACAAATAATCATTTGCCCTGTTAATGTGGGACAAATCTTGCAAGTTGAATTTGACCCACTTCCCGGTCAAGCTGAAAGTTTGGGTATAAGTATAGTTTGGATGACAATTCAATATTATGGTACCATCGAGCTGATCTGATGGAGACAGGTGGCCATGGGAATTCAGTACTTAACCGACGTAACCCTGTTGAGTTTAGACTTATTAGAATCGTCTCAATGAGTAGTCGATGACATACAGAAAAGTACAGTAGGCAATAAAAACTTGTACCAAAAATTAAATTTAGAAAAATATTTTATTTTTTAGGGTACCAAGCAGCAGTGGAATACAAACCGACTAAAACATAATTTGACATCCACATTAGTTTGCAAAACTTACGTAAATCACAACGATTTACACTTGCATGAAACCGAAGAGACAAGACAAGAACCTATACAAGAAATAAATATAAATGAACACATCAGTGACAATGATATGAACGTACATTTAGATTTAGACCAATACACGTCCAGCGATGAAGTACTGCTACTGGCCAAGAAGAAAGTGAAGAAGATTAAGAAGAAAAAAGAACTCAAAATTGATAAAAGAAGGAAACCAGCCAGTGAAGTGTTGAATGAAGATTTGTTCACTATAACTGATCTGACTTTTGACGAACAGATAGAGATGATCAGGAAGAGGAAAGAGACAGCGAATTATAAGAACTCCGTGTTCAAGTGTGAAGATTGTTTTAAAGGTTTTCTGGATGAGGACGCGTATAGTGGTCATATATTTCGGCATACGGATGTGAGTATTACATTTTTACATGAACCTATAATACCCAGGACAAGCTATAGTGATATTAATACCTCGTGCGAGCGAGCTGGTACCAAACAAACCTCGATAAGTGTGACAGAAAGAGAAATATCATTCCATTTTTTTTTGTTTGCCACAACTGATTTAGTATTAAGTTGTGGCACATAAACCATTACCCGTCCAAATTAAGTAGGTGGTTTATGAATGAATGAATGAATGAATGAATGAATGAATGAATGAATGAAATCGTTTATTCACAATGAACATATGGTAACATAAGATCTTAATTTATATATATGGCTTCCCATTATACATTCAGTCAAAACAGACATGTGAAAATATTTGTCAGTGATATATAAGTCACTCAGTCTAGTAAAAAGTAAAATGGCAAGTCATCAGCCATTTTAAGGTTGCTTTCACGTGCACACTAGCGCCTTTGGTAAATAATTGTGATTATTTAAATTTAACGATAGATATTTAAAAAAAGGAAGTTGCTATGCACTGTATTTTGTATTTAAGTACCTTGTCTGAATACATCAAACTAGTTTTTATGTTCCTGGAATCGTTGATCTCTGAACTCAAAAGAAAAACGGCCGTTTTAACTTTGACGAATCCAGCAACATAAAAACTAGTTTGATGTATTCACAAGGTACTTAAATACAAAATACAGTGCAAGCAGCCTCCTTTTTTTAATATCTATCGTTAAATTTAAATAATCACAATTATTTACCAGTGGCGCTAGTGTGCACGTGAAAGCAATCTTAAGATCAGTTCTTAATTTAGCTGCAGAGACTTTCCGTCCCTCACTGTGGCAACACGTATAGTCTGTCCTGAGTACTAATTTAATATTGGTTATAATATTATATGGTATGTCGTTAATTCCCAACTTTCTGACTTATTAAACATTTAACGAAACAACTTATTTTATTAAATATTGTAGTTTCGTGTCAATTTCACGTTTAAGGTTACCACGATCAAATTTAAACGATATTATAGAGCGAAAAAAAAGCAAAAATATACCATCATCTTCTGCAACCCAGGGCAAGACAATGACTTACGTTGTCAATTATGACATGACGCAACTGCCCCATTCCGTTTTGTGTCGCAGGACAGCGGCACGTTTGTGTGCGAAGTGTGACTACCCTACTCTGTTTCATGTCGCAGGACAGCGGCACCTTTGTGTGCGAAGTGTGACTACCCTACTCTGTTTTGTGTCGCAGCAAAGCGGCACCTTTTTGTGCGAAGTGTGACTACCCTACTCTGTTTTGTATCGCAGGACAGCGGCACCTTTGTGTGCGAAGTGTGACTACCCTACTCTGTTTTGTGTCGCAGGACAGCGGCACCTTTGTGTGCGAAGTGTGACTTCCCTACTCTGTTTTGTGTCGCAGGACACCGGCACCTTTGTGTGCGAAGTGTGACTACCCTACTCTGTTTTGTGTCGCAGGACAGCGGCACCTTTGTTTGTGAAGTGTGACTACCCTACTCTGTTTAGTGTCGCAGGAAAGCGGCACCTTTGTGTGCGAAGTGTTACTACCCTACTCTGTTTTGTGTCGCAGGACAGCGGCACCTTTGTGTGTGAAGTGTGACTACCCTACTCTGTTTAGTGTCGCAGGAAAGCGGCACCTTTGTGTACGAAGTGTGACTACCCTACTCTGTTTTGTGTCGCAGGACAGCGGCACCTTTGTGTGCGAAGTATGCAAAACGCACTTTACACATGCGCACGCGCTGCGCAACCACGTCGCCTCGCACGTTCAGCAATTCAGCTGCAAGTGCTGCGCGTACGTCACCACCAGGCGGTGAGTGCGGCGGGGGGGTTTGGGGCGACTATCCAGGGTTGTGCGAGGTAGCGAGGCGAGCGATGTAAATAAATAAAGAGATATTACGGGTCAATCTTTCATTATTCGAACTATACAGGTTGTAACAAAAATGGGGTGGGGACCGATCAACTGCACAACAGGTATCGTGTTCTGATAAAAAAGTAAGATTATTTTTGACGTATTTTTTTTACATTTGTACGTAGCAGGTCGCTCCAGCCGGCCAACGCTGCATATAAAGTAAAAAAAATCGCGTCAAAAAAAATCTCTTAGTTTTTTCTTTACAGAACATGATGCCTGTTATGTCCTTGATCGGTTCATACCCCATTTTATGGTGCACCCTGTATATAGTGAAAATGCCTTTACATCCAATATTTGACAGCTGTCATCCCAGTACAATTTATGTCATCACATGTCATCATTGACGTTTATTGTGCCGGGGAGGTAGGTGGTCAGATATCGGCTGTTAAAAAAAAACAATTATAGTAAGCTCAGTAAGGCTTGTGTTACGGGTAGGGGTACTAGACGACGATATATATAATAGATATAAATACTTCAATACATAGAAAACATCCAAGACTCAGAAACAAATATTCATGCTCATCACACAAATAGGTATTCGCCCTTACCGGGATTCGAACCCCGGACCTTCAGCTTCGTAGGCAACGTCACTCCACTAACCGGTCGTCCGTAAAATGGATCAATAGAAAGCGATACGCGGCCAGCCACGGATAGTTCCTCGTTCACCACATCGCTATCTTGCACAGCTGTGGATACATACCCTTATGTACGATTCTCACCGACCGCGCCGGGCCGGAGCGAGCCTGCGAGATTTTGCAAGTTGCCAAAAAAATTTGAAGCTTTAATATAGAAGTTAAATTTCATATTTGAATGTACTTGCGGCCATTCGGCTCCTCGCGGACCTGGACGGTTGCAACAATTAATCAGATAGAGAATTATTATTTTATACATACTAACATGTTTTAAGAAAAAAATATTATTGTAGCCACGCGGCAAAGTTACACGAAGAATGGCACAACGGAACACGCTACCCGTGCCCGCACTGCCAGGAACACTTCGTGTGAGTATATTATTGACGTGTAAGGCATTGTGAAGACTTGAGAGTGTTGCGAAGTATGTGTGGGGTGAGCCTGAGGGATAGAATAAGAAATAGTGTGATAAGAGAGACGTGGAATGACTGAAGATGTAGTGACGAAAATTGAGAAGGGCATGCTATGATGGTATGGAGCATGTAAAGAGGTTGAAAGAAGATTAACAAAGAGAAGGTATGCGGGAAAAGTTGATGGTACAGTTGGAACGGGAAGATCTCGTCGAACTTTTTCCGACCAAATCGGAGAAATCCTGACGAAAGGTCAGGTCAGGAGCACCCTAAACCGACGAGCATGTATGCAGAATGTAATGAAAGTGAATGAATCAATAAGTTAATTGAATTGAATCCCTCGTTACGCTCAAGATTCTACTTGCAGAATCTCGCTTCACTCATACGTACCGCCCTCGCCGTAAATATGTAATTTACAGTAGTACCACAAATATAAGTTACAACGATGTACCAGCCTGCGCAGAAAGCAATTTTTGAAAACATTTTAACCAATCATAAGGCAGCGCGTTTGCGCGGGTAAAATCTTCAACGCCCATTGGCCGAAATTTTGCGTGCGACGCCGGAAGCTCCGGCGCCCGCCATCTTGTCTGGCGCCATGAGCGGGAAAGCGCGAGTTCACCTGCATATTGCACCTTACGTATAGTGCTACAATGTCTTTATTGAAATGGTAATTTGATTTCATCCGGTTCTTGTCGGCACTCGTCGGCGTGGACGAAGTTTGCCGATTTAACTTATATCTGTGGTACTACTGTAGCCCCCTCGTGACACAATGTGCTAGTGTGTTGTGTTTGTGGGCAGTAAATTCTCGACATACATGGGCCACATACGCATCAAGCACCCGTCGGACTGGGTGTGCGCCCTTTGCGGACATTCTTTCGTCAGCGAGAAAGGGCTGCGACTACACAAGAGGCTGAAACACCGGACTCATCAGCCGGTACGTATTTATTATAAGCTTTTATTTAGTTTCACCTGTCCCGTTGTCTGTCTGTCTGTCTGTAATCAAATCTTGCAAGTTAAATTTGCCCCACTTCCCGGTGACCGATTGAGCTGAAATTTTAAGTATAAGTATAGTTTGGATGTCAATTCAATATCATGATAGATCGAGCTGATCTGATGTTGGAGACAGAAGGTAGCCATGGGAATTCAGTACTTAATCGACGTAACCCCGTTGAGTTTGGGCTTGTTAGAATTGTCTCAATGAGTAGTTGATGATGGTTTAGCTGATGTAGGTTCAGCTTATTTAGCTTGAGGTTGCTTCAGGGAGATTAGGCTGGAGGCTTGTAGTGAAACTCTTGTTGTTTACTGTAGACTGCTGGATACTAGAATGAATTTTATTTACAAATAGGCCTAACTATATACAACAAAAAAGCTTACAACTAGTTACTACATTAATCCGCAACAAATTAGAGCGGGACGGATCCGCGCGAGTGAGACAGAGATAGCCCCCCGCGCGGGGAAAGTGCGCCTGCCACGGCGCATGCGCGAGGTCATAGGTCGGGTGAATAAAATTACGCTCTGCGCCGGCGCCAGTCCTTTCGCTCGCCGGCCGCCGTGGAGTGAACATCGTCGTCGATCGCCGTGCTCCGCTCTCCGCGCTCGGTGCTGGAAGATACGAAGAATCCGACGAGAGTGCTTCAGGCTCCGGACATGCAAACTGTCCTTCTCAGGGCAACATAAAACTGCTCTTGTCAGAGCAAATTACGTGTTTCCCTGCTTAACCGCAGAGTACCAGACGATCAATCTGTTTCTGGGATAACACGCTGTGTCAATCGCTATTTATTTATGTCCCCACAATGGTATACAGAAAAGTACAGTCGGAAATAAAAGCTTGTACCTCACTCTCCATCCTTTCAACTCCATTTAAAAAATCACGTTCGTCGCTCCGTTTTCCCGTGAAAGACGGACAAACAAACACACACATACACTTTCCCATTTATAATATTAGTATGGACTAGCTTCTGCCCACGACTCCGCGTGGAACTCGTTTATATCGTAACTCGAACTTTCAGCCCGTTAGGACCCGATTTCCGGGATCCAAATTATCTCCATACCAAAGGCCCAGATTTTGCATTAGAATAGAATAGAATAGAATATACAGTAATACATTACAGAAAATAACGAAAACAATGGAAGAACTTATCAGCTAAATGTAAACTAATTACTAACCTGTACTGACAAAGGTGAACACTCGGCATAATGCCAGGTGCTACTAGAGCACATGACGCTGGTCTTCCGTTAACACCAGTAGGGAGCGCAGTTGCGCGTAGCTGCTAGCAGAATCACAGAAATTCTGGCGCTAACAAATACGACAATACGTACGAAGCGTAAATGAAGCAAGTGAAATTTCATAAGAAAATAAAATAAATAAATATAACCGACGTAACCCCGTTGAGTTTGGGCTCGTTAGACTCGTCTCAATGAGCAGTTGATGATTGTATACAGAAAAGTACAATAAAAACTTGTACCAAAAATCAAATTGTTGTCAGAAACTTATTTAGTGTATGTGTCGTGGCTGCCTACCGTGCCTTCACCGAATGAACCCCGCGGAAGACCACCGCTGGCTGCTAAGCTACTAGTGACAAAACTTGGTGTGTTATTGTATTTTTATTTGTTCTGTCTTGTTTTGTTCGTCACGAATAACTGTTTGAATTTGAATTTGAATGTTCTCTCTGGTTATAGATGGGTGAGGAGGGGCCTTACTGTCAGCGCTGCCGCGTCCGCTTCGGTTCGCAAGCCGCCCTCGACCAGCACATAAAGCTGTCTCCTAGACATGACGCGTGAGTCTCCCGGCTACACGCAAATAAATATTAGGGGACAATCTTACACAAATCGACCTAGTCCCAAACTAAGCAAAGCTTGCACTTTGGGTACTAAACGACGATAATAAACATACTTATCATCATCATCACCATATCAGCCGAAAGACGTCCACTGCTGGACATAGGCCTCCGCCAAAGAGTGCCAAAGTGACCGGTCCTGCGCCACCCGCATCCAGCGGACTCCCGCGACCTTTACCAGTACCAGGTCATCAGTCCACCTTGTGGGGGGCCTACCCCCGCTGCGCCTTCCGGTACGTGGTCGCCACTCGTGAACCTTTCCGCCCCAACGGCCATCGGTTCTACGTGCTCTGGGCCCCGCCCACTGCCACTTAACTTAAGCGATCTGGAGGGCTATATCGTTTACCTTGGTTCTGCTGCGGACAACATATTTATATGGATAAATAAATACTTAAATACATAGAAAACATCCATAATTCAAGAACAAATATTAGTGCTCATCACACAATTAAAGGCCCTTACCAGGATTCGAACCCGGGACCTCTTGCTTCGTAGGCAGGGTCACTATCAACTAGGCTAAAGCGGTCGTATTTGGGGCAATCAACTATTTTTGTTGCTGGTTCCGTCTCATGGGTCACTCTTTAAAACCATGTTTTTATGTGATTTAAATCCACTAAACATATGTTTTAACCCCCGGCGCAAGAGAGGGGTGTTATAAGTTTAACGTGTCTGTGTATCTGTCTGTGGTATCGTAGCTCCCAAACGGATGAACTGATTTTCATTTAGTTTTTTTTTGTGTCATAGATAATTTTCTCTGATAGAAAATCTGTTCAAGCGTTTTTGAGATATTGAACTTTGAAATGAAAATGTCGGGGGTTTCTCAACTTTTCTAAGTTGTAGTTATGTTATATTGGTTAACCCATTCCATGATTCGGCATCTAATTTATAGTAAGTTTTCTAAGAAAGTCCGTCACCGTTGTCTCTTGGCTTACTGAAACAGAATAATGATTAGAAAAAAAATTAACCCGTTTATCTCTTCACACAACGAATCCTCAAAACGAAGAGTCGGCAACGCACTTGTCTCTGCTTACCATGATACAAATAGTCCATCCCTTTCATGTTGTCTCTTTGCAGAGACAGGAAAGAAAACGTATGTCAGAAGCGAGGGCGTCGTGGCGCGGACGAGTGCGAGCGAGACGGCAAGAGTCGACGGAGCCGGTCTGACAAGCCAGAGGGACCTATCCCTTGTGAACAGGTACCTGTCATCGAAAAGCGACTTTACTATTGAAATTAAAAGATTAAAATTCCAATGTCTTTGACTAAAAAGTCGGCTCAAATAATCTGAAACTCTGTTGTAAATTTTCTGTAGCATGCTTCCACATTCCACACACACACACACACACACACACACACACACACACACACACACACACACACGCACGCACGACTCAACTATTGTATCTGACTGTCCATATTCTATAATAAATGCGTATTAATTATATTGTTTAATACATTTCTGTCAAAATTTTCATTTTTAGTACAAGCTATTGCCGACTGTACTTTTCTGTATACCATTATCAACTACTCATTAAGACGATTCTAACGAGCCCAAACTCAACGGGGTTACGTCGGTTAAGTACTGAATTCCCATGGCCACCTTCTGTCTCCATCATCTGATCAGCTCGATGGTACTGTGATGGTGGGCGGTGAAGCCGACCCCCACATATCCTCCTTGGGCGTAGGTTTCCAGACTAACTCAGATGTGGGGAGAATGCGGGTGAAGGAATTAAATAGAAACACGGATATATGGGTCTTGTACGCCCTTTATTTAAATCTAAATACGAAACGGATACGGTAAGCTCGGTAATTAATGACTCTACGGGTTAGGAATCCTACAGGGTCGCGGAGACCACGGCGCGGCAAACGGTTAATAGTGTGCCCTGAAGGGGCTACGGTACGTCCTGGCTAAAGATGGTGGAGCGGAGGTTCCCCGTGGAACGTGGAACCCAGGTGAGCGTAGGGCGGTGGAAAATACCACCCCGCTGATCCCTGGGGTAGGCAGGAAGGTCGGGTTTAGGTCTCTGGAGCGTGCGCGGTATCCCCACACCGCTACCAGAAAACCTCCTATCTAGGGAACCTAGCGTGCGTGCGCGGGACCCCACACCGCACTAACTAGGTGGGCAGCCGTTCACACTTTACGGAGCGCGAGCGACTGCCCGCCGGCTTTTTTTTTTTTTTTTTTTTTGAACCTGACTGTTGCTATAATAGGACGGACCCAATATAGCGGTCGGACTGCACCCAATATAGCGGTCGGACTGCGCCCGCCGGCTCGGTGCGCAGGGCGTTATATAGAGGCGCGCGGCAGGTGCGGCGCGGCGGGGTGTTGCGCGTCATCGCCGGCGCTCGCCGCCCGGTGTAGATTCCGCTGCCGTGGTCCGGTGGCGACTCGGATCGTGTCGTCACAGTACCATGATATTGAATTGTCATCCAAACTATACTTATACGTAAAATTTCAGCTCAATCGGTCACCGGGAAGTGGGTCAAATTTAACTCGCAAAATTTGTCCCATACTAAAGGGCAAGTTAAATAAAAGCTTGTAAAAAAAACTCCGTATACTCCAGTGCAACGTGCAGCTGCCGGACTCGCTGGCGTACTACCGGCACTTCCGCCGGACGCACCCGGACAAGAACCGGACCAACTACCCCTCCATGAAGACCAAGAGCATGTGCGAGGTCTGCGGGAAAATGTTTCAGGTAAGTCAGAGGAGAATGCCCAAATGCCTGGAATGTACGGAGATGTCCAATATAATAGCTACAACTTAGAAAAATTTAAAAACCCCCGACATTTTCATTTCAAAGTCCAATATCTCAGAAACGGCTGAACAGATTTTCATGAAACATAGTTAATAACACTGGGGATAAAATTTTACCGTTTGGTAGCTACGATACCACAGACACATACGTTAAACTTATAACAAGGGGTGCTTGCGTCGGGGGTTAAAAAAAGACGTAATAGAATATTACTAAACAAGTCTGCTGGACTTCGGAGTAATAATTAATAAGTATAGTACTAAAGCAGCGAACATCTAACATTTTTTTACATAGACGGCAGGGTCATTCTATGTAGTTATTATTAGTTAGTATTGTAGTTATTATATTCTATGTGTCATATAAAAATATTTAACATTGACATAAATCTTAGCGACGTCTATTGTAGTTTTTATGTCAACATAACCTTCTTCATTTGTAAAAAATGTAATAATAGAAAAATCTCAAGCGTTTCGACAATTTTTAAAAGAGTTTGCGAAACCTAATTTGTTTTAGCACATTTTAATGTGTGATTTGGTCTTGTACATATCAAGTTTGGTCTTGTACGTACGAGAAGAATTTTAGAAAAAAATGTAATTATTTATTCAAACATGGTCCAAAAGGCTCTATTTTCGATATTCGTATGCACTTTTATGTATGAAATCTACATAAACGGTTCCTTATTGACGTCTCTAACAACGTAACAACACACGAGATATTTTTATGGCCTAAAATTGCCAAAGTTTGGTGCCATATATCTCGATTACTGTGAATTTTGAGGTATACTTATGGGATACTATTTCGGTAAAACTCGTTGTTAATGCGATAAGCTATAAAAAACACGAAAAACTGACATTTGCAGATCATTGGGAGCTAGGAGCTTAATCTTCTCTTAAGACCGAAAATGCCCAACCTAACCTCACCGTTTCCAGAGCCTAGCTCTCCTCCAAGACCACAGCTTCACGCACACAGACGCGAAGCTCTTCAAGTGCCAACAGTGCGACAAGAGCTTCCAGCGGCGCTACCGTCTTATCGCACACCGCCGGCTGCACTCCGCGCGGCCGCAGCACGCGTGCGCCGCCTGCGGGAAGCGGTTCTCCACGGCCAGCAACCGGACCAGGCATATGGCGGTGACTCATCAGTATCATTATCATCATCGTCACCAGTGTCATAATAATCATTATCATCAGCATCATTATCATCATCATCATCAGTATAATCTTCAGTATCGTCCTCAGCATCTTCATCATAATAATCATCATCATCATTAGCATTATATCAGCCGAAAGAGGTCTGCTGGACATGGGCCTCCCCCAAGGAGTGATTTTTCCATGCAATTGGTGCCGAGAATATCCTGTGATCGCCTTTGCCACATGGAGGGAAAGTACATTGAATATTGTAGATGGAAGATTTTACTAAAAATACATTATTTTTATTTAAAAAACAATTTAAACTGCATTCATAGATTTTTTACAACATACAACTGACGTTATCATTTTAAAGTACCTATTACTAATGAATCAGTACCCACATCATTTCCCTACTATAATTTAAGTGCATGATAAAGGGATACATACTAATTAGTAGGTACCTGGTTGTATGCAACGAATCGAGTGTCTGTCAATCAAATTTCTGCCGTTCTGAATCAGCCGAAAGACGCGTAAATGATTTTATACAGGCAGTGGACACTACCCTAAACCACTGCCTGGCAAACAACTCAATGCAATTTAAGATTCAAGGTTTGACTTGACTTCAGCTACGCACACATACAAATTTTAGCGTGCATTATCTGTGTATAGCTAGATGTCATCATCATCATATCAGGCGAAATACGTCTGCTAGACATATGTCTCCCCCAAATAGTGCCATAATTTAATATACAAAAAATTATGAGTAATGACTTTCTCTTTGACGTGATTGACGACACAAATACTTGCCTTTACCAATTTTCGAACCCAGAATATCAACAGTATCTTCTAAGAATTTTACGTTTTTGTCGCAGAGCCACACTGGATTAAAACCATTCAAGTGCGAGATGTGCAGCAAATGCTTCAAGCACGCGAGCGAGAAGCGCGCGCACATCACGTACGTGCACCTCAAGAAACCGTGGCCCAAGCGCGCGCGCGGAAAGCGGCGCGACTCCGGACAGGTCGGTACAGCCCAGTACCTCATCATTATCATCGTCAGTATCATCATTATCTTGACCACCATTATCAGCATATGCATCATCATCTTCATTATCCTGCCGAGGTTTTCCCGACGGACTACAGAATGGGGTTCTTCAAAAAAGAAGTGTATAAATTCTTAAAGGGTCGGCAACGCGCATGTAACACCCCTGGAGTTGCAAGCGTCTATAGGCTTGTTTGCCACCGACGTGGGATTTGCATTTTCATCATTATTATCATCATCAGCATCATCATCAGCATCAACATCACAACATCATCAACCTCATATTTATCATCATCATCCGTTTTATGAACTTATGGACGGAGTTTTTACCGTTAGCTTTTCGGTGAAGCGAGACATCGTGAGGAAACCGGTCTAATCCGTATAAAATCTAGGTGTCAAAGCGAACCCTCCGGGCTCCTTTAGGGCATAACCGGGAATAAACACTAGGAGCATGATGATGAGTAAATCAACGATTTATTTCACGTATAAGCGGGATTTGAACCCGCGACCTCTGGAATCCGTCGATCGCTCTTGCCAACTGAGCTAGGATGATGAAATCGCAGTTTTAACACTTTCGCAACCAGACTAAAAATGGAAGAATACATCAAAAACCGACAGAACTCGTTCATACTACTGCCCGCCTATCGGGCTCAGCCGGCATCTGAGCAAACACTACACCTACCAGGCGGGTTCTTGGTTGCGAACGTGTTAGAAAGTGACTCAGGAGACTTAACCATGTCAACTAATGACAGAATAGTTGATTCGAATGTTTAACTTGTTGCCAGGCGCAACCAAGCGTGCCGGAGCCGCAGGAGCCGCTGTGGCGCGAGAAGATGGCCGACAAGCCGTTGTACGTGTTGTGAAATGTTAATGTACATTCATTTTCAACTAGCGACCCGCGACCGAGCGATATAATGTAAACCTACCTCTTGAATCACTCTATCTATCACGTTCGACTCCGGCAGCGTTTCACTAAGCCCTTAAGCTATGCCGGGCGAATTATCGTAGTGACGTTTTTGTGTCACTGGCATAGGAGTAAGAATAACATGGTCACAGATACGTGTCAACTGGCACATCATCATATCAGCCGAAAGACGTCCACTGCTGGACATAGGCCTCCCCCAAAGAGTGCAGCAAAAGTGACCGATCCCGCGCCACCCGCATCCAGCGGACTCCCGCAACCTTGGGGTTGGGGCGGAAAGGTTCTCGAGTGGCGACCACGTACCGGAAGGCGCGGCGTGGGTAGGCCCCCGACAAGGTGGACTGATGACCTGGTAAAGGCAACTGGCACAGTTCATAGGTAAATTAGTAAAATGCGTTTCTTTTTTTATTTTGCAGCGTCAGTCGTCTCTCTGACATGTAGTAGAATGGTGCTAGGGCTCGAAAAACTACTGCCAAATAATTGAGAAACATTGAGAACCGCAGAAATGTGTAGAAAAAATGACAGATTTGTGTCACCGGCACTATTTTTAATAAATTTAAAAAACTCACATTTTGGAACCGACGCATCATCATCATCATCATCATATCAGCCGAAAGACGTCCACTGCTGGACATAGGCCTCCCCCAAAGAGTGCCAAAGTGACCGATCCCTCGCCAACCGACGCATAATTGGATTTAATATTTGAATAACATACCTGTACATTCAATCTAAAAAAAAAAATTGGAAATTTGTTGAGAAATAGGCGTAAAAATAAAATCACACATGTGTCACTGGCATAGGAGTAAAAAAATTTTGATCACAGACGAGCTGTAACCGGCGACGAACGTGTTTAAAAAAATCCGTTGCGTAGTTTTAAAGATCTAAGCATACATAGGGACAGACAGAGGGAAGCGACTTTATTTTATAATAGTGATGCTATGTAAGACAATTGGGATACCCGTATAGTTAAAATTATTTAAACTAAGCTCATGAATGGCCATTGTCCTGAGCTCATGAATAGCCTTTGTTTGCTACGACACTTGCAAATACAATGCACATTTTATGTGGCGCTAACCTTTTTCTTGCAAAAAATGGCACGCGTCCGACCACAGTCGTATTGTTAGACTTGAATGCTATTGTTCTGAATATAAGAAGTCAGTGGTCTTCTGCCGCAAACAAAGGCTATTCATGAGCTCAGGACAATGGCCATTCATGAGCTTAGTTTAAATAATTTTAACTATACCTACTGGGTCTTCATTTAATAATACAATATAATACAAATAATTTATTGATAAGACATAATGTACAGCAGTTTTACTATAGACTAGGAGCTTACTATTAGAGGCAAAAAACACGTGCCTGAGCTAGGATACCCTGTGTTTCAGGCAAAAAAGAACTTCAATTGAAAAAGTTATTCATATGCAAAATATAATACAATATCACTGTTATTGACTAACTTGTACAAATAATTAGGAAGTTATGACTTAGGCGGTACCTAAAAGATAGATTAAATTATTTTAAATAGATAAATAAACAAATAAATAAATAACTTCTCTGTATCGTCATATGACATATTTTGTAGGTAGGTTTACGGTATTACTCAATATTGCTTGCTGGACTTTTTGAATCATGTATGGCATGCGTCAGCGGATTTAAGACTGACAACTGTTATATTAACACCGATATGGTCGGTCACCTATAAAGAACACTATCGCACTAAATAAATAAATGTTTGGTGCCGAGGAATATTTACAGTTGGCTTTTCGGTGAAGGAAAACATCGTGAGGAAACCGGTCTAATCCTAATAAGGTCTAGTTTTCCCTCTGTGTTGGAAGGTCTGATGGCAGTCGCTTTCGTAAAACTAGTGCCTATGCTATGCCAAATATTGGGATTAGGTGTCAAAGCGGACCCCGGGCTCCTTAAGGGAACATCGCTGTTTCTTGTTATTTAAAAGAAGTCTTAGAAGTATGTAAAAAAAACCCGGCCAAGTGCGAGTCGGACTCCCGCACGAAGGGTTCCGTACCAATATCTATAAAAATGGCAAAAAAACATATGTCTGTTGTATGGGAGCCCCACTCCGACTCGCACTTGGCCGGTTTTTTAGTATCTGTTGTTGTAGCGGCAACAGAAACACATCATCTGTGGAAATTTCAACTGTCTATCACGGTTCATGAGATACAGCCTGGTGACAGACGGACGGAAGGACGGCGGAGCTTAGTAATCCTAAAAACATCTCAAGTAATGTTAAGGAACTAAGTATTTTGTAATGTAATTGTGCAATAGAACATTAAATTATTATTTATCAAGATTGCGTTTTCAGAGAATATAGTAACGATATTTTTGCCTATGCAATATTATAATTTCAAAGTTAAAAAAACTTCATAGATCAAAATTTTCCGAGTGTAGAAAAAAAAAGAAAAACCGCTTCAAAAAGTGCAACTCAAGCCCTTTCGAATGATACCCCACTTGACCCTATAGTCGAATTTTTTTTTTGCCCCCTCATATTCGTAAGTTTTTGTAGAAAAATTAAATGTATATTTAATTTTTTCATTTTCCATGCACGCAGATAACTCTCATTTATAACCATTCCAAGTTTCAAGTTGATAGCTTGAGTAGTTCGTGAGATTTTTCACTTTGTGACAGACAGACAGACGGACGGAGTCGCACCATAAGGGTTCCTTTGTTACCATTTTTGGTACGGAACCCTAAAAAGGGGACCCTATGGACATAAGCAATTATAGGCCAATTAGCCTCTTCGCAAGTACCTACAAACTCTTCACATCAACCATACTTAAGAAAATAACACAGATAATCGACAACAACCAACCAACAGAACAAGCACGCTTCCGATCTAGCTTTAGCACTATAGACCATATACACACGCTAGAACAAGTACTAGAAAAATATAAAGAGTTCAACAAGACACTATACCTAGCGTTCATTGACTACAGAAAGGCCTTTGACACCATCAGCCACAACTCGATCTGGAAAGCACTGGAATCCTTTAAAGTTCACTATAAATACACCAAGGTCCTGAAACACATCTACAAAAACAGCACCAGCAGAGTGAGACTCGAGCAAAGAGGAGAAGACATCAAAATAGAGAGAGGCGTGAGACAGGGGGATCCCCTCTTTCCCAAACTCTTTATAGCAGTGCTGGAAGAAGTATTCCGGAATCTGAACTGGGTAAAAACAGGAATAAAAGTAAATAATCGCTACTTGAGCCACTTACGATTCGCTGATGACATCGTGCTCTTTGCTGAGAACCAAAGCAACCTAGAAGGAATGATACGCTCACTGAACGAACATAGCTCAAAAATGGCACTCGAGATGAACATTAGCAAGACCAAAGTGATGACTAACAGCTACAAAAACCCTATAACCGTTAATGACACAACATTAGACTATGTGGTTAACTATATATATTTAGGGAAACAGGTGTCATTCTCTAAAACTAACAATGAAGAAGAGGTCACAAGGCGATCAAATACAACTTGGAAAAAGTACTGGTCCATGAAGAATATTGTTAAAGGCGACTACAACATTTCATTAAAAAAAGTGGTGTGCGATACCTGTCTTCTACCATGCTTAACTTACGGCTCACAAACATGGGTCTACACAAACAAAGTCAAAGAGAAAATAAAGTGCACACAAAGAGCTACGGAGAGAAGCATGATGAGACGGAAAATAAACAAAATAAGGCATACAAAAATCAGAGAAAAAACGAAAATTACTGACGCTCTCACTTACGCCCTCAAACAAAAATGGCAGTGGGAAGATGGACTCAAGAAACCACCATGTGGCAAGGGCCAGACGGTAAACGAAATGTTGGCAGACCTTACAAGCGATGGGTTGATGATATCATCCAGACAGCCGGCAAACATTGGACAGAGATTGGAAGACAAAGAGAAGACTGGAAGAGATTGGAGGAGGCCTTCACCCAAAGAGGGATCCATTGTCAACAATAATAAAACTATAAAAATTTAATATAAACATATAATGTAATATGGAACAATAAAGGTTTTAATAAATAAATAAATAAATAATAGAATTTATTTCACCCAGCGAACGCAAACACCATAAAAGTCTAAGTAGCGCCGCTAAATGGCCCCACAGAATGGGTTCCCTTACACAAACTCACTCATTTCATGATATTCTTTTATAGCTATAAAAGCGGGTAGTTTCGTTTGTTACCTTGTGCCCCTCAGAGCAGAAAGTAGGAGCCCCGCGAAAGCGATTAAAAATTCTTTGAGCCTTACATCTGTAATCGAAAGAAACACTGCTTACGATTACAGATGTAAGGCTCAAATAGTATTTGCTGAGCTGGGTACAGACGGGCATAAATAAAATAAATAAATACAAATAATATTAACCCAACAAACCTAGCCCTTCAACTTCTTTATATCAGATAAATATCCATATCGGGTTAGTTACAGTAGGAACTTTTAACTATGTTAGTTACACATTAATAAAAAGATAAAATCAAATTCAAACACATCACAACAATACAAATCAAAAGGCGGTGTGACACAGATAACAGCTATTTTATATAATCTTACTACTAACTACTCTCCTGATCTGTGCCACCCAGTGACAAAGGATGGGACAGTTGTACCTGTCCGCTATTACCTTCAAAATGTTGTTTTGACTCCCTGTTTAGAATCGATAGCCTAGTTGTAAGTTCATATCGCCGCGCGCGACAAAAAGTATTCGATTGCATTCGGATGCAGTCGGGACGTGCCTGCGCCGGGGGAGGGGGGGTGCCTGCTCCGAGAACTCTTTCAATATGATGTCATTAAGGGTTTTAGAATTATGGCACAGTGTAAAGTTTTTGTTTCTAATATTTACACAACTAATATGCAAAAATTTAATAACTTCACTACCAAACACGGCCAGCACTATTCCCGCTCGGCCACGACTTTGGTCTTAAGCGACCTGCGACCAGCGTTTTATCTGTTCAATGAACAGATAAAACGTTTGGTAGTGAAGTTATTAAATTTTTGCATATTAGTTGTGTAAATATTAGAAACAAAAACTTTACACTGTGCCATAATTCTAAAACCCTTAATGACATCATATTGAAAGAGTTCTCGGAGTTTGTCACCTAGTGGGAACGTCTTTAGAGTTAAAACTGATACCCTATAGCACAAAATTATGTGTCATGTGACTGTTCATGTTAATATTAAGTGATTTTAAGTTGGAACTGCGACCTCTGAAAGTTGCAGTGACTCAGGGAAAACGTCGGTCATTTTTAAACATTCAAGCCATCAGTGTAGTTGGAGCTACGTTTGTGGGTGGAGATAATGGAGAAATGATACAGCTTAAATTACCGGCCTCAAAGTTTAGCTTCAAAAAGTGCTATGTTTATTTATTTGCGGGACTAGTCAAGCATTGTATCTGTGATTGAGTGAATAAATAGCAGTTTTTTTTCTCTGTATCTGTCTTTTATTTTGTATAGACCTACCCTTAAAGGTCAGGTCAGGTCCAAGAGCTTAAAGGTCAAATCGCAATGAAATAAGGTGCAAAATTGTTAACTATATGATGGAGCACCGTGCATCTGTTCAATACGGCACCGTAGAAAAGTACATCTCAACCTTAGAGCCTGTCTGATGAACTTAATTGACGCAGTAGGTACGGTACCTACTGGTGTTCAGGCGTAGATATGTATAAATTCGTCCTACTGTCTGTGGAAGGGCCTTAGACTTTGTATAGAGCAGCGGCGCTACCACGAGAGTCAAAACTTGCAATATCTCCCTCTCTGTTGCTTCAATATGCAAGTGCGATTGAGATAGACGAACGAACGAAACGTGTCCTAGTATCTGCGGCGCTACCACGAACTTCGAAAGTCGAAGTTGGGGTATTTCCAACTCTATCGCACTCCCTTACTCGAGTGACAGGGATGCATGTATTACGAACTTCGACATTCGAAGTTCGTGGTGCCGCCGCTGACCAGCTACGGTTGGAATAAGCCCAGCGTAGACTGTATGTGGCGAGCCTAATATTACATTATCATCTGCACGGCTATCATAAGACAGCCCGCGAGATATGTCGCGGCGAGAAAAATAATATGTCTTATTCTAATTAGAAAGAGACGCATAGTCTTATGTCGCCGTGGCAAAGCTCGTTAGCTCGCGGACAGTCCTGTGATATATACTCTAAGCCTGTGATAGATGTGCTGACTTACACAAGGCAACACAAGGTTATAAAATTTTAACTTCAAATCAACGAAAATAACACAAAGAAAAAGCCATAAAAAGCATGTAAATAGAATAACAATACTACGGAGGCCGCTTTTTGAACCGACATTCGGTAATATTGTTTAGTTTCCGAACGGCGAACATACTCCCTCACCTATTTGACAGTTACCTTGTTTATAACTCTTATAACCTAAACTTTACACGTGAAACTGTTGTTCTAGTGCATAATACAGAATTAAATTATGACAGAGCTAACGATAGACTCGGTCTTTCCTAAGGGCCCGATATATCCTATGTTAATAAACTTTCAAAACGGTTATCCGTGTGAGTACTTCGAAGATGAATGCGCAGTTTTAGAAGACAAAGATGGCACGAAAATAATAGCTACCGAGCTCTCCGAGCTCGTATACTCCGGTAAAGAAGAAATCGAGGACTTGGGTCAGACCTTGATACTGGCCAGGAACCGGAAAACCGGTAAAGTGCGGCTTATAGAGGTTGGTTGCGCTGAGCTAAAACCGGTAGATAAAGTAGACTTAGACGATTCGCAGCAGCATGAAACCAGCATGCTGGAGCTCAGCAGGAAGTTCGGGTCCAAAAAACAGAAGAAACAAATGGAACAGCGGGAAAAACTAAAGGTTAACATTCAGACGGTTACGGAACAGATGGAAACTGTAACTGCTAACGTTACTGTTGACCAACTAGACCTGACTGAGTATAACAAGAACGATTCGGAAGACTACTACATACCCCCTATAGACAGAGACGCGACGAAAGTCGAAGATGTGTATCCCCTAGACAAAATTATGTCTGAAGAGGATTACGAGGAGATATATTCAGAGATAAAGGATAATTACGAAGAAAATTTGAACTCGTACATGAAATCTTACATTAAGGGCAAAACCTTGTCTCCAAGATTGACAGTGCTAGCAGTGTACGCTAGCGAGCTGATTAAATACTTAAGCATTGGTTATCTTGAAATTAGGAAGAAAGATTTCACAATATGTTCTTTTTCTGCTACGTTAAATAACATTTTAATGAACGGTTTTCTAGAAGTTGTAAACGGAAGGAGGACTAAGTCGCCGCGTGTGAAGGATAAGGTTATATGTCACATTATGGTGCTAATGTTAATATTGGGTAGCTTTAAGTTTGAGCTGGAGCCTCTATGTGAGGTCATGAAGATATCTCCGAAACACCAGTTCTGTCTGAACAAGGTCCGTCTTGTTGGTGCGCATATTGTACAAGGGGAAGGTGGTAAGAAAGTCCAGTTGAAACTCCCTTTAGCGCCAAAGGCTTCTATGCACAGAAGAAAAAGTGCTAAATTCTAGTGGTACACTGCATGTCAATTTGAGTGATATTTAAACAAATTAACACTGGTGTCTTTTTCAAGTCCATTGGTATACAATAGTCTTGTGTTGAATATTCGGTATTTGGCATATTCGGCACTATTTTTAATGTTTGTTATTTATCCAAATTATTCAGTTCGCCTGCCAAAGTTTTACTGAATCATTTGAGAGGTAATTATTCTCAACAAGTTGCAAGAATGTAGTTTAAACGTCCTTGTGAAATCACTCTTTTTAAACTAATTATTATTGTTAGTAAACTGAATTTAGGTATCCCTTTAAAAAAAACAAGATTTTTACCTCTTTATCTGTCAGTTTTAGAATGGCTGCAAGGTTAGCTCAACTTTCACCCTCTTGCACTCTCTCTAGGAGAGAGATGGCTAATGCGAGAGAGCTCGTGCGCTGTCTTGTGCTAACCATTTTGGTATTACGTTGAATAGAAACGACGAAAGCTGGGAACAAATTATCGGACGCGGCTGACGTCCGCGACTGATAAATGTGCACAGTCGAATGGGATCCAGCGCGCCCAGATTTCTGTCGAACGTCTGAACGCTCAAAGTTAGGTCCACGGCCTACCTCCGATTGTTTGCACAATTCAGGTATAAGTCGCGGGGCTGTGAGCCGCATCCATCAGCCGCGTTCGTCAGCCGCGTTTGATAATTTGTTCGCAGCTGAATGATCATATAAGGTGCATCTCTAGGACTTATACATATAAAGGCAAAGCAAGGTGTAAAGCATGAAATAAATTATCGGACGCGGCTCACAGCCGGTATCTAGATACTGAATTGCGCAAACTATCGGACGTAAGCCGTGGACGTAACTTTGAGCGTTCTGACGTCCGACAGAAATCTGGCGCCCTGGATCCCGTTCGACTGTGCACATTTATCAGTCGCGGCCGTCAGCCGCGTCCGTCAGCCGTGTCCGATACTTTGTTTAAAGCTTAAGCTGCGGCTGAGAAGCCTCACGCCTCAAAGCAAAAGTTTACTCATCATCACTACAATAGTACAGTGAGCACCAAATAGTTAGTAATTTAGTAATAAAGATGTGTACCGTGTACCGAAATATTTGGTTACTTTGGCTGGTAGTGGTACTAACTATATAATGCTGACTGGACAAACCTGCACCAATTTTAAGTCTCTGTTTGGCCCTTTTTGGTAGAAAATGCCATTTCGCATTAAGTCCGAAAAATCAATAAATGTCCTACATCGCCGGTATATTATTTGGTGCTCAAGCCAATGGCAGTGGTGATAAATATGTGTTATGAGGCTTTCTATACATAAAGGTCACAGCTCATTAGAGCCACCCGGCCCCCGCACCGCACCGGCTCGCCTCAAAACTACTAACTACGGAGTTGATGTAGTGAGCGCATGCCCGTACAACTCCATATAAAGAATACTAACCACTCGAGGCGAGGCGGCGCGGTGCGGGTGCCGGGTGGCTCTAATGAGCTGTGACCTTTATACAGCATATGGTGTGTTGTGTGTCAACAAATTTTGGATGGCATTTAGAATATAAGACGCAATCTTGTTGTACTATAGGTAAACTGAGTGCTGGACACTACTAATATTCATATATGGCATGGGCCACCTATGTCAAAGTGACATGGCTTAAATTCGAATGAAATAAAATCCTCTTAGTTCCAATTTATCCCATATTGCTTTGACATAAAGTGAGTGCCCATGCCATATACTACAGTGTTACAGTGTCGAGCACTCGGACATTTACCTTAATATAGAATCAAATGTCCTACTTGAATAGAAAAGGATATAATAAAAGTATATTCACACATGTATTTTGTTTCACTAATACTACTCCATAATCAAAATAAATCAAAAGGCAGGCACACACTGTCCGAGCAATTGTTGAGGTCTGGCACAGCGGACTGTTATCATGCTCATATTTGGAGCAGCCCATCAGCACGATTACGCGACGGCGCGCGAGCTCTCGATTTTTCTCGCACTATCCGTCTCTCTCTTATTAGAACACTTAGAACAAGAGGTATAGTGCGAGAAAAATCGAGAGCATATCGCGGCCGTCCCATGATAGATGTGTTGGGGTAGTACCTCGACCTTACAGAAAACCGCAGGCATAATAACACTACCTCCTAACTTGCTCTGTAGATATAGCTGCTTCTCTGCTGTCAGTTGCTGTGACAAATTGCACCGTTTGTAGTGTGCGTTTTAGTGCTGGAAAGGTGTGTCGTCAACGAGAGATCACATCTCCGGCGGCGTCCACACGTTCAAACGCGGCGGGCAGCATACAAAGCTCTAGGATAGAGCGAGATAGGGAACAGCATGGCCTTGGTTTCATGTTCCTCTCTCACTAACTTACCAGACAGTCCAACGTGGCGGACTGCAAGATCTGCAAGCTACAATATGAAACGAGACAAGTATATATGGATGACCTTGGAATTCACTCTGTTAATTTGTGGCCACCAAGGCAATTTGTCATAAAAACTTGCTATCGCTAGAATGAGGCAGCAATACATATAGGTACTTACGTACCTTTAATTCCAACAACTTGTTGCACAAGTTCTTGCGACTTAAAAAATAGTAATAACACGTAACGTAAAGTTTATTTCATAGTAACAATACATTTCAAAGTTATATAATACTATCATAACAGTTAAAAGAACCAAAGTTCGTCCGTATTCCTCGCGGGATCTTTGGATAAGGAAACCATAGTTATTATTTAAAAAAAGTTATTGCGACCAATTTCTAGGTGTACACCTTTACCCTTTCAATTGTGTACTCACCATGGGCAGCTAGAAAGAAAGCCCTCTATCGCATATTTACAACCCTCGCCTGCGGCTCGGGTAACAAGTACCTCCGATTTTGGGCTTTCTTTCTTTTACAGTCCTTGGTAAGTAATGTACTAATTATATCTTGTAGGACGGTCGCAGTTCGCCGCACAGGACCGGACCGTATGGATGCAAGTTTTAAGGCTTAAACGCACTGACAGCGGTGGCGGAGCGGCGCGGAGGCGGTACCGGTTGTAATGTTCAAGCTAATATGAAATAATCCGCACAGAGCGGCGCGGTTTTCTGTTTGGACCCTTTCGTATTAGCTCGAACATTACAACCGGTACCGCCTCCGCGCCGCGCCGCGCCGCCCCGCTACCGCTCTCTGTGCGTTTGCAGCTTTAGAGCGTGGTCAGCACAGCACAATGAAAGTAAAAATCCAATGATACAAATATTTTATTGTTATTCATTTAAGATTACAATATATTGCAGTATATCAAATCCGGGCTGTAAAAGTACAGTTAGCCGCACAATTAGCGCAAGTAGTTTTAATACTTTTAATAGAGGGCTAAAGTAAAAAAGCGCGCAGTTAAAAGGAGAGGCTACACGGGCCGATATCGGCCGGACTGCATGCCGGCCGACGCGTGATTCGGCCCGTGTGGACACTTGTCGGAGGCACGGCGGCCGGCCAAATCAAGGTCACTCCATACTAGATTTCCTGTGACCTTGCTTGGCCGTCCGCCGATATCGGCCCGTGTAGCGTCTCCTTTAGAGAAACACTTGCAGCCCAACTGGGGAAGTACCCCCTCCCAGAAGCCCGCAGCCATAATACCACTACTACTCTGTAGGTACGAGGTGTTGTACCTGAGTTGACTGAACACGTGATTAGGCAAGCTGTATGCTTGTTTGCCACTATATAATATGTTCATTTACTTTTAGCTTTCTTAATTTACTTAAACACAAAAAAATATAATACTTATAACAGGTAAATATTAATGTAAATTTTTCGAGTATATTCATTTAAAAATGCTAACTAAGCTTAAATCGATTGTAATATAATATATAAAACATAAGATCTATTATACTGATTTAAACTGTCACGATTCTCATAAATTAACATTATATTTACTAAACGGGGCTTAATCGCGTATAATTAACGTATTTATTTATCTCTTCGAGGCTTCTCGACGTTTCGGGTGTGTCACAACATCCTTGGTCGCGGGACCAACACGCTTAAGGGGATGCCTTTATTCGAGTCGACCACGCCCCCTTGACACATGCCTTCCGCGCGCGAGAAGTAGAGATGCAACGCTCTTCGGGAATGACTTTTTTGGACAAAGGGTCTAGCAGGCTAAGCTAAGGAGAGTGGCCCCCGACGAGGGATTTGGTGATTCTTTCTGGTGGTGTACTGGCAGGTCCTAAGAACACTCCATGCTTAATATCAGTCCTCGATCTTCTTTTGTTTTCGAGTAATTAAGTTTACGAGTAACCAAACAAAATCATCATGAATAAAAATAGAATTGGCTACCAAATGCATTTATTCAACTAACATCATGTCCTTAAACTTCCTTAAAAAAAAACTACTTTTATTTTTGTTTTAATTTTTTATGACACTTTTCGCGGAGGTACACCTACAAAAAAAATATCGTAACAAGTCACTCAATGCCCACTACATACACATAAAAATATCTTCAAAAATCTTCGTGCGTCATGTCAAAAAAAAACAATCGTCGAACAAGTAGATACTACCATATAATTAAAGTACCAGTGCAGTGTGTAGATAAGTCAGTATGTAGGTATACAATCTCTTTTAATGAACCTATTTAGAATGCATCTACGATGACATGTCAATCTTGATAACATATGACACGTGTTCTGCATTTGTTTTTTGCATTTTGTGGTGATGATTGGAAAAACAGGAAGATGAAGTGTAAGTCCTGTGAAAAAGCATTAAAAAATATCGGTGGGAAGATAAAACACATAAAAACTGGGCATGAAGCTGAGTTATATAGCAAATGCACTAATAAATTAATTAACATCAATGATGTCTTGTGTGGTAAGTGTCGACTTTTGGTGTATAAACATAAAGTAGTACCAACTACTTCTAGCAGCTCAGCACATGGCGGAGCTGAGTTTTGGTCTGCAAGCTCTGATGCTTCCGATGATAATGTATCCGATGATGATGATTTTGTGAGTAATTCAGAGGACCGATTTGATGTTAGAATGCCTCGAGTTATTTCTACGCATAAATACTGCTTCATATGCAATTTAACTGAAACTGATTTAGCCGACTTATACTGCTGCATATGCACAGGTCCACTGTTTGAAATAGTAAAAGATTAGAAAAGAGTAGTAAATTCTTTTATTTTCATAAATATTTTTTAGGAAAAAAGGTTCATTAAAAGACACCGTATACCAGTATACCTACATACTGACTTATCTACACACTGCACTGGTACTTTAATTATATGGTAGTATCTACTTGTTCGACGATTGTTTTTTTTTTGACATGACGCACGAAGATTTTTGAAGATATTTTTATATGTGTATGTAGTGGGCATTGGGTGGCTTGTTACGATATTTTTTTTGTAGGTGTACCTCCGCGAAAAGTGTCACAAAAAATTAAAACAAAAATAAAAGTAGTTTTTTTTTTAAGGAAGTTTAAGGACATGATGTTAGTTGAATAAATGCATTTGGTAGCCAATTCTATTTTTATTCATGATGATTTTGTTTGGTTACTCTATCTTGAACAGTTTACCTAACATGACACTTTAAATGGCACCCTGTATTTTTTATATTATCCTTAATTACTCGAAAACAAAAGAAGATCGAGGACTGATATTAAGCATGGAGTGTTCTTAGGACCTGCCAGTACACCACCAGAAAGAATCACCAAATCCCTCGTCGGGGGCCACTCTCCTTAGCTTAGCCTGCTAGACCCTTTCGATAAATACCTAACTTAGCGAATTTTCATCTATATTGAATTAAGTTAGATTTTAGATGAGATAAAATACTATAGTATTCACTGGTTTGTGTCGCAAAATTATGTTAATTTGAGTAGGCCGAGTAAAAAAAGGAAAATAAAGAGCCAACTTTGGACTATTTTTATCGAGGAAATTTTAGGCAATCTTTGTATCAACTAAATCAAATAAATAATCATATAGTCAAGAATGATATATCTGAAAATAAGACCTTATTGTTTCTTAATCTAGTCGGAACGGCGTTTCAAAGCACGCGATAATTTCCAATGGGGGGTGCATGCCTATGCTTAAGCGAGTATCAACATTTTCTTAGACTACCCGCACTTACTATGTCGGGCGTTATAATGGACGATATTTTTTTTGACGCCTACATTTAATTATGACTGGATTCCACGAAGATGAAATTAAGACCGAGGATGTGACACATACAAAACGTCGGGAAGCCTCGAAGAGGTAAAGAAATACGTTAATTATACACGATTAAGTCCCGTTTAGTAAATATAGTAAGAATATTGCTTGAAATACATCGTAGGTGCATAACACATGCAAGACAGTCACTTAAGATCGTTAAACAGGACATGTCCCCCTCATTGCTTATTATAGGCCTATCGTTTAACTGAGTCGCCTGCGGTTACTGCGCGGTGTGGGAGGGGTGTTACAGCTAACGACAGCTCAACCCAGTGTTCCCATTTCGCTAGCTACCACAGGAACTAGCTTTTGGGAGTTGAAATGCTTAAATCCCAGAATGCTTATTTGTGGACTAGCTGATCGGAATCAGTACAGCATAATGCGGTCGCGAATTCAGTAAGGAAGTGGCACGCCGCATGGCATAAAAGCATTAATTTCACGGAGACACTGGTTCAGTCTTCACTATGTCATCCACCTCCATCGGTTCTTCCTTCACAATCAAGTCTCCCGTCGTACTCTCAGCCTCCATCGACGCTACCCATCCACTGTTGGAAGCATCACTCATCTCAGCAGTACACAGCTCGCTCAGTATCATCTTAGTGTTACTAGTCTCCGCGTTACTCACTTTATGTCTCTGGATAGAGTATTCCAGGCAGTTGTAGGAGGTCGAACAGCTTTCGCATTTGAAGACAATTGAGTCTTTCAAATGCTTTAATTTTTGATAGACATCCAAGTAGAAGTCGTCGTTGCAATTCTGAACACATTCCTCACAGTCTATTTTGACCATTCGTTTCTTGGAACCGTACGTTGCTAGCTCCTCTGGATCGAAATCATCGTGGAATTTCTTAATATGTCGCTTTAAAGTTTTTCGCGTGCTGAAGTCTTTCATACATAGAATGCAGCGTGGTAATATCTTTTGCTTGATCGGGAGAGTTTCGTGGTAGAGTTCGTTGTGCTGTTCAAATTTGTCCTGCCCATTGAAAACGATGTTGCATGGCTCGCATTTGAAGATCTGGTCTTCAGCTAAGTGTTTAGTTTGGAGGTGGATGGACAGCGCTTCGTTGGAGCTGAACGATACAGAACAAAGATCACATGGATAAGTGTTCATGTTGAACGAATGCAGGAGTTTTAAGTGAATCTTGCAAGACTTGGCCGATTCGAAGCGTTTATAACAGATATGACATTGGGGAAATACTGTTGAGTTGGGGTGCTTTGTGCGCACGTGCTTTCTAAGACTCCTCTTCTCTTTGAAAAGCGTCTCGCATTCTATACACTTGTATCTCTGCATGCCTAAGTGCGTATATTCGATGTGACGTCGGATATTCCTTTTAGATTTGAATTGTTTATCGCAGTAGTCACATTTCGACCAGGAATCGTTGTTGTGTACGATTTTGATGTGGGAAGCTAAGTAATATTTGTTATTGCAGATTTTCCCACATATACCACAGTCCACAGCCTCGTCTGTCGTGTGTTTGAGCTTCATGTGATGTTTTAAAGAGCGGTCGCTGTAGTACATCCTGTCGCAGTGGAGGCATTTATAACCAGCCTCAGTTTCGTCAGGATTTGTTGAGGACACATCGTTATCAGCTATTTGCGCTTGTGGGTGGAATATTCTAATGTGAAACTCGAGGCTGGAGATGTCTGTGAACAATTTGTCGCAGTAGTTACAGTTGTTGACGTTGGGCGGCGGGAGGCATATCTTTTTATGCTCAAACATGGTATCTTTGCTGTAGAACTTTGAGAAGCAAACATTACAGGTCGATAGAGAATATTCTCTATCGTGGCTGGTCTTCATATGGTCCTTCAGTTCGTAAACTGAGTTAAAAACGTTATTGCAAGTCTCGCAATTGTAAAACCTTTCCTTCTCGCTCTTCCCCGATTGTTTGAGTAGCGAATTTCGGCAATATTCATAGAATATTTTGAAAGGATGGCCAGACTTTATGTGCTGGCGTAGAGTCGGTTCGTCGGAGAAAAACTGTTCACAATATTCACAGTTGAATTCTTGAAGCTGGAGTTTAAAATCGTAGTTGTAATAGTCGTCTTGTTCCATCGAGTCCTTGTCCTGGTCTGTATTATGTCTAGTTCTCGCGTGTCGACGCAAGCTCTGATTCGATGTGTATACTTTAGGACATAGAGTACATCTAAACTCCCCTTTTTCCCCGTGATACATTTCTATATGCCGCTTTAGATTTCTGTTGTTAGTGTAAACTTTATCACAGAGATGGCACTTGATTATTCCTTTTAAAACGTTGTGTGTGGCTTGTATGTGAGCTAACAGCGAATGTTTTCCCTTGAACGCTTTTTTACAGTAATCACAAGTAGGGCACTGAACATCAGGATTATGCAGCTGATTCATATGCCTTTTCAAGTTCCTTTCCGTCGTGAAAGTCTTACCGCAGACTCTGCATTGTATCTGGGGACCAACGCCTTGTAAATGCACGGTGACCATGTGTGACACGACATTTTGTTTCCTAGTGAAGATTCGTCCGCAGAGATCGCACTCAGGGTAGGGCTGCATGAAGCGGTTATGTCCTCTACTGAGGTGCAGCTGCAGACCAGCAGGGCTCCCGAATCGTTGGTCGCAGATCTCGCAGTTACATGTGGAGTTCACATGGCAGTTCTCTATGTGGGTTTGGAGGTTGTACTTCCTTGTAAATGTGCGAGTGCAGTAATCGCAAACGTATTCTGGAGACATTTTTGAAGTTTGAAGGCCGGAAAACATTGAAGAATAACATGGCAGCAATCTATTGGAACTCATTAGCATATCTTTTTTGGAATTTGTTTAGCCATTTAGCTGATTGCAGTGACATGTTGTAGTGTCTTCTTTCGCTGGTGCTAGCGCAACCGGCGCTGCGTCGCGACACTAGAAAATCTACTCTCCTTTTTCTAATACGAACAGTGCGAGTGAGACAGGACCCGCTGAGCCGCGCGCGACGCGATTTAGCAGGGCTGTTGGTACCTGGAAATAATATTATACCTATTAAAATATTGATATCCAACTACGCTTTTCATGGTGACGATCTTGAAGTTAAAATAATAAAGATGGCGGGTAGTCCGAAAGACTACGCACCACTAGAAGATCTGTTGATTTTCGCCCCTTCAGACTTTCACGATCATGGGTACACGTCTTAAACGTCGATGTAAGCATGCAAGATGCATTTATAGTAAAATATGCATATTTAGTTTGAATGTTTCAGGTTAGAAACGAAAAGCGTAGTAAAACGCTATATATTTATGTTCTTAGTGATTGAAAATGATGGCTCCGTTGGTGAGAAGGGAGATTGATGCACAGAAAGGTTGCAGGTTTAAATCCTCCGTCCGCCTGAAACTTGTTTATATTGTAGCTCCATACAAGTTTTCACCCCCAATTTCACCCTCTTAAGGGTTAATTTCTGGGATAAAAATGGAAAGGAAATAAGAATTAGAAATTCCAATGACTGTTTTTCACTGTAATCATATGTAACAATGATTGTACGGGAATTTTGGCAACATCTAACATCTTCCATGACACATATTTGATATTAACCAGCGTCTCTTCTTTTACATTTTATTTAAATGGTATAAATAAAATTGTTCAAAGTTTCCTAGTTCACACATTAATTCATGTAAGTTGATAAAATTCACATACATTTTTATATGAAATATGAAAGCAGCTTTTGATATAAGCTTTTATGTGTAAAAGCAAGATATTACGTTTATAACATTCTCTACAGCTACATAAATCTATAAATCATCATTTAATGTAATTCTGTAGTAGTTATTTATTTATTTAAAGTTTATTGGATCCTTAACAAATTACAGATACAAAAAGGGGACTATACACCTTAAGGCAGTGGGACGCGTGACCTTTTCTTGGGGCCCGCGGGCCTCCCTGGCTGTTTTGTATGTAAAGGTCATTGAATTCGGATTTTTGATTGCCTCCTGATAAGTCACAAATAATTAAGAATTGCGGCCTATGTACTTTTTGGTTGCTCCTATGTGGCCCTTGGTTTCTAAAAGGTTGCTGAGCCCTACCTTAAGGCATTGGCTACCTGTCAACCTTTAAGCTTGTGCGGATAGGTGGGGGGCAGGTTCGAAGGGAGAACACGTCCTTTTTACTCAAGCGTTTTATTCCGACTGTCTTAACCTAGATTACAATTATCTGCCCACTACACCACCGGGGCTAAAAGGAAAAAAAAAATGTATTCTTACATATTTTTTTTTTGTAAACACATCAAAAGAAATAGTACTTAATTACATTATTCAGACATGTCTGGAAAATAAGGATTAGATGCGTATACAGTATGATCTACACTTATTCAATAAACAATTTTACACGATTTTTATGAATAGTTTCATTTTTTCCCTTATTTAATATTATTATATTTGGCCCTTGATCTTCTACTACTTTAAATGGGCCGTTATACAATTTGCTCAATTTTTTTCCCGTTTCATTTTTAATTAAAACTAAATCATCTTTCTTATAAACAAATGGAAGAACATTTCTGTCATATAAGCTCTTATTTGCTAACTTACTTTTTAACAAATGCTCTGTTGCTTCCTTATGCGCTAACTGTAATCTATATCTTAACTCTAACATGTAGTTGTTTGGATTATACAATGGATCCAAAGTATCGCTTAAATTGCTAGGTATTCGACATTCTTTACCGAAAACGAGCTCGAATGGTGAATATTTAGTTGAACTATGTATAGTGGTATTGTAAGCGAAACACCAGAATGGTAGCCAGTGGCTCCATGTGTCTGCGTGTTCGTCACAATAAATTCGTAAAAATGCTCCAAGATGTTTATGCATATTTTCAATAGCACCGAGTGATTGGTGATGGTAAGCCGTCGATTGTAATTTTTCGATTTTTAGTAATTTACATACCTCTTGAAATGTCGACGACGTGAACTCTGTGCCTCTGTCGGTGGCGATGACCTTGGGTATACCGTACCTTAATATGAAGTTGTTAACTAAAGCTCGCGCCACGCTGACAGTGTCCTTGTTACGTAATGGGTATGCTTCAATATACTTACTAAGTTCACATTGTATAGTTAGGATGTAGGTAAATCCGTCCACATCGGTCTCTAAAGGTCCGACTACGTCCAAGAATATCTTCTCCAAGGCCGCTGTAGCTGTGGATGTTATTTGCATTGGTTCTCTGTTTTCCCGCGCATATTTCATATGCTGACATTTACTGCATTTCCTAACGAAATTTCTAACTTCCTGCTCCAGCTCGGGCCAGTAGTATTTTCTCTTAATATTGTTTATCATTCGACGTATACCGGCGTGTCCACACGTTGGCAATAAATGGTAATCGTTCAAAATTATAGTTTTTTCTTTTCTGTCAATTATTCTTTTTACATTGCTGAGAATGTTTATGCGTGGTCCGGACCACTCTTTATTACTCATTATCTCTTCACTGAGATTCTTTAAAAATAACGCGTTATTTAGTGTCTTTATTATACATACTTCTTCAATATTTATTTTTTTACAAAACACGCTTAACTTATTCGCAAAATCGGCTCGCGTATAGTGCGACATATAGCTAAGGTTTATGTATATAATTGACTTTTCTTTTATGTATGAAAAACATTCATGTTTCATTGTAATTTTATTCTTCGTTCGTAAGTTGTCTAAATCCGAGCTCGAGATAAAATCTAACTCAACGGAATTGTTCGGTTTTCTTAATATTTCCGAAATTGGAGGTTGATCAGGCCTCGCATCAATGGGTATATTAAGATCCGTAGCGTTTCCGGAACTCGTATTTTTTTTTTTTGTAATGCTCTTTTACTTTGCGCCCTTGTCATTACTAAAACTCGTTTTTCTATATTTTTTAATTCGTCCGAAGTGATGGTCACCCTACTCAATGCGTCCGCGCCTACGTTATCTTTGCCCCTTATGTAAACAACTTTGTAATCGTATTCTTCGAGTTGTAGTCTGAATTTAATTAAACGGCTGGATGGGTCTTTCATACTAAAAAGATATAATAATGGTTTATGGTCAGTCATGATGGTGAAATATTTACCAAATAAATAAGGTCTGTAGTGCTTTACACTCCAGGTCACGGCTAATAGCTCCTTGTGTATAGTCGGGTAATTTAATTCGGCTTTATTTAGGGTTCTACTTGCGTATGCTATCGGTCTCAAATCTTTGTTGCACAAAACAGATCCGATGGCCTTCCCGTAGGCGTCTGTTTGAAGGACAAATTCGTTACTATCTGAAAAGTCAGGGTACTGCAGGATTGGTGGGGATATTAATTTTTCTTTTAAAGACATAAATGCCTGTTTACATTCGTCTGTCCAGTTAAAAGTAACATTTTTCCGACATAATCTATTCAATGGCAAAGTAATTGTGGCAAAACCTGGTATAAATTTCCTGTAGTAATTACAAAAGGCGACGAAACGTCTAACCTCGTCTATCGTTGTAGGTGCTGGATAGTCTTTTAATACTCTAGTTTTTTCAGGATCGGGCAAAACTCCTTGGGCTGACACTATGTGGCCTAAATATAAAAGTTGTGTTTTGAGAAATTCACATTTTTGAGGATTGACCTTCAAGTTTACCTTTCGTAACCGTTGCAATACATCGGTTAAATTTTTATTATGCTGATCTATATTTCTACCGAATACCACGAGGTCGTCCATGTAGATAAAGCATTTTTCATATGATAGTCCCGACATGGCTATTGACATTACACGTGAAAAGGCGCTCGCACTGAGCTTCAATCCCAGGCGTTTCATGCGGAATTGACCTTGACTTGTTGAAAAAGAAGTGATGTTTCTACTGTCTTCGTCTAAAGCTGTTTGGTAGTATGATTGTTGTAAATCTAAATGGCTGAAATAGATTGCTCCTGACAATGAGTCCAGAATTTCTACGATATTTGGGAGAGGGAATTTATCGTCTTGAATTACATTATTAACTTTCCGATAATCTATGACCAATCTCCATTTTTTTGTGTTGTTGTCGGATTTTTTTGGGACTAAAAGGATCGGGCTATTCCAATCACTGCTGGCGGGCTCTATAATATCTTCATCCAACATATTTTTAATCTGTCTACTTATCTCTGGTTTCATTGCTGTCGGTAAACGGTAAGGCTTCACGTACACTGGTTTCGTATTAGGCTTTATAGTAATACTTTGACTTAATATGTTCGTAGTTCCTAACTTGTCACCGTCCAAGTAAAAGACGTCAGCGTATTTTACACATATCGATTCTATAAGTTTCCTCTCAGTTGGACTCAAATGGGTTAACTTTAATGTTTCTAATAATCGCGTAGCTCTAGTTACCCCGTTTTCATGTTTTCGAAAATAAGAAACGTCATAATCTGTAATTGAGGTTAACTCGGGCGTGAAAACTGGTAATTGAATGTCCTTATCGCTGGTATTTAATATTTTAACCGGAATCCTATTATTTTTAACTGTTCCTATACTTCCTGCCAAAAATACATTCTGGCGTAATTCCATTGCGCTTACTACATATTCATTTCTATGCGTAGGTAATAATGTATTTACTTTGATTAAATGTAAAGATTCGGTTCTCGCTGGTAAAGACAAATGAGTAGCGTTATCGCCATTTCTATGAATTTGCACCACACAAGCTTGGTTATTAAAATGCAACGTTAGCAAGTTAGCATGCAAGTCGATGTTTGCACCGTACGTTCTCATGAAATCTAACCCGATTATGCCGTCCGCGTGACACGGCATATCATGCAAAACGTGAAACTTGTGTGTGAATGATCTCTCGTTACAATTCTCTAGTGATAAGTAAGCTATGTTCTTACAAGTGATGTTACCCCCTACACCTGTGATAACTGTATTATTTTCTAGTAATGTGACATTATTTGGAATTTTGTCAACATGGATCAGAGATAGTGTCGCTCCTGTGTCGATAAGAAAAGACACATTTTGTCCTTGTATTTGGAAGATTACATAGTCTAAACCATCGCATGTCAATACTTTATGGACGAAAAAATTCTGACAGGTTGGGTTGATTGTCACTTACTTGATTTTCTTCCGTTGTTGCTACGGCTGTATAAGCATTTTGTTGATATCCGTGATTGCCTCTTGGACCGCGGTTTCCTGCTGAATAACCGCGCGTTGCTCGCCCCCTGTACTGCTGGTAGTTGTTACTCCTGTACCTGTTAAAATTATTAGGTACCCAGTTGCCCATACGATGGTGCTGGTTGTTATAGCCACGATTATTCCACCGTCCGCGGTAATACTGGTTGTTGTATCCGCGTCCACTCACCTGGAATCCTCTCCTATTTCCTCTCATATTCATCACGACGGGCGCGGGCTGGCTGTTGTCCTCGTCCTGGGCCGCCTGCACTGCCTCCTTGAGCTCCTTATAGTTCCTGGCTGCAATTATAGTTCCTAACCTCCTGTTACGCAAACCATCAGCGAATTTCTTTATTGCTAAATTTTCGTTTATCGGTCTCAGGATTTCGCAATCCTGTGCATTGTTATCAGACTGCGTAATTGTGAGATTCGTAAACAGTTCCTCTATTTTGTCTCCATATTCTGAAATTGTTAAGTTGCTTTGCGTAATGTTATTCAATTGCAGTAACAAGGAATTAGCTGATTTTTTTGGGAGTAAATATTTTTTTATATCAGAGATTAACTCTGTCACTCTGTCGTAGTTCTGGCTTAATTTAATTTTTGCATTTTTGTTCAGTCTAGTCTTTAGCACAAACGAAATCAACAATTTCTTGTTACTTGCCTCTTTCAACATGCTATCCATCATCTCTATACCCTCAATAATTCGTTCAGTTGTGTCCTCTTTACCATCATACAACGGAATCATGGAACTGACCTCTTTAAGGTCAAATTTTTCCGCCATTGTTGCTTGTCTTCGGATTTCAGAAGTATCACTAACGGTGTAACTTAATATTTTATTATAAAGCTTATCTATTTTATCGCATAACACATCGGAAATATATTCTGAGAATCCTTCGGACACTTCTGCTGCACTTATACCTGATTTAACTAACTCTAAATAATGCGAGTAGGCAGCATATATAGTCTTTGCCTCAATTATTTTTTCGATCCCGACATTTTGGGAACGTCTGGTTGGGCCTAATTTACGTAAATCTACTTGAAGTTGTATCAATTTACTTAAAACATTACTTAGCTCTAGTTCCATACGTACAGAAGAAATAAGTAAAAATTAGTACATAATTATACGTTACGTATTTCCGCGCACTTTCACGTATCACATTTCCACTCACGGCTTACAGCTCGTCAACTCCAACATCGGTCGTCCTGGTGCCGTCCTCGCCCGACTGCTTGCGGCTCCGTCCCGAAAGTCTTACTCGAATGCGTCTTGCCATATCACTACGGATTTCCTTCTGAATCCATTTATGATGACACTTTTTATATTTGTAGAAGGCGAAGATGAGTACAGCAACTGCGATTATTACTAAAATAGATGTTAGTAACACATTGTTGACGTGCAAGTGCTCCGCATGTTCGGCTATCCCTTGGCCTTCGTTTGAGCCAGCGGCATTTTGCGTAATGATTACTTCCTTTTCTTCTTGTTTTGAATACGATTTTCCCATCGCGCTGAATAAACCAACTGTTTAACTGCAAACTTATAATCGAAATGTCCTTGATGACAATATAGTCCGCTTTTTATTTATATTCACAGAAATGTTCGCGTGTGCACTTATTTCGTCACTGTTAATTTTGTGAATATTGTTCTTGATTAGTTGATTGATAGATTTAATTGCACAACACTGTTTTCGCGAGAGTCCGAGCGCTAATAATTTAATAAATCCATTGCATATTGAAAATGCTGACGCGCGCGGTGCCGTGGTATAGACCCGGCGCCGCGTCTCCCGGTCACGGTCGCCATGTGCGGATAGGTGGGGGGCAGGTTCGAAGGGAGAACACGTCCTTTTTACTCAAGCGTTTTATTCCGACTGTCTTAACCTAGATTACAATTATCTGCCCACTACAAGCTAAACAAAGAAGAGGTATATCTTGTATTTTGTTTTTTCATAATTTATAACCTCAGACCAAGCAAAAAAAGACAGACGGAGCGTTACGAACAGTCAAGTGAAGCCAAACCACATACAAACAAAACCAAGCTACATCAAGTTTAGCACACGCTCACGCACACATATACAAACAAAATTGCACAAAACTCTTCAGCACATGTCGCAATGCTGTCAAGATCATTTATTTCGAGTTTTGTGCGATTTAATTTGTTTAGTGTGAGCAAAACTTATGGGCCTTGGTTGAAAACTGGTTGGCTTCACTAGACGGTTCGTAACACTCCGTCTGTATATTTTCTTGGTCTGACTTTATAACCTACCTACCTGCCTACTTGTAATTTTTCTTTTCGCACAGCCCGTGAGCGCGTTCGAATTAGAGCAAAATAGGTGACTGAGGCATGCGTGTCTCAACCCGAAGCTGTTCTAATTCTTACGAAGCTATACATTTATGGATGTTGAATACCAATGTCTTTAAACAGTATTTTGGTTCACAGCGACAAAAGAATAGCATTTTGTGGCATGTTGATGTCTTTGATCCTTTCGATTAAATCCAAACTATTCTTTAAACAGTATTTTGGTTCAAAATTAGACTTCTGTCTTATGATACCATTCAACCTCTTAGCCAATTTATAAGTCGGTGCACTCAAATACGAGACAACTGGACGAATCGGGATATTGTCTTTATGAATTTTTGGAAGACCATACAGAATTGGTGCTTGAGGATTCATGGATATGACCGTGTTTTTCTGATGCTCGGTTTCAAAGACAAACATAGAGTTCTTGACAACATTTCTTAGATCTTTCTGGAAACCAGGCGTTGGGTCCTTCCGTAAAACCGAAAAACCATCATCCTGTATAAGATCCATTACTTTCTGGTTATATTGTTCCCTACCCATGATGACTATGCAATTCCCTTTGTCTGCTTTTGACACCACTAAATCGTTGTCATCGACTTTCTGTTGAATAGACCTCAGCAATAACCAGTCAGAGTCAGGCGCACTCCTCCTCAATGGACATGTCTTTTTTAATGCATTCGCTACGGTGAGCTTTGCATCCATATCATTATTGTTAAGAACTATCGCAACCTCTGCGTCCACAGCTACAAAAGTTTTGGAAAATGTAGAAATGTTGTCAAGAACTCTATGTTTGTCTTTGAAACCAAGCATCAGAAAAACACGGTCATATCCATGAATCCTCAAGCACCAATTCTGTATGGTCTTCCAAAAATTCATAAAGACAATATCCCGATTCGTCCAGTTGTCTCGTATTTGAGTGCACCGACTTATAAATTGGCTAAGAGGTTGAATGGTATCATAAGACAGAAGTCTAATTTTGAACCAAAATACTGTTTAAAGAATAGTTTGGATTTAATCGAAAGGATCAAAGACATCAACATGCCACAAAATGCTATTCTTTTGTCACCAATGTCTTTGTTTAAAAATATTTATGCATCTTCTCTTCATTGTGGTAACTTTTTAATTGCATAACTTGCACCCGGATAAAGCTTATGAATAAGTATAATGAAATTAAGAAAAATATTAACATAAACTTACTAGATATTGTAACATAATACTCCGGTGAAAGTTCTGCAATGATGGCTTTTTCCTACAGTGAATTTTAACTAAACACTGAGACTACAATTCCATAAGACGCCAATTTTAACATTAAATACAATTTAGTCATACTCAGCCTGAATAGTTTATGTCAGGAAGTAAATAATTAAATAAATAAGTTTAAAACAAAAAGTATTTACGATTTCGGCCCCGACTTCAACTGACACTGACAGAAGCCAAAAGAGGTAAATCGTGCGTCAGAGTTTACAATGCTATTCAAGCGGTATTACGAAACGATCAATATTGTTTGAAAGTGTAAAAAGGCACTAGGTGGTACAACACTAATTATGTCAATTTGGATACGTTCAGAAAAGGCACATTGTACCATTTCATTCTTAACATTCGTTACTATTTTCCAACCTATGGGTCAATACTATACTTTATCACATGTAGATACAGTACAAAATGGAACATTAATAAATTATATAAAATGTACAAATTTGGTATTATCATGACAATATCAATATTAACAATTGACATCAACCCGTCTATGAGACGCGTCTCGATATTTGTTTTATTTGTTTATATTTGATTATAATTATCAACAATAAATTAAAACAATCAGTTCCTATCTCATTATTGAATGGATATCGTAATGTATTTTCGAATTCATGAATTCAGTGCCCCAGCAAAAATGCGATCTATGTATTTATCTGTGTGGTGATTAAGTGGATCAATTAAAAATGACTAAATTAATATTGTGCAGAGTCTGCTTAGCGAGCAACGTCACTGTTTACAATATATTGAACTCGTGTCTTCAGGAAATGTACGAGAAGCTGACTAGATTACCGGTTTGTGCCTATTTTCCATTAAAAACCTTGCACTTGTCACCATAACCGGCTATAATTGGAGTGAGAGAGTAATACCTTTCTCTCTAACTACAGCACGTTGTTGATGAAGTGCAAGGTGTGTATTGGTTTAAAAAAGTCCGGTTAATGAACTGACAACTTGTATCGAAAAAATTAAAATTTTGGTAATAAATTTTAATAGCTTATTTTTTCTATGTAACTGATGTATTATCGACTATATAAAAAAAATGTTAACAAATAAAGAAAACGCAATTATTAATTAATAATTTTCAAAATCGTATATTACATCCTCCATACAAACATACAAAGCTACACACTCACAAACTTTACCAAGTCCTCATATCAATAAAGGGTCAGCAACTTGCTTATGTCCGTAGGCTACAGTGTCAGTAGTGTCAGACAACATGATGCATTCAAGCATATGGCAGTGAATGTGCCGTATGCTTGAATGCCACCTTCATTGTAATCATCCTCCTAGTGTTATTCCTCGTTGTGCCCCACAGGAGTATGGGGTCTAACACCTAATCATAAGATTTGACATAGGCACTTGTTTTACGAAAGCAACTGCCATCTGACCTTTCCAGAGGGAAAACTAGACCTTATTGGGATTAGACCGGTTTCCTAACCATTGTATGAGAAAGAATTTGACATTTAAAACTGTTCTTACATTTCAGCTCCATGCAGATGATGGCAAGCCAAGCACAGTGTGTTGTGTATGCCTAGCTCTGCTCCGGAAGAGCTACCAGCTGTGGGTACAGTCCATCACCTCCGACCGGCTCCTGACCAGGCTCCTTGCTAGCAATCATGAGGTGAGCCCTGGTTTCATATTTCACTATTATTTCAGAGGATTATTTTATTCATCATCATATCAGCCGAAAGACGTGCACTGCTGGACATAGGCCTCCCCCAAAGAGTGCCAAAGTGACCGGTTCTGCGCCACCCGCATCCAGCGGACTCCAGCAACTTTTACCAGGTCATCAATCCGCCTTGTGGGGGGCCTACCTCCGCCACGCCTTCCGAGTCCGTGTCGTGGTCGCCACTCGAGAACCTTTCCGCCCCAACGGCCATCGGTTCTCTGTGCTATGTGGCCCCATATGTGCCGCCCACTGCCACTTAAGTTTAGCGATTCGGCGATTCTAAGATTTGACATAGGCACTAGTTTTACAAAACGACTGCCTTCTGACATTCCAACCAAGAGGGAAAACTGGACCTTACTCAGAACGGTTTCCTCATTCCTCCACTGAAAAATCACTGTTAATTATCAAATGAGGACTCATTGGACCAACATGGAACAGAAGTTGTGTATTCTTTTTTCTGTATTCTGTGTTGCGTAAAAAAGAACAATGTGAACTGACGAAAGTGCACAAGCCATGCAATAGAGTGGGATGGCATGACTTTTTATAGATAGAAGATTAGTTGTCAAAGTCTTTTAGGGCACACCCGTGAATAATGCTAGGAGGATGATAACTAGTGAACATTTGCCAATCAAGGATGCGTTGTTTTTCCAGCTCACACAAGGTCTCATAGAGCATATAGACAGACAGGGACACAAGCTAGAGTCTGCGCTGACGGTGTCCACCGAGCATCTAGATGTGGCACCGGGCGGGGTGGTGAAACAAGAGGTCTTAAAGGAGGAACCTGCGGGTAAGGATGGTGGCAAACAAGCATAAGTACGTCTGCCTGATGGTCACTTCATATTCCAGACCCCGTATCATGGTCGGCCTTATCACGCGATAAGTGACATGATAAAGCGTCTGTATATTGAACAGTGTCAGCCAGTAACGGACGCTGTATCTTGTCACTTATCGAGTGATAAGGCCGTCGATGCTGTGGGGTCGGAAGAATCACAAGTGTGTTGTCGACCTTTTATTCAATTGAGGATTCATTGTGTTGATAGCTAGCAGTGGCGGATATAGCTAGAGACGAACGCGGGTTCTTCACTCTCAAAACAAAACATCCTCTGAGCTCTGGCGACCTTATGTACGATTCCCACCGAACGGGCCGGGCCGGGGCGCGTGGCGCCGCATCGCGACGGATGCGCCAGGACCCGGTGGTAGCCGACCGCATTTTAATAGAGTTCAGCAGGCAAAAGGCGGACGGAGCCGGTCAGATGCGACCACAGGCGACCACAGCCGTCCACGTCCGCGAGGAGCCGACCGGCCGCAAATCACTCGTAATGTTTTGTTTGGGTAGTAGTATGAACTTACACGCCTAGCGGATTCTGACGATTTGCGGTTGCGAAAGTAAAAAGGTTGCGACTAGTTGTTGGGTTGGGTTTAATCATCGCTGGTCTCATCATGTCGGCCGAAGTGGCTATCTCTGAAACAATATGATTAGATATGTTCATGCACAAAAGACCCTTGACTACATACCTAGGGCGGCACATCGTGCACCCAGAATAGATGAAATAAAATTCGGCGAAAAAATGCATTCGCTGAAACGTTTGTCGGTAAAATGACGGCATATCGTAAATTAAGTGATGTTCTGGTGTCGTCACTGAAGTGCCATTCTAGTGTATTCACTGAAGTGTCATTATAGCATCGTCAGCACTTAAATGGTATTCTAGGTACGTCATTATACTCACTCGGTCATGTTTCCCAATTCCCGCATTATGTATGACCCTTGTTCCAAACAGATAATTTATCAGACGCTGACCAAGTGTCCATCAAAGAAGCACCTTCAGACTCCGAAGACGACCTTCCACTCCTGGCCATCAGCAGTTTTAAGAAGGAAGCCAAGGAGCCAGCTAGGAATAAAGACAAGGAGTTTTTAAAAGGTAAAGTTTGTAATATGGTGAAACATTAAACCCTTATTTAAAAACGTCCAGCAAACCAAACCTATTTTAGTTTAAATTCCGTTAAATTCTTTCATCCTTTTCCGTCACCATGATATGTAGTTTTGTGAAAAAAGGGACTGGATTCGTGTACAAAAAACCGAACAAGTGCGACTCGAACTTGCCCGCCGAGGGTTCCGTACTTAATTACATGTGTATAGTTTCCAGATTTTTTCCCCTGTACTTTATACTACAATACTACAACTAGACGATATTGTAGGTCAACAGAAAGTACCCTATAAATTTTGATTCCCTTGTGAGTGTTGAAATATATGTTTTTTGCGGCACAAACAGCCGTATCTTTTTTTTTACGTTAACTTAGAAGCTTGTTTGCTTCACAGCTTCAAGAGACTGCTGACCTGAGTATATGGTTTTAATTTCAACTCGATAGCTACATGCGTTCCTTAGACAAAGGATCTTGACAGACAGACAGACAGACGGACAACAAAGTGATCCTATAAGGGTTCCATTTTCCTATTTCAGGTACGGAACCCTAAAAAGATAACTAACGATGCCTTTTCGTCCAGGCTTCAAATCCGGCTACGCCCTCGAGCTGGTCCTGACCAAGGAGCAGCAGTTGGAGGAGCTGCGCGCGCGCGGCTCCTCGGCCAACTACCTCAACGCGCCGTTCAAGTGCGCGCCCTGTCGGCGCGGGTACGTGGAGCCCGTAGCGTTTAACAACCACCGATTGAAACATGACCAAGTGAGTATAATGACGTACAGTCGATTTCAGCCTCTCATAAATATGTACCAAAACCTTAGTCCACTCACATAAGAGCTATTTATTAGTAAGTTGTATACACCCATATTCATACACTTCACTGTACTTAAGTGACGGACCTAGAATAACACTTAAGTCCTGAAGATGCTAGAATGACACTTAAGTGGCGACACCAGAATGACACTTCAGTGACTACACTAGAATGACACTTCAGTGACGGCCCTAGACTTACATTAAGTGATGACACTAGAATTATATTAAGGGACGAGATAGGAATGACTCTTCAGTGACGGCACTAGAAATACACTCAAATTACGACACTAGAAGGACGGCTTAGTGTAAGCACTAGAATGACACTTTAGTATCGTCTTTCTTGCACAGAAAAGCGGCACGCATGCGTGCGAGATATGCTCGATGCGCTACAAGACTGCGCGCAAGCTGCGCGCGCACGTCGTCACCGCACACGAGCGACGCTACCAGTGCAACACGTGCCCGCACCGGTCGCACACCGCGTGAGTATATAGCTCAGTGTGTACATTCATACAGGTGAGCCTAAATTAAAAACTGGTCATAAAATGGCTGATGGCTCACCATAAACAACCTACTTAATTGGGGCGGGTAATGGTTTGTTTGCTGCAACCTTACGCTTACCCGATGGTGGCAAACATATTATGTTGAATTTGACGATGAAATATATCTCTCTCTCTGTACACTTATTAAGATTTCTATACGACCATCTCGCTCGGCCGTGCCATTATTAATAGCGTGCCGAGTCTGCTAAGTCTGATGTCGTATACAACACGTTTAAGGGCATAACGGGTGTCGTGTTCTGATAAGAAAAACCTAAGATATTTTTTTCACATTGTATATCTACGCTATAATTTCGTCAGGTGAAAACTATTTGGCGCCGGTTGTTAAACCGAAAGGTGATTGTCCGGACGCTGTCATAAATGCGGTATAAATCATTGTGTTAACTGTTAATGTTGCCGTATTCAATGAGCGAATGGTTTCGTTGTGTTTTGTAGTGTAGATGGCTAAAATTATACAGCTAAACAGAATTGTTTTTTTTTTAGACGCGTTTGCTACACCATAAGGTATAATACCGAATTCGTAATTTCCGGACAGTGTAATGTTTGCGTCAATGCGCTAAAATATTTTAGCTTTTAATATTACTCTATTAGGTAATGTTTTCGTTATCTTTTATACTGTTGCTAGCTAAAATATATATGTTAACAGAATAATTATTTGGGATGTGTGATATGCAACCCGTCATGCGAGAGTTGTAGATCTACGTTGATGGAATGTCGTCATTCGTTTACAACAGTGGCAATAGCTTTAGCAATGCGTTTGTCTGAATAGCTACAGAGCGGTGTCAAAGTGAACATTTCTAAATATGAGTCATTCTTAGGGAAAATTGACCTTTTTGTCTTTGGCGCTTGTGCCATTATTGTCATGCCGTGAGTCTTCGCATTTGCAGCGCATCGTTAATAATGTACACGCCAACTACAAGAAGCTTCCTTTCCCCTAAGGATTACATAAGTTTTTCTTAGTTCCCAAGCGCGCGAGCACGAAAAATGGCACCGCGGGCACTTGTACGTGTGCAAGCTGTGCGGGCACGCGTCGCGCGCGTCCACGTCGCACCTGACGCACCTGCGCGCGCATCACCGCACGCACCACGTGTGCGCCGCGTGCGGGGACAGCTTCGTCGGCGCGCACGGCCTGCGCATGCATGAGGGGAAGGCGCATACATACAACCAGGTGAGCTGGAGATAGTCTTTAGAACACTAAGAAAGAGACGCATTGTCTGCATGAGGGGATGAAACATCATCTTGTTATGTAGTTTTATAGCTGTGACAATAAATAAATAACACTTTTAACGCAACTTTTAACCGATACTGTTAATTAGTTATACTGGGCATTTCCGCAAGTCGACATCCAGTGTGCCTATTTTGCGTGAATCGGTGGGGTAGCGCTACTCTAACCACAGCTCCTCCAGAAAGATTGTGTGTGAGTGCCTTCGTGTTGCTGATCGCGTCCCGATAGTCTGTCCGGAGACCCTAGGTGTTTTTCATGTATACTTCTACCTGCTTACAGTCCAGTAGAATTTGTTTGGTTGTTTCTTCTAAATATTACTTTGTAGATAAACGCATTGATTTGCCTTCCAGGCACAAAAAAACGGTCTCCCATCCAAGAACTGTCCGTACAACACATTTCTTAACCTTACCATCACTAATCCATTACTGTCACCTATGCACGCTACAAATCCTAATTATCTCGCCCATCCAATATTTCGCCCATTGTAAACCAATATTTAAGGAACTTAAAATCTTTCCACTTCCCTGTCAGTACATATTGGAACAGGTAAAGTTAGTAAAAAAAATCCGCAACTCTTTCCACTTCATGGTAAAGTAGTTAATAAACAAAGATCTAGCCGGAATCCACTACAGCTTTTTCAACCTATACAAAGGCTCGAAGTTGCCAACTCGAACGTACATTTTATGTCTATAAAATTATTTAATAGACTGCCAGGTGACTTTAAAATCCTGCCTACATGCCAATTCCAGAAGAAAGTGTTCATATGGTTGCTTGACAAATGTTATTATTCTGTTCCAGATTTAAAAAAAAAATTGTATGGTATATTTGTTTAGACTATAAGTACCTAAATATTTCTACGCCGATGCATGACGGCAGAATATGCTGACCTAACACCCTCTACTAACCAACATTGTACCATATTCTAAGAAATAAATGAATGATTGATTGATTGATATAAAATTTCCTTTGTCGTAGCCCGTGACTGACGACTCGCCGGCCTCGGAGCGCTATTGCGCCGACTGCGACATCCAGTTTGCGTCGATGGTCGCCTGGAAGCGACACATTCTCAGCGCCGCCAACCACGCCTTCACAAATCACAAGTAAATTCAATAATATATAACAAAATCCACTGCTCACATAAAAAGAAGGTCCTCACAATAGAGACAAATTTAAAAACAACGTTATTGATAATACCCACCAAGCTATTTAAGGTGTAGAGTGTGCTAAAAAGTTTGTCATTCAAATACATATAATTAATACACAGTACTTTGATCAGATGGTTAGCGCGTTTGCTAGACCGAATGGCATGCTTCCAAATTTGTACTGACCCGATAGTGACACGAATGCGGTTTTGATACCTTATTAATTTGTTTGTGATGGTTTGTCTTTAAAAGCTCCTATGACGCCTTTGTTCATCACATCTCATCACGAAAAATATGTGATTTCCGGAGTTTTGTTTGTTTTTTATGTGTTTAAGTATAAGTCAAGCTTTTCATAGTGCGATTACCTAAGTCGTAGTGTAAGATTGTCGCCGAATACTTACTCACGTAGTAGTTATTTTTTATTTGGATTTGTAAGAAAGAGGCAAATTGCATTTTAGATAACAGGTTTGTTAAGTTGTATTAATGAAGGTTATTCTATGAAAAATAAAAATATAAAATCTTTCAGGGGCGTTTGTGTGATATGCGGGCCCGCGTGTCCGGGTGACGGCTCGCATCTCAAGGAAAGTGTGAAGGCGCTCCGCCCCGCCAATAAAGTGCCTGCGCTGCGGGCCACGACACTCACCTGCGAACAGGTCAGTATGTTTCATATTTAAACCTCGCAAGTCCCAGATTTAATTATGCGATTTTAAAAATAAGACCTCCGTTCAAACATCATGTCAGCCGAAAGACGTCCACCGCTGGACATAGGCATCCCCCAAAGAATGCTACAATAGCCGGTCCTGTGCCACCCGCATCCAGTGGACTCCCTCTTTCATCTAAATCGATCAAGCGTGAAGAAGTAATAGACAGACGACATACAGACAGATGACTCACAGACAGTCAGACACTTTTGCATTTATAATATTAATATGGATTCAAGTTTGAACTTTTTTATACAAAATTACAATGTTAGATCTGTCTTAATGAGTACTCGATAGAAAAGTATTAGGAAATAAAAACTATTCTCAATATTTTTTCGAATAAATTCAACTCTGTTCCGATTTAGAATGGTATAAATTCCATTGTACAGGAGTATGCCTTTAAACAGGCTTTCGGGCAGCTAGAGGGTAAACTTATTGTTATTTCCAGTGTGGCTCCACGTTCGCGAACGGGTCGAAATTGCAAGCGCACGTGAAAAGGGTGCATTTGGGGGTGAAGTACAACAAGAATGTCGTCTGTGAAGTTTGCGGGAAGAGTTGTACAGTAAGTTATTTTACTACTTTTGGCCGCGGATCCGTCCGCGTGAAACTCTTTTATATCGGAACTCCTGATAAAATTTCGGCCCCCATTTCACCCCCTCAGGGGATGATTTTCGGAATAAAAACCTAAATCTTACGTCCTTCCCTCGCATTCAAGCTATTTCCATACCAAATGTCATTTAAATCGCTTCAGCGGATTTCGCGTAAAAAGATAAAAGACATTATTCAGAGCAATGGCGCGTACTTTAAGTGTCCGACAGGCAACAAGGTATTATAAGGTTTATAAGGTTCAGGTCGCCAGACAACATCGTCAAAATTTACAACGAAAAAATCGAGACATCCCTTTTAACGATGTTCGAAAGAAGTGATTCTATTTTACAAGCTTTTATTTAACTTGCCCTGTTAGTATGTATGAGACAAATCTTGCGAGTTAAATTTGACCATTTTGACCCACTTCCCGGTGACCGATTGAGCTGAAGTTTTGGGTGTAAGTATAGTTTGGATGACATTTCAATATAATGGTACCATCGAGCTGATCTGGTGATGGAGACAGAAGGTGGCCATGGGAATTCAGTACTTAACCGACGTTACCCCGTTGAGTTTGGGTTCGTTAGAATCGTCTCAATGAGTAGTTGATGATGGTGTACAGAAAAGTTCAGTCGGCAATAAAAACTTGTACCAAAAATGATTTTTTTGACAGATACTTGTTCTTTTTGTTTTCAGTCTAACGCCTCTTTGAAATACCACCAAAGAACGCATACTGGCGAAAAGCCCTACCAGTGTTCCAGCTGTCCGAAGCGGTTCGCGGACAGCAATCAGCTGCGGATCCACACGCGCCGGCACACGGGCGAGCGGCCGTACTGCTGCCGGTCCTGCGGCAGGACCTTCGCGCAGAAACCCGCGCTCAACAGGCACTACCGGGTATGACTTATCTTATCTTATCTTACCTAAATGAGGGCCCTTTCGGATGCACTTCGACACAGTGGGATCTTTTGTGCATTTGCCCTCTCCTTTATGTCTATTCCCAAGCTCGCTCCATCATTTCCACATAGCGGATGATGCAGCTCAGAAGTACCTTGAATTCCTTTGGTTGCGGATAGCCGTTACCAAAGTAATTCATTCTTTGTCTGGCAAGGGTATGTCACACGTAACCGTTGCCAGACCCTGTAATAAAGGGCTAATGCCGCCAAAATTAGCGTTTTATTTTGTGTATTGCGTCCAACACGAATTCGGTGTTATAGGTAACTCAAAAGTCAACGAAACGTATGTAGCACAATATCAGCCTTTAGTTAAAAAAAACCTTAATATTGACGGCTTTCTCCCTAAAGCGACAACACTGACATAAACTTCGTAGCAGGCTATGCTACGAAGTTTTATGTCCGACATAAAGCATTTGTCCCTCTTTAGTCGCATATTTGCCAGAATGGGACGAATGCTTTATGTCCGACATAAAACTTAGCGTACTAGCCCCCCTGGGATTGTAGTGACGAACTTAGTATAACTGAGAAGATAGTGACTGACCTAGAATGGCAATGCAACGCAGTGACTACTTTAGGATTATTGAGACAATCCTAGTATGATCGACCCTAGAGAGGCGGTAACCATGGCAACGTAGCTTGGTTCCCATTTTTAACTCCCGACGAAAAAAGAGGGGGGGTTATTAGTTAAACGTGTCTGTCTGTGTATCTGGGTTACCTATCACAAGTACGAAATATGTTTGACTGATGATTCATTTGGCAAATTTTCATTTGACCGAATGCATTTTTTTCAGAGACCGTAAAGTTTTCAGTATTTTTATAAAACAAACCTAACCTAACCTAATGGGTTCTGTGCGTTACTATTTTCAAAAGCTTGGAATTGTCAATGGTTCCTGAATAAAATGCATTCGGTCAAATGAGAATATGCCAAATGAATGATCGGTCGAACATATTTCGAAATTGTGATAGGTTACCGTGTATCTGTGTATCTGTCTGTGGTATCGTAGCTCCCAAACGGATGGACCGATTTGAATGCGGTTTTTTTTGTGTCATAGATAATTTTACCCCGAGCGTTCTTAGCCATGTTTCATCAAAATCTGTTCAGCCGTGTCTGAGATATTGGACTACGAAATGATCATGTCGGGGGTTTTTCAACTTTTCCAAATTGTAGTTATATCGCTGTGGATGAAACATCCGTCACGTTCCGACGAGTATACGAAAGCGAGAGATCCTTTGATTAATACTATGACATTATTTGTCCAGGTGCACACAGGAGCGAAGCCCTATTCCTGCCAGTACTGTGCCAAGTGTTTCAGCCAGTCCAACTCGCTAAAGCTCCACGTTCGGACGGTGCACCTCAAGATGCCGGGGAAGAAACGACAGGAAGACAAGGACGCGGTGATTGTGGACGCGATCGTGGAAAAGAGTTTGGGGTAGTGGGTTCCTTGTTAGACCTAACTACTTTAGACATAAATGCTGTGACCTACGGTATTTGACTAAAGTCAGGTTCTATTTATTTATGAAATGTCAAAAACGCTCCGTTGGTGGGATTTGTAGGGATTACTTGTCTGTGACGTCAGAATCAAATAACGTCCTTATTGTTAGTTTTTATGAATTCATGAATCTTAGGGCGGGTTGCGCCGACTTACGATTACAGACCGATCAACGTTAAATATGGCGCTGACAGCTGTCAGTCCATAGAAACTTGTCAAACGTTCCATACATTCAGATTTTAACGAACAGCTTACGATTACAGACGGTTTGGTGCAACTCACCCTTAAAATTGCAAACATAAATGAAAGATTGATACGTTCCGAGTATCTTCGTTGTTTATCAGTTGCTGATGAAAACCAATTATTTTCAGTTGTCAAATATACCATGAGTCTGTGGCGACTGTACAGACCTGAGAAGATTTTACTAAAATAATCTATGGGGAGAACAATCTATCTATAAACAATTATAGAGCCCTAATTCCCTAGCCCTGTCATAGATATAAGGGGGTGAATTGAAAATTATAGCGGGCTTTGAAACGCCGTTCTGACTAGATTAAGAAACAATTAGGTCTGATTTTCAGATATATGATTAATGACTATATGATTATTTATCTGATTTAATCGATACATGATTGCCTAAAATTTCCTCGGTAGAAAAACATTCCAAAGTTGGGTCTTTATTTACCTGTTTTTACTCAGCCAACTCAAACAATACGTTATTTTACGACAGAATCAAGTTAATAGTATAGTATTTTATATCATCTAAAATTTCACTTAATGAAATATACATAAAACTTCACTAAGAATCGAAATTTGTCCAAAAAAGCCATTCCTGAAGTGTTGCATCTCTTTTCCTCGTGCGCGGAAGGTAGGCGTGTCTCTGTCAAGGCGGCGTGGTCTCGAATCAAGGCATCCCCTTAACATATACACTGTCTGCACAGTAGAGTTCTCCAATATCTACACAGGCAACCTTTCAATAATATTTATAAAGAGGCTTTATTGGTACTGACATAAGACACATGTGTAGATATTTTTGAAAGGTTGTCTGTATAGATATTGGAGAACTCCACTGTACCATGCAACCTACTCTTGTCGATGAAGTAAAGTCGGAGTCCAAATCAGAAAGAGAGTTTATTTACAGTAAATTTTCCTATATTTATACAAATTCTGTTTTGATGAGTGCGTCTAGTGCTTTCGCTGACAGGAACCCGCCAAGCGGATGCCTACGCCGTAGTCGCTTTCCGCTACATACGAGAAAACACGGGATCGGGCACGAGCGTGGCGCGTAGCGATTCTTGGCAGCGAAAGTGTTAAATCAGTTATTTGCATAGATATAACATCCAACAAAGATTATTAGACTTCGGTCCCTGAGGGAGCTTTCTATTGCCGTGTCTGTACCTATTGTATATTTGTATATAATATGCACCTAACTCTTTCCTATATATACATTTTTTTCTTAAAGAAATCCGCTTTACCCCCAAAGGGCATACGGACATTTAGGTTTCAGACGTAGCTACGTTACCCTTTTTTTACTGTGGTCACGAGTGTGAGGGAGAAACACCCTAACTATCCTTCTCTTTCTACCCTTAGCGTGGCATCGCACCGCGGCTATTTGGTTCCTCAGTGCCACTGAGCCGGCAAGGCCCTAAAAGGGAGGGTCAACACCTAAATAGACCCTTTTTACCCCGAACGGCATAAAACGGATATTTAGGTTTCAGCTGCGAGACGTGTTTATCATCTGCCAGCGCTGCCCCAAATGTACTCTTAGAGAAGGAGCAATGTGAGATTGGTATGAAGTCACTGAAACTCCTAATTAATGTCACGAATAGACAAACCAAGAATATATCTTATTATTATGCAGCATTTACCTTAGATATATTCTTCGCAGCGATGGGTCATCTGCCTCTTCTGGGGCGCAGCTGCCCCCGCCCGTACCTCGCTACGCCCTTGGGTTTTCTCCCTTTCCTCGTCCTCTGGGACGAAATTCCTAGGAAGGAACTTCTCCAAACTTGCGGAGAAGTTCCTTCCTAGGAATTTTGTGTCCCGGCTGTGACCTGATTGTTGAGAGAGATTTGGCGCCTGGCTGTTCCTTTAGATCTGGTCGCGTGCAATTGGTTTTCCCCGTTTCCTCGTCCCCTGCCAGCAGGTTGGTTGGAGAAGTTTCTTCCTGGGGATGATGTGCCCCGGCTGTGACCTGATTATTGCGGGGAATTTGGGGCCCAACGGGCTGTTCCTTTAGGTCTGGTCGCATGCAATTGGTTTTCCCCCTTTCCTCGTCCCCTGCCAGCAGATGGTTGGGAAAGTTTCTTCCTGGGCATTTTGTGTCCCGGCTGTGACCTGATTGTTGAGGGAAATTTCGGGTCCAACGGGATGTTCCTTTAGATCTGGTCGCGTGCAATTGGTTTTCCCCGTTTCCTCGTCCCCTGCCAGCAGGTTGGTTGGAGAAGTTCGTTTCTGGGAAGTTTGTTTCCCGACTGACCTGATTGTTGAGGAAAATTTGGGGCCCAACGGCATGTTCCTTTAAGTCTGGTCGCGTGAATTGGTTTCCCTCTTTCCTTGTCCCCTGCCAGCAGGCTGGTTGGAGAAGTTTCTTCCTGGGGATGATGTGCCCCGGCTGTGACCTGATTATTGCGGGGAATTTGGGGCCCAACGGGCTGTTCCTTTAGGTCTGGTCGCATGCAATTGGTTTTCCCCCTTTCCTCGTCCCCTGCCAGCAGATGGTTGGGAAAGTTTCTTCCTGGGCATTTTGTGTCCCGGCTGTGACCTGATTGTTGAGGGAAATTTCGGGTCCAACGGGATGTTCCTTTAGGTCTGGTCGCGTGAATTGGTTTCCCCCTTTTCTCGTCCCCTGCCAGCAAGCTGGTTGGAGAAGTTTCTTCCTGGGAATTTTGTGTCCCGGAATGTGACCTGATTGTTGAAGGAAAGTCGGGGCCCGACGGTATGTACCTTTAAATCTGGTCGCGTCACAATTGGTTTTTCAACTTTCCTCGTTCCCTGAAGTAGAAGTTCCTTCCTGGGTAGTTTGTGTCCCGGCTGTGACCTGATTATTGCGGGAATTTTGGGGCCCAACGGACTGTTTCTTTAGGTCTGGTCGCGTGCAATTGGTTTTCCCCCTTTCCTCGTCCCCTGCCAGCAGATTGGTTGGTAAAGTTTCTTCCTGGGAATTTTGTGTCCGGCTGTGACCTTTTTGTTTCAGGCCCAACGGGTATTCTTTTAGGTCTGATCGCGTGTTTCCTGGCAAGTTCCGCTTGCTAGGAAAAAACTTGTTGACACCTCCCTGTTCTTTGATAATATCTGAGAGCAGTGGGTGCTCAAAGAAGTGGGTATAATGTTTTTTTTTTCATAGGTTTAATGAATAATGTTTCGTCTTTGGTTTAGTACGTCTGTGCGTCTGCCGCACACGTATTGCAGCAGGCGTCAGAGTTCTTTTTGAATTCTGATGTCGGTGCAAGGAAATCTTTGGACATCTTCTTCAGTACTTGGGGTAGCATTTTAAGAATATTGACAAATATTATTCTTTGCTGAATCAGCCCGTTACTGCCCCAAGACTGGGTTCAAACGTCTCCGATGCCTCTGAATATTTCCATTTTGGGGTTACTTCTATTAGTATATTATTTGTTTTAAGGGCTTGGCTTGAAGGGTGTGGCTTGGAATTGCTTCCCCGTTTCTAGTACTTTTAAGTTGCACGATTCGCCATGCCTTTCCCACCCCAAATTTTACTGCTCAGTCAGCCTACTTTATTCTCGGCTCATGCTCGATTGTTCTGGGCATGAAGTCATATTCCTCCGAACTATCTTCGTCTTCTGAAAAAGCGTGTTCTTTCATAAAGGGCTGTCGCTCTGGTATGGGCTCGTCAAGATCGACTGTAGTCAGGCTGCGACTCAAATCTTGTATCCAACAAGATTTCATTTCCTGCTCCGGACCAATGTTTTAATGTTTTCGTTCTGTTCCTCCTGCACGTTATACATCTTTGCCATTAAGTAGGTAATTTGTTGGGTAGGAATGGTAATGTTCCACCTCGTGTTGGAGCCGGGTCGTTCGGCCGAGGTCGATCTGCTAATAGGGATGATCTTGCTCTCATCCTGATCCTATAGCTCGATTTTTTGGCGGCGGTGGCGTGTTAGCCGATGTGTCTGCATTTCTATTCGCTAGCTTGGGTTTTATTCTCTTGACATTGATCATGAACACATCGTCTTCAGGCGCATGGATTTATTCCATCACTGCGTGCGGTGAATATAAAATGGCACGCCCTAAAGGCTATTTCATTAACTTGTTCTTATGTGTTATAAAAGGGTTTTAGTTTGTGGGTCAAAAGCTCGAGCTACATCTGTGGTAGGTATGGCGAACCTAAACTTCGCATCTACCGCTTGCGGTATTTCCTTATCACCGAATATCTCCTCCAGCGTAAAATTTAGCACTCTCCAATCGCGCCAGTTTTCGCAACGCAAGTTTCCACGTGGTGTACTAACAAATATCGAAAGCGTACTGAGGAACGAAATGGCGGCCGCGCGCTGCCACGATAGGATGGAAAGAGAAGGATATAGTTAGGGTGTTTCTCCCTCACACTCGTGACCACAGATTAGTGAAGAGTGTTATACGCATTGGATAAAGGTCTTGGACAAGTGGTATTACCACTCTAACCCATTTTCGCCCGCTGTTCTCGTTGGGGGATGTCCACTGCTGGACATAGGCCTCCCTCAAAGAGTGCTACAATGACCGGTCCTACGCCCGCATCCCGCGACCTTTACCAGATCATCAGTCCACCTTGTGGGGGTCTACCCACGCTGCGCCTTCCGGTACGTGGTCGCCAATCGAGAACCTTTCCGCCCCAACGGTCATAGTTTCCACGTGCAATAAGTAAAAGTTGGGCGGGTAATGGTTTACTTGCCAATAACTCACTTGTGGCAAGAGATTTGTATTAATACTTAATATCAATGATGGAACAATACATAATAATCTAAAAGTGATTGTAATTTATAGTAATTGATTTATAAATTTAATAAAGAATATGAAATTAACAAGGTTTTCTTATTTGTTTATAATATTCACATAATCTCGTATACTCGTTCGAAGTTTATGTATACATACAGGTCGATTCACGAAAGCTGGCACGTATTAATTGAACGAGTGAATGATAATGTCTATGTGTGCATCACATAATTATAAAATACAGGTTGATGCAAAAAGTGATTATGATAATTGTGTTTTAGAGAATGCTGTTCTTTTTTTTAGATTTTTTACAATTCGAACAAGCCTTTCGATTCTTGATACTAAAAATAAGTCAGAAAAATATATATACGTTTTATTTACAAAGGGCTTTAATAATAATTACTAAAAGGATTAACATGATACTTGGTGCAGATTATACATACATACATACATTCACGCCTTTATTCCCAAAAGGGGTAGGCAGAGCACATGAAACGTATGTTCCAGTGCCACTTTTAGCATAAATGTGGGTATAAAATATCGACAAAATGTGAAAATGTGGTGCAGATTATAATGATGTAATATAATTTTTTTCTTGAATAACGAAAACTCATTAGGCACACGTTTACAAAATATTAAGAGGCCCCTGTATAAGAACGGCACTCACAGTGACAAGTGACATTACTTTCGCTCAATTCATTCGTGCCAGCTCTCGTGAATCGACCTGTACTTACGGGGTTATTCATAAACGTACTACAGGCCTGTTTTAACTAAAATGGCGTTGAAATTATTTTGTCCTTCTCCGTCACTTTGACATTTGTGTTCGTAAGAAAGGGACAAAGCACATTTTATTTAGCAGAGGCATTTTAAGTTTCATGAATACGGGGGTAGGGTTTTCAAACATTACTTCTTGGCGTAAGAAACTTCATGTCTATTTCGTGATATTAACGCATACATTTCAGAGTTTTTTTTAGAAAAACACGTTTATTTAAACAAAATGTGAATATTGGACATATATCGGTCTAATGTGTATGCAATTCATCATTTTACTTCAAAATGATGAATTAGGTATATTTTTATAAAGAAAGAAACGAAAGAAAATAATTTATTCGTGCAAAAACTATACATAAATTAAAGTGTAACAATAATCTTAATACCATGAACCTATGGTACTCTGGACAGGCTATGGTAATAATAATACCGCGAGCGAGCGAGCTCGCAGGATATAAATCTCGATAAGTGTGACAGAGAGGGAAATATCATTCGTTGTCCTTCTCATAGTTCCACTTTTTTTTTTTGATTTGGTATGAAGTTGTGGCACAAACCATTACCCGTCCAAATTGAGTAGGTTGTTTATGGCAAGTCATCAGCCATTTTAAGACCAGTTCTTAATTTAGCTGCATAGGAGTATTTCCGTCCCTCGTTGTGGCAACACGTATAGCCTGTCCTGAGTATTATAGGTACACAATACACATTATTCTAAGTAATTTGCACTGGGATTGCACTCAGCTTAATGTCACGGAGTTAGCCCGAGGACAATTTCCGTGACGCTGATTTTCAGTGAAGCCAGCATTCGGACTAGATTCTAAATGCTTGAGATTTTTAGGTTTTTGCCTTCTTTATTTTGAAGTAATAAATCAGAGGTCGGCGGGGTGAGCCGTTTTTACGCCATTATAGTCATTTAGTTGTGTCTTGTAGATATTAATATGGATAAGGTTGGGTACACCTCAAAGAAATATTAAAAAAAGACAAAACTAAAATAAAAGAGTATTAAGCTTATTTATTTATTGTACATTTTCTGTGCTATTGTAATAAATAACTATAAGTTTTTCCATATTTTAAATTTTTAATGAATTTCGCCTTGAGTTTAATATCCATTTATAGATAGATCTTTCTACATCTAGTTAAAAATGTTTTCGCTCTTAAGCGGAGACCTTCTAGATAGATAAATTACATTCCGTAGATTCTTCTAATAAAATTCATTTGATTTGAATGCGAAAAGCTAGCAGAAAGGCAGCCTAAAAAAAAATTCATTAATTTAAAATAAAATTACACATGGGGTATTTACCCTTGAGTGGCAAGGTATGTCCATGTTAATGCAAAAAATGAAAACTGCTCACCCCCGCCGACCTTTGGTAATAATACATTTTGAGTCACCATATTCTCAGGATTAGGAGTCAAAGTGGACGCCGGGCTCGTCAGGGCACAACCTGGATCGCTAGGAGGCCGGTTTGTTCCGTCTCCGGGGCGGTGGCTTCAGCTTGAGGTGCACGTACTTGCGGTGCGTGGCGAGCGAGCCCGCTTGCGTGAACTTGGCCCCGCACTGCGCGCACGAGAACCGCTTCTCCCCCGTGTGAACCTGCAATCATAACTGCAACTTGGAAAAGTTGAAACCCCTACATTTTCATTTCAAAGTCCTTTGAAACACGGCTAGAACACTCGGGATAAGATTATCAGTGAAACACAAAAAACCGCATTCAAATCGGTCCATCTGTTTGGGAGCTACAATACCAGATACACAGACACGTTAAATTTATATCGCCCCTCTCTTTATGTCGGGGGTTAAAAATCAAACATCCTCCTAGCTTTACCCCCGGTAGTGCCCCTACCAAGGAGCCCGGGATCCGCTGTGACACCTAATCCCCAGATTTGGCATAGGCACTAGTTTTACGAAAGCGACTGCCATCTGACCTTCGAACCCATATGAAAACTAGACCTTATTGGGATCAGACCGGTTTCTTCACGATGTTTTCCTTCACCGGTAAATATTCCGTATAAAAACTCATTGGCACGAGCCGGGATTCGAACCCACAACCGCCGCTTGACAGCCGCATGCCTGAACCACTAGACTACCGTGGTTTCCGGAATTCAAACATCACCACATCCTAATAAATATACGGTTAAACTCACGTATGAAATGTCTCTACGAGCGACATGTTTCGAAACTCTTTGGGAGTTCTTAGGACGAGTATAGAGTGATAAGTTTACGCGGCAGTGTCGCTTCCAGAATATTTTTAAACAGCTTCAAGGGACTGTAAACCTGAGTATATGGTTTTAATTTCAACTCGATACCTCCACGCTTTCCCGAGATAAAGGGTCTTGACGGATAGACAGACGGACAACAAAGAAATCAATAAGTGTTCCGTCTTTTCCTATTGAGGTACGGAACCCTAAAAAGAAGTATTCAATTGGAAAACTTCTTGCAATTGCAATTTTAATATGAATCCAATCTTAATTTTACTTTTAACGAAACAGAAGTCAGTGTTTTGTATTGCAAAATGGTAATATTGTTTACGTCACACCTGGCCATAATGCGATTATTACTGCACGCTGCGCGTACGGGAAAACTCGCATTGTGGCCAGGTGAAGACGTAAAATTTTGTACGCAACACGGGCGGTAATTCGTAAAGCCCCAGAGCGCATATTTATGGCCCTCACCTTCGGTTCGGGCCACAAACACCTGCGATCTGGGGCATTTACGAATTCACCGCCCTAGTTACGTAATGTACTATTATCGCACTCTCGGCCAAGATTCAGGCTCAGCCTAGTTTGGCGTCTGTTGGGTATAACGTTTATGTTAAAAGTGTATTTTAAATAAATAACTGTTTTTTTTTAATGGTCAGTATACTCACGACTTTGTGCACGTAGAGGCCGGTGGCTCGCAGGAAAGTCTTCGGGCACTGATCGCATCTGTATTTGCGCAGTCGAATATGCACCGCTTCAACATGCACCTGCATAACGGAACAAATAATTTATTTATATATTTTGTTACGTGTTATTTTAACGAGGAAGTTACCCCGATCATATTTTAGACGATATGATACATAGAGAAAGAATATAATGGAATAACTATGACGACCGGTTAGCCTAGTGGGTAGTGACGCTGCCTACGAAGCTGAAGGTCCTGGGTTCGAATCCCGGTAAGGGCAAATATTTGTGTGATGAGCATGAATATTTGTTTCTGAGTCATGGATGTTTTCTACGTATTTAAGTATTTATATATATTATAGATATCGTCGTCTAGTACCCATAACACAAGCCTTATTGAGCTTACTATGGGACTAGCTCGATTTGTGTAAGATTGTCCCCTTATATTTATGTATTTATTATTTATTTATTTATTTAACTACTTAGATAAGTTGAAAAACCCACGACATTTTCATTTCGAAGTCCAATATCTCGAAACCGGCAGAAAAGATTTTCGTGAAACACGGCTAAGAAAGTAAGAACATAGAGAAGAAGAAGAGTTTTCGGCGAAGGAAAAACATCGTGAGGAAACCTGCATAAATCTGCGAAGTAATTCAAAGGCGTATATGAAGTCCCCAATCCGCACTAGGCCAGCGTGGGGACTACTGCCCGTTCCCTCTCATACATGAGAGGAGGCCTGTGCCCAGCAGTGGGACGTATAACGTATAACACCCCTCTTTTTGTGTCGGGGGTTAAAAATAAACCATCTTCGTCTGTAGCGACGTCTGTTGCGTCTATTTCGTGTTCAAGAGAATACAGAGAGGTCGCTATTCGTAGCAGGAATACAGTTAAAAGATACGCGATTCTAGTCGCGGTCTTCGTTAGCTTAGTGGTTATTGCACTCTACCGGCAATAGGATCGCAGGTTCGAGTCCTGTCGGGGGCTACAGATGAAAATGGTTTGTTTTTCATTATATCCTTTCTCTCTGTATGATATCGTTTAATAATATTCTTTTCTCCAATATGCTCGGAAATGTTCGCCTTACTGTAGCAAAAATAGTACGTGAAGTTCCTCGTTACTGACAAACGCAGATTTAAAAAGTTAAAAGTCATTACTGTACAGTTTTAGCGGCCAGGAAAGTGTATGAAATTCCTTTACTGTATACTTTTTTACCTTTTAACTATATACTTTGACTAAGACAAATCACTACAAACAGCCAAGTGCTCGTATGTTTAAAGACCTTGCAATTTGTCACAACAACTTGCGATGGTTACACTGGTTAGTAGTGTATGGCTGTCTCTTTCGAACGATTGCAAGTTGCTGTGACAAATCACGCCCGTTTATAGCCTGCTTTAAATTTTCTTTTTTTTTAATGGTCATAGACAAAACGCGTACTTTTGAATGTGATCAAAGTGACGTTTTTAAATATTTATCAAATAGTTTTCAATGAAGAAATAAAAGTATTCATCTAAATAAAACTCACAACGAAATGAAATGCATTTATATTGCAATCCCGTTTAATCTTTAATAATTTTAATTACATAAAACATTTACAATTGTAACCGCTTCCAATAATTTTAAAATTCGCATGTATGCCAATTGAAACTGGCACTATGAGGCGTGCCGTATACATACTTTTAAATAATAATAAGTTGGGCGGGAACTGATAGGTTATTAGCACTATATCTGCCTTGGCGGGAACGGCAATTCGTGGATGCGTCTCTATTGTCGGATTCAGCTTTGCTTCATCCGACAAAATCAACTTATCCACGAATTGCTACTTCCCGGCCTTAGGGCCTTAGGGTAAATCGAAAATAACTGGCCACCGTTCCCCCTACAAAACAATTCAATTTAGTATAACGTGGCCAGTAATTAACACCTTATACTTCAAATGAATTCTATTATAGGTGAATAGAGTTCATTTTTTTAGTATGAGGGGGCCAGTTACTTTTTTTTTGTTACTGATAATATTCAAGTTTTCACTTCTGCCGGCACTCTCGGATTGCAACCCGGTCTTTTTTTAAATTAAGGATTACAGACATGGTTGTGACCCCTGTGTGGTCTGAGACTACGGAATACAATAACTGGTTATGGTTTCAGCTATGGCGGAACAATAACCGAAAATCAGTAACGGTTATTTAATGTTAAAAACAAGGAATTTCCCGATTAACCCTTTATTCCGATAGTTAAACATTCAAACTGTACTTAGTTGTTAAATTCACAAGAACAATGTAGTTTTACCGCTTTTTTATAATCTAAGTAAGGAGAAGTATAACCGAAAATAACCGGAACAGGTTTTTCGAAATTTTAAAACCCGGTTATGTGGTTTCGGTTAAAATCGGTTTAAATTCCCTAGTCAACACAGAGAAACTAGAGAGACAGTACCTTGAGCGCGGCCGATGTCCCGTAACCCTTCGAGCAGCTTTCGCACTTGAATGGTTTCTCCCCCGTGTGCCGCACGAGGTGCGTCTGCGCAACAACACACATTAGCAGAGACCGGAATTTTCGTAGCATTTTTGAGTTGTCATTCTGACATCTCATTTATCGACTTCAATTGTAGTTATCGATAGCGATATGCGTTTAATTTCAAAATAGATATGGACCACATAATTTTAGAAGATTGCATTAATAATTGCAGGCAATAAATAGGGGTGTAGATATATGTTTACATTGTTAACGCAGTGTTGTAATAGGGTACAAATAAAAAATACAGTTAAAATCATAAAGAGATGCCTGGAAAGTTTAGTAAAAATGTGTTTTTATATCGTCCAAGAGCTACCAATAGAATCCTTACGCTTTTATATAAACAAAATTGTATAATAACCTTAGAGCATTAACCAACCGGAGCAGCCATTAACAGGCGCTCCCCTCTGCCGAAAATATATGACCAGACCATACATGACATTGTATGGACTGACGTTTATCTGATGTAGCTATTTTGTCGTTACGTATATACATTTGACGTTCCCCTCCCCCGCAAAAATCGGCAGACTTTTTATGTATAGAAAATGACACATGGCCGCTCCTGTTGGTTGAATGCTCTAAGATAATAACTATGGACCTAAACGTAAGTATTTCGAGACCGAAGCGATTTACTTGATTTTCACAATGATTAGTAAAAATACCAGATTGAAACGTCATACTTTTATGTCAATTAGTATGAAGCGTTTCGGCTGCCGCCAGCGAGGTCAACCTTTGACTCAAATTTAAGGGTATTTATGTTCTTTAATTATAGTTGCTCCAATACAAACTCCTCCTCCTCCTCTCTCCTCCTCCTCTTCCTCTCTAAAAATTGATTCAATAGCATTGTTAAAAAATGAATCACATGTTGCTCCATGCGTAATGTTGCTATGTTAGAATGTAAGGCGTTTGTATTTTTTCTTCCGTATTTGTCAAAGTCAGACATTACACGTTACTTGAATCGAAAAACCGTATTTAGTTTTCTACTCCTGTTTTACTCCAAAACATGGTCCTAGACCGAACCGGATTGAAGATTTGCAGCCCATAGCTGTTTTATACTTAATAAAAGGAGTAAATTAGCGGAGAAATTAAGAAATTCGTCCAACCAGTGTAAGAGGTCACGCAAAGGGCAAAGAAACAGCGGACATCGTGCTCAAGTTGGATTTCTGAAATTGAAGACAGTGTTAAGCCTTCATTTATTCTTAACTTTAACCCATCACTCAACAGGTAGTACCCATTTATAAGGTAAAGAATTATTACGGTTAGTATCGTCTTATAATTGTTAAAGTTAACTACTTATACCTAACCGTTAGGTTAACCCATGTTACGTCAGATTGCTACTTTACTTTCATTTAATTTCGTATTCATTTAATTTAATACTAGTGTTTAATTGCTGTAGGGTCAGTCCTCTTAATTAACAAGTATATTTACGAATTGTAAAGTTAGATAATCATAATTTACTAGACGGAGATACATAGGCGTTAAAGGAAACAGTAGGTTAAACTTTCACTTGTAATTTAATCAGCTAATTTATGCTAGAAGTTATATCTATACGCAATTAGTAGCGTATTAACTTAAAGCGCTTAGTGCTTTAACAAAATATACCAAATAAATTATATACTAAAGGACACGTAGGCAACATCCATAATTTGTAATATACCTAACTGTAACATTAATTTACATTTGAGTAAACTTTGCACTTTATAACGTTTCAGTTGACTACACACACGCCTCTCAAAATGGTCGAAGAAAAGGAGTTAATCAAAAAACGAGGCAGCTACAAAGGCCGGCTGACTACGTTTTCGAACTACGTAAACACTTTGAAAATTGAATTACGTACCAGTGTTTCGGCCAATGAGTTGCAGTTACGGATTCGTAGGATGGAAACATTATTTAGTGAGTACGATGAGGTGCAGTTACAGTTGGAGTGTTTGGCTGAAAGTATTGGCCTTCAAATTTCTGAGCGAGCTGAGTTCGAAACCCAATATTACGGTGTCCTTGCTAAGGCACAAGATATGTTAACTTCGTTTCACAAACGGCAGGATGACCAGGGTAGCGAACATGCAAGTGGTTCTCGTACCAGCAACCATAAACTAGTTAAACTTTCAGTCATACAATTGCCAAAATTTTCGGGAGCATATGAAAATTGGCTCGAGTTCCACGACACATTCCTAAGCCTCATTCATTCTAATGACGACATCGATGAAATTAACAAATTTCATTATTTGCGAGCGTCATTGGAGGGTTCAGCTGCGGTATTTATTCAATCGGTCGAATTCTCCTCTAAAAATTACGAGTCTGCGTGGAAACTTTTGTGTGATCGTTACGATAATAAACGTTTACTGCTTCAAAATCACGTTTCAGCAATCTTTAATATCGAAGCTATCACCAGAGAGTCTTCATTTGCATTAAAACGTATGATCGACCAATTGAACAGAAACCTGCTCGCCTTAGAGTCACTTGGCGAACCCACTAAACACTGGGATACGTTACTTATTTATATTGTATCACAAAAATTAGACACTAAGTCGTATCGAGAATGGGAAGAGTACAAAGGTCGCTTAGACAAAGATAAGCCAATTACTCTCGACGTGTTTTTAACTTTCATGCGAAGCCGTTCTGACTTGTTAGAAACGTTGGAACTGTCCACTAATAACACTGCCGGTCGAGTTAGCTCGTTAAACAAAAGCACTCCGAAATTAAAAACAATGGTGTCCATGCAAGATGCTAAGCAAAACAAGGTCATTAACTGCCCTAAATGCAGCGGCGAACATAATCTAAGCAGTTGTTTACAATTTCTCTCGCTTAGTAACACTGCGCGTTTAGAGTTGTTACCGAGTTTAAAAGTATGCTACAATTGTTTGCGAAGCGGGCATTACGCTAATCATTGTAAGAAGCCGGGATGCAAGTTATGTAAGCGTAAGCATAACACTTTAGTTCACGTGACCGATTCCAGAACGAGGCCTAGCGGTGACAGCGCGTCCGGACGCAGCGAGGAGGATAATGCGACTAAAGTAAATAAATCGATTCCTCCCGGTAATCAAGTAGCATCCGCGCCGCCTGCGACTGTTTTTTATGGTATGGGGCATAGTTCGCATGATTTCTCGCCCGCTACGATGTCAACGTTATCTGCGCAATTAGGATCAGACTCGCGTCAAGGTCAAGATGTTTTGCTCTCAACTGCATTGGTAAAGGTGTACGATGGCAATAATCGCGAACATGTCGCTCGCGCAATTTTTGATAGTGGAAGTACCTCTTGCCTGATGACGCAGAGTCTCTGTGAGAAATTGAACTTACCAACACATTGCGTCAACAAATCTATTCAAGGTATCAATAACTCGACATCAAAAGTAAGACAAATGTGTCGAATACCTATTAAATCCTTGGACGACACATTTTTAATGAACGTAACTTGTTTCGTTTTACCGTCCATCACTGATAACGTCCCGTGTCGCCAAATAAACTTGACGAACTTAAATATCCCGTGTGATATTAGTTTGGCCGATCCTAACTTTTACAAACCCGCACCTGTAGACTTAATATTGGGAGCTGATGTATTTTGGGACGTCTTAGGGTCAAAGGTCATCAAATTAGGTAGTGGGCAACCGGTGCTCTGTGAAACGCGGTTTGGCTGGTTAGTTTCAGGTCCGATAAATAACGGCCATGTACCGTCCACTACCATTAAATGCTGTTTTAGTTCCGTGTTCTCGCATACAGGTAATAATGATTCAGAGTTAAAGGACGACATCCAATCCCAATTAGCGCGGTTTTGGCAACTTGAAGAGGTAAGCCATAAGTCGTCTCATTATTCACCTGAGGAGAAACTGTGCGAGGAACATTTTGTTAAAAATACCACGCGCTTAGGAGACGGTCAGTTTTGTGTGAGGCTTCCTTTAAAACAAAGTGAAAGCGTATTAGGTGACTCATTTCAACGCGCAAAACATTGTATGCTGTCATTAGAGCGTAGGATTAAGACTAAGCCTTCGTTCAAAGGCTTGTATACTGACTTTATGGCAGAATACGAAGCCTTAGGCCACATGTCGGAGGGCAGGCAGGTCACCGAGGAGAAGAAGGGATTCTTTATTCCTCACCACGGAGTCATACGCGAAGGCAGTTTCACGACTAAAATGCGGGTCGTGTTTAATGCTAGCAGTCCGTCTACGTCAGGTGTCAGTCTAAATGACATCCAGATGGTTGGACCTACCGTTCAGGATGACCTCCTGTCCATTCTACTCAGGTTTAGGCAGCACAGGTACATTATTTCTTCAGACGTGGAGAAAATGTACCGACAGATCTTGGTTCACCCTGATGATCGACACCTGCAGCAGATTGTTTGGCGTAACTCTGAGTCAGAGTCACTACTGGTGCATCAACTGAATACCGTCTCATACGGGACCGCCAGTGCTCCTTTCCTCGCCACGAGATGTCTTCAGCAAGTAGGTCTGGAGTGTGATGATGAGACGATTAAAGAGATCATCATCCACGATTTTTATGTTGACGATCTGCTGACTGGCGGAGATGAGGTTTCTGAGGTGGAAGAGATTCGCCATAAAGTGACTGCAGCACTTGCCTCCGCAGGAATGAACCTACGTAAGTGGAGATCAAATGAGCCTCGTCTTCTAGATGGACCCTCTCAGTCGACAGTAGATTTAAACATAGGTGTAAATGAGCTCTGCAAAACGTTAGGTTTAGGCTGGCATTCTGAGTCTGATGAGCTGTGTTTTCCAATCGGAACCTTAGTTTCCAAAGAAAACACCAAGCGCGATATGTTGTCAGTGATCGCTCAGATCTTTGACCCATTAGGACTTCTGTCTCCATGCGTGATCACCATGAAGATGCTGCTGCAGCGGTTATGGCTACACAAGTTGTCGTGGGATGAACAGCTGTCACCAGACATCTCCAAGCAGTGGTTGGAAATATTGAGTAGCTTGCCAGCACTTAATGACATTCGAGTTCCTCGGCATGTCATATGCAACTCACATCAGACGATGGATTTACATATCTTTACGGATGCATCCGAACGAGCGTACGGGTCCTGTGTGTACGTTCGGAGTGTGGACAAGCAGAATCACACTTTAGTTAGATTATTAATAGCCAAAAGTCGGGTAGCGCCGATTAAACCTACGACTATACCTCGGCTCGAGCTTTGTGGCGCACTGGTCGGTGCACACCTTTATGAAAAAGTTATGGCCTCACTTCGAGCCCAGGTTAGGAGTACAACATTTTGGACCGATTCCACGATAGTTTTAGGTTGGCTGAAGATGATGCCAAATAGGTTACAACCTTTTGTTAGAAATCGAGTGTCTGACATTTTAGAGATTACCGGCAGTTGTATTTGGAGACATGTTCCAACGGATCAAAACCCAGCGGATTTGATTTCGCGTGGAGTACATGCAAGCGTTATGAACACGTTAGACTTGTGGTGGTCGGGTCCCAGCTTTTTACAACGAGATGATTCTCAGTGGCCGTTGACTCCAAGCTCTAAATCATGTAGCGCACTGCCGGAAACTCGCGTTGACATATCACTGCACGTTAATATAAATAATGAGCCATTAATAGACTTCGATCGATTTTCAAATTTTTCACGGCTTAATCGTGCTCTGGCATACGCTTTGCGTTTTATTAACAGATGCCGCAAACAAATAACGTTGACTTATCTGAGTCATGACGAATTAAAGAATTCATTAATACTCATTACTAGAATCAGTCAACGCGAATCATTCCCTGAATATAATTTATTATTAAACAAACAAACTTTGCAAAAAAAGAGTAAGCTTTTAAAATTCAACCCATTCTTAGATAACGACAATTTAATGCGAGTTGGGGGCCGCCTTTCCACTTCTGAATTTGCTTATGAAAAAAGACACCCTATTATTTTACAGTCCACTCATCGTTTCACAAAATTGTTATTTAGTTTTGAACATAAAAGGCTACTGCATGCACCACCCCAACTCTTGTTGGCAACCATTAAAGAATCCTACTGGCCGGTAGGAGGTCGTAATTTGGCAAAGGTTTGTTACCATCAATGCGTGCGATGCAAGATTATGAAAGCCGAAGTGATCGCTCCATTGATGGGTAACCTGCCAAGTTCGCGGTTGTCACCAGGAGGTCACGCGTTTAGGAATGTGGGCGTGGACTACGCAGGTCCACTTATGGCAGCCAGTCGCCAAGGTCGTGGTTGTACTTTGGTAAAAGTATATGTTGCCATTTTTATATGCTTCACAACTAAGGCTATACATTTGGAGTTGGTAGGAGATTTAACTAGTAAAACTTACTTGTCAGCACTGTCTCGCTTCATGTCTCGAAGGGGACAGCCAGATAACGTTTTCTCCGACAACGGAACCGCATTCGTTGGAGCGTCTAACGAAATCGGTAAATTTTTAAAGGCAAACTGCAACTCGCTGGCCGAAAAGTTAGCTACCGAAAAAACTCATTTTCATTTCCTTCCTGCGTATGCACCGCACTTCGGTGGTCTTTGGGAGGCGGGTGTTAAGTCGACCAAGTATCATTTACAACGAGTGTTGGGAAATTGTAACTTAACTTATGAAGAGCTTAACACAACACTCGTCGAAATCGAAGCACTGCTGAACTCCCGCCCACTTACACCGTTGTCGTCGCATCCGGACGACCTCTCACCGCTTACTCCTGGACATTTCCTCATCGGTCGCTCGTTCACGTCGCTGCCAGTCCAGGATCTGCAGGATCACACCTACCACCACCTTTCTCGATTCCACCGAATCGAGCAGCTTCGTCAGCACTTTTGGGCTCGGTGGTGCAAAGAGTACGTCCCGGAACTACAACAGCGAGTCAAGTGGAGACTCAATCAAGACTCCCTCAAGGTGAACACTCTCGTTGTCCTGAAGGAAGACAATCTCCCTCCGTTGAAGTGGAGACTAGGACGCATCGTCGCCATTCACCCAGGATCAGATGGCATATCTCGGGTGGCTGATGTGAAGACGGCAACAGGAGTTGTCCGACGAGCTTTCAGCAAACTTTGTCCTCTCCCTGTGGTCAACGAGTCTGCTTGAAAGGCATGCTTTCAACCCCGGGGGCATGTTAAAAAATGAATCACATGTTGCTCCATGCGTAATGTTGCTATGTTAGAATGTAAGGCGTTTGTATTTTTTCTTCCGTATTTGTCAAAGTCAGACATTACACGTTACTTGAATCGAAAAACCGTATTTAGTTTTCTACTAGGTTAAAAAATCATAGTACACAAGCCTATTAAGGAATCATTCATCATCTTCTTAACGTTTCTCACGGTCTCCTAACGGATCTCGGATCCACTTTAATACCTTTTTTTATACAACAACGGTAGCAAACAAGCGTACGGCCCGCCTGATGGTAAGAGGACACCGCAGCCTATAGACGCATGCAACTCTAAAGGAGTAACATGGGCGTTGCCTTCCCCGAACAAGTTCCCTCGCTCTCAACACAACGCATCCTCAGGAGCTCTGGCGACTTTGCTCACCTCCAGGAACACAACAATACCTACCTGGCAATCTTAATAACACATGAATCAATATTCGTAACAATTGTTAAGATATTACGAAGTCAATGAATGAGAAGTCACTATGCCAACTCAAAAATGCATACTAATAGTATAAATGCGAAAGTGTTTCTGTCTGTCTGTTACCTCTATACGCTTAAACCGCTGAATTGATTGAGATGAAATTTGGTATGGAGATGGGTTGAATCTCGGGGGAGGACAAAAGATAGTTTTATACCGGAAATCATCCCCTAGGGGGTGAAATAGGCGGCGAAAGTTTGAATGGAGGTACGATATAGACGAGTTCGAGAGAAGCTAGTGCCACCTTAATTCCGGACTCTGCTAATTAGCTGGGAGTAAACTCTCCAGCTATGTCATAAGTACGTAAATACACAAACAAGATGTTACACTAACAATTATACGGTTAAACTGCGCGCGACATGTTTCGGGGAGTTCTTTAAAATGAGTGAACTCGCGGCCGTTCCGGCTCACAAACCGAGTAGGAATCATGTCACTCCTAGTGACATTAAATACATAGAAAAAGCAAAAAAATGTTTGTATAAAAATTAAACAATAGCTATACTTTGTTAATCCTGCTGAATACGTTGGTAAAATTATTTAGATTCCACCTTAGCAATGTGTATAAGCAATGTGTAAAAGTTTTGTCAATGTATAATGTGTAATGTAGTCTTGTGCAAGAACTTAACCTTTTCTACGCCAACGCGTCAAGGAGCCCATTGCGATAGCAACCTTCTTAGGGTTATAAGGTTGAACTCGGCACTGAATTTATGTCTTGTCGATTTGGCGTGTGGCTGATGACTATTCTATTTGACAGAGCGTTGAAAAGGTTAATGGGTAACTGTGCTTACCCTGAGTTCAGCGGCTGAGGCGTAAGACTTTGGACATATTTCGCACTTGAATGTTTTCTCCCCTGTGTGACGCGCTTGATGCTGCTTCAGCAAAGCCAGGCACTGCGGACAAGCGCTCACTTGTAAGATACACCTTTACGGGAGGCAGTTAGCAATACCACTTTTCATACAGGGTGTAACACTAGAACATGGCAATATACAGGGTGTAAAACTAGAACATGGCAGTATGCAGGGTGTAAACCTAGAACATGGCAATATACAGGGTGTAAAACTAGAGCATGGCAATATGCAGGGTGTGACACTAGAACATGGCAATATACAGGGCGTAAAACTAGAACATGGCAATATGCAGGGAGTGACACTAGACCATCGCAATATATACAGGATGTGACACTATAGTAGAATTATTCCTATTTGCGTCATTTGACAGCTGTCAGCCCAGTACAAATTATGTCAAATTTGACGTTTATTGTACTGGGCTAGCTATGTCAAGACGCAAATAGGATTGCACTAACTATAGAACATGGCAATATGCAGGGTGTGACACTAGAACATTGCAATATGCAAGGTGTGACACTAAAACAGAGAGTGACACTAGACCATCGCAATATACAGAATGTGACACTAGAACATGACAATATGCAGGGTGTGGACACTAGACCATCGCAATATACAGGGTGTGACACTAGAACATGGCAATATACAGGATGTGACGCTAACCTGGAATATCTTCCCGCAAGTCTCGCACACCTTGCCGGCGCGGCTGCCGGGGTCGTTGCGCTCGCGGTCCGGGCGCGCGAGCCGCGCGGGCCGCACGCCGCGGTGCACGCGGTCCATGTGCGTGCCCAGAGACAGCTTCGAGAGGAATGACTTGTTGCACTGAAACACCCAACAACATACAGGGTGCGACAAATTAACAAATAAAATCTCATGTTACGCATTAATCACATTTTCGTCGTTTGAACACTTTCGCAACTAAAAATGTAACAATTCACCAGAAACCGACAGAACTCGCTAGGCGTGTAAGTTCATACTACTGGCCGCCTAGCGGGCTCAGCCGGCATATGAGCAAACATTGCGAGTGCCTACCAGGCGGGTTCTTGGTTGCGAACGTGTTAACTAAAACAAACTATAGGAAAGTGTAAAACCGCCTGAATGTATACAGGGTGACTGACCTCGTCGCAAGTGAAGAGCGCGGTGCCGTGCGCGTCGTGTCGGTGCCGCGCCAGCGCGTCGCCGTCCGCGCTCCACGCGCCGCACGAGCAGCACACGCTGACCAACCACATAATTATAGTATTAGATGTAAGTGCTTCGGATTCGGATTGAAGTGGCAAAATACGTAAGGCGTAATTTAAAACAGTTTCCGACTCGTAGTAACGCACGAGGTGCAAATTTCAGAAGGTCCGGTGAACTTTACCCACCAAAGTCGCGACTTGCCATATCTAGGAAGTGTAAATGCACACGGTAGGATCTAAAGTGTATAACAAGATCCCGCTAGAAATAAAACAAGCTGCTAGTGATGGAACATTCAACAAAAAACTTAAAACGAAATTGTTATCAAATGCCTACTACTCAATCGATGCCTTTTTCGACAGTACACATACCTGTAGTAAATTGGTACAACGCCATAACGTAACTGGTTCGCTGACTCAGTCTCGCCTCCCAAATCTCTATCGTAACCTTAATGTAACTAGAATACATAAGTTAAGTACCTATTATAGTATAAGCAATTGACATGTAAAATTTTATATTTTATTAATAAACAATTGAATTGAATTCCATATATGTAATTGGTTCGTCTCGGGAATATTCAATGAATTGCAACACCTCGTTGCTACTCCACGCCATCGTTTTACTTGGGAACTACCGACACTACTGTATTTGGTGACGAATGAAAACGTACTGAATAAGACGCCAACGTGTGAACAGTGTTTGCGAAGCGCGCCAAGATCCTTTGATGAGTGTTGGCGCCAACTACCAACATACAGCCAAGTAGGTCTCTACACGTTGGCCCCACATGCAGAGCATTACAACGCTCCTAGCGCACAGCACAACGTGTTATTCATTTATTTCCTAATCTTGATATTAAATCGTATAGCTTAGACGGAGACGAAACGAAACGCTTTTCCGGAAGCTGGCAACACTGAGCGTGATATGGCAACCTCCGCTGGCACCGGTCCCGCCGCCGGCGACGAGCGATAAACGAGTAAAACTAGAAACGAGTGAGCGAGCAGCGAGAAGCGAGTGTGTAATTACTAATTTCGATAGCTTTGTCGCTCAGCTATAAGCGAGTGTTCGAGTGCGACGGGCGATTACTCGCACCACTCGCTCAGTTGTACGGTAGAATGATCGCTCTGAACGCCAAGCGTTCATCGCCGAGTACCGCTGGGCGAGTTTTATCGTTGATAGCTTTTACTGCGATCAACTAGTGAAGAGAGAGTACTTGCCGGCAGTGTGAACAGCCAGCGATGAACTATAAATATATATTTCTCTCTTTTATTTACACGGGAGCGATTATCTTTTGTTCGTTTCTTGGGTGAGAAAATCGCCGATATACCATCGCTTACTCGCCGGCGGGTGACCAGTGCCTAACGCTCATCGTTACAGCTCGCAACGAGATTGCTGGGGCTTAAAAACCCTATAAAACTTCAAGCTGTAAAAACTTATTGCACCACAAATGAGATTTTTACAAGATCAGGCAAAATAAGTAATGGCTACAACAGGCGGTCTTATCACTTTAACTTAACAACCTTTGGGTATAATTGAATATCACACATCTAAATTTAACGTAACCAATAAATACACACTTCTATAAATACATTCATATAATCATACATACATACATCATCATATCAACCGAACGACGTACATTGCTGGACATAGGCCTCCCCCAAAGAGTGCCACAATGACCGGTCCTGCGCCAACCGGATCATACATAAATACAACAACCCATACAATACATGTATACTAATATCATAAGTGCGAAAGCAACTCTGTCTGAGACCCTATATGCCAGACCTTCCAATTGCTTTACGATTTATATTTCCATCGGAGCAACTGCTGTCACAGTGAGCACTATAGTCGTTTAGCACACGATTTACAATACACAATGTATATTTACAGCGAGGGCATTATTTTGAATCTTGAGCGTAACCAGGGATTCAAAGATGGAAATAATACTGCTACCTAGTGACGCACCCCACTCTTTACACCGTGTGTGAAGAAAATTTAAAGCAAACGGAATATCAGGGAAGGAACGTACAACATTGATCCATAACGACGACCGCTTTAGCCTAGTTAGTAGTGACCCTGCCTACGAAGCAAGAGGTCCTGGGTTCGAATCCCGGTAAGGGCATTTATTTGTGTGATGAGCACGAATATTTGTTCCTGAGTCATGGATATTTTCTATGTATTTAAGTATTTATTTATCTATATAAGTATGTTTATCGTCGTCTAGTACCAATAGTACAAGCTTTGCTTAGTTTGGGACTAGGTCGATTTGTGTAAGATTGTCCCCAAATATTTATTTATTTTTATTTATAATTTCAGGGCGACAATGACTCTTTTCTGAAGAGCAGGTGTGAATAGTATTAAATAAATATTAGGGGACAACCTTACACAAATCGAACTAGTAGTAAATATGTATAGAACATAACATACCTGCCGTGGGGGTCGCACTTGTTGGCCGGCTGGTCGGTCTTGTGGCGTTGCAGCGCTTCCAAGTTGTCGAACTGTATTCTACACTTGCGACAGTGCAGCTTCCGGTTGTACGGCTATAAAAAGTATATTCATAATTTTTACTACTACAGTCATTTCATTTCATTTCATTTATTTCATTTATTTATTTGCATTCATGATCACACAATTTAAGTATATAAATGAACCCGAGCGGGTGTCGCAAAATGGTACAATTTCACATAGCAAATAATGTTCGTCATATCATAACATAAGCAAGACATGGATACAATTAAAAATATAAAAGCATTTTATGAATTAAAAGAAAAAAAAAAGTCAAGTGCAAAATAGTAGTTTATGCAATCGTTACACACCGTGGGCGTTAATAACCCGAAGATTTTAACCACGCATTTCTGAGGTCATTAGGAGTAAAAAAGTTATATGAATTCCAACAAAAATTCAGCAAAAAAAAAGTGCTGGATTTGTCGGTTTTTGTAAATAAAACGCTTCTTTCTCTATGGAAATTATACCTTTTTATAAAACGGTATCGATTATTTTTTCAAAAAAGGTTAAATTTAGTGAGTGATAGCTGGCATTTTGATATCTGTCAATAGCGACGCGAAACTGGCCAACATCGGTAGCAACGTCGCAATCAAAAGAGCTAAATGCACGTTAGTAATCAAATTAAAAGTTTACATGAAAATTGATAATATCTTCAAAACTAAGCCGGCAGTGACTGGGGTTCACATAACATTTTTTGCTCCTAATGACCTAAGGAATTGCGTGGTGAAAATCTTACAAGTTATTTACGCCCACGGTGTATAATGTATGCTTTTTCATTTGAGCCGCGTTTAGCCCACGAAGCTTGTTGAGTGGTATAATTAAGGTACTAGAGTTAAAAAGCTAATTATACAACTATTGCATACAATACTTTTAAGTATCATATGTACTATATTACCTTAATTCGCCTGTTTATTGGTATTGTATAGCATGAGTGTTGTAACCCCGTGCGATGTCGGATTAGAATAGCACCACCTTCTTCCTGTGGGTGTCGTAAGAGTCGACTAAGGGAGCAGAGTTGAAGTGTGTTGTGGGCGATGGGCTAGCAACCTGGCGATCTTTTATACCCACATTTATGCTAAAAGTGGTACTGGAACACAAGTTTCATGTGCTTAGCCTACCTCTTATAGGGATAAAGGCGTGAATGTATGAGAGTTGCACCTTGTTGTGCGCGCGGGTCTTGTGGCAGTGGAGGCCGGTGCGGCTGATGAAGGTCTCCCCGCACACCTCGCACGTGCCGCCGGCCGCGTTCTCCGCGGGGTGGTCAAGGCGCATGTGTGTAGCGCAAGTAGTCTTCTTACTGAACAAAATACGCTATTTTCATCTATCAATTAAATGGGTAGGGGTCGGCTTGCATAAAGTTTAAAGTCATAGTTTTGGTAGGCTTACGTGGATTCGTCATACCCATCATTACGCATAACTGTAAATAGTCATACATTTATGCGCATAACGTTTTTAGTAGTCATACATTTATGCGCATAACGTTTTTAGTGGTCATACATTTATGCGCGTAACTTTTGTCTTCTAACCGATCCGCGATCCGAGTCGGTTTTGCCAATAAGTCCCTGTTCCCTACTGCCTACGTGAAAACTTGAACTTTATACACCACTAGTAGCACTGGTTGATTTCAGAGAAATATTTATTTAACGGCCACCCTTTATTTTGTTTTTTGATCAAATCTCAAATTTTATTATCATCAATAATATGGCTTGATAGTCATACGACATTTACAATTATTACTAAAAATAATTATAATTATCAATATTATGACTAAATAAATGTATGAGATTCTACATTATGGTTAGACAAATTATGACTGCGTATAATTATGACAGGGAACAACTATGCCATAGTATAATTTATGCCAAAAAAATATTATGAGCATCAACTTTATGCGTAATGTTCTATGACAATCGATATTATGACAATAGTTGTTATGCCACTAGACGGCCACCCCAATTAAATTCTCAACTCGTTAAATAGTAGTTCACCCCCTTAGGGAATAGTTTTCGGGATAAAAACTATATCCTACATATATCTCTGGGCCTGGGACTCAAACTGTCTCTATACCAAATTTCATCTAAATCGGTTTAGCGGTTTAAACGTGAAGACGTAACAGACAGACACACTTTCTTATTTATAACATTAAGTACTAGCTTGTGCCCGCGACTCTGTCCACGTGGAACTCGTTTACATCATAGCTCGATACAAATGTTCACCACCCTCTAGGAAAAAACTTCGGCAAATAAATTATTTATAATTATGGACACTGCTCACAGTGAAAAGTTGGCTGAGAATTACGACCTGTAGAGGACAGCTGGACAAACGGACATACGATTTTTTTGGCCCTATCTGAGGCACAGTACTTCGCTCCATCGTTCAATTTATACATACATCACATCACACACATCATCAGCCTATATACGTCCCACTGCTGGGCACAGGCCTCCTCTCATGTATGAGAGGGAACGGGCAGTAGTCCCCACGCTGGCCCAGTGCGGATTGGGGACTTCACAAACACCTTTGAATTTCTTCGCAGATGTATGCAGGTTTCCTCGCGATGTTTTTCCTTCACCGAAAAGCTAACGGTAAATATGAAATCATATTCCGTACATAAGTTCCGAAAAACTCATTGGTACGAGCCGGGATTCGAACCCACGACCGCCGTTTGACAGCCGCATGCCTGAACTACTGGGCTACCGTAGCTACATAAACATATGTATATACATGAAAATGGTTGATAGTGTGGCATACTCACTGGAATCGCTTGTCGCAGTGTCGACACTTGAATGTGGCTCCATCGTGGCTCGCGGCGTGCTCCACTGCGTGGGGTCTGCGGACATTGTGACCTCATTATAATATACATACATAAACTGACGCCCGTAATCCGTAAAGGTGTGCAGACAGCGTGAAAAAAACTACAAAAATGTGATATTAGATTGTTTGGAAACTTTGTGTCATTTTTGTATTATGTGTCTTTTTTTGTAAACTCTGTTAGATTGTTAAACGACGTGTGACATTTGTGTAGGTACAATTAGGGAGCTTGATGTACAATGTGTGAATCTCGCGTTACTTTGCGGAATTCTATTACGCAATATGTTCTTTATATATCTAGTTAAAACTAAGGCTTGTTCGTACCACCCAGACAACTCTATTTCGCCAAACATTGGAGAAAATCCGTTGTCTGACAATCATTCTTTCAACATGTATCATGCATGTACTTATGTAAATTTAGTGACGTAATTGTGCAAAGTGTGGAACTTTTGTAAACTTAGTTGGATTATTGAACTTCGTTTGACATTTATGTACAATCAGGGACCTTGTTATGGAATGTGTGACATTTGTGTAAATTTAGTCACGACTTGTGGATATTTAGCGGGATTTTTGTTTGTTGGAGACACCGCAAGACACCCCGCGACACCGCGCCTCGACACGGTGTCGATACCGTGTCTAACGGGATTGCCACCCGCGCCCGCTGCAGCAGACGCTATCCGATCGCGCTCAAGCGCACACCTTATATTTTTGTTACTTTTTAAACATTTAATTAAAGCCCATAGACTTTGAAAAAGTTGTCAATTTATTGAAGAAGACCTAGAAGAATCCTCAACATTGTTAAATGTGTGACATTTTTGTAAACGAAGTCTCCTTGTTGTTCTATGTGTGTTCTTTTTTGTTAACTTAGTGACGTTGTACCACGTTGTACTATGTGTGACTCACCCGGGTCGCATCGAACCAGACAACGGACCTGACGGGGACCGAGGCTTTACAATACGCGCCAGGTGTGACTGTGATAACATACTTACCTGGCATTTTTAAACGATGTGACAGTTTAGTATTGTTTGCTAAAGTTTTGTGAATGTCACATTATGAGCTATATTTTGAAAATGTGTCATTATTGTAATGTTTTACCAAATTTTGTATATATTTTGCGGGATTGTTGTACAATGTGTGACACTGTTGTAAAGTTAGTGACATTGTGGTAAAGTTAGTGACATTGTTGTAAATTTAGTGACATTGTTGTAAAGTTAGTGACACTGTTGTAAAATTAGTGATATTGTTGTACAATGTTACTCACTCGCCCGGCACGAGCCGGTCGCAGCGCCGGCACCGGAACTGCAGCCGGTGCGCGTCCTGTATGTGCTGGTTCCGGTTCACCGCGAACCGGTAGCGCATGTGACACAGGGGACACTCGTTCGGACCTATGCTCTGTAACCAAAAATTTTACTATGATCGCGATTTTACAGAAGTAGTACAATACATTAGATTATTTTTTTGGTAAATATTAGTTTTTACATATGTCCAAGTAAACAATAATAACAATAGTATAGCTCACACAGTTTCAAAAATGTATTAACTTACTCGTACTATAAAATTTATTAGGATTACAAACCATTTGTGCCCTTGTTTGCAAATTTTTTTTTGTTATGGTTTTGACCGAATTCAAAAAATGAGAATTCATCAAAATCGGTTCTGCGGTCTAAGCGTGCAGGTTAGGCGGCGATGTTTGGTAGAATTGCCCCGTCGTTGAATGTAATTTACTATTCTTGTAATATTAATAAGTAGTTCGTTTTTGACACTCGGAGACATTATACATCTTTAAGAAATACAATTGTTTTTTTCTTCTCTTATTGCATTTAACATGAGAACAAGGCGGACCCTGGGCTCCTTTCGGGGCACAGCCGGGAATAACGCTAGGAGGATGATGATTGTATTTGAAATGTAAACTCTGATGTAGTTAAGTCTATAGATACACATTTTGACTAGTAAATGTGCCTCGTGTCCTATTTGCTGAATAAATAATTTGATTATGAATATAGATTCGTTTGTTGCGACACTCACCTGGTCATGTTTATCCTTCACATGGTTTTCACAAGCCGTGGGTGTTGAGAAACTTCTGCAGCACAATTCGCATTTAAACTCTCCTTAAATTAATAGAAATCATTGAAATTTATTAGTTTTCTTTAACAGACGTTACTGCTTATACGTATCGCGATGAATCTTGATTTCTATGACAGCTGTCATTTCCGTACAATTTATAAACTTAATGTCAACAACCCTAAACTGATATTGGCAAATCGACCTTGCTATAACTACAACTTAGAAAAGTAAAAAAACCCCCGAAGTTTTCATTTCAAAGTCCAATAGCTCAAAAACGGCTAAACAGATTTTCATGAGACATGGCTAAGAACACTTGGGATAAAATTATCTATGACACAAAAAACCGCATTCAAATCGGTCCATCTGTTTGGGACCTACGATACCACAGACAGATACACAGATACACAGACACGATTAAACTTATAACACCCTGCTCTTTGCGTTGGGGGTTAAAAACAGCAAGTAAAGGCCATAAATGAAATTTTAAAAAAACGTACAATTGTACTGAAATGACAGTTGTCATAGGAATCAAGATTCATAGCGATACGTATAAAGCGGCAATTACACTTATTTATTTATTTATTGAAAAAACAGGTTACATAACATTACAGTGTAAGCACCAATGCGTCATGAACCGAACAATGTTTATTTAGACGGTCCGCATGCTGCATGCGGCGACCGCAAAAGTGTAAAGAACACGTTAGTCGGTCGCATTCGGCGATCGACAGCTGCCAACGCTTAATAGTAGGCGGACAGACCAATGTAAAGACGATGTTTGTTGGACTAAGTAGTTTAAAATGAATTCGGCGACCGCATGCGGTGAACGACGAAGTGTAATTACCGCTTTATACAACATTAAATTAGTATGGAGAGGCACATCGTTATTGTTACTGACGATTTCTCAATATAAATTGAGACGTGGGTGTCGTTAGGAAGCCTGAGTCTTCTAGGTATCATAATCATAATCATAGATAACTACACGCCTGCCTAAAGCGTAAGGGGGAACTGATTGGAAAGTGTAGTGGCCGAGACGGATTGTTCCGAAAGCTCAGTTGGTTAGTATCGACGGGCCACGAATGCCTGTGGTCGCTGGATCGAATCCGGTTGGAATATTAACACTTTCGCAACCGGTCTTAAAATGGAACAATACACCAGAGACCGACAGAATTCGCTAGGCGTGTAAGTTCATACTACTGCCCGCCTAGCGGGTCCAGCCGGCAAGCAAACATTACGAGTGCCCGCTAGGCGGGCTCTTGGCTGCGAACGCGTTAACAAGGTGGAACTGGTAAAGGTCGCTGGAGTCCGCTGGATGCACAGGACTGTCATTGTGACTCTTTGGGGGAGGCATATGTCCAGCAGCGGACATCTTTCTGATTGATGATGAGGAATTAACATAAACATACCTTGCAGATACTTCTCTGATAACTTCCTTCGCTCCATATCTTCTACCATTTCCTCTTCAGTCAAACATCTCACTTCAAAGTCATATTTCTCCTCAAACTCCTTGATATCCTCTTCCGTACTGAACTTGTTCTTCTTAGTCAACCTCTGTTTCTTAGCTACTATTCTTCTCTTCTTAGTCTCAGTAAGTTTCAGAGCTGGAGCGACAGTTATATTACCAACATGAATCACAGTATCTCCGCCATCTTGCCAAGCGAATTCATTAGAATCAGGTTTCGCTGGCGTTACGGTTACATCGCCGACTTGAACATTTGAATCATCATTCGGCCAAGCGAATTCATCGCTGGAATCATGTTTCAAGTCTAGGACATCATTTGGGTCATCATTGTCGACTAATACGTCGATTTCTATTTCGTCTTTAATGAAGTTTGGCATGGGCATGTCTTGATGGATGGTTTCCGGTGAAGGTTGCTGGTTGATGGTCAAGTTGTGTGTCAGGTTGTGTGCCGCGCGATCGATTGTTTGTATGTAGCTGTTTGTTATCTGTAAGCGTTATATGTAATTGTAATTGAAACACCAACATTACCTATAAATTACCTACTAGATTCTGCCCGCGACGTCGTCCGCGTGGAACTCGTTTATATTGTACCATAGATACATACCTATCCTTGTGTGGAAGTCAATTTTAAGTCGAAATAAGTGGGTTAAACTAAAACTAATTTGGCCTAAGAAATCCCGCTCCGCCGACCAACCCGTGAGTTATCTCTCCTAGCGGCCGCTTACGCATCTAGCCGCCTGATTACCGCTTATCACATTTGCCATTATCTGCACCCAATCAACGAGCTTCGTACATACGCCATCTTGTCACTGCCACGAGACCACGCCCACATAGCCTAATCAGTCCAATCAGGGAACGCTAATTAGCCGCCATTGCTCCCGTCTGTACCGCTTATTACGGCTTGCGACAGCGGAACGAAGGTCGCGCCCAATGAGAATACAGCATCCCGCGCATGCGCGCAGCGGGGCCGAAGTTACCATTTATCGCCGCGTACGCGGCGGCCATTTAACCATACGGTTGTTTCATACATACAACTATGTCCATGAAATAGACACACACCCATCGCACAAATATATACACATTTCTCAAATAAAACTCAAAAAACACAGTGAATGCAGTCATATAAATACATACGAAAAAGAAATTAATAATACTTAAAGTCGTATCATCAGCTGGCTTGAAAGTAATTACTTACTGATCAATTAAAAAACAAACAAAATTATTCATTTTTAACCGACTTCAAACAAAAAGAGGAGGTTCTCAATTCGGTTGTATTTTAGACAACGCCAACGTACCTACACTTATTACTATTCCCATTACTTGCGTCTACCAAGGAACTCCAATCATCATCATCATCCTCATTTTCAGCCCGTAACCGCCCACTGCTGAGCACAGGCCTCTCTTTGAGTACGCCACCCGTCCCCATCCTGAGCTAATCTTATCCAGAAGTGACCCGCTATCTTCCTAATATCGTCCACCCATCGAGCTGGGGGACGGCCGACGCTCCTTTTACCTATAAGGAACTCCAATAGAAGTGGTTAATTATACCAAGTTTTGGGGCTTAATATAGATAGTTCTTCATATAGATAATAGCTGACATAGAAATAGCACACCGAATCAACTTGCACAAAACTAAACCAGTTTGCCTATGCTCTGTACAAACTAGCAAAACAGTCAAGCGTTGAAGTTGTCATACATACCTATCATGGTTTCGTGGCATAGACGTTGCACTATGGCACCATATACTGGGCAAACTCCACGAACAGAGAGACTGTCTGCAAGGCACAAAAGAAATGCATACCTAAGGGCAATCCGCGGACTCAAGCAAACAGACAGTTGTGTGCCACATTTTAATGATTTAAAAATACTAACATTGCCCCGTTTGTATGTAGGTATTTGAAAAGCAAACCCAACTCTTTTTAAGATGGTCTCTGAGTTCTTTCCGCGGAGTACTAGATATGGTAAACATATATTCACAGAGCCTGCAAGTACAACGTTAAAACGAAAAAGCGTATTCTGTGTCGTTCGTAAAATCCTACTAATATTATAAATGCGAAAGTTTGGATGTTTAGATGTTTGGATGTTTGTTACTCAATCACGATTCAACGGCTCAACCGATTTGGATGAAATTTTGCACGAAGATAGTTTATAGCCTGGATTAAAATATAGGATAGTTTTTATCCCTTGTCCACGCAGAAGAAGTCGCGGGCGGAAGCTAATATTTAATAAGCTTCCCGATAGGATCAAGAACTTACCATTGACAATATTCAAGACAGAGTTAAAAAAAATACTTACTGACAAATGTTTTTATTCCCTATCAGATTTCTTGACATGCGATAGTTTATGGTTATGAGATTTCATAATATACATTTAATTAAATTGGGATTGACATGGTATAATTGAAATTGTTACAATATTTTATTGTGTTGACATTGAATAATACAAAGGCATTTGTGCCCTATAAATATCGAACTTGCTCACAAATTTTCACGAGAATCTGTTGAGAGATGCGACCTATGGAGGGGACTGTCGGACATACGAAAGCATTTTTGCCATATAAATATCAAACTAGCTTACATAATTTCAAGAGAATCTGTTGAGAGATGCGATCTAGAGAGGGGACAGCCGGACATACAAAAGCATTTGTGCCCTATAAATAACTCACTCACAAAATTTCACGAGAATCTGTTGAGAGGGGACCGGACAGACGAAAGCATTTGTGCCTTATAAATATCAAACTATAGCTCTCAAAATTTCACGAGAATCTGTTGAGAGATGCCGAAAGCGGTAGGTAAATTCGGCCGAGCCAATCTGGCTCGGACTTGCCGCGCGCGTTTGCCCAACGCGTGTCTACACCGACTGAAGCATGCGGCCGAGCATTCGGACGGCTCGCCCGAGCCCTCGCGCGAGCCGTGGTCTAAAGGTTGTAAAGCTTTCAAGGAAACACATAGGTCGCTCCTAGTAGCGGCAATGTGATGGAAAGATACGCTGCATCAGTTCAGCGGCGGTTCGGTGGTGGTGCAGTGTCTGGGTAGCTTAGAGAGAGCACTGTACCGGCAGCACACAGGTCGCAAGTTCGAGTCATACCCTGAGTTTTCTGACTAAATAGTCAATTGATTTGGATGAAATTTTGCAAAAAGATAGATTATACCCTGGATTAAAATAAAGGATAGTTTTATCCCGGGTCCCCACACACGAAGTCGCGGGCAGAAGCTAGTTAATATTAACAATGAGAGGGTTCAAAAAGTTGTATAGAATAATTTCCTTCGTAGGATGTAGCAATAGACTCACATAGTGTTGATGCATGAGAGCATTCTTCAGGAGTTGCTCAGCGCGCCGGCCGCGCGTGCGCAGTGCTTGCGCGTTGGCGAGCTGCGCGCGGCAGAATGCGCACAAGTGCTGGGGGAATCCGTCCCATGCTGATAGCTACGATAAAAAAAAAACTATGATTATTTAGCAAAACAAAAGCGGTATATGTTCTAAGGGATGGAGTCGCCATGTTAGCAAAATATTGAGTGTGTTGGGGGGTTTATAAATAATAAATAAATAAATATTAAGTTTGGACAATGGTTAGCCTAGTGGTTAGACAATGCCAACAAAGCTGAAGGGTATTAGCCGTGTCCACACCGGACGAACGGCTCGCCCAAACGTGCTCGCCCGGTGTGGACGTGATTCGGGCGATCGGCGGCTCGCCCGAGCCGTTCGGGCGAGCCTCCGAATGCTTGCCCGGACGGTTTGCCCGAGCCGCGAGTGGCTCGGCCTATGTGGACGGTGGTTTTTTGTTCGGCCGAACGACAGAAGGCGAGGGCGATTTTTGCCCTACGTAATATTTTATTTAAACATAGAGTGTACTATTATATCCATGTAGCTTTGTAGGACAGTTGTAAATATCGGTAGTTATCAAAGTTTTGACAAAGATAAAAATGTGTGACAGGTATGTACAGTCGAGGTCAAAGATATGTATATACCCAAATTTGCAAAAATATATATACAACAACCTTATTTCCGTAGTAACAATGTCTGTATACATATTTCTGTAAGTTTGTGGTGTACTTATACATATTGGTGACCAAGGTCACAGTCAAGACTGTACCTACTTTATGTAGCGGCGGCAAAAAGCGAATGGAAGCGATTATAAATATGAGTTGTGACATATGAGACTTGGCTAAATCGATTTTTCGGCCACGAAAACCTCTGTGTTGCAGATTTCATCGAAATCGTTAGAGCTTTTTCCGAGAACGTGAATACAAGTATTTATACGAAGGTACCTATTGCTCGTTTGAAAGTAAGTAAAGTAGTAGGTAAATTGGCTCCAGGAAAAAAAAAGTTGATGTAGGTATGGCGGGATATCGTGGACGGTACGTTCCGGTTAGCGAAAATTTAGCGCATCAACATTTTGCGGCTTTTCTTTTTTTTAATACTTTTCCTTCGATTTCATACTAAATGTAGGAGCAAAATTAAAGTTGTCGCAGCGCGATCATGAGCTCAACTAACGGTAGGTTAAACGAGCCGCGCGCGTTTGCCCGAACGCCCGTCCACACCGACCGAGCGCTTGCGGCCGCGTCTTTTGACGGCTCGCCCGAGCGTTCTGATGGCTCGCGCGAACCGCTCGGGCGAACCGTTCACCCGGTGTGGACACAGCTATTGAGTGAATATTGGTTTCTGAGTCTTGGATGTTTTATATGTATTTATTTCTACTAAATATATCCTTGTCTAGTACCCGTAAAGCGCAGGACATATTTGTCTGTCATTAGACTCTTCTAGCTAGTGACCTACAGAAGACCGGAGCCATAGTTTATTTAAGTATCAATATGTGTAAAAAAATTAAACTGGGATAATTTGCTTATGGGCCGGGACGCCAGGACACCATGCTCCAAACCGGGACATGTCCCGGCGTACCGGGACGTATGGCAACCCTAACCTAGTAACACACACCACATACCTACAGCTGTGATATAGGAGCCGTTAATACGGCTGCGATCTTCTGTACGGTGGAGGTGAGTCCACAGCACGGCTTGCACAGGACGGCCCGCGAGCTGTGTCGCCGCGAGATAGACTACCCGTTGTAGTGTAAGATTAGAACGATTACAAAGTCGTAAACCATGTCCCCGCGAGAAAAGGTAGGTCTAGAAAAGGCAGTTTATCTTGCTGGGATTGTATTCAACTTACCGAAGTCCCTATGACATCTGCGAACATCTGATCTAGGCGCCATTCGTTGATATTGTACAGTTTTGTGTCCCACGACAGACATATCCGACAAGCCAACAAACTATCCGAACCTAGCTCAACTTTCAGCGTATTCATAATTACTTCATAAATGTACCTAAATACTACATCCGATTGGATAGTTTTATACACAATAACATTGGAAAATGGTTAGATTGAGGCCTGATGACTAAATTAACAACAAATCTATCAACAATAGATAGTTTGACATTGACAGCTTCAAGTAGTCGATATGGGGAGCGTTCGGATTTATCTATAGATTATTCTTAGCAGAATGACATTGTTGGTGATTATGACCCAATTATGGTAAATTTACTAAACTTACTACTTCTAAAACTAAATTAATATTAAAGTATTTATGATGTTTTACTTATTAAAAGACAAAAAGATCATTTTACAGTCACAATTTGACTTTGTTCAAGGTTGTGAATTGGTAAAACCATGATCAGTAGGGATAGATCCGAGGGTTTTTTAGGACTTGCTTTTTTACTTTTCTACAAGGATGCACAGATAAGTTTCAAGTGAGCGAAGTAGCAAGATTTGTAAAAGAAATAAATATTAGGGGACAATATAGGACAATATTACACAAATCCACCTAGTTCCAAACTAAGCAAAGCTTGTACTATGGGTAATAGACGACGATAAACATACTTACATAGATAAATAAATATTTAAATACATAGAAAACATCCATAACTCAGGAAAAAATATTCGTGCTCATCACACAAATAAATGCCCTTGCCGGGATTCGAACCCAGGATCTTGATTTGTCGGCAGGGTCACTACCAACTAGGCTAAAGCGGTCGTCAAAGTTGAACCAAGATATTGGATACGTGGAATGAGCGTCCGTCAAAGGATTAGATATAAATTGGACAAAGATCTAGAAGATTAGGGCAAGAGGAACATCACTCTAAGTTGGGTTACAACATATTCTGACTTATGACCACCAAGCTGACATGATGATGGAGACAGAAGGTGGCCATTGGAACTTCCCAACGAGTAGTTAATGACATGATGACTATTCAAAAAAAGTACAGTCACCAATAAAAGCTTATTACACCAAAAAAAATATATTCACACCTGCTTTTCAGGAGTCATTGTTGCCCACAATTGAGGCCTTTAAAATACCTCATAGGTGTGAAAAGCAGTATGCTGCACCACTCGGTAGTAAAATGATTTCCATCTAAGGTGTAAACATTTGAATCCCTTGCTATGCTCAGGATTCTTTTTGTAGAATCTTTCGTTTCATTCAGGATTCAATATACCGCTCTCGCCGTAAATCCATCATTTTGCTCCGTTGAGGGAGCAAAATCTACTATTGTTTATTTCTTCTCACGATGGAATAAAACACAAATATAAAGCAATAACATTTATTATCTACGAACAAACTACTCGATACATGGTTGTTATTTAATAGTATACAATAAAAATAATTCGAAAAATGGCAACTAAACGTTACAAAATTGGCGATATTTTGTACTGAAACAGAAGTGCATATAATCAATCAACATTTATGTTATTATTCAACTTTGATATAATTTGAATAAACATAAGTATAAATATAATGTGAATATACCCCAGGCAACTATGAGGTATCCAAAGAAGCGGATTTCATAATAATGATACATAACAATACAGTACCAACCTAGGACGGTAAATCAAAGATTTCTGATCACAAGTATTAGACGCCCGAGCCGATGGCAACGGCCATAAATATGCGATCGAAGCTTTCATTATTCCCGCCTCTGGTGGGTACAAAATTTTACGTCTCCCCTGGACAGGAAGTGGGACGCACGTGAAGCGGGCGGCATACGCCACTTTATGACCAGGTATGTCGTTATATATTTTGTAATTTACCTAATAAAGAATTTCAAGGATAAACAACTGGAATGAACATTTATTAAAAGCATTTTTAAACATTGTCAACTCTTGTGTACACATATATGTCTTTACCTAATATTTAGTTTTAACCGACTTCAAAAAAGGAGGAGTCATTTGTCTTGGTCGAATCTTTTATTTTAAATGTTCCCCGATTGCTCGAAGACACATGGAACGATTTGGAAAATTCTTTTTTTCCCACGTGGTCCCATAGGCATCCTGTCAGGATCTGATTATGAGTTCTTGGAGAAATCGTCTTCAAATTGTATAGGCACACTTGAAGCGATTTGGATACTGATTTGAAATCGATTAGAACTTTGTTTTTAAATTACCAACACATCAAATCGCAAACGACACAAGTAGTGTTACAAGTATCTGTGTGTCTGGCTGTGGCATCATAGCTCCTAAAGAGATGAGCCGATTTGCTGGATGAGCTTGCAAGAGGGGGGTTAACAAACCACTTTGTAGGCCCAGAACCATTCGTGGGTCTCTCACAGGGAACCATAATCTCGGCCTTTAAAGCCCACGCCAAAACGAAACACCAACACGAGTGGAGGAATGAGGCGGGCTTAAGGCACTCTAAGCTCTGCATAGGAGTGGACTCGGGCTGGACTCTGGAAATTCAGCAGGAAGCAGCTCAGAACCATATCTGGGGTGTTCACAGGTCACTTCGGGGTCAAGGATCTCTTGGCCAAGATGGGACTATCGGACAGTTTAGACTGTAGAATGTGTGGCGAGGAGGATGAGACTATGGAACACTTATTGTGTGAATGTCATGCCCTTGCCAGACAAATAATGAATTACTTTGGTAACGGCTATCCGCAACCAAAGGAATTCAAGGTACTCCCGCTGAGCTGCATCATCCGCTTTGTGCAAATGATGGAGCGAGGTTGGGAGTAGACATAAGGAGAGGGCAAATGCACAAAAGATCCCACTGGGTCGAAGTACATCCGAAGGGGCCCTCATCTAGATAAGATAAGATAAGATGAGCCGATTAGGGTGCGGTTTTTTAAAAATCTAAAATTGTCTGTTGATGTTTGAGTGTTTAATTGCGACGTTTAATGCAGCAAACGAAAAAAACCTTAGAGTGCGAGCTTCTTACAAACTTCTACCCAAACGCGTGTCTAAACCCGGTATTCGCATTTTCGGACTAAACGGCTGCCTGGCATCGTTCGACCCCCCGCCCCCATCCCCGCATAATGGCAATGGCACCCATTCTGTGGGGCCATTTAGCGGCGCTACTTGGACTTCGAGGTTTTTTCGTTCGCTGGTTCAAAGTAAATTTTATTTAAAATGACCAGACATATGCATTTTGAGTTTAATTTACTCTTAAACTTTACATTACTTCAAATAACAAGATAGTGCTATTTTATGATAGTGGAGGCTATTTTTTTAAAGGCTACGATTTCTAGGTTGCCGATATTGGATATATGTATTCGATTTTTTTACCGACCATATATTGTCATCTATACTAATATTATAACTAAGAAAAGTCTGTGCAGCTGTGAGTTTGTATGTAGGGATAATCTCTGTAACTAGTCATTCGAATACTAATAATAATAATACCGTTGTAATTATATTTGTAAGCCCTGACGTGTAAAAACTTGCGGAGTGATTTTTTGAATTTTAACTGAACAGTTCCACAGACTTTGCTTTAAGTGAAGATTTAAGACTGCATATGCATATGTTGTCTAATTCTGAGACTACAGCTATGGTCGGTTAGGTTATTTCCTTGGTAAAATGCCCTAGTTTACTAGTTTGGTGACGTAGTTGCTCGGAAACAGACCCGTCATGCCACGAAGTTCCCCTGAAAAAAAAAGGATGGTTATTCTCTTTAAACAAGTTTCTGACAAAAATTTCATTTTTGGTACAAGCTTTTATTGCCGACTGTACTTTTCTGTATACCATCATCGACTACTCATTGAGACGATTCTAACGAGCCCAAACTCGATGGGGTTGCGTCGTTTAATTACGGAGTTCCTATGGCCACCTTCCAGCTCCATCATCAGATCAGCTCTATGTCATAATAATATTGCATTGTCATCCAATTTACACATGCATGCAAAATTTCAGCTCAATCGGAAAACGGGAAGTGGATCAAATTTAACTTGCAAGATTTGATTACAGACAGACAGACAACGGGACAGGTTAAAGTAAATAAATATTTGTTATTTGTTTTTTTTACATGTTATTGTATTTTTTCTCTTTATACCTGCTTTGTTTGTGTGAGGTGTGCAATAAAGAGTATTTGTATTGTATTGTATTCGGGGACATTCTTACACAAATCGGCCTAGTCCCAAACTAAGCAAAGCTTGTACAGTCAGCGTCACATACATCTGTACAGGGTGTTCAAAAATATCTGAACGTGCACTGTATGGTTTTGACAATAAAGCCGTGTTCAGATGTTTGTGAACTCCTTGACCGCTCAGATGTATGTGATGGCGACTGCACTATGGGTACTAGACGACGATATACATACTTATATAGATAAATAAATGCTTAAATACATAGAAAACATCTATGACTGAGGAACAAATATTCATGCTCACCACACAAATAAATGCCCTTACCGGGATTCGAACCCGGGACCTCTAGCTTCGTAGGCAGGGTCAATACCAACCACTACAGACCACTACAGAGGTCGTCAAAAACCTAGCGAGTTGCAGGAAAACACCACAGAGTATAAATTGGTCTGTCAACGTTTTTTTTATTTGGTTCAGATAACAAGGACCATATTTGCCTTACAGACTAACATACAAATCAAACATAGTGTCGCACATAATGTGTAAGAGCATGAACTATGTGTTAGGATAAATCGCCAGTAACTGGCGACCCTTCAATAACTGGCCCCTTCATACTAAAAATGAACTCTGTTCCCAACAAACAGAATTCAATTTAGTATAGGTACCAGCCAGCTATTGAAAGACTCACCGCTGCCATCTGGCGGGCGCCGCTAGGCTATGATTGCATAAAGTATAGTATGTAACGTTGACAGCGAAGTGTAAAGTGAACCTTAAAGTGTTAGCAGTAGAGTCTCTTCTTAAAGAACATTATTTGTCTCTCCCTTAACCCTCATTGTCTTACTGTTGTTATTTTTTGGCTGACTGTTTATGTATTACATATTTTTATTTGTGATATTTGTATATATGTATGATTGTGTACGTATGTTTATATATAGAGCTATTTATGTACGTGTATTTATAATAATTATTTAGATGTTTGGCTGATTATAATCTCTGCACCACCTACTACATAATCTCTTTCTCCGATACCCAAAGGTTGTCTGGAAGAGATCGCTCTTCAGCGATAAGACCGCCTGTTGTCTACCTCTAACTAGATGTTATTGTATTTTTTCTCTTTCTAACTGCTTTGTTTGTGTGAGGTGTGCAATAAAGAGTATTTGTATTGTATTGTAGAGACAAAAATCAAAGTGAAGTGTCGGTTACGATAGATTACCTTGCCACCAAGCAGGGTCCTGGCTTCGATCCGTGACAGCAATGATGTCATCTTTCTCGAAGCTTAGTTCATCCGCGTTTTGCGCCACATAAGGGTACAGCGCAATCACCTTAAATAAATAAAATAAATAAATATTAGCGTACAATCTTACACAAATCGACCTAAGAACCAAACTAAGCAAAGCTTGTGCTACGGGTACTAGACGACGATAAACATACTTATATAGATAAATAAATACATAGAAAACATCCATGACTCAGGAACAAATATTCGTGCTCATCACACAAATAAATGCCCTTAACGGGATTCAAACCCGGGACCTCTTGCTTCGTAGGCAGGGTCACTACCAACTAGGCTAAAGCGGTCGTCCTTAACCACACATCCTGTTCCGACAGTTTTGTGACACTCTGTTAATCATTAAGTTCCTATAGTCTGTTTACTAAATAATAAATAAATAAAATACACCACACAACAAAAGCACTTTTTCATGAAATACGGATGAACACCCAACATTTCAAAGGCTCAAAGTCACCCAAAGGGCAATGGAGAGGGCTATGTTGGGTTCTCTGCGTGACCGCATCAGAAATGAGGCTATCCGCAGCAGAACCAAGGTAACCGATAGCCCTCCGGATCGGTAAACTTTAGTGGCAGTGGGCGGGGCACGTTGCACGTAGAAACGATGGCCGTTGGGGCGGAAAGGTTCTCGAGTGGCGACCGCGTACCGGAAGGCGCGGCGTGGGTAGGCCCCCACAAGGTGGACTGATGACCTGGTAAATGTCGCCGGAGTCCGCTAGATGCTGGTGGCGGTCATTGTGGCACTCTTTGGGGGAGGCCTATGTCCTGCAGCTGACGTCTTTCAGCTGATATGACGATGACGATGATGACTCAAGATTCATTGTTACTAGTGACGAAAACTCCATTCAGATATCATAAAGAATAACGTTAGTGTCTAACCCCTATTTAGGTTTAGGGTCTAGTATTTTTCAAGGATTTTTAGGGGATGATTTCGGGCGTAAAAACAATCCTGTCACTTTTCATCCCTTCAACCGTCTCCACTAAAAAAATCACGTCAACTTGTCGCTCCGTTTTGCCGTGAAAGACGGACAAACAAGCACACACTTTCCCATTTTATAATATTACTATGGATTCAATGTGCCGAATAGTGGTTCCATACCTTATCGATGACCATCTCCGCTGGCATGGTGTCCATCTTAGACAGCACTGGCGTAGTCCTGCCCGACGTGCGGCCCGATGACTGCAAGAGCTGCGGGAAAATGTTTTTTTTACATAAATATAGGATGTATCTAAAATGGGGTGTGACCAGATCAAGAGCATGTTCGGTAGCGTATTGCGATTCCAAAAATACATATTTTTGTTTGTGTTGTTTACATTGAAATGTTTGTCTTTGTTGTGTGCCAACAAAAACGTAAAAGCTGTCGCCTGGGTGTCAATAAAAACGCACACAAAACATTTGTTTTCATAACACAGCTGCGCGCGCAGCGGTTGAAAATGAAATAAACCCTCCCACCCTTCGGGGGCATGTTGTCATACACAAGCAATATCAAAGACTGTGTGTAAATAAAAACAAAAATATCAATGTTAACAAAAATACCATTAGCAGTTGACACATACTCGGGACTGTTGTTATAGAGCACCGGCCAAATGGGTCCCATTGTCTGAAGTCGAAGCGTTTGAAGGTAGACGACGTTGACGATAGCGACCTACTAGTCTTAGCAATCACTAACAGTAGAAGTTTGTGAGCGAGACTTGTTACTGTTCGGAGCACCGACAAAATTGACGCCATTGTCTGAATACAAACGAGATACCAAGCGTTTGAAGGAAAGTGAACCTTCATAAAGCCGACCTGCTGTCTTTCTTGTCACTAACAGTCGAAGTTTGGTCAGCAGGAATTGTTACTGGCAAATTGGACCCATTGTCTGAGTACAAACAATGATGTGATTGAAGGAAGATGTCTACCTTGACGTAGCTAGCCGGGAACCAGCCGACCTGCCGGTTCCGCCCCTTGGCCTGCAGCTCGCCCTCCCACCAGCCCGTGTCGGCTTTCTTGCGGACCACCAGCAGCTGACCCTTGGTCAGGGACAGTTGTTCGGCACTGGAACATACGGGTTTTTATATTTCTTATTTCAGATGCTACATCCTAGTGTAAGGCCCCCAACAAGGTGGACTGATGACCTGGTAAAGGTTGCGGGAGTCCGATGGATGCGGGTGGCGCAGGACCGGTCACTTTGGGGGAGGCCTATGTCCAGCAGTAGATGTCTTTCGGCTGATATGATGATGATGATGATGGTGATCCTAGTGTTGGGTAGAACGTGAAATTAACTATTTCGCAACCGGACTAAAAATTTAAGAATTCACCAGAAACCAACAGAATTCGCTAGGCGTGTACCTAAGTTCATACTACTGTCCGCCTAGCGGGCTCAGCCGGCAGCTGAGCAAACATTACGAGTGCCCGCTAGGCGGGTTCTTGGTTGCGAACGTGTTAAATTGAGTTCGTATGAGCACCTCATTTCCAAAAACGAGGTACAATGTCCTACTTCAAATGAGGTATCATCTAATAAATAGCATCTATCGGCAGAAAAACAAGGTTTTTTCAAGTGTAGTGTACAATAGACCATCAATTAGTTTTATGTTCAATACTCTTTAATTACCTTCCTCTACTACAATAGTTATTTACGATACAAATAAATAAATATTAGCGGACAATCTTACAGAAATCGATCTAGTCCCAAACTAAGCAAAGCTTGTACTATGGGTACTAGACGACGATAAACATACTTATATATAGCTAAATAAATACTTAAATACATAGAAAACATCCATGACTCAGGAACAAATATTCGTGCTCGTCACACAAATAAATGCCCTTACCGGGATTCGAACCCGGGGCCTCTTGCTTCGTAGGCAGGGTCACTACCAACTAGGCTAAAGCGGTCGTCAAATGCAATGACAAGTGCCGAAAAAAATAGGAAATTCGCAACCAGTGGTGATAAATTAAAACACGACCGAAGGGAGTAGATCACGTGTATCGTACAACGTTTTACTGTACATATGGCTCTTTAAAGTTTCGACATATGCACGGAAAGTGCTCTTTTCCGCACTAGTGCGGGAAAGTAGCACCATATGAGTACATATTACAGTAGTAAACAATATCGTATTGTAGATGAGGGAAAGTTAGGCGCGGGTGGCGAGTCCGGAGCTCGAGGGGCGAGGCTTTGAGGTTTGAGGGATAAATGAAGCGCGAGGTGATGACCGAGCGAGTGAAGAGCGAGGCGTGAGGAATGAAGTAGTACATTTTTCAAGCGTGAAGTGATTTGACAATTTAATGAAATGAGTATGACAAATGAGGTCGCGACACTACTACATACCAGTGTTGGGCGTAATTAATTACTTTTTGTAATTTAATTACAAATTACACAATTATTAATTCAATTACGTTAATTCAATTGAATGTAATTAAAATTTCATGTAATTGAAATTACTTGTAATTGGTAATTGCAATTACATGTAATTTGTAATTGCAATTACTTTTTGCTCAATTACTTTTAACTGGAACTTCGATATCTCTCTAACGACACATGTTAGAAAAAAGTTTACTTGACAGTTTGTGCTTATTTTTGCGCGTTTTTTATAGTGAACTAAAAAAAAATATTGTTTCGTCCAAAATTATCTAAGTCCTTAAATAGATTCGTTCGACCATTGTGGTTGAGCATAACGATGAAAAGAGCGATTTTGGGAAAAAAGTTATGTAACGTTTTGTGCTTGTTTTTAATCATTGTTTTCGATAGAAAAAAACAAAAACCAAAAACAGAAATTTTTTTTTATGGTAATTTCACTAAGTCCTAGATAGCACCGCCGTCTAACACATCGAGTATATCGTTGAAAGAAGCGATTTTGGGGAAAACTTTATATGACATTTTTTGATGCTTATTAAGCATTGCTTTCGATAGAATAAAAATAAAACCATAAACTATGAAAAACATTTTTGATGGAAATTTCTCTTGTCCTTGAGAATTTCGCTTCTGATCCATCGAAGTTAAGTATATCATCGAAAAGAGCCATTTTGGGAAAAAGTTTATAAAACGTAATATACTTTATTTTAGGCATACTTTAAGACGCAATTGAAAAAAACAGCAAAACGTCAAAAAAAATTATTGACAGAAATTTTCTAAGTCCTAAAAACCGTGTGCCGATACTGCCGATGGCAGTTGATAGTTTAAGAGTTGGTATTGCATATTTCTGAAAAGAGAGATTTGTTTAAAATATAATTTTACAATTTTGTGATTCTTTTGATGCGCACTTAAAATAAAAATTAAGATAAAGAAATTTGTAATTGACTAGGTATGCCGATTGCTTAGTTATATAATTTGTAATTGCAACTTTCTGCTCAATTACTTTTCACTAAAACTTCGATATCTCTGTAAGTATACATCGTAGAAAGAAGTTTATTTGACGTTTTGTCTTTATTTTTGTGTGTGTTTTACGATTGAACTGGAAACCAATAATAAAATTAAAAATATTTTTTTTGCTCGTAAATTCTTCGTAAGTCCTGGAATCGATTCCTTCTAACATTGTGACTGAGTATATCTTTGAAAATAGCGATTTAGGTAAAAAGTTTATTTGACGTTTTGCGCTTCTCCTTAAGTATTGTTTCAACGGAACGAAAACCAAAAAGTAAGAAAAATTTTTTTTATGGCAATTTCTCTTAAGTCCTTGATAGCACCTGCACCGCCGTCTAAAACACATCGAGTATATCGTTGAAAGGAGCGATTTAGGGGAAAACTTTATATGATATCTTGTGATTGTTTTAAGCATTGCTATAAATGGAATAAAAATAAAAACCGAAAACTAACAAAAACATTTTTGATGGAAATTTCTCTAAGTCCTTTGATCCATCGAAGTTAAGTAAGTACATCGTTGAAAAGAGCTATTTTGGGAAAAAGTTTATATGACATAATATGATTCTTTTTAGGCATACTTTACGACGCAATTGAAAAAAAAACAGCAAAACGTTAAAATAAAATTATTGTTAGAAATTTCTCTAAGTCCTTGATAGCACCTGCACCGCCGTCTAAAACACATCGAGTATATCGTTGAAAGGAGCGATTTAGGGGAAAACTTTATATGATATCTTGTGATTGTTTTAAGCATTGCTATCAATGGAATAAAAATAAAAACCGAAAACTAACAAAAACATTTTTGATGGAAATTTCTCTAAGTCCTTTGATCCATCGAAGTTAAGTAGGTACATCGTTGAAAAGAGCTATTTTGGGAAAAAGTTTATATGACATAATATGATTCTTTTTAGGCATACTTTACGACGCAATTGAAAAAAAAAACAGCAAAACGTTAAAATAAAATTATTGTTAGAAATTTCTCTAAGTCCTAGATAGCACCGCGCCGTCTAACACATCGAGTTGAAGTATATCGTTGAAAGAAGTGATTTTGGGGACAACTTTATATGACATTTTGTGATTATTTTTTAGCATTTTGTACGACCGAATTAAAAAAACACTAAAATGTGAGGAAATATTTTTATGAAAAATCTCCAAGTCCAAAATATACTCGAACATTGTGTTAGAAAAAAGTAATTTGTAATTGAAAAAGTAATTAATTACCAATTTTAATTACAAAATGTAATTGGTAATTGAAATTACAAATTACATTTTGTAATTGCAATTTGTAATTGAGGCTTCAATTACTTTTTCCATGTAATTGTAATTTGTAAATGCAATTACATTTTGTAATTGCAATTAGTAATTTGTAATTCAATTACGTTTTACCCAACACTGCTACATACGCACTGATGAAACGAACGGTCTATAATTTTCTTAACTTTCCGCCTGTAACTGTCACCCATCCAAAGACAGACCGTTGCCATCTTCACTTAGCCTGCGTTATCGTTTCCCACTCGCAGGCGCTAGGATATGAGCGCTTCGGTGTAACCACACTGACCTGGTAGCAGTGTAGGCGGCGATGGCCTGCGCGATCTCGTTCTTCCTCCGGCCGGTGGCGGAGTCCCGGCCGGAGTCCCGGCGGGCCGCGGACGCGGGCCGCGCGCCGTCTGTGATGGCGGCCACTTCTGATGATATGGGTGTCGAGGACTTTTGCTCCTGGAGATGAGGAATATTCTAAGCTGGTGGCTCTGTGAGGTGTAGAAGTCACAAGCCAGTTTTTTTTTGTTCAAGTCATCATCATCATATCAGCCGAAAGACGTCCACTGCTGGACACAGGCCTCCCCCAATGAGCGCCACGATGACCGGTCCTGCGCCACCCGCATCCAGCGGACTCCATTTACCAGGTCATCAGTCCACCCTGTGGGGGGCCTAGCCACGCCGCTCCTTCCGGTACGTGATTTGATTAAGTGACTTGACAAAATTATTCTCCACAGTGTACCAAAAATAGGGCGTGAATTTATTACACTCTGTATAAACGAACTTGCTCACAAAATTTCACGAGAATCGGTTGGGAAATGCGACACGTAGAGAACAGCCGTATAGAGGGACATGTGGACATTTTCTATCCAAACTGATGCATAGCTTCGTTAGCTTCGCTCCCTCGATCAATTATATTAATTTAAACCGGAGTCCCTTATTTCAAAGGTTTCACCTAATGAATGTATTATACACTACATATCGACGAACATCAATAAAAAAATAAGATTCATACAAATTGCTAAACTACAACATATTCAATGCTTTCTATCATATAAATGATTGATTCTAGTCGTTCTACGAGTATATGTGAACACTCTAAATTAATATAATGTATCCCCACCCTCATAGTCTGGTTAAACCTCAGAAAGTTAAATAAATACGTTAATTATACTAATCTAAATTAAACAGAATAAGCCCCAAAAGATCTAAATGTGTAATGGCGTCTTTCGTCATTTGGTTGGATATACCTACTTGTACGACGATCAGGGATTGGATAGCCGGGTAGATAAAATACCTAAAATTGGTATATTCCCGGAAAATGTTAAGCAAGCCTGGAATCGGCTTCTTTAAAAAAAAACCGGCCAAGTGAATGTAACATTTACTGAACAAATTAGTTAACTCTGTACCATAAAATAATTACACAGACAAATTGTCCCGACAGTTTTGTGAGACCATGTTAGTAATTAAGTTTCTATATTATGTTTATTAAATAAATAAATAAATAAGTGCGAGTCGGACTCATGCACTGAGGGTTCTGTACAAAAATTTACGGTTTTCACAATTTTTCTTTTATCTGTGCTATAAGACGTTGGCTCGTACCAAATTTCAAGATTCTGAGTTCACGGGAAGTACCCTGTAGGTTTTGATTCCCTTGCGAGTTTCGTAAATTTGCGGCATAAACTGCTGTTTCTTTTGATTGCGTTGGCTTAGAAGTTTGATTTTTTCACAGCTCGAAGGTCCCTTATTTTATATTCAGAACTAGTTGCCTTCTGTTCGCTCGCGTATTACAAAGAACGCTTGCGAGATACAACAATATTATTAGAATGGAATATAGATAAAACATTACTATAATTTAATTTGCTACTAATACTTCGTTACATCAATAAATTGCAGGTAAACTAAACAACATTTAGTAGATCCATGGAAAATATGTTAAAATAGTTAAAAACACATACTTATCTACTTAGTCTAATCATATTTTTACTAGTCAAGTAGTTCATTTAGAAATCCCGGGAATCCGATTATAAAAACGGAATTGAGTCCGCCTCCATACAACTCAACATCAACGCTGCCAAATTGTAGGTATATATCTATCCGATTATCTGATCCCCGATGACGATAGATAAATCATTACCTTATCGAAGGGTCCGCTCTCAACACCACAATAGTGCACGGGAACGAAACTGACTATTGAGCACTGTGATATACGAAAATAAAAACCTTTATTTAGTTACAGTAATGTGTACAGTCGATTTCATAAATATATGTACGTTCCCGTTCAAAGATATCTAAGCCACCTTATTCCTTTAACGCTAAAGTCGTGTTCACATGTTTTGATCACTTTGTCTGTGAACATATTTTCGAACTCGACAGTACAATGGGGTAATTTAGTTATATAACCATTAAATTATTGCAATAAATTGTATATTACATGATAAAATCAAAACCATACACAAGTTTCTGGTAAAAAAACATTTTTGGTACAAGCTTTTATTGCCGACTGTACTTTTCTGTATACCATCATAAACTACTCATTGAGACGATTCTAACGAGCCCAAACATTTTTATCGTCAAAAAGGAAATTGAATACTGCCCATAGGATCCTTTACACTTTAATAATAAAAAATAACTATGACAACTAAACGCAGTATTTCAGGAGGAAAACGGCAATTTACTAGATTTTCCATACAACGTATTGTACAATTAGAAAATGGTAACGTCATACTTCTATGTCAATTTGTACAAGCCGTTTTGGCTGTGAACAGCGAGGGTCATTTGGTCGTCTTTTTACGTGCTATAATTGTAGTCAGGCTTGTAAAAACATTTGATCCACTCAGAAAACTTGTCAAGTAGCCAATTGTCTGCCACGAGCCAATCTACCTACCTCTACCTTCAAAACGGTAGCCCCAACAAAATTGGATCCATTGTCTGTATAGGCCCTTTGTTACAGCAAAGCTGCTATAGTAGATTGTTGGGAGCAAGATGATATATTTAAGGCAAGGTATTGAATCCCAAGTGAAGCGAGGGATTCCAAAGGAGTAAGGGAATCTTGAGCGTAACGAGGGATTCAAGCATTTACCTGTACAGGTTCAAAAGGCATGGCGGGCGGCGCGGGCTGCGGTGCGGGCTGCGGTGCGGGCTGCGGTGCGAGCTCGGGTGCCGGCTCGGGCTCGGGCTCGGGTTCGGCCGCCTCGGGGATGGCCGCGATCGGCTCCAAGCTAGTCGTCGCATCCTTGGTAACGTAGTTGGAGGGGAATATGCCGGTTCTGGGAGGGAAACAAGAAATGAATTGAGGCGCCCAAGGTTCATGGTCCTCTCTCCCTCTCACTGAGCATAAGCGTGAGCGAGATGGAAGTGCGTGCTCGGAAGCGCGGATATCATTTTTTTTAATTTAAATTTTTTGGCCTTTTAAATAAATAAAAAAGTAATCACTGATTTCTCTCAAACATTATTTTGCTGATTTTTAGATACCATTTTAATATGTTTAGCTTTTGTGCATAATTTGTTACATGCAATTTTTTCTATTGAGCGGAAATTGTTCAATCATGTTTCGGTTAAGCTACGGTAGCCTAGTGGTTCAGGCATGCGGCTGTCAAACGGCGGTCGTGGGTTCAAATCCCGGCTCGTACCAATGAGTTTTTCGGAACTTATGTACGGAATATAATTAGATATTTACCGTTAGCTTTTCGGCGAAGGAAAAACATCGTGAGGAAACCTGCATACATCCACGAAGAAATTCAAAGGTTTATAGGAAGTCCCCAACCCGCACTGGGCCAGTGTGGCGTGGGGATTACTGCCCGTTCCCTCACATCCATGAGAGGAGGCCTGTGCCCAGCAGTGGGACGTATACAGGCTGATTTATTATTATTATTATGTTTCGATTCACTGATCTTCCTGTAGAATAGCAAGATTACTTTTCGGTTTTCTTCAAACCATATTATTATAAACAGACATATTATATTGTTTCAAAAACTGTTTGCTTCACTTCGAAACTGAACCTATGGCTCCTTAATGAAATCCTTTATTTCAGTACTTCACTGACCCAAATAGGAGGTGTTAGTTACATTTTAATTTTAATTATTAGGTTAGGTTACACAATCAAAAGCTAACCTCCACTAATATATTGCAAAAAAAAAGAAAAAATTGGAAGTGACGGCTGACAGATATGCGTTTTTTTAAATATTTAAATACAATTATACAACTTATTCCTGATAAGGTTAAGGGGAGTTTGCAACTATTTAGATCACATAATGCAAATGCAAAACTGAACCATTAACGAGATCACTTAAAAAAAACCGGCCAAGTGCGAGTCGGACTCCCGCAAGAAGGGCTCCGTACCATTATCTAGAAAAACAGTTTAAAAAAAAATTGTTGTATGGGAGCCCCCCTTAGATATTTATTTTATTTTGTTGTTATAGCGGCAACAGAAATAAATAATCTGTGGAAATTTCCACTGTCTAGCTATCACGGTTCTTGAGAGCGAAGTCTTAGTAATAGGGTCCCGTTTTTACCCTTTGGGTACAGAACCCTAGAAATCGACCACTTAAAAAATATTTCAAAACACCTGCAATCCATTTTAGGTACCTGTTGCCAATGCGACCGGTCCACCAGTCCCCGTCGCGGCGCATCACTTCGATCCTTTCCCCAGCCTCGAACACCAGGTCCCCGGACTCGGCAGAGTTGTATGGATACGCTGCTATGTAGAAATCACCGCCCTCTGAAAAATTCATTTACGTCACACCTGGCCATAATGCGACTTTTACTGCACGCTGCGCGTACGGGAAAACTCGCATTGTGGCCAGGTGAAGACGTAAAATTTTGTACGCAACACGGGCGGTAATTCGTAAAGCCCCAGAGCGCATAATTATGGCCCTCATCTTCGGTTCGGGCCACAAACACCTGCTTAAATTTTGGGTATAAGTATAGTTTGGATAACAATGCAATATTATGGTACCATCGAGCTGATCTGATGGAGACAGAAGTTGGCCATGGGAATTCAGTACTTAAGGCGCCGTAGGTTCAGCGAAGTTAAGCGAACAGAGTTTTTGAAACAATATAATGCGTCTGTTTATAATAATATGGGTTAAAAAAAATACGAATTAATCTTGAGGCTTTTCTGCAGGGAGATCAGTGTTTAGAAACATGATTAAGCAATTTTCGCTCTATAGAAAAAAATCACGAACATAAGTCTAAAAGAGACTAAAATACACTTAAAACATTTGTTACAAATTATGCACAAAAGCTAAAAATATTAAAATGGCTTCTAAAAGTCGTCAATATCATGTTTGAGAGAAATCAGTAACTACTTTTTTATTTATTTGAACGGCCAAAAAATTAAAATGGAATAACATGACATCTGCGCTTCCGAGCACGCACTTCCATCTCGCTCACGCTTATGCTCAATGAGAGGGAGAGAAGACCATGAACCTACGGCACCTTAACCGACGTAACCCAGTTGAGTTTGGGCTCGTTAGAATCGTCTCAATGAGTAGTTGATGATGGTATACAGAAAAGTACAGTCGGCAATACGAGCTTGTACCAAAAATAAAATTTTTGACCGAAACTTATTCTAATCTCATATGGAATAGGGTATACGATATGGTTCCACCGAATTGCTTGCCCATTGAGTGGCCTAATGGCTGTGAGCCTTTCAAGAAAGTACGGAGAGTTCGCATGTTCGAGTCTTCTCCAGGCCCCTATTTCACCAGCTTGACAATTGTCACCTGACAACGACAATTCTCCGTATATTGCTGGTTCCACAAGTAACCAATCACCTTAACTTCTAGGGGCCTGGGTTTCAGAGGACGCTGTTATTTTTTACAATTTAACAATTTTTCCCCATCCCAAAAAATGCACAGCGCCGCTTAAGGAGTTTTCTCATAAAAAAAATTGTTTCCTTACGGTGGTATAAGATACATTAAAAAAAAACAAGACAACGAGCTACAAGAAAAAAAAATTGCTTACTTACCGACAATAGGCATGGCTCCGCCAAGGTCATTGGATATTTCCGCTTCCGGTACTTCTGCTATACCTAAAAGCAATACATTATGGTATAGTGACGTACGATGGTGGCTCAACCGCATACATTCATACATTCACGCCTTGATTCCCAAAAGGGGTAGGCAGAGCACATGAAACTTATGTTCCAGCGCCACTTTTAGCATAGATGTGGATATAAAAGATCGACAAAATGTTATATTGCATTGATCGGTTGCCAGGGTTGAAGTGTGTTGTGGGCGATGGACTAGCAACCTGTCACTGCAATATCACATGTTGTCGATCTGTTATACCCAAATTTATGCTAAAACTGGCGCTGGAACATACGTTTCATGTGCTCTGCCTAACCCTTTTGGGAATAAAGGCATGAATGTATGTATGTAGGTTGCTAGCCCATCGCCCACAACACACTTCAACCCGGCTCCCTTAGTCGACTTTTACGACACCCACGGGAAGAAAGGGGGTGGTGAAATTCTAACCCGGGGTCAACGGGATGATTCCCTATATTGTACACTCAAAGATATGCGCAATTTTTTTTTCAACCACATCCTATTTCCGCCTCAGTCCAAGTTGGTTCAGTTCGGGTATGGATCGATTATTGAAATCGCGGTCGCGACAGAACGCTGCTAATTTTAGCCTTAGCTAGGCTAAAATTAACAGCCTAGGCTTGTGACCAAAGATTTATTTACGATGCCATTCGAACCAGTTTTTGGAGCAAATGTTTGTATGGGAGCAACTACAATTAAAGAACATAATAACCTCGCTAATAGACCTCGCTGGCGTCAGCCGAAAGGCTTCATAGTAATTGACATAAAAGTATGACTACAGTTTGCTATTTGTACTAATCGTGGTAGGGACAATCAAGTAAATTGCGTTTCAGTCCATAAAGCTGGCATACAACTTTGTTTCTATAAAAGCGTAAGGATTCTATTGGCAGTTTTAAATTTACTCTAAGACAATAAAAAAGGCACTTTTTTTTCTTAACTGAAACTATCTTTTTATGATTCTAATTATGTTTTGTAACTTATACTTTATGACAATAATTTGATGGTTTACTACATTTAGCAACACTACGTTATCAATTTGAACATGAGGAAACTACCCAGTACACTATGTTCAAGTCGCTCATAGCCTAACGGCGCCTGCGAGTCGGAAACGGTAACGCAGGTTAAGCAAAGATGGCAGCGGTCAGTCTTTGGATGGGTGGCCGCCTGATGTTGAGTGGTTACTATAAATGAGCGCTTCCGTGCTTTGGAAGGCAGGCTATTGATCCTGGCTGCTGTCTATGACAGTAGTGGTTAAGCCGAGTTAGAGGCCTTCGGGCGGCTTAAGAACTTGTAACAGTCGAGTTGCCCACTCACTTGACAAAGGGGGGACAACTGTCACTCGCGTCCGCACGAGCTACCTACCACAACCCTGCACGTGTCCGGGTGGTATTAAAGAGTGACTTACTTTAAAAGGCCAAAATAATATGCCATACTATTAAATAAATTACCTTCAAGTTGAGTTTTGGTCTCCAATGGTTCAATGACCTCTGCGGCATATGCTGACACAGCATTTATGTCCTCCACATAGGACTCCGGGAACCAACCGGACTGCCCTGCAATTTAACATCGATTTCACATTTCATACATACAAGCTTCCGCCCGCGACTTCGTCTGCGTGGACCAGGGACGAAACTATCCTATATTTTGGTCCAGGCTATGAACAAAATTTCATCTAATTCGGTTTAGCCGTTAAAGCGTGATTGAGTAACAAACATTCAAAGTTTTTCATTTATAATATTACTAGCTTCCGCCCGCGACTTCGTCTGCGTTGAGCCGAGATAAAAACTAGCCTGTATTTCCACCCAGGCTATAAACTATCTTCGTGCAAAATTTCATCTAATTCGCCAACGACCTACAATCTGAATCCCTTAGTTTTCTAATGTTTTCTGTAGCTTATTATATTAAAAACCGGTTCTTTGGCATAAAATTGTTCAACTTTAATGCCAAATATCTCGAAAACAATGAACTTTGAAGTAAATATGGGATACTATATTGCGCACTGGGCCAGCGTGGGGACTACTGCCTATTCCCTCTCATACATGAGAGGAGGCCTGTGCCCAGCAGTGGGACGTACATAGGCTGATGATGATGTCTATATTGCTTAAAGCCGTTGTTGTTAACATAATAAGCTACAAAAAACCTAAGAAAACTAAGAGATACAGATCGAAGGTACGATCCCATACGTCAATTATGGGAGCCCCTTAAGTGTTTACGCTCAACACGGAAATAATTTTGCTACCGAGTAGCTTTTCACACTTTCTATTAAGAAAAATTTAATTAAACAGACAAGAATAACTACCTACAACTTAGAAAACTTGAAATACCCCCGACATATTCATTTCAAAGTCCAATATCTCAAAAACGGCTAAACAGATTTTCATACAACATGGCTAAGAACACTTGGCCTAAAATTATCAAAAAAACTGCATTCAAATCGGTCCATCCGTCAGGGAGCTACGATGCCACAGACAGATACACAGACAGCGTCGGGGGTTAAAGATACAACTTTGATCCCTCATTTCAATACAACAATTTTTTTTTGGAATAAGAAGTATGTGCATGATTTAAGGCGCCGCAGGTTCAGCGAAATTAAGCGAACAGAGTTTTTGAAACAATATAATGCGTTTGTTTATAATAATACGGTTTCAAAAAAATACGATTAGAAATCTTGAGGCTTTTCTGCAGGGAGATCAGTGTTTAGAAACATGATTAAGCAATTTTCGCTCGATAGAAAAAAATCACGAACATTGGTCTAAAAGGGTCTAAAATACACTTAAAACATTCGTAACAAATTATGCACCAAAGCTAAAAATATTAAAATCGCTTCTAAAAATCGGCAATATCATGTTTGAGAGAAATCAGTGATTACATTTTTTTTTATTTGAACGGCCAGAAAATTAAAATTAAAAAAAACATGATATCCGCGTTCCGCGCTTTCGAACACGCACTCCCATGTCTCTCACGCTTATGCCCAATGAGAGGGAGAGAAGACTATGAACCTACGGCGCCTTAACAGGAAATATGTTACTTACCTCTCGCCGTGCCCCATCTCCACCCCGGCTCGGCGTCCCCTCTCGGCGCGACTGCGTCACTCACCTGAAATAACCAAGTTATCCGTCAGTTAAAATTATCACCATCTTTTTCTTAACTCATATGAAAGAAAAGGACAGAGCTAACATTTATCTGACAGATAGTTTTATGTGAGAATTGAAAAATCGGCTCTTATACTGACTCATCAAACCTATTCCCTCGTCTATGCTCGAGGGCCGAATAGTATTTGAACTTCTTATAAGTACTACGAAATTCATAACGCTAAAATAAATTATTTGTAACGTTAATTACCCTGCCCAAAAATACAACGACCATAACTGCTTTTAGAAATGAACTGAACTTATAGCACATTACTAAAGAGGCCGGGAAGTAATGGGTTGCCGGCCGAGTACATATAGACTGCCGAGCGTAGCGGGGTCGGATTGTTATGAGGCTGACAACCCCTTTTCACGCCGAGGTATGTATAGTGCTTTTCTCAAACATGCAATGAAATAAATTAAAAACAACTCAATAAATTTTATAACTGAACGCCCTGACCCTGTACCACAATTTGTGGAATGGAAATTAAAAATGACCGTTTGTATGAAATGCCATTACGGGTCTCTCGTCTCGCTGCGCCCGAAACGTGACACTAAGTGAAACCCATTATAAAGAAGACAACGTTGATATTTCATTGCATGTTCGAGAAATAGTTATTTGTTCTGCAAGGCTGCAAAGTTGTTGTTTGGCGCAAGTGCTTGTATTGAAAACCGAGCTAGCGAAGGATTGTAAGATTGAACCATGAGCGAAGCGAATGGTTCAAAAGTACAATCCTGAGGATAGTGAGGCTTTCAAGGAACGAGACGCCAAACAAAATCGTCAAACACAAACACGAGTCGTCCAGCAGTCCCTTACTTCACGGCCACTGCAGTAATGTACTAATTATGTATCTCCGATTGAAATTCACGGGGCAAATCCCGAACTCTTGGAAGGCGTAGAGGCCCTTTGGAGACGAAGTTTAATGTAATACATTATTGTTATTGCTCTGAATATTTCGGTACTGCCGTCCTCTGGCTAAAATGCCAGCAAAGACTTCCCGGAAACAAATACGGACCAGATCGCCGCATTGCAGAGTGAGCTCGTCCACGGTGCGCGCCGTGAACTCGTACACGCAGCGCCAGCGCGGCGCCGGGGACAGCGTCGACAGCGCCGACAGCGGCGCCGGGGACAGCGCCGACAGCGGGGACAGCGGGGACACCGCCATCACCGTCGACGAGGACATCGAGGACACCTTCTCCGTCGCTGTGCACACACAGGAATGCGTGAGGACCAAATTCTTGGCCAGTAGTTAGCGCGGTTAATTGGTAGTAGTTGAAAAATTCCGTTGTGACACGAAAATTAACCATATAATTGTATAGCTAATATTCGTGTCACAACGAAACTTTTAATTGGGTGCGTAACGATCGATATAAAAACTTTTGATATATTTTCACAGGATATAACGATTAAAGGATATAATGCACTTTTGATAGAACAACATTTGATATATTCTCATGTAATATAATTATCAACAGACATAATGAACTTGTGATATAACAACTATTCATCTAACAGTCATAACGTATAACGTACATGGTGTTCATGAACAGAAAGTTTTATTTTTGTCTATGCCAAAATCTATTCTGGCAACACCTTTTTTCTTTTTCTTCCTTCTTGTCCAGCCACGGCCATAGCGTGCTGTTCGATTTGCATAAAATTAATTATTGGTGTCAATATACATCTTAAAGTTTCTAGCGTGTTTTATTTAACGAACATGCTAAGTGGTCCTTCGAGCCGGATATGAACCAGCGACCTATGGATCTACAGTCCACTACTAAAATGTTTAGAAATGTGCTCATCAATAATGAGCAAAAAAGCTTACAAAATATACTCTGGCGTGATGACCCATTGCAGCCCATCCAGTGCTTGCAGCTGCAAACCGTAACTTACGGATTAAAGGCGTCCACTTACCTGGCTACGCGTTGCTTGTTAGAACTGGCATCTAGGTACAAAGAGCAATATCCTTTGGCTGCAGCAGCTATAAAGCAAAATACTTACGTTGATGATGTCATCGGCGGGGCTGATGATATACAGTTGCTGAAAAAACTGAAAAGAGAGCTTATAGGTCTATTAGAATTGGGGGGATTTAAGTTGCACAAATGGTGCTCCAATGTTGATGAGGTCCTCTCTGATATCCCTGCGGAGCACAAATATTTTGATCAGTTAGACTTGAATAAGGATAATGTGATAAAAACGTTAGGGGTCAAATATGACATAAATTATGATTCATTTACATTTGAAAGCCCAAAAGGAGATGAAAATAAATTAAATACAAAAAGGGCAATTTTAAGTTTTATCGGTAGAATCTTTGACCCACTGGGATTAATAAGTCCAGTTGAAGTATTAGCTAAAATGTATATGCAGCAAATTTGGGCATTACGATGCGATTGGCACAGCAGATTGCCTGAGGAACAGCTCGACACTTGGAGAAAATACCTGAAAAAATTAAATGAGATGGATAAAATTGAAATAAAAAGATGTTTAAATGTGAATGATATTGCTGAAGTTGAATTGGTGGGATACTCAGATGCTTCAATCAGAGCCTATGGATGCTGCTTGTATCTGAGAATAACTGATAAAAATAAAAAAGTACATGTAGATCTTCTATGCTCCAAGTCTCGAGTTGCGCCCTTAGGAAAGGTGCTCACAACACCACAGCTTGAGCTGAACGCAGCCTTACTGTTAGCTCAATTAGTTAACAAGGTCAGCAAAACATTAAAATGTCGATTTGAGCATGACACGATATTATTTAGCGATTCCCAAATAGTGCTCGCGTGGATCACTAATCCACCCAAATCCAATACATACATAAACAATAGAGTAAAGCAAATACATACCTTAGTAGGCTCCTCCATATGGGGCTATGTCAAAACTTCAGAGAACCCGGCAGATTGTCTGTCTCGGGGAATGTCTCCGGAGAAGTTGAGATCTCATGACTTGTGGTTTCATGGGCCAGCAAGCTTGTTAAGTCCAGATTTTGATGCTAAAACAAGCTCTATAAAGCAACACTTACCTGCTGAGTCTGTTCTAGTACTCACTCCAGACACAAATAATGATGATGACTGCATTAATTTATTGAATAAATACTCTAACATTAATAAACTTCAACGGGTGGTGGCCTATATGCTCCGCTTTTGTAAAAATTGTAAAAACACTAATGACAAGATTACTGGCTCACTGGCACCACAAGAGTTAAAAGACTCTATGATAATTATTGTGAGACAAACTCAAAGGCATTTCTTTTCAAAAGAAATTGATTGTCTATTAAAGGATTTCCCTATTAAGACTGGCTTGAGTGGTCTATACCCATTTTTAGATCAGAATCTCATTCTCAGGACTGGTGGTAGGTTACAAAATGCCAGCAACATCTCATATGACAAGATGCATCCCATTATCATGCCAAAAGCTTGTCATGTTACTCGCTTACTAATACATAGAGAACACTTAAGACTATTACATGCGGGTGCAAAATTAGTTCTAAGCTCACTCAGCCAAAGATATTCTATAGTAAACGGTATTAGAGAGGTTAAAAATGTTTTAATAAAATGTGTGAAGTGCTTCCAACTGAAGGCTGCAGCTGCAAAGCAATTGATGGGTTCCTTGCCAGCGCAGAGGGTCACAGCTGCACGCCCATTTGAGGTCACAGGAGTAGATTTCTGTGGACCTTTTAGTACCAAAGTTAGCCGAATACGTAAACCATTAATTACTAAATCTTACATAGCCATTTTTGTTTGTTTTGTTACCAAAGCAGTGCATGCAGAATTGGTAAGCGACTTGACCACTGAGGCATTCTTGGCATGCCTTAAAAGGTTCATAGCTAGACGAGGAGCACCTAAACAAATATTTTGTGACAATGCTCAGACATTTAAGGGCGCTTCGAATAAATTAAAAGAATTGTATCAGTTAAATTCATCCAAGGCTCATCAACAGATTGTAGGCAATTATTGCTGTAATAATTATATAATGTTTAAATTTATTCCTAGCTACTCTCCTGAGTTTGGAGGCCTCTGGGAGGCTGGCGTAAAGAGCCTCAAGTCCCACCTGAAGAGGGTAGTTGGGAGCCTGGTACTAACATTTGAAGAAATGTACACTATTATCACCCAGATTGAGGCCGTGTTAAACTCCAGGCCTTTATTGCCTACATCTGCTGAAACCTCTTGTTACAGATATCTAACGCCTGGGCACTTTTTAATAGGTTAGCTCCATTGACCAGTTTTCCCGAAGTGGACTATACTGATGTAAATATAAATAGATTAAAATTTTGGAAAATAGTTGAAAAATGTAGACAAGATTTTTGGAAACTGTGGTCAAGGGACTACCTGACACAGCTTCAAAACCGCCCCAAATGGCAAAATGTTCAGCCAAATTTAAAAGAGGGTGATTTAGTTGTAGTAAGGACAGACAATACTGCTCCTTTAGAATGGCCTATGGCTAGAATTGTAAAGGTCATACCGGGACCTGATGGAAAAGTAAGAGTGGCAGAGATAAAGATGGCTGGCTCTGGTAAAATATTTCTCCGCTCCTACAGGAAATTGTGCCCATTACCTATCAATGATAATTAAGTTGTAGCTAACCTTAGACCTTCAAAGAAGTTTTAAATTTTTAAGTTGTTTAAATTGTATTAGTTTTTTTTTTAATTTGGGCATATTATCTTGGCCGCCCCAACTATGTTCATGAACAGAAAGTTTTATTTTTGTCTATGCCAAAATCTATTCTGGCAACACCTTTTTTCTTTTTCTTCCTTCTTGTCCAGCCACGGCCATAGCGTGCTGTTCGATTTGCATAAAATTAATTATTGGTGTCAATATACATCTTAAAGTTTCTAGCGTGTTTTATTTAACGAACATGCTAAGTGGTCCTTCGAGTTTTAATTGAAAAAGTGCTATTTATCACGAAAATAAACAGTTCGCGAGTGTTTGTGCTGGTGTGCGTGGTGACACTTTACGAGCCCGAAAATCTATAATTTTCTAATATTAAGGCCCGTGAAGCATTCGTGCAGCGAACAACAATAAATAATAGCAATAGACGAGTACTCAGTGCAAAGTATCCATACTTAGTGCAAAAGAAGTACGTGTTGCGGGAGTGAATTCGGCAGCCATTTTTTCCAAGCGCTTATAACCGGCTTCCCGCGCCCGTTTAAAACTTCGCGACGTCAAGTGACAGTTCGACGGCCTCTATGTTGGCAGTACTTTGAATACGTCAAACCGACAAGTGACGTATAATGACAGTGACAGCTGATGTCGCCGAATAGTTGGTGCATTTATTTGGAAGATTTTGGTTTTAAAGTCCTGAAAGATGACGCCCAATCCAACGGTTCCCGACCCTGCGGAGATGTTGAAGCAGCTTAAGGCGAGGCGACGCGCCTTGAAAGGAGCCATCACGCGAGGGGAAACATTTATCAACGAGTGCAAAGTGTCCACAAACAGTGAGTTGTGCGCGAGAAAACAAAGCCTTGTAAGTACTTTTAATAATTATGAATCGATCAATATCGAAATACAAACCCTGGATGAAAATGATGACGAGGACATTTCAGTGGTTGAAAATAAATACTACTATGTGATAGGTAAATTGGATGAGTCCATAAAAAGTTTGAATAACAATAATGGTACAATCAGTGAAAACAATAATTCACACAACTCTTCAAGCTCCAAGCTTCCAAACATTGATATCCCATATTTCGATGGAAAAGACTTTACCAAATTCAAACCATTTATGGATCTCTTTAGTGCTGTTTTTGACAAAAACCCGTCACTGTCAGATGTGCAAAAATTATTTTATCTGCGCAAATACCTAACAAATGATGCTTTAGGTATAATTATAAACCTACCAATTGAAAATGAATCATATCCTGAGGCTATGGAATTATTAAAAAAGCGTTTTGACAATAAGTCACGCCTAGTTACCACTCATATCAATCTGCTTTTGGATCTGCCCTCAATGCAGAAGGGTACTGCTGCAAATATCAGGACATTCATTTCACAAGTCCAGCAACAATTGTATGCCCTTAAGAACTTGCAGCAGCCCATCAAGGAGTGGGATATGCTGTTAATTTCAGTTTTGACAAGAAAGTTGGACTCTTTTACTAACCGTGCATATCACCTAGACCGTGTGGACCCTGACAAAATGCCTACTATGGCTGAATTTATAGCTTTTTTGGAAAAGCGTGCTATAGCACTTGAAGAAAGTCCACCGGAGAGAAATCCCACTCACGAAGTTAAATTTCAGTACAGACCAAACACTTACAATAAAGTGACTAATTTAGTTACAAACAGCTATAACACTCCTTGTGCATATTGTACAAAACAACAGCATCCTCTGTATTCATGTGCTAAATTTCAAATGGCAACTGTAAAGGATAGGTTAGACTATGTAAAAGCAAATAATTTGTGCAATGTGTGCCTGAAACAACATAAAAATAGTTGTAAATTCACTTTTAAGTGCAAAATTTGTAAGCAAGGGCACAATACTTTGTTACATGAGGACGGACCCACAAGCACACCCCAGGAACCAATGGTTAACTGTCATTCAAATGTACATACATGTAAAAATGTCTTGTTACCTTCTATAAAGGTCAAGGTTCATGACAGCAACGGTCATGAACATATTGTAAAAGCGCTACTCGATAGTGGCAGCCAAGCTTCGCTAATGACCCAAGAATTAGCGGATACATTAAAGTTTATTTAAGAGCTTGGCTCTTGTCGGTGGAGTAATCCATTACTCCTTTTGGAGGAAGCATAGTGTGGTGGTTTCCCCCTTGCCTTCCACACCGCAGTACACGAACCGAGGTTCACCCGCTCCGTGATGTCCAAACAAGAGCCCTTCCAGATTCCTATCTTCGTTCTCCAGTCGGTACTAGTGCTACTGCTGCCTGACACTAGAGGATTGCTTATTTAATGGCGGCAACTACTCGCCATGTCACAGAATCGTCGTCGGATATTGTAGGTTTTTATAGAGTAGCCCCTCCTACAAGCCTACCCACTACATCCTGATAACCCTGCCGCTGTGTGGTCGAGGACTGCTTATTCAGTATATTCGCAGCTAACCATCATATCTGATGGCCATTCCACTAAAGTTAGAGACCAAAAAAGAGAATACCAACATTATTGGCATTGGTCAGAAATTAAATCAAATTAAACAATGTATGAGTGTTAAAATTTATTCATGCATACATAATTTAAATGTCAAGGTCAGCTGCTATGTAGTTGATAAGATAACACCATGTTTGCCACAGCATCATGTGGATGTATCAAAAATGAAAATTCCTGAAAATGTGAGTTTATCAGATGTACATTTCAATGAGCCATCAGAGATTTCCATGCTGCTTGGAGCAGATGTATATTTTAATGCACTGTTAGATGGACACATCAAACTGGATAATGGTCCAGTTTTGCAAAATACTGTATTTGGCTATGTTGTTGGAGGTAAAGTGGATTGTATAAAATCATGCCAGGCATCAAATGTTGCTATGGTGTCAAATTTTGTTACCTGTGAAACCAGAAATGACAAGTTAGTTAACATAATGGAACAATTTTGGCACACAGAGAAAATTCCTGGAGAACCTGCAATGAATAATGACAATAATAAGCAAGCTATTGAGTTTAAAAAGGCAGAGGAAATATTTCAAACATCGGTAAAATTAGAAAATAATATATTTCAAGTCGACTTACCATTAAAGACTCCGATGAATGAACTCCAGCTGGGAGATTCCTTCTCAGCTGCCCTGCAAAGGTTCCTCTGTCTGGAAAAGAAGTTTAGAAGCAATCCACATTACTTCGAGCAATATAAATTTTTTATTAAAGAATACCTAGAATTAGGGCATGCCAAGATTGTGGACATCAGTGACTATGACCTATACAATGGTGCTGTATATTTTTTATCACATTTCGCTGTGGTAAATGAGGGTAGTAAAACAACAAAATTAAGAGTTGTCTACAATGGCAGTATGAATACAAAAAACAACAAATCTTTGAATGACGTAATGCTAAATGGGCCAGTAGTTCAAAGTGAACTATTTGACATATTGATTTTATCTCGCACGTATCTATATACGTTAATATGCGACATTACTAAAATGTTTAGAAATGTGCTCATCAATAATGAGCAAAAAAGCTTACAAAATATACTCTGGCGTGATGACCCATTGCAGCCCATCCAGTGCTTGCAGCTGCAAACCGTAACTTACGGATTAAAGGCGTCCACTTACCTGGCTACGCGTTGCTTGTTAGAACTGGCATCTAGGTACAAAGAGCAATATCCTTTGGCTGCAGCAGCTATAAAGCAAAATACTTACGTTGATGATGTCATCGGCGGGGCTGATGATATACAGTTGCTGAAAAAACTGAAAAGAGAGCTTATAGGTCTATTAGAATTGGGGGGATTTAAGTTGCACAAATGGTGCTCCAATGTTGATGAGGTCCTCTCTGATATCCTTGCGGAGCACAAATATTTTGATCAGTTAGACTTGAATAAGGATAATGTGATAAAAACGTTAGGGGTCAAATATGACATAAATTATGATTCATTTACATTTGAAAGCCCAAAAGGAGATGAAAATAAATTAAATACAAAAAGGGCAATTTTAAGTTTTATCGGTAGAATCTTTGACCCACTGGGATTAATAAGTCCAGTTGTAGTATTAGCTAAAATGTATATGCAGCAAATTTGGGCATTACGATGCGATTGGGACAGCAGATTGCCTGAGGAACAGCTCGACACTTGGAGAAAATACCTGAAAAAATTAAATGAGATGGATAAAATTGAAATAAAAAGATGTTTAAATGTGAATGATATTGCTGAAGTTGAATTGGTGGGATACTCAGATGCTTCAATCAAAGCCTATGGATGCTGCTTGTATCTGAGAATAACTGATAAAAATAAAAAAGTACATGTAGATCTTCTATGCTCCAAGTCTCGAGTTGCGCCCTTAGGAAAGGTGCTCACAACACCACAGCTTGAGCTGAACGCAGCCTTACTGTTAGCTCAATTAGTTAACAAGGTCAGCAAAACATTAAAATGTCGATTTGAGCATGACACGATATTATTTAGCGATTCCCAAATAGTGCTCGCGTGGATCACTAATCCACCCAAATCCAATACATACATAAACAATAGAATAAAGCAAATACATACCTTAGTAGGCTCCTCCATATGGGGCTATGTCAAAACTTCAGAGAACCCGGCAGATTGTCTGTCTCGGGGAATGTCTCCGGAGAAGTTGAGATCTCATGACTTGTGGTTTCATGGGCCAGCAAGCTTGTTAAGTCCAGATTTTGATGCTAAAACAAGCTCTATAAAGCAACACTTACCTGCTGAGTCTGTTCTAGTACTCACTCCAGACACAAATAATGATGATGACTGCATTAATTTATTGAATAAATACTCTAACATTAATAAACTTCAACGGGTGGTGGCCTATATGCTCCGCTTTTGTAAAAATTGTAAAAACACTAATGACAAGATTACTGGCTCACTGGCACCACAAGAGTTAAAAGACTCTATGATAATTATTGTGAGACAAACTCAAAGGCATTTCTTTTCAAAAGAAATTGATTGTCTATTAAAGGATTTCCCTATTAAGACTGGCTTGAGTGGTCTATACCCATTTTTAGATCAGAATCTCATTCTCAGGACTGGTGGTAGGTTACAAAATGCCAGCAACATCTCATATGACAAGATGCATTCCATTATCATGCCAAAAGCTTGTCATGTTACTCGCTTACTCATACATAGAGAACACTTAAGACTATTACATGCGGGTGCAAAATTAGTTCTAAGCTCACTCAGCCAAAGATATTCTATAGTAAACGGTATTAGAGAGGTTAAAAATGTTTTAATAAAATGTGTGAAGTGCTTCCAACTGAAGGCTGCAGCTGCAAAGCAATTGATGGGTTCCTTGCCAGCGCAGAGGGTCACAGCTGCACGCCCATTTGAGGTCACAGGAGTAGATTTCTGTGGACCTTTTAGTACCAAAGTTAGCCGAATACGTAAACCATTAATTACTAAATCTTACATAGCCATTTTTGTTTGTTTTGTTACCAAAGCAGTGCATGCAGAATTGGTAAGCGACTTGACCACTGAGGCATTCTTGGCATGCCTTAAAAGGTTTATAGCTAGACGAGGAGCACCTAAACAAATATTTTGTGACAATGCTCAGACATTTAAGGGCGCTTCGAATAAATTAAAAGAATTGTATGTACCGGGACCTGATGGAAAAGTAAGAGTGGCAGAGATAAAGATGGCTGGCTCTGGTAAAATATTTCTCCGCTCCTACAGGAAATTGTGCCCATTACCTATCAATGATAATTAAGTTGTAGCTAACCTTAGACCTTCAAAGAAGTTTTAAATTTTTAAGTTGTTTAAATTGTATTAGTTTTTTTTTTAATTTGGGCATATTATCTTGGCCGCCCCAACTATGTTCATGAACAGAAAGTTTTATTTTTGTCTATGCCAAAATCTATTCTGGCAACACCTTTTTTCTTTTTCTTCCTTCTTGTCCAGCCACGGCCATAGCGTGCTGTTCGATTTGCATAAAATTAATTATTGTTGTCAATATACATCTTAAAGTTTCTAGCGTGTTTTATTTAACGAACACATGGGATATATTTGTTCGACATAAAACTCAGTTCGTATAATGTACTATTGGCATAATCGGGAATATTTACTGCTATTATTTCTTACCTATTTTACTCTAAGGCAGGTTGATGTAGGTACGACGACGAGTAACCACTGACACACAACAGTATAATAGCCACTGATAATTGTAACAATGGTATTATATGTATGTAGGTTAGGTTAGGGTTAGCTTGCGTCCCTTAGAGCGGAAATAGGCACCCCGCGAAGCGGGGTGACGTCGAATCGCTGGCGATCAGGTTTGATTTAGGATAAGTTAAAATAATTAACGTGCGTGTGAAATAAAAATTATATCATACAAAACATTATACCACTAATACTTATATCCAATATACATTATATCCATTAAACGTTATATTAAATGTATTATACTATTTGAACATTATACGCCATGAAATTATATTAAGTGTTGTTATATCCAATGAAAATATATCAAAAGTTGTTATACCAATCATTACACACCCCTTTTAATTACTACCGCTTAAGGTGCAACGTCACTGACGAATTCCATACAATTTTCGTTCGGACTAGACGTCTAATCTATCGATGTCAGCAACTTGAAATTGTGATATTTAGATAATATATGACCCTCTTCTCCCGCAGTTTGAATAAATACACGCAAAAACCAGTAATATTCAAAATATAGCCATTTGAAATTCATAAAATTTTACTCCGAGCCTTGTATGTGTGCGTGAGTTAGACACTGTCCGTGTAAATGACATGGCCGCGTCACATGACAGCACGTTGTCCAAAACCTTCACTAGATGTCTTTGGTATCAAATCAAAATTAGTTAGACAGCGGGGTCAATAGTAGTAATTATATTTACCAGACGGCGACACCATCGTACAATCCCTTTTTTTCTGGTGAAAGAGACGGCATTCGTTTTATATTGCTAGGCTACTCATTTTGGTAATGACGTAAGAGCAATGTCATTTGTTTTTGATAGGCTGAATTTCAATGCTTTAATCTTTATTCGTGATCGACCTAACTTAAGTCGACGGAACGAAAATTATGCATAGGTAGGTACATTTTGCGTCTTATTAGAAAGGAGTAAGATCCAATATTAAAACGTAATCTGGTTTTGATCAAATGAACCGTTTGAATTTCCAACTTGCAGATTATAAGTAAGCTTCGATTGAGTGAATGTTACTTTATGTAGCATTAAATATAACAGACAATTATTAGGAGTGTACCTACCTGATAAATTTATACGTTCGCTTGAGTCGACTGCACATCGATTGACAGTAAAATACCTACTGCAACCTATTTAGTAATCGACTGTTCAACTAGAATATTAGATTACCCCCAACATGTAAATTAACTAAGTCACAATTTTTAGGGTTCCGTAGTCAACAAGGAACCCTTATAGTTTCGCCATGTCCGTCCGTTCGTCTGTCTGTCTGTCTGTCTGTCTGTCCGTCTTCGGCTTAGCTCAGTAACCCTTAAAACTAGAAAACTGCAATTCAGCGTGGGTATATTAAACCAATCACGCCGACAAAACAGTAGGATAAAATCCTGAAAAAAAATCTTAGGGTACCTCCGATACATGTAAATTGGTGATGTATTTTTTTTCTCGTTAAACCTATAGTGCGGGGTATCGTTGGATAGCTTGTCCAAAAATATTATGGGTTTTCTAAAACTACCCCACACTATAAATTTAACGAGAAAAAAAATACATCACCAATTTACATGTAGGGGAGGTACTCTAAAAAAAATTTTTTTTCAGGATTTTATCCTAGGTACTGTTTTGTCGGCGTGATTGGTTTATATACCCACGCCGAATTGCAGTTTTCTAGTTGTAATGGTTACTGAGCTAAGACGGACAGACAGACAGACAGACAGACGGACGGACATGGCGAAACTATAAGGGTTCCTTGTTGACTACGGAACCCTAATAAAAACTGCTTTAGTACACAGTCAAATCCGTCTAAAAATCTGAGTTCGTTTATTGCGTATAAAATGTATACTATGCCTATTGTCCACCCAGTAAGTTCATTTATCCATCACCAGTGAAATAATTTTTATAATCGGATGTGGTTTTGGAGGTTATACCCTACATACAAACATACAAAATAACACTTTACAATAATCGTTCCGATAGCATAGTGGTTCAGGCATGCGACTGTCAATCGGCGGTCGTGGGTTGGAGTTTCATCTCATATTTACCTAAACAAGACATTCAATAATTTTGTAATCAAATCTCAATCTTTGAACATTAGTAATGAATGAGTGAAGCATCAAGCACACGTACAGTACGATTAATATTAGTTAACCACTGACAGATAGTTTGCCTTCATTTAATTTTCAACTTTACTGTCATACAAATAAAGCAATTTTCAGAATACTGTTACCCACGTCTACCGATTTAGAAATAACTAGATACTTAATTTGTATGAGGTTAAAGTTGAAAATTAAATGAAGGAAAACTATCTGTCAGTGGTAAACCCCAAATAATTCTAGTGTATACATAATCGCGTGAAAAAGTTGAATTCGAATTTTGAATTCTGACGTTCATCGAAAACAGTACCATAATGTCAAATGATATATTTCTCTCTTTCTGACGCGGCCTAGGTCGGGACTCAAGAGAAGTTTTGAATTTTGATAGAACAAACTCCCCGTTATTCACAACGCCACACGACATTCGTCCGGTGGCGCAAAATTATTACCAATTTTGAGGTCTAATATTTTAGACGCGAGTAACGGGCGAATACAAAACATTTTGTGAATAATACGTAGCCTTTCTGATTGTAATTATTATGTAGTCCCGCAAGTGAATATGGATATAACAAATAAAAGTACTAATATACTAAGTATAGGTACCTTTTTCCGTATAACACTAGATTTTTAATTTTCCTATAAAAATATTGGACTTACCTACTAGTGTTATTTCGATTATTTAATGTGTTTCACATGAAACAATTTAAATGTTTTTGTTTATCAAAATGGTTTTCATTCAAATCACGAAGATTTACGATCTAATCTCATGTGGAATAGGGTATAGAATAGATAAAGGTAGTACTTTGATTTGTCAACTGTAAACCTACGGATACCAACTCATGATTTTCGAATTAAGTGGAAGGCGTAACATCTTTTTAAATGAAATACCTATCAAAAATAGTATTTACGTAGTATGCAACATGTAAGAATAGGTCCGCCAAAAATATAGGGATTTTTGTGGATAATCTAGATACATGATATGCTTATCAAGAAAACTTAGTAAAATATGAAAAATAAATTGTAGCACATTACAAGTAAATCTTAGTTAGTTTAGACGGTCATATTGGTTTAGAAATCCAAATAAAAAAACAAAAAAGAAGTACCTACCATTGTCGGGATTTGAACCCGGTTCAACGATGGCATTACAGACAGATTTAAGCAAAAGAGTATATACTGCGCTACCGCATGACATTAGATGATGAGTGAAAAAGTGCATTGAATTCATCTTACGTTCTGGAGTGCCAGATACGACTACATTTAGTTTTACTATTCCCTAATAGACGCGCTACTGTAGATTTAGTTTTGCGCCCTCTAGTTTGATTTATGCAAAATGTTTGACAATGACAGACTTCGAAGTGACATTTAGTTACGTTATTCTGCGTAAATTCACGAAAAAGCACTTTTATGCATATTTTCGGACTACATTTTAAATAGAAACACTGTTTAGTGCAGATTGATTGCGATTCATACGTAGCAAGCTCTTCGGCTTCCGCAGTTTGAAACACATGTTGGAACTCGTCACGGTTTTGCGTAAAACGATGAGCAACCATCGAAATTATATATCGCGACATCTGTTAGCAACAGCTCGACAGGAACCAGTGACGTTGCACCTTAACTAGGCTATCTACTGGCCAATAATTTGGTCCTCATCCGAAGAGTAATTGTTTATTTACTTACAACTGTATTCATAAACGCTCTGCAAGCCTGTTTTAACATTTGGCATTTCACTTTGTCACTTTGACATTTGTGTTCGTCAGAAAGGGACGAAGCACATTTTGAAATATATACTACTCATGTCACAGAATTATTTATACCACTATGAGAGATATTTCAATGATAATAATGGACATATTTTTTTTTATAAATTAATTCGAATCGTTTTTCAACCGACGAAAAAAACGAAGGAGGTTCTTAAGTCAACGCGTATATATTTTTTTTTATGTATGACCACGCATAACTTTTTACAGAGTAGTCCGATTTTGATAATTCTTTTTTTAATAGAAAGGGTATACCTCGAAGTTGGTCCCACATTTAAATAAAAATTTACACTCGAAGGGTAGGAAAACAGGGGATGATTGATTGCTCACTTACCGATTGAAATGTATGACCACATATTATGCAGAGAGTAATCAAAAATATTGCATGTAACTAGTAATTTAGTTAGTAATTAACTAAAGTAAGCCACAGAAAATTGAAAAATAAAAACTGTTTAACAAAAAAATTAAACCGCCGAAAAAAAACTGAAAAGCAAAAAATAATAAACCTTTAGTTTAATAACTAAGTTCTTAAATTAATCTAAGTGTAACTAAGTAATTTTGAGTCGGCGCGTATGTTACATATTTTTAACTGAAAGCTGCTTTGTATGGAGTAACGAATTGCTCAGAAAAAGCGGCAATTTTAGGCACAATTAAATGAATTTCGTATTGAGATCTTTGAAAATAGAACTTAACCGTAGACTAATTATTCTGTTTCTTTTGCTATGTAAGCTGTTTAATACATATGTTGAGAGGTTGAAGTCCCACCACAAAGCAAGTTTCAATTCATTTGTGGTGGGAGTACCAACTAACAAACCGTCGATCTTCATGAAGGAGATCTGGCCGAAGGGTGTAGTTTTTCGGCGATTTCGAGGCCGGCTATTTGACACCCAGAACTTGCGCCCAGCGTCACCGTGTTTTTGTTTTTGTGCTCTACAGGGTGTTACTTAAGTGGTGATACAAAAAGAAGCTGGTTACAAGTGGATACTTATTTGTTGGCTATGGAACCCTAATAAAACAACCGGCCTACCGTTATTTCAAAATAAGTAGTTACATTATACCATATTTATGAAAAATACCGCGATTAATGGTAATCGGCGTAATAATAACTGTCCCGGTCCTGAATTGTATCCCATGGATTTGCGATTGATTTCAATCTAAAGAGAAAATCTACTTAGATAAGCATTTTCAATGAATTGTTAAATTCAAAGTGTTTTGATTATTTAAAGGAATCTGCTATTATGGTGTACCCTTAAAATACAGATCTGAATTAATTCACTAAAATCTATATAAGTACAGATAAATCGGTATATATGGCAACATTGACTGACGTAGCTCATTTGACTCGCGATACATTGAAAATGGGGGTCATTTCAGCATTATTTTAATGTCCGCCACATAAACTAAATAACATTTTGTGATTAACAACTAATGGCAAATAAAGAAGGATTAAAACAAACAATTATTTGAAATCAGATTAGGCTTCTCCACAAAAAGTTTATCCGGAAGTCACGTGATACATTTTGAACTGTACCCCTATACAAAACGCGAGCAAAGAAGTATCCACTTCAAAATAGCAAAGCATGGACCTATCCATGATTCTGAACAACTTTTACTATGGGACCAAATTTGTGATATGCCAAAAAAAACAATTTCATTGACTTTGCTCAGTTTAAACTGACAAAAATGTATGAACAGGTCTTTTTTGCATAAAACAAAGTTGGTCCCATACTAAAAGTTGTTCGGAATCATGGATAGATTCACATTTTGCTATTTTGTGTCACCACTTAAGTAACAACCTGTATTGTATATTGATATGTATGTTAGTCTGTAAGGTATTTTTAAATATGGGTCTTGTTGCCTGACTCAAATAAATAAATAAATAAGCTGGTATACAAGAGATTATATACCTGTGGCGGCAGGGGCGTCACCCCAGGCTGCCTCGGCCGGGGCTCCCCACGCGTCCTCCGTCGGGCCCCAGTCAGCTTCTACAAACATAAACAAGGTAAAGCATACGACTTTATGGTACATAAAGGCTTGACCACACAGAGTACGCGACGCAGGCCGTCCGCTCGACACGACGCTACGCACCGAAATGTATGGTACAGTGCGGATTTTTTATCTAGCCAGAATTCAGTTCTCTTAGTGCCTGGTAAACAATGCGATTGTCGTTCATTGTTAAGTGGTGAACAAAGCGATTCTATTTTATTGTTAAGGGTAACCACTAATAGGGGTAAAATAATCAATAATGTCGTATTTTCTGGAAAACAAAAGGATTAAAAATGTAGTTAATTGGATAAAAAAGCAACGCAAGAGGTTAAATACTCACACAGTTATACATTTCCAAAGTATTAAGAACGTGCCCCTTCTTGTTTTGTACTAAATGTATGGAAGCTGAAAACATAGAATTTTCGGATAGATCCAGTTTATTCTGTAACCTATTATTGATACCGTTTGATAGAGCTCGTGAAGCTCTTTTTTTTAAATAATATAATGGACTGAGATCACTTATCGTTTTCAACCTGTCTATAGTGCGAATTTGTATAGCCGTTTAACAATGAAAGATAACCGCATTTTTAAAAATAAGAATCTGCACTGTAAATCCATCGCGCCCTCGACACGTCCCGCTGGCGTCGCGCAGCTGTTTAACCGAGCCTTTAGTGCATAAAACGAGCTATTTTATTACTCCTGGGACTCGACCTAGTTATTAAATTACATATTGTTTAATATATTCAAAATCGTGAAATGCAAAGTGTGAATAACACTTATATAACCCATTTCATTGGCTCGCATGCGGCTCGGATCAATAAATAGTCCTCTTCACGTCCTTCCATCTAGAAAACCCGTCAAAACGGTTATTTACTTCATAAGTACTAGGCGCCCATAACTAGCTGAGAGGATTGGAAAGATTTAGTGAATATCGCCCACCCACGCACAAATACGCGTAGACCATGCGCTGCATGGGAGAGAGCGTCCGATAGCTAATATGACAGTAATAATAAATACTAATAATAATAAATAAATAAGAGATTCAACCGTTCTCTCCAAAAGTACCAGGCACGTAAGTCCCCAAGAGACTCACTGGTAGCTGGCCAAGCGGACTCCGTGGGCGAGAAGAAGAGAGAGAGATAGAGAGAGAGAAAGAGAAAGACAGAGCGAGCGAGAGAGCGAGAGAGAGAGAGAATCTAAAAAAAATTTCAGCTTCACAAGAGTCAACCGGTAGGAGGCCAACTCTTTAACCGAAAGAGATATCGAATTCATGAGAGAGAGAGACAAAGAATATCACTCACACAAAGCTATCAAAGATCATAAATTACACACAAAAATCTCTAAAAATGTACATAACCTTCGACCGTTCACTTCAAAAGTACCAGGCGCACATAGCTCCGCAAGAGACTCACCAGCGGCAGGCCATGCGGACTCCGCGGGCGCAGTGGTCTTGCGTTCCAAGTACTCCTGTCGTTTCTCCTCGTACAGCTGCCAGACCTTCTGACACTTGTCACCGAGCTCTGTCACTGACGCTGTCAACTCTGACAGCTGAGTAGTGTTGGTGTCGAGATCCGCTTTCTTGCTCTCGACTATTGCCTTCGCTGCTTCCACCTAAAACAAATACATTTGAATCAACTGTAAATGACACTGAATGATACAAACAAAAAACCAACTCTTTACATTTTTTTTCACAATTCGGGGCTTAAAAACCGGTACGCGCATTGTCAAATCCAATCACAGCTACCCAAAATACGAGTTTATTTTCAATTTCCCAACCCAAATGGGTGCGATTTGTCAATCAAATTCCTTGCTGTCATCACGTCGGACGACAGTCATAAGTGTGCCAGTGACAACGAAAACGGATAATTTTATTTAGTTGTCATAACACTTATAACGTTTGAGTTATGGAATCCCTTCTTGTAGTAACTTAAGCTTGTTACTGTCTAAGTTAGCTTGCTACAACCCTAATATGCACACCAAAAGACGGATGGATATAATTTTTAAGCGAGTTCGCACTAAACACGCTTTTACTCACAGTTTCTTCTCTTTCCTAGGCCCTTTTCTTTATAATAAAATTAATAAACACTGCTTCGTTTACGATCAAAATAGCAAGGTATGTCAAACTAACATAACAGCATGGTTGCTAACCCTCACCTACGACGAGACAGAAAATTTGCTAACTATAGTGAAATAGTCCTGCATACGCAAGCTTTATTTTTGTTAAATATATTTTTGTTTTCTTGAGGCGAGGTATGTTTAGATACTTAGGCAAGGCAATGGCCATTTATGCCTTAAACACAGATTACAACTGTAACCTAGTTTAGGCAATCAACTTGTATATTAGCCGCTAGGACCATCTATTTTAGTCGTAATGTATTAATATTGTATATCAATAATCCTGCTAGAAGTAAGTTTTGTTGTTAATAGCTTAATTAGATTATAACCACTAATTGTACTATTTTACCCTAAATAAATCATTTTTATTATTTTATTTTTTTTATTAACTAACGTTTGGCATACTGATTCATTTCGCGAACTCTGAGACTGTAAATATTTCAGTATTTATTTCAGGGCCAACGTGTTAGGTTAGTTTGGGTTAGTTATATAAAACTCCTGAAATATTAAGTTTCAGAAATATTAAAGTTGCGAAATGAATCAGAGAACTTCGAGTAATTTTTAGGGTTCCGTAGTCAACAAGGAACCCTTATAGTTTCGCCATGTCCGTCGATCTGTCTGTCTGTCCGTCTTCGGCTTAGCTCAGTAACCCTTACAACTAGAGAACTGCAATTCGGCGTGGGTATATAAACCAATCACGTCGACAAAACAGTAGAATAAAATCCTGAAACAATAATTTTAGGGCACCTCCCCTATACATGTAAGTGGTGATGTATATATTTTTTTTCTCGGTTAACCTATAGTGTCGTGATATAGGGACCTAAACCTATAGCGCGGTATATAGGGACGTGAAAAATATCGTGGCCGTAGTACATATAATAAATTTAAAAGGAAAACTATCACAGTTAAGTAGACATAACTAGTTAATGAGTAGTAGACATAACTAGTTAACTGTCATTGGGATTTGAACCTTTTACCGTGGACGGTATAGTTGCTTTTTCACGGCACGTTATCTTCAATAGAAAAAAACCTTGTCCTTCAGGTGGTCGCTAACCGAAGGTGGTCGCGTAACCGGCGAAACGACCAATGTATAGTGGTGTGTTATATAAATAATCATATTTACGATTATTTACGAGGGTACGCTATAATAAAAACCCCAAAAGCCCCTTTTAAGTCCGCATTCTGTGACAGACGGGCAACTACGGAACCCTACCTTGCGCGTGGCTCGACACGCACTTGGCCCCTTTCTTTAAATCCTTTTTTTGTTTTAGTTACCTACCAAGAGTACAGAAAATTACATCTTAAATTATGCCCTGTCGGTGTGTGGTGTGCGTCGCGAGCCGCGCATTGGTCGGAACGGAAAGTGAATTTGAATAAATCATAAAAAAATAACTATTAATTACGTTGAAAAACAAACTCTCGCGCATATGTAGATAAAGGATTGAAGAACCGATAAGTGTTTGTGTCATAAATATATCTATGGTTTTTACGGAGGAATATCAACTCAAAACTCGTCAAAACTAGCCGAATAGCGCGTGGAGCCCCTTAATAGGACTTTGGGCGGGTAGATAAGGGGGTAGTTGTACACACCTTGTCCCGTAATTGTTTGAGCGTCACCTCCATCATACTGAGCTTGCCGTCTTCGCCCGCGCCCTCTGACGCCTTAGCCTGTGGACAATACAGTACACTGAACAGTGGCCATACATGTATATGTGTAAGCACTTGATTTTACTATACATACATAGTCACGCCTTTATTCCCAAAAGGGGTAGGCAGGCATGAAATAACTACATTATAAACATACATATTATTAATCACAATAACAAATACAAAATGTCAATCGACCAATTTGTTGAATTTGACGCAAGGCCTTCAGCATAAAGCCACGATTTAAAATCACTGTTAAACACATGGATACAGAAACACTTGACCTTATAAACAGTATGACAATAGTTATTGAATGAATAAAAAAAGTACACAAACAAGTGCAATAAACGATTATTATTATTATTATTATTACACTTGAACAGAAAAGTAGCATTATGATCCCTTTTGAGCAAAACTTACTTCTCCGAATGAAAGGTGTGAATGGAAACGTGTGTCTAGTCAACTTCAGACTAACATCTCTAACATTCTAAAATGAACTTTGTATTCAATGCTGTAGAGTCGTCATTAGCTTACCTTGGCATCAAGGTCAGCCTTCTCCTTATTAAGAGCAATCTGTTTCGCATTAAGCTCTTTCACTCGAGCTTTCAGCTGCTGCATTTCAGCCATGCTGGAGTCCCGGTCCGACCTGGCAACAAAAAGTAGATCGTTTCACGTGAGCAATAGTACATTATTGCCGTGGCCGGAAAAGAGGCAATTGCAGGCCGAGTATTTGTTTAAACGGACGAGCTTGCGAGTATATAACATTCCAGGCGGCCTGCAATGTTTTTTATTTTTCTATTTAGATCTGACCTTAAACTTTACCTTTCAATATGTAGCGAGCATTTTTGAGAAAAAATCATATATGTATTTTAATTTAATTTATAAGGCAACTTACCTAGGATAAGTATGTATTAACCCCACGGTGGACCCCAGTTGTCTTAAGAGTCCGCAGTAAGCTCCATTCTCCATACAAATGTAGTTACGCTCTCATTTTAAAACTACGTGTTGGATTGTAACGAAACTTATGTACAATGACATGAGGTATATCTGTAATTAGTTTATGTAGCTTCAGGAACCAATGTAAAAAAAATACAGCGAATTTTAGTTTTTCATACAAACTTGTTTTTGCTGTATTTCGTTTGATTTGTAAACTGGAACCATATAAACTAATTACAGACATAGTTATACCTCGTATCATTGTATATGCAAAGTTTCGTCACAATCCGACACGCAGTTTTAAAATGAGAGCGTAACTACGTTTGTATGGGAAGGTGAAATTCGGACGAGCTTACTGCGGACTCTTAAATAACGGTTTTTTTTGTGTTTCTCTTACTTACATACCCGCGGGCATTTGGCCAAACGAACATAGAAGGTAGGTATGTTACCTGAGGACTACATATTGTTGTTCTAATTCTAAAAGTTTCCGTACTAGTCTACATTAGTTGAAGCAATGACGCATAGTTGCAGTGTGCGAGAGGCAAACGAATAGCGTTGTGGAACCGCCCCGTGCAACCCGAACTGAGCCAAATTGGAGAGGGAGAGAATCTTTTTCACATTTTTTTCAATTTCTGCTCCAGTCCAAGTTGGCTCAGTTCGGGGTGCACAGGGCGGTTCCACAATACGGGAGCTCAAATACCGCGAGCCATCCGGTTGCCTCATGGACACTGCAATTACGTGTTATTGCTTTAAATACATAACAATAAGAAAAATGTATTCACTTAAACAAACCTTGTTTCACAGCATTTTTGTTGGCAGCAACTCCCTTACAATAAAATAGATGGGTAGGCTTAGCTTACTAGTTAGTTACATAAGTTTGTTTTCTAAACTTACAGCTCACGTGATCACTATACTTAGAGTACATTTTCAATAGGCATGATGCCTCATGTTCAAATTGATAACGAGTCATGCTAAATGGATAGTAAACCATCAAATTATCGTAATAAAGAACCTTGAAAGTTAAGACAAAATATGCATTTTGTTCATTTTCCAAGAGTAAATTTAAAGTTACCAATAGAATCCTTACGCTTTTATAGAAACAAAATTGTATGACAACTATGTACTTAAACGAAGTATTTCGCGACCGAAACAACAATTTACCTGATTTTCCATACAACAATACATGTACTTTGTGCTAACAATTATTGTGACGTCATAATTATCTGTCTATCAGTATGAAGCGTTTTGCGCTGCCGCCAGCGAGGTCAGTCTTTGTATAATTTTTTTGGGTATTTATGTTCTTTAATTTTAGTTGCTCCCATACAAACATTTGTTCCTCACTAAAAACTGGTTCGAATGACATCATAAAAAAGTACTTAATCATCATCCCTATTCAGATAGACATCCATCCATACTAATATTATAAATGGGAGAGTGTATGTGTGTGTCCATTTGTTTGTTTGTTTGTTTGTTCGTCCGTTTTTCACGGCAAAACGGAGCGACGAATTGACGTGATTTTTCAAGTGGAGATAGTTGAAGGGATGGAGAGTGTCATAGGGTATTTTTTATCCCCGAAATCATCCCCTAAGGGGGTGAAATGGGGGGGTAGAAGTTTGTATGGAGCTGCGATATAAACGAGTTCCACGCGGACGGAGTCGCGGGCAGAAGCTAGTGTGTTCATAATTACAGTTTTTTATAGGAGGATGTATGTTAGTGGATGGACACCGAGGGTTTGGAGTGATGTGGAGGGTCCTTAAAATAACACATGTATATGTAATTACCAGAGCCCGGATTTTTCACGGCAAAACAAAACACTATCGTAATCTATCCAGTGATAGAACCATTATGTTATCGATATAGAGTATTATTAGGTATATACATAGGTATAAAAATAACATGATATTTATACATTATTGACAATTTACAGTGTGCAAAACAACCGCTTTATATATTTTTTATAAATACTAGAAGTGTATTTTTCATCCGAAAACGCCATAAGGTATTTGAGCCAGCTAGATAGTCGCGATAATTACTATAACGTGGCCGTCAATAGAATTTGCTAACTATTTAAACAAACCGCCATAGTGAAAGACAATTTCAATATGGCGGTTTGTTTACATAGCAAATTCTATTGACAGCCACTTTACCACCTCATTGAAAATACAAGACAATACAGACAATAATAGACACTTATTACTCCATAAGACTTTGAATGTCATTTCATTATGCATAGAACATAAATTGCGTCTAGATATATTATTTATTTCTTATAACGCTTTGAATCCGACGCCTTTGATATACGTATAATAAGTACCTTAATATTACAGTTATTAATAAAAATAAAAATGGAGACGTTGTTTCTTCTACTACACAATTATCGATACCGATAAAATAATGTTTCTACCACTGGCTAGATAACGATAGTGTTTTGTTTTGCCGTGAAAAATCCGGGCTCTGGTAATTACATTATTATTACGCGGGGCGGTGCTTATAACTGGATACAGACATATTTATCAAATAGGAGCCAATGTGTAGAAGTTAGTAGACTTAGCAATAAAAATGAATTGACACAATATAGATCGACGTTTCAAAATACACAAAGCGGCGTGCCCCAGGGTAGCGTTCTGGGACCTTTACTTTTTGTACTCTATGTAAATGACATTCCTCATGTGACATCGAATCAAATTATTATGTATGCTGATGACTTATCAATTATTGTAGCCGATAATAGGGACATTTTGACATTTGAAAAAAAAGTAAATAATGCAGTTAATGACATCGAAAAATGGTTAGATAATAATAAATTAGTATTGAATATAGATAAAACACATTGGGTTCAATTTTCTAAGTATAGGACTAATCCAGCATCTCTAGCTGTGAATTGTAAAGGAAAACCCATAAATAGTTGTGATGACGTATGTTTCTTGGGTCTCACACTTGACAGGTGTCTTAACTGGAAGCAACAAATTACTAATATCTGTAACAAATTAAAAAAAAATGTTTTTGCCTTAAAAAGACTGAGGAGTGTAACAGATGAGTCAACCGCTCTTACGGCGTCTCATGGCTATCATGGCTACGTTGCATCTGTTCTCCGCTACGGAGTTATCGTTTGGGGGAACTCGACAAATGTTAACCAAGTGTTTGTGACACAAAAGCGCTGTATTCGTGCTATCTGTGGAGTTAGAGCTCAAACATCTTGTAGACCGCTTTTTAAAAAGCTGAATCTCCTTACATTGACTGGAATTTATATATATGAGCATGCAAAGTTTGTACCCTGAGCTATTTGAGAAACCAACCCAACATCCACGTTTACGCAACAGGGATTTGTCCACGTTTAAGCAACCCGTTTTTAAGACAGCCTTGTACAACAAAAATTGTTACATGATGTCTTTCAGAGTTTACAACAATATTCCCATAGACTTAAGAAATCTGCCATATACATTGTTCTTGACAAAACTTCGTCGTTGGCTCCATGACAATTGTTTTTATAATATGAATGACTTTATGCATTTTAGAACGTAGAATTTATTAATTTTGTTTCTTTTTGATTATAATTTGTTTGTAATTTGCATGCCACTAAAATGGTGAATTATGCCGAACATATTATTTCGAAATCCATCAATTATGTAATGTAATGTACCATAATTCTGCAAATAAATGATTTTGATTTGATTTGATTACCTCATTCCATCGATGGTGCACTTAGCGGCGGCCACAGCGGTCCTGCTGGTTCGGATTTCCTTGGCCAAGTTGCCAGCTCTGGTGGCCACAGTGCTGAGTTCTGCCGACAGAGCTTGGCTCTTGGCCTTGAGGCTGAAAACTTTACTCTGCTCCTCGGTGCGAAGCGCTTCCAGCTCTCGTGTTCTGAGGAAAAAGCAATTAAAACATATAATCTACACTAATATTATAAAGAGGAAAGATATGATTGTTTGTTTGTATTGAATATGCTCCAAAACTACTGGACCGATTTTTAAATTCTTTTACTTTAGAAGCCGATATTATCCCTGATCAATATTAATTACTTTTTACCGCGGGAAAATGCTTCATTCCTACGGGAAAACGGGTAATCCGTGCGAAGCCGGGCCGGGCAGCTATTATGAATAATTCATGAAGTAATGTTTGGATGTATAGATATTTTTTAATTAATCACGCTTAAATGGCTCAACCGATTTGGATGAAATTTCGCACGAAGATAGTTGATAGCCTGGATTAAAATATAGGATAGTTTAATCTCGGGTCCACGCAGGCGCATTCGCGGAAGCTAGTTACAAAGTAAAACAATTTTTGGTTTTTGGTAGATGAAGCTTCGTGACCAATCCACCATCATTAAAAAGACGCAATGAGAAGAAATCTAAAACTGTATAATCAGGAATAATACGATTAAATACACGGTTCAACTCACGTATTAAATGTCACTACGGGCGACATGATTCGAACTCGCAAGACCGCCCCCTTCCCCGCCCTGTCGGCGCGTGCGTCACGCGCCGCACGGCGTTCGGAACGGGCGCGGGTAGTGATTAAAGCGACACAGCCGCGAAAACACGGCTCCTGAATTAGAACTCCCGAAGAGTTTGAAACATGTCGCCCGTAGTGATATTTAATACGTTGAACCGTGTAATTATTAGCATTATTTCAACATGTTCCAACAGTTTAATTTTGATAGGTGTATAATCAGGGATTTTATATACCTCTTCTTTTCCCACTCCAGTTGGCACTGTCTCTCCATCTCTTTCCTTGCTGCTTCGCGTTTATCCTGAACAAACAAATACAGTATACTTTATTTTATATTGTCATATTATATAGATACTGCTCGTACCAATGATTTTTTCCGAACTTATGTACGGAATATTTACCGTTAGCTTTTCGGTGAAGGGAAACATCGTGAGGAAACCGGTCTAATCCCAATAAGGTCTAGTTTTCCCTCTGGGTTGGAAGGTCAGATGGCAGTCGCTTTCGTAAAACTAGTGCCTATGACAAATCTTGGGATTACGTGTCAAAGCGGACTCCGGGCTCCTTTAGGGGCACTACCGGGAATAACGCAAGGAGGGTGATGATGATTATACAGATACTGCTTTAGAATTTGCTTGAGATGAGTTGATTCAGATTGTTTATTGCGTTCATGTTGTATTAAAATAGGTTTTAAGGCTAGGTTAGTTATAACATGAGCTCTGACGAGCATTGCTATATTTAAATATTCTAAATAAAACTAGTGAGTAAATTTGGTATTACATTTTTACATAAAATATTATTAAATATATAATTTAATTTAAATTACCATTAACTTATAACTCAACAATATTGAATTCATTAAGTTCCTACATACTTGCATACTTATTATTATTATTATTTGTTCTACTGACAATTTAAATCTAGGATGGAAGGCCTAGCTATTATTAATATTTTTGACATTGACATTATATAATTTATCATTAAGTATTAAATTGTCCCTATTGGCTTATTATTAGTATTTTTGATTCTCATGTTTGTTTTAATTTAAAATTGGATTTATTGGATTTTTATTGACTATTATTTACTTTTATTGACTATTGTTATTTATTGTTATACACTCTGACGATCTTTTTGTGAATCCATGCTATTTTAATTTTATGAAATGACATGTAAATTTTCAGAATGAAATAAAATAATCTAATCTAATCTACAGACGAGCGTATTTTGCAGTGCCATTTTTACCATAAATGTGAGTGTGGAAGATCGACAAAATGTACCATTGGAATATAAGTTTCATGTGCTCTGCCTACCCCTTTTGGGAATAAAAGCGTGAATCTATGTATCATCATCATCTCAGCCGAAAGACGTCCACTGCTGGACATAGGCCTCCCCCAAAGAGTGCCACAATGACCGGTCCTGCGCCCGCATCCAGCGGACTCCCGCGCCCTTTACCAGGTCACCAGTCCACCTTGTGGGGCCTACCCACGCTGCGCCTTCCGGTACGTGGTCGCCACTCGAGAAACTTTGTATGTACGTATGTAATCTAGGTATTCGTTTAAAACCCGCCTCCGTCTTGCAGAAGACCACAGCCATAATAACACTACTACTCGCTCTGTAGTAGTGTTGTGTTCCTGGAGGTGAGCAAGGTCGCCAGAGCTCCCGAGGAGTCGTTGTGTTGAGAGCGAGGGCTTTTGTTCCTTCAGCTGTCAACACGGCGAATCCTCAAACATATCAAGGGTCGGCAACGCCCATGTTACTCCTTTGGAGTTGCATGCGTCTATAGGCGGCGGTGTCCGCTTGCCATCAGGGGGGCCGTACGCTTGTTTGCCACCGTCGTATAAAAAAGCCACTTACCTGTTCCTCTTTCTGCTTCCTCAAAAACTCCTCTTGCTCTCTCTTTTGCGCCTCCATTCTTATCTTCTCTCTCTTTTCCGCTTCCTCCCTTTCTTTACGCTCTCGCTCTGCCTGAAAAATAAAATAAAATACATTTCAAATGTCTAGATACAAGTTTGACCTAGCTAACGTCATACTATCGACAACACAGCTGACTGACCATGCGTGCACTTTATGTGTATTGTAATAAGGTTCAATATAAATACTCGTACGGGATTGTCCGTTAATGTACGATTCCCACCGAACGGGCCGGGCCGGAGCGCATTCTATTACATGCAAAGGAATTTGAACCGTATTAACAGTAGTTGCATTTCATATTTGAATGAATCGTGCATCCACTGCGAGGCGGCAGCTACCGACGCGGTCGGTGGGGATTGTAATCAAATATGAATTGTTTCTGCTGTATAGACGGTTCAAATTCCTTTGCATGTAATAGATTGCGCTCCAGCTCGGCCCGTTTGGTGGGAATCGTACATACCGATGTTGGCGTTTGTACACGACGGTAATAAGTTGACTACTCGCAATATAAAATAGAAGGAATGTGAACTTATGTAATTCAATCTAAGTTCAAATTTATTTTCTAGTTTTCACCTCGTCTTGTCAACTTATTCCCGCCATGTACGGCATTAGCTGTGTCTATACCGGACGCCTCGCCCGAAGTATGTCTACACTGAGCGCGCACGCTCGGTCGAGGCGTGGCTCGCCGAGGCACGTCTACACAGAGCGCGCACGCTCGGGCGAGGCGTGGCTCGCCGAGGCATGACTCCACTGAGCGCGCACGCTCGGGCAAGGCGTGGCTCGTCGAGGCACGTCTACACAGGACGTGCACGCTTGGGAGAGGCGTGGCTTGCCGAGGCACGTCTACACAGAGCGCGCACGCTCGGGCGAGGCGTGGCTCGTCGAGGCACGACTACATAGAGCGCGCACGCCCGGGCGAGGCATGGCTCGCCGAGGCACGACTACACTGAGCGCGCACGTTCGGGCGAGGCGTGGCTCGCCGAGGCACGTCTACACAGAACGCGCACGCTCGGGCGAGGCGTGGCTCGCCGAGGCACGTCTACACAGAGCGCGCACGCTCGGGCGAGGCGTGGCTCGTCGAGGCACGACTACACAGAGCGCGCACGCCCGGGCGAGGCATGGCTCGCCGAGGCACGACTACACTGAGCGCGCACGTTCGGGCGAGGCGTGGCTCGCCGAGGCACGTCTACACAGAGCGCGCACGCTCGGGCAAGGCGTGGCTCGTCGAGGCACGACTACACAGAGCACGCACGCCCGGGCGAGGCATGGCTCGCCGAGGCACGACTACACTGAGCGCGCACGCTCGGGCGAGGCGTGGCTCGTCGAGGCACGACTACACAGAGCGCGCACGCCCGGGCGAGGCATGGCTCGCCGAGGCACGACTACACAGAGCGCGCACGTTCGGGCGAGGCGTGGCTCGCCGAGGCACGTCTACACAGAGCGCGCACGCTCGGGCGAGGCGTGGCTCGTCGAGGCACGACTACACAGAGCGCGCACGCCCGGGCGAGGCATGGCTCGCCGAGGCACGACTACACTGAGCGCGCACGTTCGGGCGAGGCGTGGCTCGCCGAGGCACGTCTACACAGAGCGCGCACGCTCGGGCGAGGCGTGGCTCGCCGAGGCACGTCTACACAGAGCGAGCACGCTCGGGCGAGGCGTGGCTCGTCGAGGCACGACTACACAGAGCGCGCACGCCCGGGCGAGGCATGGCTCGCCGAGGCACGACTACACTGAGCGCGCACGTTCGGGCGAGGCGTGGCTCGCCGAGGCACGTCTACACAGAGCGCGCACGCTCGGGCGAGGCGTGGCTCGTCGAGGCACGACTACACAGAGCGCGCACGCCCGGGCGAGGCATGGCTCGCCGAGGCACGACTACACTGAGCGCGCACGTTCGGGCGAGGCGTGGCTCGCCGAGGCACGTCTAAACAGAGCGCGCACGCTCGGGCGAGGCGTGGCTCGCCGAGGCATGACTCCACTGAGCGCGCACGCTCGGGCGAGGCGTGGCTCGCCGAGGCACGTCTACACAGAGCGCGCACGCTCGGGCGAGGCGTGGCTCGTCGAGGCACGACTACACAGAGCGCGCACGCCCGGGCGAGGCATGGCTCGCCGAGGCACGACTACACTGAGCGCGCACGCTCGGGCGAGGCGTGGCTCGTCGAGGCACGACTACACAGAGCGCGCACGCCCGGGCGAGTCATGGCTCGCCGAGGCACGACTACACAGAGCGCGCACGTTCGGGCGAGGCGTGACTCGCCAAGGCACGACTACACAGAGCGCGCACGCTCGGGCGAGGCGTGACTCGCCAAGGCACGACTACACAGAGCGCGCACGCTCGGGCGAGGCGTGGCTCGCCAAGGCACGACTACACAAAGCGCGCACGCTCGGGCGAGGCGTGGCTCGCCAAGGCACGACTACACAGAGCGCGCACGCTCGGGCGAGGCGTGGCTCGCCAAGGCACGACTACACAGAGCGCGCACGCTCGGGCGAGGCGTGGCTCGCCAAGGCACGACTACACAGAGCGCGCACGCTCGGGCGAGGCGTGGCTCGCCAAGGCACGACTACACAGAGCGCGCACGCTCGGGCGAGGCGTGGCTCGCCAAGGCACGACTACACAGAGCGCGCACGCTCGGGCGAGGCGTGGCTCGCCAAGGCACGACTACACAGAGCGCGCACGCTCGGGCGAGGCGTGGCTCGCCAAGGCACGACTACACAGAGCGCGCACGCTCGGGCGAGGCGTGGCTCGCCAAGGCACGACTACACAGAGCGCGCACGCTCGGGCGAGGCGTGGCTCGTCGAGGCCCGTCAACACTGAGCGCACACGCTCTGTCGAGGCGTGCGTCCGGCGTAGACACGGCTATTGGAGAAACGAAATCCCGCAGATTTCGCTGATTCGGTCATCATCATACTATGACTGTATTGGGTTTCTACTTTTTTCGTTACCCACTATTTTGCAAAAGAGTTCCATGTTACATTCTAAATATATATTCGCCAAACTATTATGTTTGATGACGAGACGCGCTCAATTACTAAACTATAGTAACTTTAAGTGGTTCGATTTCCATCTTTTAACACATTGGACACCGCGTACCCGACTCTCGGGCACTCGTAAACTTTACTCAGATGCCGGCATACCCGAGAGTCGAGCACGAGCTATAAACCCTCACGCGACGCTAATTCTGTCGGTTTCTGGGGTATTGTTCGGAATTTTGCCTGGTTGCGAAAGTGTTAACATTCGCAGGCTAACGGCGTGACATTTTAGGAAACATGTATAAACTAAATAGAGTAATTTGAGAAAAATAGTTCTCCCAAATTATCACGTCCCAAACTAATTTCTCAAATTATTCTAGTTTATACAAGTATATTCACGGAAAGGGGGAATACAGTGTGTATATTTAATATTACCTCAAATTGTAACCAGAGGTACGTGTTAGGGCTACTACCAAAGGGTAATTAATTTTTGAAAATTTATCGAGCGGCAATGTATTGCGTACACTGTGACATGATGACACATGGAAGAATCGGATGACATATGACAATTTATTGTGACGTCACGTCAGTAAGACAAAGTAGTGATCCATTGCGTGCTGAATTATTTTAAATGGAAAAAATTAAGATGATGTATAAGAAAAAAAATGCAAAATCGGTTCTTAGCCTTAACACCAACCTCTGGTTACAATTTGAGGTAATATTAAATATACACACTGTATATGGAAAGCAAGTGTATGAAAATTAAGCTTTAAATATCACGCCGTTAGCTTACCAATGTCAAAAGACGATTTATATGGAAAACAAACCTTAACCTATTTTGATTTTATTACAAGTACCTAATATCTAATCTTATATACAGAGATAAAATGGCCACTAAAGAAAATAATACGGTATTATAATATCAGTCTAAATACATTATTTTACATTACACGGAACAAATCGGAACGCATGATCACACATCTACTTATAATTCCAATTTTATAGATATTTAAATACATGATGAATGAAAAATTACCGTTGTTCGAGTATATAAAAAGCAACGTCACTTGTCCATAGGTATTTCTGCATTATGTACAGTCGAGTTCATCAATATATAAACGGTTCAAAAATATCTGAGCAACCCTATGCCGTTAATGATAATGTCGTGTTCACATATTTATGGTGAACATATTTTGGAACTCGACTGCGTCTACAAAATCTAATTAAATTTTGTGTTCAACTCGCAATATATACAATAAAATTACAAATACCATACCAGCAAATCGCACGAAAGTTTTTTTTCAAAGCAATTTTTGCATAACATACAAGGTTTCGATAAGCATAGTTCTTGAGTACTTGTAAGTATACAGAATGAGGCCTGTAACAGGAGCAAATAAGGGGGCGTCCATTAATTACGTGGCACCTTCAAAGGGGAAAGGGGGTCGAGGTTAATCTCATCTAATATTACCTTGGCAAATATCACGTAATTTTTTTCTTCAAGAAAGTAAGTAAAACTGCGAGGAAATAATATTAAATTAAGTAATACTACTCTTCACAAAAATATGGCCAAATCATACGCAATCTTTAACGAGATTTTACGAACGCTGCACAGTTGCACAGTAGCCCATCTTCGTCGGTTTTTGAATAAATCAAACACTGACACTAGAAATACACATTTTGTAAAATCTCTCGAGAGATTGGAGGCGGAGGGGGAGCCAAATCTCATGACATCTAACCAGGGAGGGGGGGGGGTTCAGAAAAAATCTAAAAATGCCTTACGTAATGAATGGAGGAACCCTAATGAGACGATGGATTAATAAGCTATTAAGTTTACACAACAAAAAAACAATAATGTTGAATTTTCTCGAAAAAGTATTAAACATACAACAAACAAACAAAAGCAAGGGAATAAATAATAACAAAGTTTTAAGACGGAGTATATTCTGTCCCTTTCCGCAAAACGCACTTTCATATGAAATTATTGTCATTTACTATGCTTTAGTGCCATGACGTCAAGATCCCCGAGAGTTGTATCTCTCTAGTAAACAATTATAACCGACTTAAATTCATTACTTCGCCTTATTTGAAGAGTTCTCACGATTTCTATAGGATCCCATCATCAGATCCTGACCTGAGGGCCTACCGCGAAGTGAAAACGAACTTCGTTCGAATATCTCCCTCTCTGTCGCTCGAACTAGCAAGTGCAACAGAGAGGGAGAATCACAAACGAAATTCGTTTTCGTTTCGCGATAGGGCCTCTGGTGACCATGGGACCACCTGGGAAGGTTACCTTTTCTAACAATAAAAGATCCCGACGAATTGACAACCTCCTCCTTTTTTAAGACGGTTAAAAATGCGGTGAAGCAGCGAAATTGTTTAATTAGTTTTAATAGTACTTTTATAATTACCTCTGCTTCCTGGAAAGCGTGAAAAATAATGGAGAATTAATACAAGATTGACGATTATTTGATTTACGGAATAACAATTGGCACATCAGGTTGCCATTGTGGAAGGGCAACCTGATGTGCCGAAGGGTGGAAGGGCATCGAACAAACGTAACAGAGTGACGCCACTAAAAATGTATGAGCGGCTAACTGTGTCGAATCTTTCATTATTAATAGGGTTTTTGCACTCAAAATTTACTCAAAAAAAAACAAGGCAAAATAGGTTCTACCAAAAAAACAATTTTTTATACAAGCTTTTATCGTTGAATGTACCTTTCTGTATACCATCATCAACTTCTCATTGAGACGATTCTAAGGTGCTCGAGCTCGATGGGGCCACTTTTTGTTTCCGTCATCAGATCATCCCGATGGTACACAGGTACAGTCACCAGCAATAACATCTGCCACAACATAGCACGCATAAATATCTGACACGACTCTATGTCTAATGCCATAAGGATGTGTCAGATATTTTTGCCGGCTTTGTTACGGCAGATATTGATGCGGGTGACTGTGCCATAATATTGGACTGTCGTCCAAACTAAACTTACAACCAAAATTTCAGCTCAATCGGTTGAGGTTAACTGGTTCAAAATTCAGTTCCAAGATTTGGCCCACACTCGCAAACGAACAGTTAAAGACAGTAAAAGTTTGTAAAAATATGTCTAATGACGAAATTACGCCCATAAAGTCAACAAGATCAACAGTCCGTATGTGAAAAATTATGCGTGCGATTGTGAAATTCTCCAGTTCCAGTTCTGTTTGTCCGCCGGTCGTTCTCGCGGCGTCTTTCGTACGACTGGTTGCCAGTAACCTACTGCTACAAGTGGTTGCTACCTTCTCTTTGATCGCGCTAGGCTAGCTCCCGTCGCCTCTCTACGCCTGTACTCGGGCCACATTATCATGTCTCTAGTACAACTGGTTGCCAGTAACTGACTACTACAACTGGTTGCTACCTTCTCTTTGATGTGTGCGTCGGCTACCTGCTCCCGTCAGCGCTCCAGCTTCTACTCCCCGTGGGCCATGTGCTCACGCCTCTTGTACGACTGGTTGCCAGTAACTAACTACAACTGGTTGCTACCTTCTCTTTGATGTGCGCGTCGGCTAGCTGCTCCCGTCGGCGCTCCAGTTCCGCCTGACCTCGGGCCATGTTCTCCCGACGTCTCTCTTCGTACGAGTGGTTGCTGGTGATACTGCTAACCGACTGACGCCTGGAAAGACGAATTTAGTGTGAAATAATTGGATATAAATGTCTCTGGTAAAGTTTGCTGGAGTAGGCTGGTTGCGCGTGGCGCAGGACCGGTTACTTTGGCACTCTTTGGGGAAGGCCTATGTCCAGCAATCCTCCTAGCTCTCCTTATTCCCGGTTGTCCGCTTTGCTAATCCCAAGATTTGGCATAGGCACTATTTTACCCAAACAACTTCAACATCGGTTTAAATTTCATCAGCACCTTGGAGGTCAGAGATCCAAAAAAACGAAGCCCTAGACAATTAGTAGAATAATGGACGGGTAGTGGACTTTTTTGGGTTTACCCTCTACTTTTTATGGAGGTGAAAAGATCTGATACCTGAATGTAGGTGGGATGAGTTCAGGTGGCAGTTTTGCCGGAACAGGATCCCCTTGCGTAGCTTTCTCGCACAAGTACATAGCCAGAACGAACTCTTCGCAACCTGCAACCACATAAATAAATAAATATTAGGGGACAATCTTACACAAATCAAACTAGCCCCATAGTAAGCTAAATACGGCTTGTGTTATGGATACCAAGACGCAGAAACAAATATGCATGCTCATCACACAACTATTTGCCCCTACCGGCATTCGAACCAAGGGCCTTCAGCTTCGTAAGCAGCGTCATTACCCACTAGGCTAACCAGTCGTCTTACACATAAACTTGACTCCCCTGCACGCTCGACTCAAATCGACTCTCTATACAAACCAAACTAGGTTCTCATTTAAAACAGTATACCGGAATAACATGAAACATTATATACACAATGGGATCCAAACACAATGAGGTGTGGGCCTGCCTAAAACTGTTACCAAGAATTTGAAAAGAAATGCTAGTGATAAAACTCGCTAGCCAGACTCTAGTTAGAAGAGAGTGGATGTTCTTGGACATCCAGTCGCTCTTGAATACGTCACAGGGGACAGCATGATGGAGCAAAACGACACCAGGGGCGCGTCTTCCTGGATTGAACGAAGTTACTTTCATTTAGGCTCGTTGGACAGTGGCGCAGCCATCGTTGTCTTCGGATACTGTAGGTCTTATGTACTAGTTTGTGCTCTGTGACCATAGACTGAATTCCTAGAATCCACTCTTGAACACGTCACTACAGACCGCAGCGCGAGACACCGACAATGCACTATAGCCCCCGCCAAGTCTCGCAGTCAAACGCTCAAACCAAGGTCGAGTCACTACAAAGCCCTTATCAAGTGCGTCTCGTAGTCAAACACTTGGACTTCCAAGGCGACTAATAGTAGGTCAGCAGCTTTTTAGACAACGTATGCTCCTGGGCGCGTTTTCGTGAACTGAACCGTCTTCAGAAGTCCTTATCGAAGCGTCCGATGGCGTCAACGTCAGCTAACACCCATAGATGTAGAATGATACTAGTACATCATCAATAAAGCAGGCAACACTTACGCTTCCACTTTCCTCCACTACGCTATCCTCTAAGAGCCAAAGGGAAGCCTGTGAGTTGGGCGAGTCTTTCTGGGTTGAACGATCAATACCAGCTTTAATTTTGGCTTGTGGGGTAGTATGTAGGGCAGCTATTGGGGGTCTTTCGATACAGACGGCAGTCTTTTGAGGAAGTCAAGAGGCTGGCAATGGACAGAGGGTTGAACGATCAATAGTAGCTTTAATTCTGGCTTGTGGGGCAGTAGCAGCTATTAGGGTCTTTAGATACAGAAGGCAGTCTTTTGAGGAACTCAAGAGGCTGGCAATGGATAGACAGCGGTAACTCCTCCGGCAAGAGCAAGGCTTTTAAATGATGATGATGGACAGTGAGCTATTGGATCTTCGGATGTAGAAGACAGCCATATGTTAAGTTTTTGCTCGGTGACCGTAGACTATATTCCTGGTGCGAGTCTTCCTGGATTGATAGATGTGTGAGTCCTTACCGAGCCGCCCGTCGGAGTCCAAGTCAGCCAGCGCCCATATCTGCGCGAGCGCCGCCTGCGGCAGCCGGGACTGCAGCATGATGGAGCGAGCGCGAGCGCCTGACACCCAACCACTCTTCGATAGGTCTGTAGCGTTGAAGAGCTGAGTGTACCTGACGGAAAAACACATACTGCATTCCCAATAGGGTTAATTCCGTTTCCGTCGAAATAAAAGTAAAATTCATCATCCTCCTAGCGCTGTTCCCGGTTGTGCGCTAAAAGAGCCTGGGTCCGCTTTGACACCTAATCCCAAGATTTGTCATATACACTAGTTTTACGAAAGCGACTGCCATCTGAGCTTCCAACTTAGATGGAAAACTAGACCTTATTGCGATCGGACCGGCTTCCTCACGATGTTTTCCTTCACCGGTAAATATTCCGTACATAAGCTCCAAAAATCTTATTGGTACGAGCCGGGATTCGAACCCACGACCGCCGCTTGACATAAGTTCCGAAAAACTCATTAACTTAATTGAGTTTCTGCAGTTCCGGGATGCCCTACTCGGCGACGGTCGGAGGGCTCATGACACCGAGGGGCTCCATGGCGCTCGTCACCTCCGATGTGACCCCTGAGCCAGAGATCCTAGTATCCCCAGTAGTTGGTTCTGCCTGACACAACTTACTTGAGTTTCTGCGGTTGCGGGATGCCCCACTCGGCGACGGCCGGCGGGCTCATGACCCCGAGGGGCTCCATGGGGCTCGTCACCGCCGATGTGACCACCGAGCCTGCCAGCGACCCTAGAAAATAAACCTGATCATCATCGCAAGACCAGGAGTCAAGGTAATCACAATAAATCTGTACGGAAACCTTAATACGCTGACATACGAGCGAGGGACATATTCACGAGCAAGTTGTATGCACATGCACCCATATTTTGAAATGCATATAAAACTCACCTGGTTTAGACAGATTTTCAGCCTGGATAGCCGCAATAGGAGTGCTGGTCACAGGCTGGATTGTACCAGCAACCGTGTTTATAGGTTTCGGGGGGCTGCTAACCAAAGACCCCATGGTTGTCCCAGTAGAAATCAGCGGCTGTGGTGGCGACGAACCCACTAGTGGCGGCAACCCGCTCACCAGCGGCTGGTTCGGCACTAATGGTTGCCCCATCGGTTGATTGGGTATTAAAGGTTGTGCTGCCATCATGGGTTGCTGTTGAGCAAGCGGCGCAGGCATCATAGGTAGCATCGATACTGGTTGATTTGGGATCAAAGGCGCCGCTGGCATTATAGGTTGGGTAGACATTACTGGTTGCGTAGGCATCGTCGGTTGCGGAGGCATCATTGGTTGTGTTGGCATCATTGGTTGTGTTGGCATCATTGGTTGGCTCATCACAGGTTGAGTGGTTATTGGTTGCGTCATAGGCTTCACACCGGAGATTAGGTCAGGTACTGTAGGCGCGACTGGTCGGGTCGGTATGGCTGGTTGCCCGAAGTCACCCAGTAGTGATTGGGTGGCGGGTTGCGGTGGGATAGCGCCCATGAGGGGTTGCTGGGGGACAGATGGCATGGGAGGGATTGGGGGTTTGGTGGGGGCCGGGAATTGTTGTTTTGGGGGTCCTGTGGAATAAATTAGTCATTTGAATTTAATTTTAGTGCAATTTTGTACAAAGCTAAAACGTCTAATGAAATCAATATTCCTATTCCCATGGTACAAATATAAGAGTAATCCAATTAACCTTACGAATGGGATTTCGTTAACTAATAGGTTTGAATATTACATATTTATAATTGGGTTTTTTTCACGTATATCAATAAAATTAACCCATTCAGCGCCAGAACTGTTGACAAAAATGATTTTTTCGTATAAATAAAACGAACTTAACCTCTCATATGCAGATGTCATAAAAAATCATTCAAATTATGACTTTGGGAAGTAAAATAGCTTAATTTTTTTTGGGTTAGCTTTAAACTTTAAAATAGAATATACAGTAGGGTCCGGTTAAAGCGATAGCCAAGGAACCGGTTGTATTGACATTTTGTTATTTATAAATACTGTGATTTAATTAGAAAAATCGAATTAATCTGACATATTAACTATTAAAAGTTGTAAAAACCTAACGTAAGGATCTATTCGTTAAAAACGGCATATGCTAACTCGAGACAGGCTAGGCATATGTCTCTATTTATTTAGATCACTTAGATATAGAGACAGACCGCGCGTGGTGCTGTGATAGCCATTATGTATCTGGGTCAATCAACTATTTCTACTCGTCATTCTGTCCCGTTAGCCAGGAGACATATGCAAAGTACCTTTGAAAAAATGTTACAATACCGACTTCTAACGTGTCTAGAAGATGGTACATACAAAAGGGAACTCGACAAGTAAACCCCACATTTGGTGATTCCAAATCGCAGTTATAAAAAGTGACTCAGCAGACGTAACCATGGCAACTAGTGACTGAAAATAGTTGATCTAAAAATGTACACTACCTGTAGGACTGAGTGACCCCAGCAGAGAAGGCGGCAAAACTTTAGGTACTTCGATACCGTGCAGTTTTAAATTGATTATCTGTGGAATAACACATATACTCACATTAGACACATTATATCCCTAGATATTTGTAGACGAACGACAATCTAACTTTGGGTGAGTTGCACCAAACCGTCTGTAAGCGATGTTAGTTAAAATCTGAATGCATGGAAATTATGTTTGCCGCATGCTTTTCTCAAACATGCAATGAAAATAAAAGTAAAAACTCCAAGAAATCAAACTTCAATTTTCATGGCTGAACGCCGTGACCCTGTGCCACAAATGCGGAATGGAAATTAAAAAAAGCGGCCAAGTGCGTGTCGGACCACGCACAACAAGGGTTCCGTGCCTATTAAAAACGTTGTTACTGAAATCTTATGGCACTTACGTCTTTTTCTTTAAGGAAGGCAGTTTTATTAGTAATGTCTCGGAAACCTTTGAACCGATCTTGTTCAAAACAATTTTCGCTGAAAGAATTTAATAAGCCTATGTCCATGAATTTTTCATAATTTTAAAATAGTCAGTTCAAAAATTAGAGGGGGGAGACACAATTTTAGTGACTTTCGGGGCGATTATCTCCGACTCTATTCAGTCAATCAAAAAAATTGCTGAGAAACATTATATTTATTTTGAAAGGCCTATCGATTGATATGCCACACGTGGGCTTGCAATGATTTTTTTTTTTACTTTTAGTTTATGTATGGAGTGCACGATTATTTTTTTAAAATTTAGTTACAAAACTATGTAGCGGCTAACAAAATACACCTTTCCTCAAAATTTTATTTAAATACATACGTGACATACGGACGGACAGACAGACAGACATGACGAATTCATAAGGGTTCCGTTTTTGCCAATTCGCTACGGAACCCTAAAAAGACCATCTTGCAGGCTAATTTTCTATGAAATGCCTTTACGTCTCACGTCTCGCTGCGCCCGAAACGTGACATTTCGAGAACCATTATGAAGAACACAACGTCAATATTTCATTGCATGTTTGAGAAATATATTTACCTTGCAAGCGATGGAGAACTCTTTCAAGTCCAGTTTTCCGTCGGCATTGCAGTCGGCCAGCGACCAAATCTGCCCAAGCACTGGCGGAGGCAGTTGCGACTGAAGTCAAAAAACAATGGCTGCAGTACAGTAGTACCACAAATATACATAAGTTACAACGATGTGCCTACTGCCTGCGCAGAAAGCATTTTTAGAAAATATTTTAACCAATCATAAGATTCATAAGGCAGCGCGTTCGCGCGGGTAAAATCTTCAACGCCCATTGGCCGAAAATTAGCGCGCGACGCCGGCAGCTCCGGCGCCCGCCATTTTGTCTGGCGCCATGAGCGGGAAAGCGCGAGTTCACTTGTCATTGCATATTGTACCTTACGTATAGTGCGACAAGGTCTATATTGAAATGGTCATACGTTTGATTTCATTCGGTACTTGTCAGCACTCGTCGGCATTTCTCAACAGAATCTCGTGAAATTTTGTGAGCAGGTTCGTTTTACTTAGATAGATTCTTCGGAGACACTTTTAAAAAAAGAATTGCTCTGCTTATAATAAGTTAGTATGTAACAGTGCATTGTTTAGTGAAGATTCTCAATATGATGACGTCACTCCTCACCACGCATCGCATAGTTCAGAGCATTTGCGGCTCCGGCTCAAAAGGTAGCAGGTTCTAATGCTGCTAGTGGCGAATAATGATAAAAAAAATCACTTTCACTGCCAGGAACCCGCCTAGCGGGCATCTGCGCCGAAGTCGCTTTCCGCTACATACGGGGAAAACGTGTACCGATTCTTGGGAATGATGAGTAACTTGGAAATTAATTTTATTCTGAAGAAGGAGAAGAAAAGATATCCTTTACTGAAGACAGCCTAATATATGTTACCTGCAACATGAACCGCTTGGCTTGCTCCCCGCTGAGGTTGCCATTAGCGGGGCCAAGGTTCCGGAAGTGCTCCGCAAACTTTGCGTGCTCATGTGGTTGGATCACCCACGGATCTCCCATTCTGACCTGTAATCAATGAGAATTATCATTTTCATGTCCTAATCCATAATAATATTAAAAATGCGAAAGTGTGTCTGTCTGTCTGTTAGACGCTTAAACCGCTGAATCAAAAAAAAAAAAAAATTGCTATATATATAATTTAAGTCCCAGGGACAGACATAGGATAGTTTTTGTCACGGAAATCATTTGTATGGAGCTACGTTATAAACGAGTTCCATGCGGACAGAGTCACGGGAAGAAGCTATCATGCCATAAAGTATTATTGCTCTTTAAATCAGACCAGGGTGGTCCAGATGGTAGAATCTCAATAAGTGTGACAAAAAAGGAAATATTATTTGTCCTCGTCATAGTTCCACTTTTTTTTGTTGGATGCCAATGATTTAGTATGAGGTTGCTGCAAACCATTACCCGGCCAAATTAAGTAGGTTGTTTATGAAAAGACATCAGCCATTTTAAGATCAGTTCTTAATTTAGCTGCATAGGACCCTTTCTGTGCCTCATTGTGGCAATAGGTATAGCTTGTCTTGAGTATTATAAGGTCCATGCATAGTACAGTTGAGTCAACAATATGTATACAAGCATCTTATGCCAGGAACAATTCAGGCTGTGTAGGTGTTAATAAGTGGACTGTAGGTTTTTCGATAATTATACTAAAATCTATAAAGCTAGCGAAACAGAGCCTTGAAGAAACTTAAAAGACACTCACCGTTGCAAGGAGCTGCTGCGATGCTCCTTCGTCAGGTGTAGGACCCTGGGACCTGGCTCGTACTGCACTTACCCGATTCCAAGGATACCTGGCACCTGAGTATACGCAGCTGGTAAGATGTCCTCCTGCTCCTCCAAGGCACTTAATGTTCTTTAATGGGTCTCAAAGAGAACTCCCAACAAATAGCGCGAGTATTTGCGCGGAGCTCAATTTTTATCAACCGAATTTCAAAACGACAACGACACAAGTGACAAGACAGTTACTTTTGAACTGTCAAACGCTGGCATAGAATGTTGCCAGATTAAAATACTAACTCAAAACTTAACATTCCGCCCACCAAAATGCAAAGTATTTTGAACAAAGCTTTGGTCGGACTAATCTATTTTCTTAATTAATTCTACGAAATTTTAACTTAGACCCTAAGCTGAGACAGCTTGAAGGGCAACCTATAACTAATTTTATCTACCAAGTACATTACTAAGTTAATTAACAAGTGGCAGAGGGCAAAGCTTTACCACCGGACGCTTTAATTCACCGGTTGCAGTGCGAACGGTTACTACACGACAGGTTCCGTCGACACCTGGATGAAGTTGAGTCACTCGGCCCAGACTCCATTTTAAAGGGCTGCACTGTTCGTTGACTATTAGAACCATTGTACCGACATCAATGTTTTGCTCTTTCGTGAACCACTTGTGGCGCTGTTGGAGTGTGTGAAGATATTCAAGGTGCCATTTGCGCCAAAAATCTTGGCGCATCTTCTGCAACAATTTCCAACGCTGAAGAGGACTAACTTTAACATCCGTTAAAGGCGGCTCAGGAAGGAGAGTCAATGGCTCCAATGTCAAAAAATGGCCCGGCGATAAAACGGAAAAATCATTGGGGTCTGAGCTAAGCGGTGTCAAAGGGCGTGAGTTGAGCAGTGCCTCAATCTGAGTTAGAAGCGTGTAAAACTCTTCGAAGGTCAGGCGCTGTAAACCGATTACTCGCGACAGATGAGTCTTAACCGACTTCACACCCGCTTCAACCAATCCCGAGAAATGCGGGCTACCGGGAGGGTTAAATACGAAATCTATGTGCTCCGCCTGCGAAGCTTCAGCCATTAAATCTTTCAGAAGGTTGCCGGCGCCTATGAAGTTCCGTCCTTGGTCCGAAACCAGTCGGGAACAACGACCCCTGCGCGCGATAAAACGTCGTAGCGCAGCCAGGTAGGCTTCAGACGTCAGCTCCGAGACGAGCTCTAAGTGTACTGCCTTCGTGGCAGTACACACGAAAACACAAATATAGCCCTTGTATGATTTGCTGCCTCTCGACCGACCAAGTGAAATGTTAAATGGCCCAGCATAGTCAACAGCCGCAGACGAAAATGGCTTTATCTGGTTGATTCGAAACGACGGTAAGTTTCCCATCAGAGGTGGCGGACACACTCGAGGGCGGACACGAAAACACTTGATGCAGGATGATATAACCGAGAGAATAGCCCGTTTGGGCGATAAGATCCAAAAGTCCTGGGCAATTAGATTCAACGAAGTGAGTTTATGTGCACGAGGTAACAACAAGGGATGCTTCTTTTCATAGTCCATGTTAAGACTTTGAGAGAGCCGACCGACCACCCTGAGCAAACCGTCCTTATCCAGAAATGGACACAACTTACGAAAAGGTTTAGGGAGTGAGTCAATTGAACCTTTTTGTACATTTCTAATTTCTGTCGAAAAGACACGCTCTTGTACGTGTCTAACGAGAAAATGAATTGTATGGTTCGTTTCACTAGACGACAATGCCTTTCCGGCGATTTTCCGGTTAGGGTCCTTCAGGTTATGAAGGTAACGGAAACAGTACGACAAAATATTAACGACACGACGAAAGGACGAAACACGATTCAAAATCTGATCAACGAAATCAGAATTGAATGCACTGATCAAGGTCAACACCTTTTCTTCGTCAAAGGCTCATCCATCGACTTGAGAGAGATGTGTCGGCCACCTATCTTCCGGTTGCGAAAGCCAAGTAGGTCCCGCCCACCATGAGTCACACCGCAGTAGTTCGGCAGGAAGTAAACCACGAGAACCATGGTCTGCTGGATTGTCAACAGTGGAAACATGGTGCCACGAATCGGGCGCAATTTTATCTTGGATTGAAGCAGTCCGGTTAGCGACAAAAGTCTTCCAACGCGAAGGGCAGGACTTAATCCATGTCAATGCGACAGTAGAGTCCGACCATGCGAACACTTTGTTTACCTGATGGACCTCTTTTAGCGATTGTGCAACTGCTGACATGACATCTGCAAGTAAAACAGCTGATTGCAGTTCAAGACGAGGAATCGATAGTTTGCGGAGTGGTGCGACTTTAGATTTTGCACAACAGAGGCGCACGACTATATCTTGGTTATTGTTAACCACGCGACAAAAAACAACGGCACAATAACCACGCTCTGAGGCATCGCAAAAGCCATGAAATTGAATGTCCTGAAACGTCTCGATCATTCTACGAGGAATGGAGAGTGAACTCAACGACGAAAGTTGCGATTTTAATTTGAGCCACTCACCAGCGATATTCTCAGGAACTTCGTCGTCCCATTGCACTCCTGAGGACCACAAAAGTTGCATGATATACTTCGCAAGGAACACGACAGGTGACAATAGTCCAAGCGGATCGAAAATACGAGCGATATCCGACAATATCGATCGTTTAGTACAGCGACCATCGACTAGAGTGGTTATGAAAGAAAACTCATCCGATTTAGGTAGCCACAGAAGACCTAAAATCTTCAACGAAAGATCATGACCGTCTTCAAAATTCCGAAATTGTTCCGAATACAAATCGGAATCCGACAGGTTTTGAAGAAACTCATTACTATTGGAAGTCCACTTCCGCAAGTGAAGACGTGCTGACGACAAAATCTTCAACAGTTCGTCACGAATATGCACAGCCCTTTCCACTGAGTCTGCGCCTGACACTATGTCATCGACATAAGCATCTCTGTCGAGAACTGCTGCACCCAAAGGGGCAGTTGACGAGAACTCCTTGGCCAACTTGGAAATACACCAAAGTGCTTGATATGGAGCACAGGAGACACCATAACTGACAGTCAGTAAACGAAAATCTTATACAGGTTCCTCTGGAGAAGGCCTCCACAAGATGCGTTGATAATCGCAATCTTGAAGGTCAACGAGAAATTGACGGTACATTTGCTTTATGTCCCCTGTGAAGACAACAGCGTGCCAGCGAAAACGAATCAACAGATCGAAGATGTTCTTTTGTAATTTTGGGCCTGGCAGTAATGTGTCATTCAAGGACTTTCCGAGAGCATCTTTAGCACTGGCGTCAAAAACAGACCTCAAAGGAGTTGAAATAGATTCAGGACGTAGTACTCCAAAATGGGGAATATAGTAGAAATGACCTTCACGAGACGAAGGGGGATCGACCTCTTCCATGTGACCACACTTTAGATAGTCATTTATAAAGTTGACATAAGCTGTCCGAAATTGAGGGTTTATACGAAACTTCCTCTCCAAATTTAGAAGTCGCTTAAGAGCGATTTCCCGAGAATTTGAAAACCTAGGCTTGTCCTGAAGGTCCACAAAAGTTAGTGGAACGACCATTTTTCCATCAGGCTCACGACGATAAACAGCCTCCATATGGCTTTCACACAACAAATCATTTTTCGACATAATCACAGTTTTAGGAGTATCGACATTTTCTATCTCCCAAAACCGCTTAATATTGCTGTCCAGAGACAAGCTCGAAACGAAAAGACAATCCTTGGTGACTACGCAAGAATCGTAACGAAAACGACACTGAGAAAAATCAATGTCAGCAGCACATTCACCCATGACTATCCAGCCGAAAACAGTACAGATAGCTATAGGCTCACCGGGCTTGCCCTTGACAAGACCAGGCCGAAGTGCTGACGCGAAAAGGTTGACATTGACCAACATATCAACAGGTCCTGGTTCGTAGAAATGAGGATCAGCCAGATCCAAATTCCTCAGATGAGTCCAGGTCGAAACATCAATATGACCAGCTGGCATATCTGAACAAATTGTAGACAAAACAAACGCGTCCAACGAGAATAACTTTGACGTGTTATCAACTTTTGTTGAGAATATCTCGCAAGCAACATGGCCCAATACATCAGTAGAGGTTTGGCCGATGCCATTCACAGACTGATGACTGTTTGTAACATGCAACCCAAGCCGATCAGCTGCATCTTTTGTAATAAAATTACAAGCACTGCCAGAATCAAAAAGAAGGCGGATTGGCATCAATTCTCCCTGCATATTCTTAATGTGAACCACAGCAGTCGAGAACAAGGCTTGCATATTACAACCAGGAACTGATAAAGTTGTCAACTGACTATCAGACTGAGACGGCTGGACCTTATCGCTTCGTTCTACATCCTTCTCAAAATGAAGCAAAGTGTGGTGACGTGATCCACACCTGCCGCAACAAGCAACCGATTTACAGGCCCTTAAACGATGTGATGAGCTAAAACACACAATACAAAGTCCTTTTTCTTTTATTTTATTAAACCTCTCAGTCGGCAACAACCTTAAGAAGCTGGGACATTTGCTCAATCCATGGCCCATAGTAGCACACATTGGGCAGTTACTAACAGGTGTCGTTGGCACAATAAGTGTTGATTTGGTTTTACTAGTAGCAGGCTTATTAGTGGTTATGTTTAACTTTATAGTGGAATTTTCTAGGGCTATACTCCTTCTTTCAATAAACCTTTTTAACTCCTCAAACCGTGGGATATCAGTTTCATCGTCCAGCTGTAACTCAAAAGCTTCCCTGGTAAGGAGGTCTAGCTTCGACCACAATAAGTAAAACATCATGAAGTTATAGTCCGGTAAATTAAATTTGGCTAAAATGTTTAAATTTTCATTAAATGCCCTGAAAATCCTATCGAGATCACTCTTGGTTTTGGCCGGTTCACAGTTTAATAGTTTCTCATAGTAAACCAACGCAATCTGTCGCTTCTTGTCATAGTGCTTAGCTAAAGTCTCATATGCGTTCAAGTAATTACCGTCCGATAACGGAAAGCTCTTAATTAAATCATAGGCGGGGCCCTGTACACTCGACAATAAATAGTGTAACTTTTCGACATTAGGGATATCCCGATTATGGATAAGCGAGTCAAACAATTCCTTGTACGACACCCAATTCTCAAGTTTGCCATCGAAAGATCTAATGGTAATTTTTGGCAGCTTGGCCGTGTTCGAACAAGTATTAGAAACGACAGGTTTGACTTCCTTATCCTTAATTTCAGTGTTCTGCCTTAGTCGACATTTCACCGATCTCAAACGCGATTCGAAATCTTTAGTCACTTGGAACTCAATCGAACGATCATTAGTGCTTAAATGCCTTATTATTTTAAGCTGCGCACTATGAAAATCTATTTCAATCTCTTTAAAATCTTCGATGCAATAGCCGACTAAATCAGAACTCTCGATGTGTTCCAAACGCATCATTGCATAGTCTCTTTGTACGCGAAACGTATCAACAATCGCCGATTGTTGATCTTTATCACCGTTATCACTCATTTTAAGCACTGAATTAAGCTGAAATATAAAATATCATACAATATCTGCTACCGTAAACAACACTAAACTAGGTTATGTACCAAAATGTCAACATGAAGGGCTTGACGTTTAAAAAACCATAGATAACACAAATTTGGTTTCCGATGCGTTTCGTTTCACGAAATTACTCTGCCAGCGACAATGTTTGAAATAATTTGTTTTCTCAACAATCAATTTATTTTGGGATTAAATCCTACAAGTTTTTAATAAACATTATAGAATTATTTATACACGATAAATATAATTTAAATCGATATTAAATTCGAATATGAGGTAGTCTGATAAAAGCTTGAATTCCAAACGAAAGATGTCTACCCTACAATTTGGTGAACGAAAATTATATATGCAAAAACGACAAATTTAACACCACAATGCAAGGAATTTAGACCGAAATAATGAAATTAAGCTACAACTAACAAACTATCCATAGTTACTTTCTCTAGATCCGGTGTGAAGGAACAAAAAATGTTAATAAGTGGACTGTAGGTTTTTCGATAATTATACTAAAATCTATAAAGCTAGCGAAACAGAGCCTTGAAGAAACTTAAAAGACACTCACCGTTGCAAGGAGCTGCTGCGATGCTCCTTCGTCAGGTGTAGGACCCTGGGACCTGGCTCGTACTGCACTTACCCGATTCCAAGGATACCTGGCACCTGAGTATACGCAGCTGGTAAGATGTCCTCCTGCTCCTCCAAGGCACTTAATGTTCTTTAATGGGTCTCAAAGAGAACTCCCAACAAATAGCGCGAGTATTTGCGCGGAGCTCAATTTTTATCAACCGAATTTCAAAACGACAACGACACAAGTGACAAGACAGTTACTTTCGAACTGTCAAACGCTGGCATAGAATGTTGCCAGATTAAAATACTAACTCAAAACTTAACAGTAGGTATTTATTAAAAGGATGTCTGTATAGAAAATTAGCTCTGGAGCTTAGGCAACCTTGCCTACCTCAGGAACATAAAACTAAAACTAGATTCTAGTCAAATGTAGTCAATGTACAGATCGATTCACAAGAGCTGGTGCAGAAAGTCTATGAAACTGTCATTAATTTCATAGACATTAAAATCATACTGTAACCAACCTGTAGGTAAGTTAACTCGACGTCCTCCTAGTGATTCCCCGGCTGTGCCCCAAAGGAGCCCCCTAACATAACCCCAAGATATGCCATCTGATCTTCCGACCGGGAAAACTAGACCTTATTGGCATTAGAGCGGTTTCTTCACAAAATTTTTTCCTTCACCGAACACCACTGTTAAATATCAAATGATATTTCGCACATCAGTTTTTTGGAAAAACTTATTGGTATGAGCCGGTTCGAACCCGCAATCTACAGATCACCGTTCGGCTACAGTGGTAAGTGCTAGGTAAGTGAACTAAGAAAGAATGATCTTACAACTTATTTATATTTATTTTTCATATCACATCACACATCACATCATCAGCCTATATACGTCCCACTGCTGGGCACAGGCCTGCTCTCATGTATGAGAGGGAATGGGCAGTAGTCTCCACGCTGGCCCAGTGCGGATTGGGGACTTCACATACACCTTTGAATTTCTTCGCAGATGTATGCAGGTTTCCTCACGATGTTTTTCCTTCACCGAAAAGCTAACGGTAAATATGAAATCATATTCCGTACGTAAGTTCCGAAAAACTCATTGGTACGAGCCGGGATTCGAACCCACGCCCATTTTTCATATATTGTATGGCAAATCTGTGTATTTAGAACCATGAGATCTTCGATAAGACGGTATGGTTGCTAGGTTGTTGCACTTTTACAATAGGATACAATACAATATGTTATAATATTATCCTAATTATCCTTTCTCTAGATTTCACTGGGTTAATTCATGATATTTTATGAACATGATGTGAACCTAGTGTTCATAAAATATGAGAAAACACCCGCCCAATAAACATGAGTACCTAACATTGTTACGCATACTGAAGTGGCGATTCTAATTGGTTAAATACCCAGTTTAAGGTGTCCTTCGACGCACACGCCTTTAAGCAATGACAAAACTAAATGTTAGACTTTATAAGTGATAAAAAATAAGATTGTGCTATAATTTCCCTAGTTGTTCAGGCGATTATTGTTCAAAACACGGTGATTGGATGTAAAGTAAAATGATGAAACTTACGGTGTGTGTGTGACTGAGGTTATGAAGTGTTTCTAACGCCCCTCTCTGCTAGTAAACGTATTTTATTGGGATAAATAAAAGGGAGGAAGCCTCCCGATTTTATTGATCGAGCTTAAACTGACAGTTTAGACAAGTGAGAGACGTTCAGAAATAAAGATTTGTTGCGTAAAAATTATCAATAATTGACATTCTACTATCGATAATTTTTCGCAGTGACTTTGTTACTTCAAACTCATTCGAGTATAAATTAAAGTAATCGTTTTCTTTATCTAGTGCTTCATATATTTGCCTGATCTTGATTTATCCCGCAAGATAGTATCAAATTTCTGAACAAGAACAATCTAGGTTGTTCAGATATATGTCATCGATCGCGCAACGGTTTTACACCGAAGTACCCGATATGAATCAAAAAGTTAATCGTAAAAATATACGATAAAGACTTATATATTGCTCTCAAGTTTTCCTTAGTTTTACTTGCGCTTTACATTAAGCATTTTTTGTAAACAGCATATTGCCATAAAGTATAGACATTACGTTCAGAACGTACCTTTCAAAACATGTAAAACGTCATTTTACATTACATTACAGTTATGTCAGTTATACGCATGCCTTTTACTTGTTTGTTTTTTGTTTTACTTAAAAACTGAAAATGACGAAAGTCGCCGATAATCTCAACCCGCACGTATACGAAAAGGGCTCAGAGCGTCAGATAACATCTGCAGATCACGACGAGGATGTCGCTGACGAGATAGATGAGAGGGAAATCTTCGATATTATTAGGTAATTTTCCTTCGAACATTTTTCGGACCCCATTGCTTAATTACAAAACAATTTGATGTTATTATTATTTTAGGTAGTCAATCACGTCTTCTAATTAATGCGAAATTTTCAGGAGTCGTTTAATAGCCAAATGTTATACTTTAATTCACATTCGGTTTTTAGCCTAGTGACCTTGCCTACGAAGCTAGATCAGAAAGGTTTTAATCTCGGCACATGTTAGTGTGATGAGCATGAATAACAGTTTCTGAGTCTGGTATGTTTTCCATGTAAATACTCTTGGCTCAGAGAATCAAAAATAATAGAAATGTAATAAAATATACCTATTTTGGCCCAATCTGAAGCATAGGCTTTGTTCACTTGTTTAATATAATAAATGGTTATCTACTATTTATTGACCTTACTAATGGGGCTGGTTAGATTTGTGTAAGATTGGCATCTAATATTAATAGGGCTGCTGAGATTTGTGTAAGATTTGCACATAATATTAATGGGGCTTATGAGATTTGTGTAAGATTGGCACCTAATATTAATGGGGCTGATGAGATTTGTGTAAGATTGGCACCTAACATTAATGGGGCTAATAAGGTTTGTGTAAAATTTACATCTAATATATATGAATTTATTTTTATCAGGAACATCAATGATCCAGAGCATCCACTGACACTGGAGGACCTTCGGGTGCTGGAAGAGAGGAACATCTCTGTGAATAATAAGGAGAACACTGTACATGTTAATTTCACACCCACTATACCGCACTGCAGCATGGCAACACTTATAGGTGAGGATTATACCAATAACAACAGTCCGGATTGATGGTGGCATTTTATTCATATAATAAAATCTTAATGATTCTTCAGATCGCCAGGTGCCAAAGTGGACTGGGCTCCTTTAGGTTGAAATTGTGAAAAACATTAGTAGTATTGTCAATGGCTTTCGTATGTTCGGCTGTCCCCTGTATAGGTCGCGTCTCTCAACAGTTTCCCGTGAAAGTTTATAAGCAAGTTCAATGTTTATAGGGCAACAAAACAACCGTCCACATAAAGTGCGGCGCGCTCGGCTCGGGCGAGCCTTGTTCGGCCGAGCCGCTGGTCCAGTGTGGATCCGCCTATTGGTCCACACTGGTCTCTTGCCTCAGACGAAGCGTACGGCCGAGCATGCATTCCCCATTTTGTTTGCCGAACGGTGTGGCTCGCCGAGGCACGTCTACACTGAGCGCGTGTGGACCTGTCTATTAGCATTTCTACTCTCGCTCACGCGTCTCTTAAGAATAGATGGGTTTTTCTCTGCACACTGTTCCGCTACCTTGCCCAGATCTGCATACAGACCCTAATTATGATGGTTGTTCCAGGCCTCTCAATCCGTGTGCAGCTCCTCCGGGCGCTCCCAAGCCGTTTCAAGGTCACCGTCACAGTGACTGAGGGCACACACGCGTCCGAACACGCAGTCAACAAGCAGCTAGCTGACAAGGAGAGAGTCGCTGCCGCGTTGGAGAACAATAATCTGGTGCAGATTATAAATCAGTGTGTGACGCCGCTGTCATTGTAGACGAATGTTAGTTTTAGGCTTTAGAAATTCAATCAAATCATGACCTTGAAGTTAATGTAAGTTCGAACCGTTCTGGACGAATCTGGGACGAGGCATATGAAAGGTAAAGGATGTGAGCCTTTCAAGGAAATACAGAGAGGTCACTACCAGTCGGGGCGCAAATATGATGGAAGGATGCGCTACATTAGTTAACCTCTGGGTAGCTCAGAGAGAGAGTTCTGTACCGGCAATACAGAGGTCGCAAGTTCAAGTCTTGCCCGGACCATGATGGTTTTTATTTTAACATTATATTTGTTCTCTGTATCATATCGTTTATACTTGCTCTTCGTATGTGATATTTTCAATTTAACTGTTTTTCCCCCGAAGGGATAAAAACGAATGTTTCGAGTCCAGCCGAAGCTTGACCTTACAAGTTCCCTGCAACCTACTTTTTCAGCCATCTTGACTGGCAACACTGGCGTGACGTCACTACCGCACAGGCACCAACATGCGCCGGCTAGCTACTAGCTTCAGTACCTTTATATGCCGGCAAGGCATTAAAATTCCCGTTGATTGACGCACCCCAGCCGAGGTCTGATGCGTCTGTTATGAAAAGTGTCGTTGGTTTCGGGAAGATTGAAGAATTGTCGGACAGCTCTTTCAGCCACCACTTTCAATCGGTTATCGTCTCTGGGGACAAGAGGTACTTCTGGCGGATATCTTCTCATTTTGTTGTTGCCCCTTTGCAGGTAGCGGCAGTGTAGCCGTCCGTAAGGCACTACAAACGACGCGAACTACAACATCCTAGCAGACTATTTGCCCACAAGTGCATTTTTGTTCCGCAACCATTCTTCGCAGTTGTTTTTTCGCTAGGGAGTTTTTCTCGTGGTAGATGCTCTTTGTATCTGCCTCCGTATCCCAAAGTATCCCGAGGTATTCTCTTTTTTGGGATGCTATTTGGCTGGTCTTGTCTAGGTTAAGTTGCCACCCCAGAAACCTTAGGATTTGACAGCCTCGCAATCCTTGTTTAACTACGTGACTGGTCCTGCCCTACTGTATGAGGAAATCGTCGCGGTATACCACAACCCGGATACCTTCGCTTCTTAGGACACTTGCAATCCAGTTGGTCAGATTCACGAATATCTGGGGTGCTGTTGCGAGGCAAAAGGCAGACACGTCATTTGGAAGAAGCTCAAGGTGTTGCTCTATTATAGGCTACGCTATATTAAGTGATTTTGAGATATCTATTTTTAGTACAAGATCTCCTGGCTGTAGGAAGTTCTGAACTTTTTTTGTGTTTATCAGCCTGATCTTTTTGGGTTTTGAAAATCTGTTTCGTGCCTTCAGATTAGCTTTAAGATTTGCCGAAAGGTGCCGTCGGGTTTCTTTTTCAGGAAAAGAGGACACAGGAACTCCGTTTGAGCCGACGCCGGCTCCGTCGCTCCCATTGTTTGTAGCCCCCGAATTTCTGCATCCATTGCAAGGCTAATCTTTGTTTCCAGTGATTTGGTGTCTTGATTGGAGAGGAACATTAAGGGGGGTTTTTTGTTGATTGAGGCGATCCTGTATCCTTTTATCATGTCTAGTAGAGACTTTTCTGCTCCCATTCGCGACCAATGTCCACCTTTAGGCGAAGCACCCCGGCTTAAAAACACTTGTCAATACTTTTTACTGTGTCCAGTTCGTGTAGGGCGCTTTCTGGAATCCTGTTTGGTGTTTGGTGCGACCTTTGCACGGGTCTTTCGATGACTTGAAGGTTTTCCTGGGCCTTGCGCTCGTCGAGGCTGATTCGAGCGATTGGGATTAAAGTTGGTGGTCGTTTTGGTTGAAAATATTTGTCGTATCCGCCGTATTGCTTAAAGGCTTCAGTAAGCATGCGCTCATCCAATAGATGCGTCGTTGGCGGTGGAATGTTTTGTATCACATGCTTTATGAGGATGAATACAAGGCCCTTCTGGCCGATATGAGTTTCGCACGTCGGCCGCAGACTATTGCAGCGCCTGGTCTGAGATACGACTTTATTTAGACTCCTTTGAGAGCACGTTCTGGTGAAAGGACGTTATAACTAGCGGGTCACTCACTTCTCTTGGCACTTGTTGAAGGCCATCTTCTAGCGCTTGTCTTTCTACTAGAAACCTTCAGGATTTTATCAATTTTTAGAAGCATCTCCAGGTTACACCATTTGGGGACAATGTTACCCAGTTGTGGGTTAACCTTTAGTGCAGTGAATACCGGTGTCCCATGCAGTGTTTTTTTTCGCTTCTTTATAGCGCAAATTATTCCACGCGTCAGACCCTAGGCTAGGCGCTGGTCCATTTCTTTACCATGTCCGCAGAAGCCTCTGGGACAGGAGGCTCAGCTTCCGCAGTAATTGTGTCAAAATAGAGACTCGCAATTACTTCTTCTCTGTCATCTTTCGCCTGTGCGTTCGTTCTCTACGGTCTCCTACTCCATTCTATGTCCGAGTAAGATGAATCTGTCTCGGCTATAGTGTGATCTGTAGTTTGATCAAAGGTCCTCTGGATCGGGTTCTCTTTAATTGAATTTACGGCCTGTATCACGCGATTGGCAGTATTGTTGAAGGCAGCTAACATATGTCGCATTAGATTACCAAACATCTCTGTTTCGCGAGTGCTGCCGCTAAAGGGTCCTGTTACGCACCCCGCTCTGTGTCTGTTTCACTTGGACCCTTGGCTTTCTGTGGCCCGATTGGGATACGCCCCGCCGAGCTTGCAGACCTTTTCGAGGCTTGGTATGGAGAGCGCCCTCTCACGAGCCTATCAGTATCCTCTGCCACGAAGATGTGGTTTCATTGTTCTGACAGCATTCAAAAGATTTTCCACGTTAGTACCGTGAATTTTAATCGCCGCTGAATTAAGGAATAGATCAAGGCTTTAGTTAAAGGCCACTCGAGCATTTGAAAGTTTATGTTTTTGTAAGATTTTTCTTACAGTTCTTTTAAATCGAAAGGCTGCCACCTATCTCTGCCGCTGGGATGGCAAAGCGCAGCTTATTGATTCTCTTGGGATCTGTTGGATCGCCTATAATTTCTTGAATGTTGACTTCTTTCCTTTGCCAGTTTTTCCAGTCTGGAGGCATACAAGGCAAGACGGCATCGTGCAGCATGTCAATCGCGGCCTTTGAGGATGACTCCATAGTCGCCGTGAGTAGAATTGTCAGCCCGATTTTCCCGTCGGCCTGATTTCGCCCGTTGACTCGATTGGCCCGTCGGCCTGATTTGGCCCGTCGCCCCGATTTCGCCCGTCGGCCGGATTTTGCCTGTCGGTCTGATTTCGCCCGTTGGCTCGAAAGGCCCGTCGGCCCGATTGACCCGTCGGCCCGATCGGGCGGTGCTGTGATGCACCGTCCATCGTGAAAGCTGTTCACTTGCACGTTTACGTTTCAATAACGTAATGTTACTTACTTGTTCCTGGGAGAGGCAAAGGCCGTCCCTCCAGGGAACAATAATTCATATTCGGATCTCTGATCCGTTTAGTTTCTTTTTATTTCGTAGGTTCCTAAAAGAGAAATAGACTTACCTTAGTCTTCCACTTGTAGAACTTCAAAACGTTCACTAATATAACTCGCTTTGCGAACGAACGCACGTCGTTGTTTTGGGGAAAAGACGACGCATGAAACAACAGACGCATCAGACCTCGGCTGGGGTGCGTTAATCAACGGGAATTTAAAAAGTATAAAGGTACTGAAGCTAGCCGGCGCACGTTGGTGCCTTTGCGGTAGTGACATCACGCCAGTGTTGCCATTCAAGATGGCTGAAAAAGTAGGTTGCAGAGAACTTGTAGAACAAATTGTTTGGGGAAAAGCCGATCGTAATCTCAAGGTGGGTCGAGCGAAGGCTCGGACCTCTAAATATCCTTTCCCATTTTATTGTAATGAATCCATGCAGTGTAAAAATGTTGTTTGGTCTCCTACGATGCAGGCAAAGTCTATTGCAGGAACCGGTCATAATACTATGTGTAAAGGATTTTGCGTAAGTTGCGATGGATGCTTGCGAAATGAATTTAGAGTTATGCTTCCGGCAGGGTTGGCACAAGGCGGTGCGTGAGCTCTCGCGGCGAGATAGACCTTCCGTCTCTTTCTAATTAGAACACTTGGAGCGAGACAGCTCGCGCGCCGTCTTTTGCTGAGCACGGTAAGGACTCGCGGTAAATGATAAATAAATATATCATATTCATGTTCAAGACGTTTAATGTGTATAAAATTGTATAAATAAATGCTTAGATTAAATAATTTGTTCTTATTTAGAGTTGGCTGCCTTGGCTTCGTTCTTGAGGTCTTCGTATGAAGTTTGGTTCTGTGGAAAATGAAATAGAAAATGAATGCGACATTATCATGACCATTAAGTAGGTAAGAAACTCAAATGTCTATATCGTCGCTGTGGTGTTAAGGCCATTAATCATAAACAGGTTCGGTTAGGTTAATATTATATCCTGAAAGGTCAAACAAAATATCAGCGGAACATGGTTTTCGGAATTAAGAAATTTGGAACAAATATGCTTTCGGACAAATGACTCTTCGGAGTTGTCATCATCATAAACTTCCGCCGCGGGCCGGGCTCTTGTCGGTGGAGTAATCGCCACTTATTAGGGAATATTCATGTGATGGTTTCCCCTCTTGCCTTCCACATCGCAGTGTAATGGCCGGATATATACGCCCACTTCTATTTGGTCAAAAGTCCTACCGGAACCCACTTCCTCGGCCTTCTGCCAATACTGATGCAGCTGCTGCTCTGTACCAGGGGAATGCTTATTTGATGGCGGTGTGTACTCGCCATGTCGCAAGGTCGTCAGAGTCGGAGTTATGTAGTGTGTACCCATATTACTTACGTCCCACATGTCGGTGTCCCAGCTGGGGAACAGTTTCTTGAAGACCTGCGGCTCGGAGCCCTGTCTCACGGTCACCACGAGCGCAGAGTCCACGGTACGCTCCAACCCGTCATCCGATATGTACTCCTGAAACAAATATTGACATTCATTAGACACTTAGGGCGGTAAATAATGAATGTCTCGGGTCGCAGGCATTGACGGTCGTTTCTTTTGAGTCCGGTGGTAGACTGGTAGAGAATGGCATATGGCATACCTATAAGATATGCAATCTACATATAGAACACAAACTCGTGTTAGTTAAGCACACCATTTGGGACCTGGGGGCATTTGGGGCTGGACCGATTTTTATCACGTTTGATATTATGGATTTGTTTCGGCTCCGAATAGCAGAATAACTATTAAAATAAAAAAGTACATACTAATTTACACTGCAAGGCAGTTTGTTTGCGAATTCACTCTTTACACTTCCTTTATACCTACTGTGTAATACAATAAACAAGAAAGGTACTTAATTTAAAACACTAAACTATTAAACCCATTGTATACCTACCTGCGGTTTGCCTGGGTTCTTCGCAGTACGCCCCAGATAGTATATGCTATTGATATTCAGATATAAACCAACCTCTATAATCTGGCTGCGCGCAGACTTGACTCGCTCCGGGATGTTCTTGCCCTGCCACAGATATAGCTCCTCACCCGCGTCCAGCACGTACACCCCGTCGTCAGAGAGGTCCTGGAAAATTAAAACAAATAAATATCCAAGGACTGATGACTTGGTATAGGTTCGGTTGCGGTTGTCCCCCGGTTGTCTACGTCGTAGTTTAGGGATATACCGGGGGTCAGGACTTGTCCGGGCCCCAGTATCCGGGTTTCCGCTGGATGCGGGTGCTGGACCGGTCATAGTAGCAGTGTCTAGGGGAGGTATATGCCCAGCTGAAGACGTCTTTCGGCAGATGAATATTGGAGTACACTTTTCCCTGACGCTAGTTCCCTTTAGCTACGTCTCCTGTGGTAACTTCAAAAACTGTGATTTTATCCCCGAAATGTAGGACGCCGACCATGTTCTGAGCATGTTAGAAGTCCATAAGGCAACATGTGTATGAAGAAAATGTAAATTGATTGTCCCACACCTAAGTACCTACTCTTCAAGCTTGCAAGCATTCAGTACCTACGATCAAAAGTTAGCTGAGAGATGTTGCAGCTACCTGACAAAACATAGTATCCGATTGCCAAACAAAGGCTTTGTTTTCAAACAACGTAACTTGTTCATCTGTCGCGCACTATGGATCCCTGACAACTAACCCCGTGGCTTAGTACTAACCTCTTGCTTATAGCTAAGGGGCAGTTCTTCAAACTTGATCTTCCCAGTGACAGACACGCTGACAGTGGTCAGGGTCGGTTCAGACGCCACACGCCTATTCACCTCCAGGGTCCATCCTGAAGCGTCTTCCTTTGGATCTGCCACCCCCCCTGCATAAAGGTATCGAATTGACATTTTGGATTTATTTAATCGTATGGCATACATTATTTTGGCCTTTTAAAGTTTGCCACTCTTTAGATACCACCCAGGGGACACGTGCAAGGTTGTGGTAGGTGGCTCCTGCGGACGCGAGTGACAGTTGTCCCCCTTCTGTGAAGTGAGTGGGCAACTCGACTGTTAGAAGTTCTTAAGCCGCCTCTAACTCGGGTTAACGACTACTGTCATAGACATCAGCCGTGCTTAGCGTGCCTTCCAAAGCACTGAAGCGTTCATTTATATTAACCACTCAAACATCAGGCGGTTATCCATCCAAAGATTGACCGCTGCCATCTTTGCTTAACCTGCGTTATCGTCTCCGACTCGCAGGCGCCGGTAAGCTATGAGCGCATTTGGAGTGACAACATTTTGGATGACAAAAATTTACAGCGGTTTCAAAGAAACAAGTCCAGCTGGAGACCCCGTAGCCCAGGGAGCTTGTGACACCATAATAATTATAATTACAAGCGTGCTGCCGGCCCTGGGCTGTTATTCGCTACGCGCTAATGCGTCTCACCCCGCCGGTCACCCGTCACTAAACTAGACCTCTACCTACGCTTAGTTACCTCGCATCGCGGTGTCAAGATATATTTGTGGGTGAGCGTTGAGGTGAGCTTAAAACAAGTTACAGAATAGGGGGACTGTAAGTATACATTAGGATTCGTGTTCACAGCTTTGGACAACTGTAGATCCCACTCTCGAGTCTCGACACAGCGCATCGTCGGACGCTTTGGTGACCTGACTCACCACCAGGAACAATACCACATACAGAGCAAGTAGCATAGTGTTATTATGGTTCAGCCTTGTCTAAGGTACTGCCTTCCATAGTCCGCAGCTCCAAATACGGGGTGCTGCTAATATATTTTTTTCTAAGAAAATTATTTTAAACGCAAGCGGCTTTTTATTGATTTATCATCTATTCATGGCAATGGACTTGCAATATTCCATTACACTTAGTACTTCGTTTGTTTATGAGATAAGTAGGTATTTATGGATTATGGTAGAGAAATCGTTATTCCATCCATGCTAATACGTAAGTGTGTCTGTCTGTATTGTTGTTACATCTTCACGCTTAGGTAAACTGACCCGATTTAGATGAAATTCGGTAGGTACAGAGATAGTTCAAGTCCAGGAGAAGGACATACGATAGTTTCTGTACCGAAAATCATTTTCTGAGGGGGTAAAATAGCTACGATGTAAGGGTGAGGATCAAATTTTTGGCCAGTAGTTAGCCTGGTTCATCATAATCATCATCATATCAGCCGAAAGACGTCCACTGCTGGACATAGGCCTCCCCCGAAGAGTGCCATAATGATCGGTCCTGCGCCACCCGCATCCAACGGACTCCCACGACCTTTACCAGGTCACCAGTCCACCTTGTAAAGGGCCTACCTACGCCACGCTGCGCCTTCCGGTACGTGGTCGCCACTCGAGAACCTTTCCGCCCCAACGGCCATCGGTTCTACGTGCGACGTTGTATGGTACTGTTTAACTACTACCGATTAACCAGGCTAACTACTGGCCAAGAATTTGGTCTTCACCCATTAACGAGTTCCACGCGGACGGAGTCGCGGCCAGAACTTAGTAATGTATAATGCTACCATACCCAGGAACTCCCAGAACTGGTCAGGTTCGTCTCCCTGCTCAATCTCCTCGCACTTCGTGTCTCCTGCTAGTGCCCGCATTCTGGTCATCCCGGCTTCACGCTCTTGTGGTAGTGCGTCCTAAACATAGTAGAACAAAAGGGAACATTCGTTAATTCTTGCAGAACATAGTTAATACGATTAGAATATTCAATAATTCATGAATTTAGCAGTAACTTCCGAATTAATTTCAAATTAACACTTTCGTAACCGGACTAAAAACGGAACAATTCACCAGAAACCGACAGAATTCGCTAGGCGTGTAAGTTCATACTACACCCGCCTAGCGGGCTCAGCCGGCATCTGAGCAAACATTACGAGTGCCCGCTAGGTGGGTTCTTGGTTGCGAACGTGTTAAAGAAAATAATGCAATAATTTGTTGCTCAAGAATTAAAATCCAACCTGCGGCCTTCCGCACGCGGCCAGTCCACTACCAACTGAGCTATCGGAGCCAACTGCTCGGTCAAGGACTCTGCCAATCAGCTCCCTCTTATATGGCAATAGCGGCATTAGACAGGGTAACCTTTTTGTATAATCGTTTATTTGAAATCAAAGCAAACGTCATAGATGAAGAAAGCGTTAGAGAGAGATAGTAGGTGTGGTTCTGTCTCAGCATGATGCTGTCGGAATGGTCGGCTTATACAGGGTAAATCCCAAGTCGTGAACGGAAATATGTGTTTCTTACCGTCTAACTGCAGTTAAAACATGGACGTGACAACTGGCAAAAATATGTAAACGGTGTTTGTTACTTCGTTAATTAAAAAAAAATGTTTTGAATTTTACTGTGTCATGGTCACCCCAATTGTTTTGTTAAATTGTCGTTTTAAGCTTCAGACCAAGTCTTGTTGAATAGGGTGACCATAAGGTTGGTGTTTTAGCTATTTACAATTATGATCAATAAAGTTTAATTGTTTGCTTCTAGAGTTAATGCAATGAATTTGCCTTAAAATATAATTTTGTTTGATGACTTAGGTTTCACTCTGTATGCTTGCCGATACTAATAAGTAAGGTCAGAGGGGGCAAGTGCGCCCCCGGGGTAAGTGCACCTTTCATCAAACATATCGAGATCTACAGATATTTCGCAAATAACGACATCTTACATTCATGCAACAAACTAAAACAAGTTTATTGCATTGATATTGATTTAAATGACTGAATGATGAATGAGGCGCACTTTCCCCAGTGGCGCACATACCCCGGAACTGACCTTATAATCAGAAGCAGCTCACCTTCCCATACCAACAGTAGACTATCTCCGGAGTCTCCAGGATGTAAACGTCATCGTCTTCCAAGGAGTCCGCAGTCTCGGGGATCTGTACCGTCCTCATGTCCACACCTATAGTCGTGCCTTCCACCTGGACAGAAATCATAACCTTATTGGAAAACCACTAAGATCTATCCTTCCGCAAGAATTTTTGACGAAGTGCCCTGTAAATTTTCGTTGCTATGTTGGTTCTTTGGTAGGAGTCGGATTGCTTGATTTTTTTCTGGCTATTGGATCTGAGAACATCCCTGCACGGCTATCACGCGACGGCGCGCGAGCTCTCTCGATTTTCTCGCACTATCCGTCTCTTTCTTATTAGAACGCATAGAACAAGAGGTATAGTGCGAGAAAAATCGAGAGTATGTCGCGGCCATCCCATGATACACGTGCTGCTGTGCTTGGCCAAGAAAGGCAAGAGACTGTTAGAAGAATTATTCTTCGCCGCCTGCGGAACAATAACGTGGGGGAATAGGCTTTAAAACTTTCTGATGTGTGAGACACCGCGAATTATTTAATCACCTATTCCTTTTGGAGTAGGTACATCAAAAATTACTCACCCTGAAGAGTCGAACTCCATCATCGCTGTAACTGTTCTTCGAATTAACGGGCCCATAGTCGGCTTCCTTACCGCCGTAGAGAATGCTGAGGTTACCTGGAAAGTATAACATACAACATCATCATATAAGCCGACAGCCTCCCCTAAAGAGTGCCACAATGACCGGTCTTGCGCCACCCGCATCCAGCGGACTCCCGCGTCATTTAACAGGTGTTTGCCACTCGAGAACGTTCCCATAACATAGTTACAATGACATACGGATTTTGTTTAACTGTATATGGGTACAGCTGATAGGTACATGATCTTACCTTGGAAAATACTCAAGAGATGCTTGGGCTCCTTTCCCTGCGGTACTAGGACGACGGTCACTGTGTCATCCAACTGAAAAGTGGCAGATATTTTAATTGCAGAACATGCGTTCATCGTTTTTGACGATTTTTGACCCCCCATCATATTCCTGGGATTCCTTGAAACGGACCCTCCCCGCCTCATAAAATGATTTTTGTCATCCAATGGCCAGACGGCAGACCCCCCTATTTTGAAATGACTTAATTTATGAATATCCCTTTTCTAACTGCTATGTTTGTGTGAGGTTGGCAATGAAGAGTATTTGTGTTGTATTGTACTTATATGTATTTAAGATTTAGTTAATATGTGTCATCATCATCCTCCTAGCGTTATTTCCGGTAATGCCCCTAAAGGAGCCCGGGGCCCGCACACCTAATCCCAAAATTTGGCATAGGTACTATAGTTTTACGAAAGCGACTGCCATCTGACCTTCCAACCCAGAAGGAAAACTAGACGTTATTGGGATTAGACCGGTTTCCTCACGATGTTTTCTAACGAGCCCAAGCTCAACGGGGTTACGTCGGTTAAGTACTGAATTCCCATGGCCACCTTCTGTCTCCATCATCAGATCAGCTCGATGGTACCATAATATTGAATTGTCATACAAACTATATACTTATACCCAAAATTTCAACTCAATCGGAAACCGGGAAGGGGATCAAATTTAACTTACAAGATTTGTCCCATACTAACACCGGGTTCCTATGGCCACCTTCCAGCTCCATCATCAGATCAGTTCCACGTCATCAGAATATTGCATTGTCACGCGATTTGCATATTCGTGCAAAATTTCAACTCAATCGGAAACTGGGAAGTGGATCAAATTTAACTTACAAGATTTGTCCCATACTAACAGGGCAAGTAGAATAAAAGCTTGTAAAAATAGGTTACGTGACGTGACATCCAAAATCAACACCAATGACTGTACCTAAAGCGCTTTTATAATACCTACTCGTATTCTTACCTCGATTTCTAGATCAGTGGCCAACTCGCGCGCAGCTTTCTTGTCATCAGTTGATGCATCTGAGCCCTACAACAGAAGAAAAATAAGTACTTACCAGGCGCAATTTTTGATTTTTAAATTCTTTATAGTACATTACGTAACTAGGGCGGTGAATTCGTAAATGCCCCCGATCGCAGGTGTTTGCGGCCCGAGCCGAAGGTGGGGGTCATAAATATGCGTTCTGGGGCTTTACGAATTACCGCCCGAGTTGAGTACACAATTTTACGTCACACCTGGCCACAATGCGAGTTTTCCCGTAGGCGCGGCGTGCAGTAAAACTCGCATTATGGCCAGGTGTGACGTAAAATATTAATGTAACTACCTAAATATATAACATGGATCTTGTCAAATCAACTGTGTTTCATGCGTCGATTGTTTAAAACAGTAAGTTTGTCGTCGCAAGCTACATCAGGATCAGGACTCACGCCCTCAACTAGCTAGGATCCCCGTCGATTAGCCTAGTTCAATAATACATTAGTACAGAGGAGTAACGTAACGTTTCGAACGCGCGTTAGGTCAATTTAACTGTAATATTTCCATATAAAAAGTGACATTTAGATCTAAGTACCTACCTGAAGCGCGTACAATGCGTTACGTAACGGGACTTAATCGCGTATTAACTTATTTATTTACCTCACTGAGGTCTCCCGTCCCGTGACCATGGATGTTGCAACACATCCGAAACGTCGGGAGACCTCAGTGAGGTAAATAAATAAGTTAATACGCGATTAAGTCCCTTTTTAGTATAAATAATGTGTGAGAATCGTGAAAGTTTAAATCGGAAAGTTTAATTATAATGCGTTACGTGACAGTGCAGAGGTTTTCCCAAATTTCAACTGAGTCCTTCCGAGACAAATCTTACATGAAGCTAGTATCTCATTAACCGACTTAAAAAAAAGGAGGAGGTTCTCAATTCGGTTGTTTTTTTTTTTCAATGTTAGTTACCTCAGAACTCGTCATTGATGAGCCGATTCGAAAAATTTTTTTTTGTTTATATGCTTCCAGGTGGGTCCCATTTTTTTCAAAATTCAGTTTGATGATGGGATGCATGAGGAATTGAGGGAACTCCTCAATTTTATTAGGCACGCGTGTAGTGATTTTGGTATTTTCTATACAACTACTCGTGTATGTTTACATCCGGAAATCATAAATTTGGTGGCGAGGAATTGATGATGAAGACCACAGATGATTTATCAAATTCCTCAATTACTTATGCACTTAAAAGTGCAAAATTACGTCATAGGTTCTGATAAGATTCCGTTGAAATTGGAACTAATGAAGTGCCATTGGTGATGATCTTGGGGAATCGACGGAAGTCCTCAAATATTATCGGCCCACATACAGCAGCGATTCGGTTTTTTTTTCTATAGTAATCAACGCATTTGCTCTCGGAAATCAGTTCATGTGGTAACTTGTAAAAAAAATGGAAATCAGTTCATGTGGTAAATTTAAAAAAAATGTGGAAATGTGCTCGTGGCTTAGCGGAGTACTAAATTGAAGTCGGTTAAAACTTTGTTTTTAAAGTAAATTATTTTAGTAGGGCAATTCTGGACCACTGCTGCAATGTAGCACAGAGGTCGATTGATTATTGATTAAACTCCCTCCCATTTACGATAACCAGCTAGTACACAACAAAGTACTTACGATCCACCAGTAAATGACATAAGGCGCGTTGCCCTCATCATTGCATTGGTACTTGATCACGTAACACTCCGACCGGTACAGCGCCGGCGACTCGAGCATCGCCTCGGTGATGTTTTCCTTGTCTCCTGCAATCCTGGTGACAAACAGATACAAATTGAGACCTAAGTTACCTCTCTCAACGGTCAGTGTGTCTGTTGGGAAAATCGAGATCGAAAAACTGCCCCTTGACTACAAACGAGCTGATAAGGCCGCAGTCAAGGCAGCTAGAATGATAAGTTTATGGTCATGTTTTCGTTACGACCTGGACCACTTTGGCAGTGTACTGTACTGCACTGTATGCTAAGCACTTTTGAGAGAGGAAAGGCACAGCAGAATGTGGACTTGCTCATACTTGGAGCAGCCCAGCTGTATGCTTCCATTTTACAGAAGACCGCAGCCATAAGAACACTACTTGCTTTGTAGGTATGTGTCGTGTTCCTGGAGTTAAGTTAGGTCGCCAGAGCTCCCGAGGCTGTCATGCGTTAATGACTCCTCCCACGTCTATAGAGTTGCAAGTCCATGCTGTACTCTATACCCTTGTAATATCTTGTAATACCATGGTTTGCAATTACGCCTCTAGTCGCCTCCCATACCCCCGTCCAACCCTTCTGACACTCTCGCGACGATACTAGGCGAACATCAGTACGTCTAGCGAAACTTGCTGCTCAGTCGCTTCGCGCGCGACTTAGCCTCTCCTGTCTCACTCGCACTGTGCAAAATAGAAAGAGGAGGATAGGTCTTTCTCGTCTCGCGTCACGGGGCGGCGTCAGTTATGCCCCGCTGAGACGCAAACTATTTTCGACGTCATACCTGTAAACAGCCTCCAAGTTACCAGCGCCCGTATCAGGCATATATCCTCTGGCGGCCGCGCTCTTTCCGATCAGCTTGGCTGTGGTTGCCGATTCTTCCGCGTCGCCTGAGTAGTAGCCAGCATCTACAAGTCATTTTAAGAAGGTTAATTCATTTAGCTGCAGTGAAAGTAAGGACATTAACGCTTTCGCAGCTGGACTAAAAATGAAACAATTCACCAGAAAACGACAGAATTCGCTAGGCGTGTAAGTTCATACTCTCTCAGGCTCACCAGGCATCTGAGCAAACATTACGAGTGCCCGCTAGGCGGGTTCTTGGTTGCGAACGTGTTAAATAACTACTTATACTATGATTATGTCTTCTCCATCATCTGACGAACAAGAACAGTCACCCTTTGCTTTTCGTCAGTTAACAATTTTTTTTCGAAAGCTACACTTTATACTCACGTCTGGTATCCTCACATCTAGCAATTGCAGATATATATGGAGCAAATGTAATATTGCAGTGATATCCACAACACCCTTCAATCCAATATCCGTAGTCGACTCGACTATATAGTACTTCTAAACCCCTTTTACTTTGTTTTAGCAGTTCTATTTATTTTCAATATCTTACCGTTATGGGGCAGCATCTTACCGAATTCTGAGATGTAGGCCCGTACGGAGCTGCTGGACGTCACGTCCCAGTTGTGGAAGAACTGGCGGAACGTTGCGCTCTCCGCGCCTTCTGTCACCATGGTCACTGGCACCTACATGGAAATACACAAATTTTACGATTTGGCACCAAGCGTTTGCGGATTTAAAAAGGAATAGGGAAAATATTCTTTCACGCTGTTGCTAAAACGGATAAGTATGCGTATCAATTTGCCCTGTGAGAAAAGTTATCACTTGCTGGTTATCTGTTCGGCACTGGAACTCACTCGAAATGTATCAATTTGTTTAAAATTACAAAATGCTCCAATTTATCACGTTATAACTAGGAAAAAATTATAATGTTCGGTTATGGCGCTTCGCCGCACGCTGCCGTGTCACGCTCGCTTCGGTCGCTCGGCTCGCGCGCTGTAGGGTCTCAGTTCACCTAACAACCTAACTGTTTTTTTCCCCTGGGGGATCAGGCTAGCGGATTAACGTGAACAACAGCTAGTTTGAGCTAGTTTTTTCATAGTTAAAACAAGTCTTACCCAACTCGGATATTCCTTAATCTCCGAATATTTCTGAGCGATATCATGGTAGTTCTTCTTAGTTTCGGCGGCGACACCCCTGCCCAGCCACAGGAAGACGCCAGAACATGGCGTGTCCAGAACGAATACCGCCTGTCGAATCAATAGTAAGTAATATTAAACAGCAGCACCAAAGACTACCGAAATGGCCTCCGAATCGCTAAACTTAATTGGCAGTGGGCGATACACATTGCATAATGTCCATAGCCGATGGCAAGTAGGGCGGAATGGTTCTCGAGTGGTGACCACGTAGCAGGCGCAGCGTGGGTAGACCCCCAATTGTGGACTACCACCTTATAGAGGTCGCTGGAGTCCGGTGGGTGCGGGTGGCGCAGGACCGGTCATTATGGATCTTTGGGGGAGGCCCTCTGTCCAGTAGTGGACGTCTCTCGGCTGATATGATGATGATGAGTATTACCCGCCGAAGGATATCTAAAAGCTGGAGATGACGAATAGGTACTTACATCGGAGGTGAGGTGTTTCTGCTTGTAGGGTCGGTTAGCCGCCACCAACTCGAGTTCGTTGCCTTCCAGCACCTTGTACAGGAATACTTTCGTGCCGTCCCGGGAGTATGTCTGAAACGATGATGTCATGGTTGTGTAGAATATTCAGATTCGGGTTCAGAGCCCATGCTAAGCCTAAATGTCTGGTTGACGTATCTGGTGACCGAAGAGCTGGCGGCTTTCTCGCGCAACGTCAACCTTGCAATTCAGCGAGGAAATGCCGCCAGCATCCTCGGTACAATGCCGCGAGGGTCTTTTTAGATTTAACTTACTTTTAATATAATTTAGTTAATGTTAGTTATTATCATATGTACATTTTAGAAGATCAATATTCATTAATTGCTGTTTTTCTTGCGATACTACATCTAGGTATGTGGTTGTTCTTTTGAGGTTTTGGATTGACTCGTAACCGTGACCATGAATAGTTGATGCGAATCGTGGGGTCAAGCTCAAAGTTAAATTAATGGGCAACAAATTACTGGTTCATTTGAGATTAAACTGATCAAGAAAAGGCTTGTGTATGAAATTGAATGTGTTTGAAGTTACCTCGGCAGCGGAGTCATTGGCAATGTCGTCCTTGGACCCTGATCCGAGAACCTCGAAGAACAGCGCTACATCGTCGTCGGAAGAGAACTCGTCTGAAACAAGGTGATTTAGACCATTTCACAGGACAAATCATCACAATTCTCACGGGCCAGTCACCGACATGAAGGTGTAACGCAGTAGCGGATACCTCCCCGTAAGGACCTGAGCCCTTAACAAAATCGTGCCGAAATCTAACCTCGGTGCGGTACAACCAAGCGGTGTGAAGCCCCCGCCAAACCCAAATCCTGGATTCGTCACTTACGGCTTGGCCTTGACTCCTAGCGATAGGCTTTAAGTGGGAGGGAGATCAGAGTGCTGGTTACCGCTGGCGGTGGCGGAGCCCGTCCATTGACGTTAATACTGGCCCTACTCTCATCAGCACAGTTATCACAAGACAGCCCGCGGGCTGTGTCGCGATGATATAGCTAGACTCATCATCATCATATCAGCCGAAAGACGTCCACTGCTGGACATAGGCCTCCCCAAAGAGTGCCAAAGTGACCGGTCCTGCGCCACCTAGACTACAGCTAGACTATCTGTCTCTTTGTAATTAGAGCGCTTAGAAAGAGACGGATAGTCTTTGTCGCCCCGACACTCCTCGCGGGCCGTCCTGTCATAGCCGTGCTGATGGTAGTTGATGACGAGGCCTAAGATGAAGCTCACTAGCTCAATAGCCTATTCTCTCTTGCTTTGAAGGCACCTAGTTCATAATTGACAGGAAATACAGATGACGGGAGTTCGCGCAAAGAAAGAAGATTATTGTAATCTACCAATAATCTCTGACTACCTCGTCCTTTAATAAGGCTATCAACATCAACAGCATTTTGTAGCATCGAACTGCTTCTCTGACAAAGACGTTCAGGAGCAGCGAAATTAGGCTCAAACCTTAGTCGTGCCTACTAAAAATCTCTATGTTGGTGTCCATAATTTTTCCCTGCTTGTTAAACTAGGCTCTGAGTTTACCAATGATCTCAATAGTAGCCCGTCCGTTATGGTAGTCGTCGCGCAGCGTGTTGGCGACGCTGATGATCTTCCTCCGCTGCGTGGCCTTGGCCCCCTCGGGCATCAGCACGAAGATGTCGTGCTCGTTCTCCAGAATGAAGCAGTGGTCCTTGCTCAGCGAGGACGCTTCAGCTGGCACCTGGGGATCAGCGTAAATGTAGTTTCAGCATCGTCATATCAGCCGAACGTCCACTACTGTATAAAGGCCTCTCCCAAAGAATTCCACAGGAACCGGCCCTGCGCCACCCGCATCTACTTGACCCCCACGACCTAAAAGGACCTTGAGGACTATAGTTTAACATACACCCTTTCAACCAAAACAGTTTTTTTTTATCGGTTCAGGCATCTTCGAGTAAATACATAAGAACAAAAGATTCTGACGAATTGAGAACCTCCTTTTTTGCAGTCGGTTACTAATCTATAAATCCAATCTGATTCAATTTATTTTAAGTAACATAATAAGTTTCGCATGAAAGTAACATTACGAGCAAATATTTTATCACAATCATCTATCATCAATGCATGACTTATTCAGATAATCTTGCTGATAATGGAATGGGTTTATTCGAATTCTTGACTGGCTTTTTCGTATAATTTGGATATCAAATATGATGTTTTAGGCCAAAAAAAGGGGAGTGAATTCGTTCTAGAAAATGGTTTGCACGATGTTACTTTAAGCGGCCCCATTGGGACCCCGATCCCCTTGGGAACCCCTTGTCTTTTTAAAGACAATCGGAAAAAAAAGGTGTCATGATTAGTCAACAACAGATGAACAGTACAGGCACGTACAGGGTCTTGCGAGTGCAGTACAATTAATGCATTTAGAATGCTGATGGGGCTTCCTCGTTGCTGCAGCGCGTAGAGTCGTTTCCGCGTGGGCGGCTTCTCTGTCATAATTCGTAAAAAAGACCGCATCGCTGCTTAATAGGGTTAAGGGTCAGTACCGAGAGCATTCTGGCATTGTTTGCAGGCAAGTGAGATGGTGTTTACCTTAACCACTGAAATCCGCTCCATATTTAAAACATGTGTAGGTAAAGCGTTCATATAGGTTAAAGCGTCTGTTCTTCATCAGGCAGGCTTGCTGATGGGATCTACAGACAGACACAAAGTTAGACAGAGACGGGCACTGACCTCCTCAATCCTCATGTTGTCGCAGCCAGAAAGCCTGAGTAGCCGCTTCTCAGCCCCCGCGTTGGTCTCCACCTCTGTGAAGCCTGACTCGTTGCCGCCTTCCAGGTATCTGATAGCTGGAAAAGGCATTTTAGCTAATTTAGTTACATTTGTCGACTTGTCAGTGTAACCGTTGACGGTTTCCTGAAGCTTCTCAACTCGTCTCAACGACTGCTGGTAACCATTCAACGGATTGTTCACATCGAATTTTAAGGGGATGCCTTGATTTGAGTCGAACACGCCCCCTAGACAGAGACACGCTTATGCCTTCACGAGATGTAACACTCTTCGGGAATGGCTTTTTTGGACAAATTTTGATAAATGCCTAACTTAGTGAAGTTTTATTTAAATGTCATCAAGTGAGATTTTAGGTGAGATAAAATACTATAACTTGATATAGTTCTATCAATCATGTATCGATCAAATCAGGTAAAAAATCATATAGTCAAGAATATGTATCTGAAAATCAGACCTTCATTGTTTCTTAATCTATTCAGAACGGCGTTTCAAAGCACGCGATAATTTCCAATGCACCGCCTTAAGATACGCTGACTCCGCATTTAAGGCGCTCTCTAAAAGTCAAAGATAATCCACTACGGTGTGACCTTGGTTTTGGTCTGGCTTTTGGTTTGAGCCTGGGACTGTCCAGACATAATAGGTAGTAACTTGTATTTCGTCGGTGCCGATATTACGATGCATGACTGCATGGGGGACTGCCACCCTCTAGGGAACGGCTTCAGCTTCACGCAGTGACACGCTACGCACCATCGATGAAAGCCGCATCGAAGTCACGTCAAAATACCAGAAAATGTTGACAACATGTCATTTTTTGAGATCGCAAAAACTGGGAACTGGAGGTTATGGTCTCCGAGCCCAACAGCGTAGGAGAAATCAAATCTGCAAGTCTCCGCTGGCTTGGATACCTTGAGAAAAAAACAGAACGGTGAAGAGACCCTACGTTGGGCGGCCGAGCGGCGGAGTGCGGTTGGTCGGCATGGATATCACTGGAACAACTAGAGAAAGACATTCGCACCCTGCACGCAAAAAACTGGGAAGTGGAGAATGTACAGAATAGGGCGCGCTGGCGCCATCTCGTATCGGAGGCCAAGTACCGCTTCAGGCCGCTGAGCCAACGGAGTGAGTGTAATTTGCAGTTTTGATGCCGGCTGTACACACTCGTCGCGACAGCCCGAGACAGGCCGAGAACGAGTGTGTGTAATTGTGTATGGTGCTCTCACCTTGTCTCTCCCGCTCGGGTCTCACCTCAGTACGCCTCGGTCGCGCGTCGGTTGTTGCGGCCGAGTCAAAGAGTTATTCCGCTGTTCAAATGAAACGAGTGTGTACATAGTGTGCTCTCGTCAAGAGCTTCTCGCCAGAGAGAGAAAGCTCAATTGGCGCTTCATTAAAATTGACTGAACTTACCAGGCTGGAAGTACCCGAGGAACTGGCCCGTCTCGTGGCCCTGCACCTCGCGGTGATGGACGGCGCGGCCGCCCAGCATGTCGTCCAGCGTGACCGTCCAGATGGCGGCCGACCCTTGCTTGTCCTGAGTCGTTTTTGAGCCAAGCCAGAAATGTGCATCGTAGGATAAGGAGTTGTTGTTGTCGCCTGTTGTCTGGGAAGAAGAAAATTATTAACACTGTCACTGCTAAGATTCCCCAAGCGGGCTCGTCCAGAAATCATGTGATCGTTTATGGGGATCAGAAAAATATCACTGATCATATTTGGCCTACTGTCAAAAGTTGGCCAAATATGATCACATGATGTCTGTATGAGCCCTAGCGGGCGGCCGTAGTCGCTTTCCGCTACACATGAGGAAGACCAAGGGATCGGCTACGAGCGTAGCACTGAACGTGTCTCAAACATTCAGTGCTACGCTCGCTCGTAGCATTGATGTGGCACAATCCTCAAATTAAGAAAGGGACCTATTGATTCTACTGGAATCGCAAGTGGCCACAGGCTACAACGGTGTCTGGTTACCACCAGGCAGACCGTATGCTTGTTTGCCACCGTCGAAGTATTAAAAAAAACATGTGAAAGAAAAAAAGCCTATTTGTACGGCAAAATAATCAAAAATATATAATGTGATCGGGGCGATTCTCTGTAAACTCGTCAACCTTGCCAGAATTGTTTATAGGGTAATATTTACAGGATCAAGATACTATAAAGAAATTAAGATTTACTGTGTGAAAACTTGAAAAGTTATTTAAGAAACAGGGTGTGATGCAACAAACTCACCTTCAACACAATATACGAATCTCCATTGTAGAATTTTCCATACATCTTGGTGTCTATGGGAACTGGCTCGAATTTCTAGAACATTAGAAATAAGTTTGTGTCAAAAAATGGTACAAGATTTCGTGGCCGACTGTACTTTTTTGCACAGCCATTATCATCAACTACTCGTTGAAAGGGTCTACTTAATGAGCCACACAACGCGTTTATCTTGTTTTTCTGTCTCCATCATCAGATCAGTTTGGTGACACCATAATATTGCGTTGTATTTTTACATGAGAACCCATGCAAAATCACAGCTCAATCGGTGTTTGATAGCTGCTTTAAAATTCACTTGCACAATTTGATCTTATTATAGGTACCTCTATCGAACGAAGTAACAAGCCAAGTAGAGCTTGTAATAATCTCAATGCAGTAAAGCATTAATCGTACATTACTACAGAGGCCGGGAAGTAAGGGATTGCAGACCGCGTCCTTATAGACGGCCACTTTTCACGACGAGGTATGTATCAAAAAACTGCAAGAAATCAAACTTTAATTTTAATGGCTGAACGCCGTGATCCTGTGCCACAAATTCTGGAAAGGAAATTAAAAAGACCATCTTGCAGTGCAGGCCTAGGCCTCCAATTTTGTATGAAATGCCATTAGGTACGAGTCTATCGTCTCGCTGCGCCCGAAACGTGACACTTCAAAGCCCATTATGAAGACACAACGTCAATATTTCATTGCATGTTTGAGAAAAAGTAATTTGTAAATATGGGCTTCGTTGGCTGATTTGAATTCGAGTAAATAAGAGTTTCATTTAGAGCACTACATCGTTTATTATTGGGTCACTGGGAGTGTACATTAAAAAAGTAGACCGAATCGGGCTTCTGCGTATATTCGAAAAAAGGTTTTTCTTAAATAACTCGGCCATTTTTGATTTTACAGTAAAACCGTGAAGACAAAAATTGAAGAAAATTTGATTCTCTACAAGTTTGGTCCCCACAATTTTTCTTCTAGGGAGAGTCATCGCCCGAGGGACCCACGAAAAAAAAATCCAAGAACTAATTATTCACGGGTAGGTTCGGTTATTTGGATAAAATGACTGGCCTATATGGTGTCTAGTTGGCTAGAAGATATCTAGTTTTAACTCGTCAGAATCGTCTCAATCGTCAAAGTTGTTGTGCAAACACAACTACAGCCGGTAAAAAATATGTAGGTAAGTAGATAATGCGTCTATAAAATAGACTTTAAATACTTACATCGATGGTCCATATTTCAACACCAGCCGCGGCTCCTGCTTCAACAAATGCCGGGTGATCCATTACACAAACAAAATGATAACACTACAAAGTCGCACACAAAATCTAAAGGCAATGAAACCTTTCAGCCCGTTTCTACCGAGTACCTTTCTTCACTACACCACTGCTATCACAAAAGTTTAAAGTAAACTGTTAAAAACTGCTGGAACTTCGTAATCGACGAGCATTCGATTAAAAGTGAGTTGAATACGATGAATACTTAAGCTCTGAACCAAACATGGTGCGATAATACTGCCTTTTACGGCTAATAGCATAAATAAGCGGCGGCGATAATTGGAACACGGAGATAAGATTATCAGGTGATAATATATCTATATGTGTACAGCGGACGTGCGATATGCGTATACATTTTTCACTTACTTAATTCGAACTGCATAAGTAAGTGCAAAAGTGTCAACATATCTATGACTGGTCAATAGCTATTCTATTTACTAATGGTAAAGATCCCGGAAGTCCGCTAGCGGGTGGCGCAGGACCGGTCATTGTGGCACTCTTTGGGGGAGGCCTATGTCCAGGAATGGACGTCTTTCGGCTGATGATAAGTTAATGCCAAACTGTGTGTTCATAGTTCATACAAACCGATAAATCGGTGTCCAAATTAGGACGATAAATCTACATCTCAGTTAAATATTATACGATTATAAATTGTACGAAAATGGCAGCTGCCATACGGATCAAGATTCGCCGCGCGTACCTTTTTGACCATTAAATGTGACCGTAAAAAGTTCATATACTTACGTTAATACGTATTTATTAAATGCACTAAGGTCACCCTGTATAAAGGTAATAAATTGTCATGTAGGTATTTCATTATACTTACATAGCGATATATTTAATGATGACGAATACAATCGTTACATTATTACCATCCTATATGTAGATAAAGGTTCGATTCGATCAGGATGATGATAATACATGTACGGATTGTATTCGTCATCATGGCGGAAACGGAACAGAGCTGGTAAGCTATTCTGTAACTTGTTAACACCCTCGTCACCCGTCACCCCTAATAGGTATATATTTTATTGACGCCGCCATAGTAACTAAGCGTAATGAGAGGTCCCGTTCGAAGTGTCTGGTGAGGTGAGGCAAATGAACGCGTTCAGAATAAGAGCCCAGTTTACAAGCGGGCCCGCGTGAAACGAATGCACGGCACGTTATGTAGCTACCTATAGGGGACGCTACACGAACAAATCGGCAGGACGGCCAAGCGCCAAGCAAGGCCACAGAAAATCTAGTATAGAGTGGCCTTGATTTGGTTGGCCGCCATGCTTCAGACACGTATCCACACGGGCGGGATAGCGTGATAGCCTGCATACACTCCTGCCGATATCGGCGCGTGTAGCGTCTTCTTATGAGTTATGTCAGACCGAGCGGGCTCGCGGTCGGCGTCCTACGCACGCTTTTGTTTGTCTATAGGATATATGCAGGGCCGGCAATCCCTATTTTTCCGGCCTCGGTATTAATGTACAGTCAGCGTCATATATTTAGTAGCACCCAAGGTAGCCAAATATTTCGGTACACGTCTTTATTACTGTAAGAATAACTACAACTTAGAAAAGTTGAAAAACCCCCGACAGGGAAAATGTTCAAGTTCAAGGTCCAATATCTCAAGATCGGCTGAACAGATTTTCATGAAACATATGGTTTAAGACCTTTATTATCTCATAAAGAATTTACAAAATTCATTTACATGAGATACACTTATATACAAAATCATTTTAAAGGCATGCATAGCGTGCTGTTTACCATTTTACTTTGATAGAAATTTACATTGTGTGTAGGTACCAATATACTATTTAAATTCTTAAATACATGGCAAAGTGGGTAGAAATCGCTTGTAATATTAACAGCAGCAGCGGCTTAGGACACAAGTTATTGTTGCCGTCCTGTTCAGATGCGTCACAGCACAGTTCACCGAACAAATACGAACATGGCTAAGAACACTCGTGATAAAATTATCTATGACACAAAAAAACCTTATTCAAATCGTTCCATCCGTTTGGGAGCTACGATTCCACAGACAGATACACAGACACACCATCTCTTTGCGTCGGGGGTTAAAAAGAGTGTTACGAAATATTTGGCAGCTATGGCCGCTAATAACTATATGACGCTGACTGTATTATTAATTTATTATACTAAGTACTGTAAGTACTAGATATTTTTTACTTTTCCCACAATAAAACACAATAGGTCCTGATGACAAAAACCATAATTTATTCAACTTCATAATTTACAACCAAAAGTAAACAAGGCAAGACATAAAAACATGTATAAATGTTTAGAGCTTGTTGTTATGTATAGAGCTGCCTATCACGCATGATCGTGTTTATGTCAGACGTAAAGCATTCGTTCTCCGCTATATAGTCCCCCCTGTCATATCCGACGACGGCGACCCTTACAATCGTCTCTATTACCACGTATATGACTCGCAAATCCGAACTTATGCCGATTTCACACGGGAGCAGACAGTACTGTCTTCTATCTACTGTCTACTATTCTGTGCGTTCAAACAGTAGCAGTTATGTGCTGCCCACTGTTCTGCCCACGTGTGAAATCGGCATTAGTATTAAATGTTCGGTCACACTGTGTGCAATATAACTGCGCACAGTGCCTCATCCCGCATATCCCTGCCCGGCCAGCACGATAGGTTTTATTGATACATTTTACGGCCTGCGTGTACTAAAATAAAACGTAACCATAAAACTTATCATGTTACAAGGCCTGCCCATTGAAAGTATAGTAAAATTATTTTTTAATACAATTGCTAAAAAAGTGCTATTTTACGTAGGTAGCTGTTTAGCATCGAACGAAAGAAACATAGAAGTAGCGTCGCGAAATGGCCTAACAGAATGGGTGCCATTTCCATGCGATGTGGGAGGCGTGTTGTCAAAACGATGCCAGGCAGCCGTTTAGTTCGAACATGCTGGGTTTTAGGCGCGTGTTTGGGTAGAAATTAGTAAGGAGCTCGCATGTTGTTTCGTTCGCTATTCACTAGCTAGAGCTAGTGCGAGAAGGACGAATGCTTTATGTCGTACGTAAATCTGATCATATTACAAGTGCAGTTAGGAGTGGAAGACGCCGACGGTGCAGGTCATAAGCACGGCCATACTGACGTAGGTGCTGGCAACTTTGTTTGGTTGCGGACTGGTCCCGGATTGCTCCTGAAAACAGTTGGAGTACTAATCAGTATGCTTATTTAAAGGGTCGCGCCCCGCCAGCAACCCGCGCGCACAGGCCGCGCGCCCGCCACGGGCGCGCGGCGCGTCAGTGTGGATTCAGACAGCGCAACGCAACGCGCGGTCCGTACGTAGTGCAGTACGCTTACCATGAGTTTGACAATGACGGCTTACGCTAACGAGTATCGAGTTTTCTATCTGTGCATCCCGCTCGTACTGACAAAGTGCAATAGAGATGCGCAGATAGAAAACTCGATGCTCGTTAGCGTAAGCCGTCATTGTCAAACTCATGGTAAGCGTACTGGCGGGTTGATGGCGCGAGGCCAGCGTGATGCGCGCGAGCTCTGTGTGACCGGCCGTCCCGCGCGCATCACGCGCTCGTCAAGCGTTCGACCCTTTATTGTTCTCAAATAAACCGTTTCGCGCCTGCTATTCAGAAAAGTCATTGTTGCCGTCCAACGAGGGAACGTTTATTTTCTAATAGGTGTGAAAAGCAGTAGGTAGCAAAATTATTTCCATCTTGGGCGTAAACACTTGAATGACTTGAATCCTTCGTTACGCTCAAGATTCTACTTTCTCAGCACGGCTATCACGCGACGGCGCGCGAGCTCCCTCGATGTCGCGGCGTTTTATGTCGCTTCTTCTTCTACTTCGCTCCGGAATCAATATTCCCACCCGTGCTTTTCTGTTTAGCCCCGCGGTTGACTGGTAGAGATAGAGAATGCATTAAGGCATTATGTCCGCCATTTGTACTGTTTGTTTGTGCAGTAAAGTTTAAACAAATAAATAAATATCGCTCTCGCCGTAAATTAAGTTTGGCTCAATTGAGACACAATCTACTAAATGACGTTAATCGGAAAGACTAAACTAAACTCCTTTCTACTAAAAAAAACTAAGAGAGCACGGGCTCCGCCTTGGCACCTGTAACCCCAAGATTTGGCGTAATCATCAGTTTTATGAAAGCGACTGTCGTCTGAAGCTAGCACAACAGGTTTTATCGTCACGTTTTACGTGACCTATATCAGTATATTTTTGCCGTAAAAAGCTAGAGTGCTAGCTGGGCTGATCTTCTAACCCAGATAACGGTTGGGGTGTAACGTACCTACCTAGTAAATAACATTATTAAATGCATGCAAATACAGCACGTTTATCATGAGGCCGCGACATACTCTCGATTTTTCTCGCACTATACCTCTTGTTCTAAGTGTCCTAATAAGAAAGAGACGGATAGTGCGAGAAAAATCGAGAGAGCTCGCGCGCCGTCGCGTGATAGCCGTGCAGTAGGCAACTCTTCCTGGTCCAGTGGTCGGCCTTATCACGCGATAAGTGACAAGATAGAGCGTTCGATCATCTCGTTCTATCGAACGTTGTCAGCCAGTGACGGATGCTCTATCTTGTCAACTTATCGTGTGATAAGGCCGACAATGGTACGGGGTCGGAGTAAATTATCAATATCCTTACTTTATTGTGCTAAAGCAAACCTTAGAGGGTTGATTGAAAAACCGAAATCATTAAGTTGTCCTAAAAAGAACTTTGTGATTTTTAGCCGTAAAGATGATAATGGGAATTTTCAAATAATTGTCTAGTAGAGTAGGTACCCAACTAGCGTGAGTCGTCAAACAAACACTAACTCAGTGTCAGTTTTGTGACGAAAATTACACGAGTCGAACTCGCGCACCGAGGGTTCCGTACACAAATTTACGGTTTTCGCAATTTTTCCTTTATCTGTGCTATAAGACGTTGCTTCGTACCAAATTGCAAGATTCTGAGTTCACAGGAAGTACCCTGTAGGTTTTGATTCCATTGCGAGTTTCGAAAATTTGCGGGAAATTGCGGCATAAACGGCTGTATCTTTTGATTGTGTTGGCTTAGAAGTTTGGGACAGTAGATCTGAGTATTTGGTATAAATTTTAGCTTGATACCTCCCTCCACGCGTTCCTGAGAAAAAGGGTCTTGACAGACGTACGGATGGACAACAAAGTGATCCGATAAGGGTTCCGATTTTTCCTTTTGAGGTACGGAACCCTAAAAATGGTAAATGATATGAACTTAAAGTCCTTATTAACACATACTACAGACATTCAAATAACTTATAAACCATCCTCAAGCTTAAATTGCGTAGAATATCGGATCCACGGCCATCCATTAGATTGTGCTCACACCTTTGGAAAGTTTTCGTCAATATCACATTAATATTCGGTCAATGGACATTGGTTCTAACTTACAGCACTTTTCGTTTGGTCTCGGTTGCAAGATATGCTGTCTTGTGACGTCTTAAAGAACTCGACCTCCTCCGGGTTGTTCAGGTCAGGTTGGAACTCGAAGAAGTTAAACCTGCACCATGGAACATGTCTCAAAAGCCATCAGAACAACAAACTGAAATCCTACTAATAATATAAAGGTGAACGTTGGTAGTTTGTTCTTCAATCACGCTTAACGAGCCGAAATGTTGCACGAAGATAATTTACAGAACGAAGATAGATTAAAATATAGGATAGTGTTTATCCCGGGTCTACGTAGACGAAGTCGCGGGGGAAGCTACTAACAACTAACAAAAATTATTTACTTAAAAATCAAAGTTTTAAGTGACTTTAATTGAGTACTCCGCCAAGCCTGCTAAGCGAATATTGCCACTTTACCACATGAAATGCTCTCTGAGAGCAAGTACTACAGAAGTTAAATTTGAAGAGTTCTCTCGATTTGGTTAGGATCCCATCATCAGACCCTGACCTGATGAGCATGGGACAACCTAGGAAGGATACCCTTTCAACCAAAAAAAAGAAGTTGGTTAAAGATGTAAGTAATAAACTTATAAAATAATAAGCAATTTTACAAATAAAACATGTCGGGTTGAGACGGATTGGAATCATATATTTGAGAAATCCATTAAACGTATGATACCCCAAGTAAACAGGTAAAATGATTTTTTCTTAAATTTTATTCGATTATACGATCTGATGGTCACGTTAATATTCCATGGCACAAGTTCAAGTTTGACCTGCCTAGCTACCATGCGTGCATTTCTTACACTTTTATGTTGGTTATGAAGCATTCATCGCGCTCACAGTTACATAATTGCTGGTAAGGGATACGCCGGATACGCAAAGAGAAAAAGAACATGGGCGCACGCTGGACGGATATAATAAAAGGCCCCGGAGACCAGCATAGTCAAGTGCTCACACAAACAGGCTGTAGTGCGCGTCATAGCTAATGCTGCGACCATTGGCAAGAGGCAGAACACCGATGAAGCCACAGAGTATATACCATACACATCACCATGACAACTCTGACAAGAGTGTACGGTTGAGGATTAAGGGTCGAATATATAAATGAAATGAAAACGCACGTCAGATTCTCCATTCAGGTTCCTTAATACGGTTTAGGTTCGGAATTCAGAGTGTTCAGCCGTTCAGAGACACCAACAGTATTCCGAGCATCTCATTGAGTGTGAACTTCCTTAAACCTTCATCAAGGTTTAACATTACCAGTTAATTGGATATATTTCTCACCCACCAAACTACCTGGCAAGGTTGGTGACTTAAATTTCTACTATAAGACCGTTCGCCGTCGGCAGGGCCTTCACCCTCACACCACACCTCACACTTTAGAACCTGGTTGCGTACAGTACGGTTTCAAAGGTTTCTCCTCCTTTGGATACTCCGGTTGTAGAATGAGCTATACCGAAGTTTTCTCGGGTAGGTAGGAGTGAATATACATTTTAAAGGTTCGGCATGTAGCACCATAAGCTACGATGACCGCTTACCATCGGAGGGCCATTTTCACGAAGCTACAAGATACGATTTTAAGTCAAGGCTAATAGCAACACTGGTCAAAAGGCAAGTCATTGTTCCAGCGCCCCAGTGTTGCAAGTTTAAGCACCTGCTAGGCGGTAGCAAGAAGCCTCCGACAGCGCAACCATCTTCGGTGGCTGGTCGTGAGTCTGGCTAGACGGTGCCGACTATGCTACACTCGCCTCGGTGTCTAGCGCGCGCTCAACGACCAAGGGCGTCCGAAGGCCAAACGAAATATTGCTGAAAACAACTGTCTACACGTTCCGTCCGGACCAAGGTCGCTCTGTCGGAGGAGTTTGTTGGCGGTCTAGCAGGCGCTTTAGAGGTGCATAATTGCTTGTACGTTCTTGAAACGGGCCACAGGCCGTACGCTTATTCGCCAGCGATGTTTCCCGGGTTTACTTACGCTGAGCTTATACTTCTTGTCGCAAGCAATGTCATCAGGGGAGGTCCGGAAGATTTCGACTTCTTTCGGGTTGTTCAAATTCGGCTGGAACTTGTACCTGTGGGCCACCCCAATCCAAATGCGACTCAATTTAGGTGCACGTCAAGCGGAATAGACCACGCTTCTTGTGACGAGGGAAAACTGCCCTCAACGAGCAAACGTCGTTTGAACAGCGTTTTGAATGTGTCTGGCTACACATTCACGATCATAGTGTGCGCGCCGCGAACTCACTGCGATCTCGCTACGAGCACGCTCACCGATCGCTTCGCTTTTAAATCGCTCGCAAGTGTGATAGCGCCCTTACATAGATAAACTCACGTTTGTATTCCTCAAAGGGGTAGGCAGAGCACGTGAAGTCTTACGCAGCAATGTACATAATAACTCAGTATAAATTGTTCAATCCACAAGGAACCGTCTCTTTCCCACCTATAACTTGCACAATTTAAAATGGGTAGTGGGTATTAAACAATGGGAGATTTAACACTGTTTAACAGGTTCTGGGTTCGAATCCCGGTAAGGGTATTTATTTGTATGATGAGCACGAATAATTATTCTTGGTTCCTGGATGTAAGATTTCATGCAATCAAATAATTTTTATATGCACGGCGGAAGCCCACAGCCCCATTGACCACAGAAAGTACCACTTTTGTTTTACTCAAGCTGTATCCACAAGTATGTTTATCGTCATTTCAGTTTTTAACTACCAAGCTTTGCTTAGTTCGTTTGGTGCATGTTTGGTGCAATAGTGAAAATGCCCTTACATCCAATATTTGACAGCTGTCGTCCCAGTAGGTACCTACACTTTATGTCATCACAAGCTTCTGCCCGCGACTCCGTCCGCGTGGAACTCGTTTATATTGCAGCTCCATACAAACTTCTACCCCCCCATTTCACCCCCTTAGGGGATGATTTCGGGGATAAAAACTATCCTATGTCAGGCAGGAGTGGAGGTATGTGGAGAGTGCTCCATCCCTTCAACTATCTCCACTTAAAAAATCACGTCAATCCGTCGCTCCGTTTTGTCGTGAAAGACGGACAAACAAACAAACACACACACTTTCCCATTTATAATATTAGTATGGATATGTCATCATTGACGTTTATTGTACCGGGATGACAGCTGTCAAATATCGGTTGTTAAAAAAATCTCATAATAGGTCGATTTGTGTAAACAAGATATTTATTTATTTTTAACCGACATCGAAAAAGGAGGAGGTTCTCAATTCGTCGGAATCTTTTTAAGCATGTTCCAAGATTACTCGAAAACCATGGACCGATTTGGAAAATTCTTTTACAGTACATATGGTGCTACTTTCCCGCACTAGTGCGGAAAAAAGCACTTTCCGTGCATATGTCAACACTTTAAAGAGCCATATGTACAGTAAAACGTTGTACGATACACGTGCGAATAGGTGATTCGCAACTCGTGTCGATGATGGGTTCCTGGTGAAATCGAGGGAACGCTTCAAGTCTTATAGGCACCCTGGAAGCGATTTGGGTAGGTACTGTTTTGAAGTCGGTTAAAACTTTGGCATAAGGTTACTGCCATCGCCCGATTAATTTACCAGGTTACGTGTCTATTAATATGATAGACACGTAATGACGAGGTTATATCACAGGTCCCAGACTTACGGATATTATAAATTGTGCTAAATATTTGCTTAGTATGAATTCATACATATCTGACGTGACGCTCTTTGTTTGATGCGTTCTGGCGTCTGTTGTGTCTCGTCAGAACGCATCAGATGAATGTGAATCTTGTTACAAAAGTGGGTGAGGACCAAATTCTTGGCCAGTAGTTAGCGTGGTTAATTGGTAGTAGTTAAAAAGTTCCGTTGTAACACGAAAATTAACCATAGAATTGTATGGCTAATTTTCGTGTCACAACTAGGGTTGCCATACGTCAGGATTTGTCTGGACATGTCAGGATTTTTGACCCTTTGTCCGGATTGCGGCCGGACTTGGCAAGTGTCCGGATTTTTAGGAAGGTCGGGTGGAGCCGGCGGAGGGAAAGGGAAAGGTAGATCTATATCTATACAGTACACCGCAGAGCGCAGCGCGCTGCCGGGGCGTCGTTCAAGTTAGGTAAGTACGCCAAATCTCTGTTACAAGAAATGTCAGGATTTTTAGTATCATGTAATGTCGAGTATGCATGTATTAGTAAGCACTTTAATGTACACAAAAACAAGTTAAAGAATATACATGTCACACAATAGTACAAAGGCGAACTTATCCCTATAAGGGATCTCTTCCAGCTTACCTATATAATATAACAGTTATAATTTTGTCGGGTCACAACTCGTGACGTCAGATAAATATGAACAGCAATACGTAGTCGCTTAAGTGTTGAGACAAAGTGGGAGGTGTCCCCGTGAATTGAACTTGCTACCTATTCGGGTTGGAATGTCAGAATGTACATTCTAAATTGAATCGCGATGGATCGTGGTTAACCCCTCATTAAAATGCATTATTATATATATATATATATATATATATATATATCTTAAATATATAAAAGAAGAAGCTGACTGACTGACTGACTGACTGACTGACTGACTGACTGACTGACTGACATATCAACGCACAGCCCAAACCGCTGGGTCTACGGATTCCAAATTTGGCACGTAGGTTCCTTATAAGGTGTAGGGGAGCACTAAGAAAGGATTTTTTAAAACTCACCCCCTAAGGGGGTAAAACGGGGGTCCAAAGTTTGTATGGGGGAAGCATTATTTTTTGAACTACAGACTTAAAACTTTGTAGGAAGATTACTTATTAAGATACAAAAAAAGCACTTTCAGCGTTTTACAAAATTCCACCCCTAAGGGGGTCAAATAGGGGTGCAAAGTTTGTATTCAAAACTACTGGGACTACAAATTTGAAATTTACACCAGACCTTCCTTTTATGACGTAGGCAAGGGATAAGACGGGATTTTTGGAAATTCTATCCCTAAGGGTGTTAAATAGGGGTGCAAAGTTTGTATGGGTGAAACATTATTTTTTGTACTAGAGACTTGAAACTTTGTAGGGATATTACTTATTAAGATACAAAAAAAGTTCTTTCAGCGTTTTAGAAAATTCCACCCCTAAGGGGATTAAATAGGGGTGCAAATTTTGTATTCAAACTACTGGGACTAGGAACTTGAAATTTACACCAGACCTTCCTTTTATGACGTAGGCAAGGGATAAGACGGGATTTTTGGAAATTCTATCCCTAAGGGTGTTAAATAGGGGTGCAAAGTTTGTATGGGTGAAACATTATTTTTTTGTACTAGAGACATGAAACTTTGTAGGGATATTACTTATAAAGATACAAAAAAGTTCTTTCAGCGTTTTAGAAAATTCCACCCCTAAGGGGATTAAATAGGGTTGCAAATTTTGTATTCAAAACTACTGGGACTAGGAACTTGAAAATTACACCAGAACTTATTTTTATGACGTAGGCAGGGGATAGAACAGGATTTTTGGAAATGCTATTCCTAAGGGGGTGAAATGAGGGTCCAAAGTTTGTATGGGGGAACATTATTTATTGAACTGGAGACTTAAAACTTTGTCGGAGGATTACTTATTGATACCAAAAAGGTACTTTTGGCGTTTTATAAAATTCTACCCCTAAGGGGGTTAAATAGGGGTGCAAAGTTTGAATTAAAAACTATTATGTCTAGAAACTTAAAATTTACACCAGATTTTCCTTTTATGACATAGGCAAGGGATAAGACGGAAAGTTTGGAAATTCTGTCCCTAAGGGTGTTAAATGGGGGTGCAAAGTTTGTATGGGAGAAACATTATTTTTTGTATTAGAGACTTGAAACTTTGTAGGGATATTACTTATTAGGATACAAAAAAAGTTCTTTCAGCGTTTTAGAAAATTCTACCCCTAAGGAATTCAAATAGGGGTGCAATATTTGTATGAGGTAAACATTATTTATTGAACTAGAGACTTGAAACTTTGTAGGAAAATTACTTATTAGGATACAAATAAAAATATCCTAAGCGTTTTTAAAATTCCACCCCTAAGGAGATTAAATAAGGGTGCAAAGTTTGTATTCAAAACAACTGGGACTACAAACTTGAAATTTACACCAGAACTTCCTTTTATGACGTCGGCAAGGGGTAAGACGGGACTTTTGGAAATCCTATCACAAAGGGGGTTAAAAAGGGGTGCAAAGTTTGTATGGGAGAAATATGACTTTTTGTACTAGAGACTTGAAACTTTGTAGGGATATTACTTATTAGGATACAAAAAAAGTTCTTTCAGCATTTTAGAAAATTCTACCCCTAAGGAGTTCAAATAGGGGTGCAATATTTGTATGAGGTAAACATTATTTATTGAACTAGAGACTTGAAACTTTGTAGGAAAATTACTTATTAGGATACAAATAAAAATATCTTAAGCGTTTTCAAAATTCCACCCCTAAGGAGATTAAATAAGGGTGCAAAGTTTGTGTTCAAAACAACTGGGACTACAAACTTGAAATTTACACCAGAACTTCCTTTTATGACGTAGGCAAGGGATAAGACGGGACTTTTGGAAATCCTATCCCAAAGGGGGTTAAAAAGGGGTGCAAAGTTTGTATGGGAGAAATATGACTTTTTGTACTAGAGACTTGAAACTTTGTAGGGATATTACTTATTAGGATACAAAAAAAGTTCCTTCAGCGTTTTAGAAAATTCTACCCCTAAGGAGTTCAAATAGGGGTGCAATATTTGTATGAGGTAAACATTTTTTATTGAACTAGAGACTTGAAACTTGGTAAGTATTTTACTTATTAGGATACAAAAAAAATGTTTTCAGCTTTATATAAAATTCCACCCCTAAGGGGGTAAAATAGGGGTGCAAAGTTCGTATTCAAAGCTACTGGGACTAGAAACTTGAAATTTACACCAGAACTTCATTTTATGACGTAGGCAAGGGATAAGACGGGATTTTTGGAAATTCTATCCCTAAGGGGGTTAAATAGGGGTGCAAAGTTTGTATGGGAGAAACATATTTTTTTGTACTAGAGACTTGAAATTTTGTAGGAATATCAGTATTAAGATACAAAAAAGTTATTTCGGCGTTTTATAAAATTCTTCCCCTAAGGGGGTTAAATAGGGATGCAATGTTTGTGGAGGGGAAACATTATTTATTGAACTAGAGACTTGAGACTTTGTAGGAAGATAACTTATTAGGATACAAAAAAAGTAATTTCAGCGTTTTATAAAATTCCACCGCTAAGAGGGTTAAATGAGGGTCCAAATTTTGTATAAGGGAAACTTATTTTTAGCTACGACGTACTTAAAACTTTGTGGACAGATTACTAAACTTATTAATTTACAAATAAAGTGCTTTCAGCGTTTTTGAAATAATTACACCTAAAGGGGTTAAAAAGGAGGTCCAAACGTTGTATGGAGAAAAAAGATTAGTTAGACAATTTTATTCGAGAATTCACAGGATAATTCCTAACGATAAATGAGTAAACAAGTGTTTCCGGTTTTTTGAGAATTCTACCCCTAAAAGGAGACATGTGGTGACAAAATCTGAAAATCAACATCGGCATCTATTGTTTCTATGGTTTATCGGGTCGCTGATTAGGAAAACAACAACGATTTTACATTCCGACGTGCCGTCTAAATATCAATATGGGCGTTGTTATTACGGTTTTTTGGGACGTTAATAACGAAAATCACATAGATTTTGAAATGTAATGTTGTGGACATGAAAATTCATGAAAATATTTGTGCCAAATTGCAATTCAATCGGTCCAGTTTTTTTCGAAGCAAATCGGTTGTAACAGACGGACTGACAGACAGCCACACGTGATCCTATAAATAAGGGTTCTATTTTTGCTTTTGAGGTATGGAACGAGACCCGCGTTATATAGGGTTATAGGTTTTAAAGTTTGTATTTGGTGCCATCTCGATCGTCAGCAATCGGTACCTAGGCGAGTGCGGGCGGCGCGACGGGACGGGAGGGTAGGAGACATTGGGAAAGTGCCTGCATCCGTAATAAGTACATTCAAGGTGCTGCACGAAGATCTGCTTACTTTTAATAAGTTAAGCATTTTGGCCGCCGTTAAATTAAAACAAATTTTTGGGTATTTATGTTAAATACTGGTTCGAAAAGCATGGAAAAAATCTTAGGAAACAAGCCTATAGCAATGTCCAGGCCACAAATTTGACTTAACATTCGTGGAGATATTTTGGTATTTCAACATTAATGTTCATGAACATAAAGTAGCTTTTATTCCAGAGGACAGATTCTCATTAATCATGATTGTAAATTTAATAACAGAAATACGTACATACATACATACATTGACGCCTTCATTCCCAAAAGGGGCAGGCAGAGCACATGAACTTTATGTTCCAGCACCACTTTTAGCATAAATGTGGGTATAAAAGATCGACAAAAAGTGATATTGCTTAGGTTGTTAGCCCATCACCCAGGACACACTTCAACCCTGCTCTCTTAATCGACTTTTACGACACACACGGGAAGAAAGAGGGTGGTGAAATTCTAACTCGCCACCACAAGGGCATAAATATAATAGTAAATAAAAATTAATTTACCATAATGGGTTATGATGAAGGGTTATTAGTAGGGGAAGTTAGTAGTAGTAGGTTAGTAGGCGGCGTAGCAATTCAATAATGATTGGAAAATTACTTTTACTACGCGGGCGAAGCCGCGGGCAAAAGCTAGTATATATATATTATCGATCTAGTCCCAAACTAAGCAAAGCTTCGACTATGGGTACTAGCCGACTTTGTTACACGCATTGTTAGCTAATAGTCTTGAAATTCCGCAGGATTTATCCGACAAGGAATATATCTTTGCTATTCTATGGACAGGTTCAATTTCCAACAAGCGGGAACATTAAATATAGTAATAAAGGATGACCCCCAACGCACACGTCAGTTACCCAGATCTTAATACCTGACACGGTTTCAGTATCAGAGCAAAAGTATTTCCGGACCTCCACAACGTACCTAGGTGCTAAAAAGGAAATTATCTAGCAGTATATTACATGTATACTTTAAATGTTTCGTAATTAAATATCAAACAGTAATTATATACCTACTTAAGGATAATTCCCACCAAATGGTAATATAGACTTTAAATACTGTAAAATCCGTTCCGATCCGATGCGATCCCTTTGGTGAGAAACATAATTTATTGCCGTTTTAGTAATCGAGTCTCGTAAAAAACCAAGAGTCGTGTTCAGATTTTTGTGAGCACCTTTTTCACTCGAACATTCTGAGTATATTCCGACTTATTCGTTTTTTTTCGTAGTTAATGGTGAATTATCTAAATACTGAATTCACATGCATTTAAATATATGTCGGAGACAGGATGGTCATTAGTACGGACGCTAAATTGTAGCGCAGCGTGGGAATGGCTACGATTGGTTGGTTTGTGGCTGACGTCACATCGAACCATCTAGCCCCACTCCTTGCGCTAGGATCAATTCAGTATCATTGAAGTGAAGTGCAATCTAATACGAGTATACCCAATAATTAAATAAAGTATTGATTTGATTCAAAGTCTCAGTCTCAATACTCGATCTCCCAACTGAATTCCTGAACTGTATCATGTACCACCACCCCAACACCACCATATACTCCGACATATAAGTATTTTATGGAAAATGGATGAATGAATACAGAAGTGCCACTGTAGACGAACGGTACGAACAGAAATAGAAATAGAAAAAAATAGAAAAAAAAAACAATTAAAACACCCCTGTTTTACAACATTTTCTTCTGCCAAACTGCAGGACAGTTTGTTGGCAGAGGGACTCCCTTACAAAAAAATAGATAGGTAGGTTTAGCTATTAGTTAGTTACTTTAATTTTATAACTTTGTTTTCTAATGGTACAACTCACGTGATTACTTTAATTAGACTACACTTCCAGTTTAGATTTTGTTTTTTCTAAGAAAAACTCCTTCACTTTAACCTTAAACATTCCAACATTCTAAATGTATTACATTCTCTTATACATACAGAAGGTCATGGGTTCGAATCCCGGCTCGTACCACTGGATTTTTCAAAATCTTATGTAAATACCCACTTGAGTGCTCGCGATTCAAAAAAAGGTGCTGTAAAGTGCTTAAATTTACCGCGCGCCAGCGGCGCCGTGTCGTGTTTTGTTAATAAATCAATTACTTGGCATTCACTGAATTTTTTGATCTGATTCTTTTTACGTTGCAAAGCTGAAGAAACGGGCAATTTTTTCACATACATAAGTTAATTTGAAAAAATCACAAATTATCAATAACAAAAAATAGCCCTACGTACCTACCGGAACGAATGCCGTTTTTGACGTCCGATTACCGACAATTCCCACCACTTCAAACCACAAATACACTTTAACACAAATACACTCACATATCACACTTCACAACTAAATACATATCAGGCCGATTACCACTTCAATATTTACTCTTTTGTTTTCATTCCAAATGTAAACAAACCCACGTGCAGGTCTTCACGAGTCATTTTTTTTTTTTTTTTAAATTCGTCCATTCGGACAGGCTAAGACCATGGGCCATACTGCCTACTTCACGAGTCATACTAAACGTTACCTTTTTTTTTTTTTTTTTTAAATTCGTCCATTCGGACAGGCTAAGACCATGGGCCATACTGCCTAGTCTTCAGTAAACTAAACGTTACCGGTCAACAACTTTATTAATTTCGTGAAATTGTTCCATAGACTGCGGTTTTGTTTTTTTTTATGTTGCCACATTCAACCTCTACCAAATTAAGTCAACAGAAAAGGGCTCTTCGCACGTTCCAACATAGATATGATTTAAAAACCATTTGAACTCCACCCCGCAACTGGCGTTGCGAGAGCACTTTGCGATTTGACAAGTCGCAACCGTAGTTGCGCCGAGCACTTGAGTGGATACGAAATATCATTTGATATTAAACAGTGACGTTCGGTGAAGGAAAACATCGTATTATGTAAACTGGTCTGATCCCAATAAGGTTTAGTTTCCCTCTGGGTTCGGTCAGATGGCAGTCGGTTTCTTAAAACGAGTGCCGGCCAAATCTTGGGATTAGGTATCAAAGCGGACCCCGGGGTCCTTTAGGGCACAACCGGGAATGACGCTACGCTGATGGATGAATGATGAATGAGACATATGTAAGGAGCTCGCATTCTATACCTATATAGTTTTTTTCTTTCGCTGGGTTATACAGATATTCAGGTTCGAGTCTCTTCTGTGGACATTGCAAAAAAATACTATAAAGCCAAAATTTGGTTGGACTTTGAATTCGCGTAAACGGTGTCTCTTCTTACATGTTTCCATACAACCAAAATATTCGTTACAGATGTCTGTAACGAACCTTAACTGCCACAGGAGAAACGTCTTTTGTTTTACTTAATCTGTATGACCTATAGATCTGACGTGCTGACATGTTTACGATTACGTTGGGCCTATTGTCAGCAGGTCTATTCGATGGTAGATCAGATCCTCAAGCATTCCCGTTGCCAGAGGAAAATGGTCCGACCGGCTACGTAATGCGACACAATAGATGTGACAATGCTTTGACCCCAGCAAGACTATAAAAAAGTCACAGCTCTGGTGGATACGCCTTTCGAAGCTCTCAGTTCGCTAAAGGAGACGCTTCACGAGCGAAATCGGCCGGACTGCCAAGCAAGGTTACAGAACTGAATATGGAGTGACCTTTATTTGGCTGCCCCTTCCAACATGTATCCACACGGGCCGAATCACGCGGCAGCCTGCCTGCAGTCTTATACGATAAGTGATAAAATGTCAAACATGCTACGGCCGCAGGTAAGCGAGTGTGACAGTGACGGATGTCTTATCGACAGTGATAAGCGATACAATGTTAACCAATCTACGCCCGATGCCGATATCGGCCCGTGTAGTGTCTCCTTAAAGGCTTTTAGGTTAGAGTTCGTGATTGTCACATATGTTGTGTCCTAAACAGCCCAGCCGTCGCATCGTACCGGGAAAAGGGTTCAACTTACGTCAGACAGTTTCTTCTTTTTGCAGTCTATGTAGTCTGGGGACGTCCGGAATCTCTCCACCTCCTTTGAGTCTTTAATGTTCTTGGGGGCGAACACGAAACTGCGCCATAGAATAAGTACATTATATGCTTAGGGCGGGAAAGCAGTGTTTTTCAATCTGTGGGTCGCGAATATTTGGGGCCACGTAGTCTATTGATGGGGGGGCGCAGGTATTTGTATTTCCCGACTACGGCAAAGCCGAAAAGAAGGGTTATGATTTTAGCAGTCTATATCTGGGTGCACGGGAGTGCCCCCGCCAAGACGAGCCAATTTGTATTTCACCTTACTGAAACCATACTGAATCGATTTTGATGAATGAGGTGTCGTGTCGATTCTAAATTATGCTGCGCGTAAAATAGGCTAGCTACCATTTTGTATACTCAAAAAATATATTTATTAATTAGTCTTTCCTCTGTAGTCGAGATAAGTACAGTTTTTTTTTTCCTTTTATGCTTACTGTGATTCATGACAAGTAAGAACTAAGTGATTTTGAGTGCTTTACCTCATTTCTAATTAAACATAGGTAGTTATAAATATCTAAATTAAATATCTTTATTCATAGACCAACTTGGATCAATCAGTGTTAGTAATACTTATAGGTAATCATATACTACGGTTAGTAACAGCCGATTTTATTATATTATATTATTATTATTATTATGATCATCGAATTGTTCGTATTATAGTTAGAATTTAATAATAGGTACCTATATATTCCTACGCACATGAATTAGGCAGCAGTTGTTTAGGTAGGTGCCGTCCACCCTGTCTGCAATCATGGTCAGGACGCTGTTGGAGCTAGCCCGGACCCTGCGCACCAGGGAGGTTGCTCGCTTGCGCATAGTGGTGTAGAAGCAGTCTACCCGCGCTTCCGCGAACATCCCTGATGCGCTACAGAACCTAGGCAGCCCCATCAGCATCCTGTACGCATTATTATATTGAACGCGCAGAGCGTTGTACCGTTTACGTGTATAGTCTGCCCACAGACTGCAGGTGTAGAAGCACGTACAATAGGCTCTAAAAAGACTGAGCTTTACCTTTATGTGTCCTCCAATTTAGAAACAATTACCTAGGTATATTTACAAAAATACGTTTTTTTTTCCCTTTGATATGAACCTGTGCCATAGAATAACATCAATACGATTATGATCAACCCGCGATTAGGATGGAATAGGAGTTGACAAATATTTGAATGAACTAACAGCAATTCCTATTCCCAACTCAGCAAGCTATTTGAAACCCAGAACTTGCACTGAGCGTCGCCGCCTTAACGAAGAACTTTGTGCTTATCGTGTTATTGTGTCAAGGGCCTTGTCTGAAGCAAAAAACAATAACAAAAAAAAATGCAGTTGTGGGTAGCTTGAGTAAAACAAAAGCCTTTCCTGTGGTCAACACTTAAGTGATTCCGTTCATATAAAAATGATTTGATTGCATGAAATCATATAAGAAGAAATGCCGTTTATGCTGATTCTAAGCGGCAATTACACTGCGTCGTTCACCTAATTAATGCGGCCGCTGAATTCATTTTAAACTTCTTAGGCCAACCAACGTCGTCTTCACATTAGTCTGTCCGCCTACTACTAAGCGTTGGCAGCTGTCGATCGCCGAATGCGGCCGACTCACGTGTTCTTTACACTGTTGCGTTCGCCGCATGCAACATGCGGCGAACGACGAAGTGTAATTGCCGCTTAACTAATGTATGATTCTCACCGAACGGGCCAGGCCGGAGCGCACCTGAGCGCATTTAACAAAATGCCAAAGGAATTTGATGCTTTAATACAGACGTTACATTTCATATTTGAATAGACTTGCCGCCGGTCGGCTTCTCGCGGACGTGGACGGCTGCGCTCGACTGTCGTCGCGTCTGACCGGATCCGTCCGGCTTTTGCCTACTGGACTCTATTAAAACGCGGTCGGCTGCTGCCGGGTGCTCGCGCATTCGCTACGAAGCGGCGCCAGGCGACCCGGCCCGGCCCCTTCGGTGGGAATGGTAAATAAGAGTCCAACCAAAAAATAGGCTTTATAGTACCTAGTACGGCTCTTAATATCGTAATTATAAGTTCGACCGTCCTTTTGAAGGACTTTGCGAGATTTTACAGATTTGACAAGATTTTAAGTAACCCAGCAGCTATACGTTTATCGTCATGTTTTACGTGATGTCTCAGTACATTTTCACCGTATAACGTAACGATAAAAACTATCATGCTAGGGCCTCTGGTTGTCATCAAAATTGGACGCACTAAGGCGTGATTCACTGATGCTGCGATGGTGGCAAATTGTAAAATTGCTTCCACCAATTCCATTATCACCGCGAGGCTTTAACGGAAACATTACAAAATGTACGATGTCTGGTCATCTGTCCCCGAAATTAGAGTTGACAGGTGTAATGGATATTTATGCTTAAATGTATCAGCACCTTAACCGAGTATTAAAGGTACCACTACACGTATGAAATTGACGGACTGCGTGCAGTGCCGCGCCTGCTGCCCGTGTGGATTGGTGCCGGAAGCACGGCGGCCGTGTGGCGGCCGTGCGTCCAAGGCGGGTAAACCAAGGTCAGTCCGTACTAGGTTTTCTGTGACCTTGCTTGGCCGTACACCGATTTCGCTGGTTTGGCGTCGCCTCATAACTGTTAAATCTCACAAAGTGTCCTAAGGTCTGAATTAGGCCCGCAACACACTGGCGCGGCCTGCGGTGGCGGACAATAGTAAATTTGACAGCTAGTGACCAGTTTACTACGGTCCACCGCGGCCAGACCGCGCCAGTGTGATGTGGGCTTTACAATCGCGCGGCCTGCGATGGCGGCCAATAGTCAATTTGACAGCTAATGACAATTTTACTATTGACCGCCGCGGCCAGGCCACGCTAGTCTGTGAGAGGCTTAAAGCCTGAATCACACTGGCGAGGCCTGCGGAATGGGAAATTTGACAGCTTATGACAAGTTTACTTTTGAATTTGAACGTCGCCGCCAGGCCTCGCCAGTCTATGAGATGCTTCTGTCGTGCAAGTTATAGCTTGGTGACACAATCTTTACTTGACGAACTGTAGAATAAAGGCGTATCCCAGTTTTATGTTTCCGGGCAAAAGGTTTGTCTATGGTTGTGGTGGCAAGAATTACAAGTTAGAACGATGAGAGTAAGAATGACCTGGGATTGCATCTGTATCGCTCTACCTTACAACCTCGCAGTCCGTCAAGTAGGATCGTCTGGTTGCGGTTTATTAATTCAAATTCTCTACTTTGATAGGACTCACTCAGTCTTTTGGTTCCTCTGCCTCAAAGCGTCTCCGTCCGCGCTCGCTCGCAGCTCGGTGCTATCCGATTTGTAGTCTGTAACGTTATTTGGAAATTCACAAAGCAACACAACCAAATTTGAGCCTAGCTAGCATAGGTGACGCTACACCATCGAAACCGGCAGGACTGCCAACCAAGGTCACAGAAAGTCTAGTATGAAGTAACCTTTATTTGGCTGGCTGCCGTGCCGTGCTTCCGGCGCGTACTACTTAATGCTCACGGCCGCCGTGTGCATAAAGTGGTTATTGCATTATTCAGAATTTAGTCGTCCTAACTAGTAAGCATTCAGTCACTGAATCAGTTCCGTTCTAGTGAGCGAGGGCGTTTGACTTGGAAGCGATGCCGCCAATATTATCAAAACAACAGAAAATTGGCCTTGGTCAAGCCTTGGTGTAGCACTGGCAGTAGCAACAAAGAAAAATATAAGTAAAGGAATATTTACTATTAAGGAATATATTAACAATACGAGTGTATTGGAACGGAAGGATTTTCGTAATTATTCATCATCGAAATCATCGAATCATTCGAGGAATTATTAAAAATGGCATCTGTTCGCTGCCGCGCTGACGCGAGCCGACTTATTTGGCTAAATATTATTACACTGTCCTAAGCAGCGTCCTACCTAGGATGCTAGGTGATTCAGTTCGTCCGGAACCAACCTGCGTCTTAGATTGAATCTGTTTTAGGATGCTTACTTGCTAACTGCGATTACACCATCCGGAATCCTAGTTAGGGCGACTGAGTTCTGGACAATGTAATAACCGCTTAAGTACGCGCCAGAAGCAAGGCGTGGCGGCCAGCCAAATAAAGGTCACTCCATACTAGATTCTCTGAACCCCTAAGGCCCACGTGCAGTCGTGACGAAGAGTGGCGACGTACCGTTGTCCTTATACATTTCAGATATCTCCTTCTCCACGCGTTGCTCGTCGTCTTCCTGTTCCACTCCGTCGATCCTGTCGATATCCTTCAATTTGCGTCTGGTTTCCGCCACCTGCACACATGATTAGGATCAACAAAAGTACACTACCGCTAAAGGCCGTAGCTTCGAGCACGGCTATCACGCGACGGCGCGCGAGCTCTCTCGATTTTTTCTCGCACTATTAGTGCGATTAGTTATTAACTCTCTTTCTTATTAGAACACTTAGAACAAGAGGTATAGTGCGAGAAAAATCGAGAGTATGTCGCGGCCATCCCATGATAGACGTGCAGACAACTATATCACTGTTAGGTATAACACTGTTAAATCGCCCAGCGTTTCAACCCTACCCAATCTTAAAGTGTGCAAGTTATCAAAAGACTACCTGCCTGCGACGCTTCGCTCGCGTATTGCAAGTAACGCAGGCACACCCGCAGGATAAAATATAGCCTATAACCATCCAAAAATTCCATTCTACACGCAGCTGAAAGAATGTTTGAAATCGGATAAGCTGTTCCGAGATTACCTATTACATACAAACTTGTAAACTTACAAAGCTACAATCTCACAAACTTTTCCTCTGTATAATAGTAGTATGGATAGAGGATTTATAGATGGATTGCCCAAAAGGGATGGAGGTCAATTAACATGAATATATTGAGAAGGAACAGAAGACACTAAATACATCCTCGACATCCTCTGTCTATACAGTGTGTATATTTAATATTACCTCAAATTGTAACCAGAGGTAGGTGTTAAGGCTAAGAACCGATATTGCATTTTTTTTCAAACACCATCTTTACTTTTTCCATATAAAATAATTCAGCACGCAATGGATCACTACGTGAAGTCACAATAAATTGTCACATAGTCACATGTCACCCGATTCTTCCATGTGTCATCATGTCACAGTGCGCAGTGTACGCAATACATTGCTGCTCGATAAATTTTCAAGAATTAATTACGCTTTGATAGTTAAGTTAAGACTAACTTAATTTTTCTTGTTTTATCGGTTCATATTCATAGCCCTAACACGTACCTCTGGTTATAATTTGAGGTAGTATTAAACATACACCCTGTATACCTACGTTAATCGTATTATGGGGTGTAATGGGTGTATACATGTCATGATTTGTCAGCCCCAATTCATCGGAACCTGGCTTATTGCTATCGTCTGGAGGCATGTTGCGCTGCTGATCCAACCGTCAAACGAGTTGTACTGAGAAATTGCATGCGCATGTGGTCGGATTGTTACATCGGTACGGTAGGGTAGGTACACCCAATTATGACTTCGACATGTTGTACTGACAAGTTGGGGTAAAATTAATTACATGATCTGCATACCCCATTATATACCGTGTCATCAGATTCAATACAATATTTTGGCAGGTAGTGACACACAAAACATTACTTATATGCGCTGAGCGACAGGATATTTGACATTGTAGGTATCGCGTTCCCACTTGCGGTATTGTCTATATTTACCCATTTGTCACACATGTGTGGACGTTTGTGAGTCCCTCTAATCTATCTTTCATATTAGTTATATTTTTATACAACGACGGTGGCAAACAAGCGTACAGCCCTACTATTTGCTCTGCAGTAGTGCCTGATGGTAAGCGGACACCGCAGCCAATAGACGCATGCAACTCCAAAGGAGTAACATGGACGTTGCCGACCCTTGATATGTTTGAGGATTCGCCGTGTTGACAGCTGAAGGAACAAATACCCTCGCTCTCAACACAACGCATCCTCGGGAGCTCTGGCGACCTTGCTCACCACCGGGAACACGACACTACTACAGAGCAAGTAATGGTGTTATTATGGCTGTGGTCTTCTGCAAGGCGGAGGTACTTCCAAGTGGGCTGCTCCAAATGCGAGCGGGATGACATTATCACTATAGCTTTCTCTATGATATTAGTGTTTCTTTTTTTTTTTATCTCATTTATTTTATAAGCCATACATCTTATGATTAAGTCGGCTTAAAAATAATTACTATGTTATACTTAAACTTTAGGTCTTACTTTAAACATTGGATTGAGACTTAACGAGTATTTTTATAATATTCAAATCTTAGGTTCAGTGAGTGTATAATGTAACTTAAAAGTGTACCACTGTGTTCATTCAAATTCTGTGTGCTTCTGAACTAAGGTATGGTTCCAGGAGTAAGCAGAATAGGGACTGTGGGGTAGGCTTAGGAGTAAATTCACGCGTTATGGGGTATTAGGGCTTGAAACTATATCTACTGTAACTAAAGATATTACAAGTGTTTGATAGGATTAATAAAATTGAAGTTATTATTCTTATAAAATCTAATGACGACTAAAATTATTAATGAGTAACCAGTGTGATGTTTGAGTAGTAAGGCAAGTGGTGTTGGGTTGCCGTGGGTTACACGTGAAACACGAGAAAATTGTTAAATATCATTTAAAAGGTCACAGTATTATTCATGAAATTGTGATATCCGGATTGTTTCAGAAAGATGAAATAATTCTGGGTTTGATGACAGGCTGAGCAGTTCATCAAATCCATTTAAAATATCTTATTTTCATGAGAGAGAACTCTCCATTTAAAGTATCTTATTTTCATGAGAGGGAATTCTCCATTTAAGGCATGGTTTGGGTAGAATGTCTCGCGTGTAATGAACGGTTTACCACGGCATTACTCTACGGCCGTCGGTATAAAATGGTCCAGGCCATCTTAGTTATACATATAAACGATTAATAATACTAAAAGATGTCAGTCGAGTTTGTCTCGGTGTATCTTCTCGAAACTGACCGCTAGGTTTGAGACACTGGTAGATTCATTCTCTGAGTCCTAAACTCGTAGGATAGCTAGCTAGGTAAGTAACTTGAATAGGATGTCCAGACTCCATTCCAACAAGAGAGTAGCCAGTGTGAGCAAAAGATTGCCACACGACCCGTCGATAGAACTTTGGTCCAAAATACATGTATTTAGGGCAGTCTTCTAGATAATAATAGGTTTAAATAAATAATCTTGATTTTATGAAGGCTACTCCTTGTTCAACCGGACATGTAATAGGGGATAGGTGTTTTTCTACCAAAAACAATTTTTAATTATAATCATAAAGTAACCTACAGTGTAATTATAATCATAAAGTGATTTATAATTAATTTATTATTCCTACAAGATTTAGGACTTTGTTATGCTCATAAATAGGAAAATAGCAGTTAAAAGTAGCATTTCAGTAGGTTAATTTATGTACAGATAAGCTAGCTTTAATTTTATTATGAATGGAGAGTCCAAAAACCTGTCAAGCTTTCATAAAAGGATCTAGGGTTATTACGGTACACAACACTTAGGGGTTCAACCACTAGCGATCACGATTTGGCCAAATCGTCAGGTATTCTTAAATAAAAGCACGCAACAAAAGTAGGTTTAATAAGTAGGTAAATAGAGAGTAAGTTACAGTAGTCTAGCACGAAGGAATAGGGTTTTACATTAAGTTAGAATTCATTGCAAAATATTTAGCGTTTCTTGAGCTTCAGCGGGAAGCTGCTTCGTTAGCTGTAGGTCTTCGGAAGCCGCTTTCTAGCCAGGGGGGGTGAACTGTTACAAGGTGATGTGCACACTATACTATCATGTAGCTTAGCGCAACGGGTAAAGTCTCCACTGTTAAGAAAAACGTAATTTTGTTGCAAGCTAGTGTCTGATAAAAGTCTACCTCGTGTGTCACTTGTGTATGACCACGCCGTGTGATGAGCGTTAAAATCGCCGAGTATTAGAGTTTTCTCTGAAAAGTGGCTGAATAGCTCCTGGTAGTCCCTAACGCTCAACGTGACATTTGAGGGAGAATATACACCTATGATATGTTGAAGTTTATTGCTATTAAGGACTTCAAGGCACAAAAGCTCAATATTATCATGATTCCTTGGCAGAATTTTGAGAGTACAGTTTATAGATTGGTGGACCAGGATCGCTAAACCTCCATATCCATCTGTTCGATCCTTTCTAAAGACAGAGTAACCAGTAAAATTAATTTGGTTTTCGCATTTTAGCCAAGTTTCGGAAAGAAAGCATAAGTGTATTTTTTCATTATATGAATCCAAATCACATAATTTTGGTATTAGGCTTTGACAGTTCCATTGAATAATATTAAGCTTGAAACTTTTAGCCATAAAATAATAATAATAATAAGTTCTTTATATATGTATATATAATTATAAATATATAATGTGTACCTTCCTAAAAGTGACTTACTTATTAGTTTTGGGGTTTTCCTTACCAGATAAGCGCTTTAGTTTACTTACAATACGTGAGAGTCTGCTCTTAACACTACGACATGAGATGTTAGGTATCAAGTCCGTAAACATTACAACCAGGGCATCAATTTCTTCTGTGTAACTGTAAGTGATTTCCGAGATGTCCTTAACTCCATATGTGCGTCTGAGATATTCTTTTACTTGTTTACCAGACAGTGGGTACGTTTTAGATGCTATAAAGTTTTCCAGATGATCCCAATTAGTTGAATCCAGATCACTATGCGGCGTTATCTTGAGTTTCTTTCCACTCTTGGATTTGTAAACCTCGTCTGAGCTGGATAAGGAGGAGTTATCAAAGTCGTCATCACTGTTGTCGTTGCTAGGTATACAGTCCTCTTTCGTGGTTTCGGCCTCCATCAAATCAGTAGTAGTCGAAGATTCAGTGGGTGGATGTGGACGCTTGAATATTTGTGTCTCCGTGGACTCTTGTGTCTTTTGGTTCACAACGTTCATGGCGTTGGTGTTATCTGGGCATTTAGATGCTACGTGACCGTCTTTTTTGCATATGAAACAAGTCATTGTATCCGATGAGAAATAAATCCAGTAATTCGTTTCTTCAAAATCGATAGATATTTTTTCTGGAAGTCGGGTGAAATCCTCAGGAGTTACGTAAACTTGTCTTCGGAAACTTAGAATGTGATTGTAGCCCGTTTCATTGAGACCAGCACGCAAGAAAGAGATGGGTGACAGTGGCGTGATATGCATTTCTATCAGTTTCTTTTCTATTTCGGTGTGCGGTATAATGGGACACACGTTAGATATAATGATACGTTTGTTTCTGCTGATCAGCGGTCGGATGAGTAGTTTTTGATTTTGAATTGTGACACACTTTTTATTTTCAATCATCTCGTCAACGATTACCTTCGAAGAAACGTACAAATTCTATTGTTTGATATTCTTGATAAAAAGCGGATAAGAGATGGGTCGATTATTCTTCCTAAAGCTTGCGCATAATCTTTGATTTGTACGTTTTCTAAAGCATCGATGACGATTGCTTGATCCTTTGTCGGGAACGTGGTGGTTTGTGTCACAGTAGCGTAACTAGGGTTATTGTCTAACGTTTGGGAGTTCATTTTGTTCCTGTAGTCAGAAACAATTGCAAGGTTGCGATATAGCCACTTATTAAAGTATCAAAAAGTCCGATTCCATCATTAAGCACTTTTCACAATGAGGGTAGAAATCAAACTCGTGAAAATATAGTTCACTAACGCGCGCGAGTAACGACCGGTCTCGGTGACAGCTCAACGCGGTATGTATGATATTAGTGTTGAAAAATACACTTTTGTTTTTTTTTATTGTCTGTGGCTCCTGCATATATAAACCCGGCCATAGAGCCGACATCCCTCTCTTTGAACGTGTCTCTGTTATTGTGCCGTCCTAAATCAATACTTAATTACGTAAATAATCCTTCTATAAATCATATATTTAAAGCTGCGATGTCAATACATGATATTTAATATGGCCCAAGCACTTTATTTTCATTAGTATGGAAAAAAATGGAAATTTGGAAATAATTCATAACAGCAGCTTTTTTGTGTGTAACTGATGTTGATATATTATCATTTTAGTAATTACGTAGACTCAAAATCCATCAATATAAGTCATAAAAAAAATAGATATTTAACCAATTCCTGAAAAAAATTGTAAAAATATTAATAGATATTTTAATTTTTGTTTTGGTTAATTTACAGGAGCTCTTCAATAATAATAAATAAATCACACGAAAAACATAATGGATGTGTCATTTATTTTTATATATTTACTTCCCGATGGAAATGATGGATTCTAGGATAAGGCATCTTAGAATAACATTTGAAAACAAACAAAAAAAACGCTGTTATAAATTAATGTTTGATAAAAACGTAATTTTTCTGGGGTAATAGTCTCATCTGATGTTTGATTTGTGTCGCTGTGAACAGGAAAACCTGCTGCGCTCCTAGTTTTGCGAACAATTAGTATAGATTAATATTTACCGCAACTGGAAGAACAGGTCTCTTGACGTCTCGCTTGGTGGCCGCCGGCGCGGGTGCTCGTGTAGCGTTATCCTCATCCTTCTCCATCGACGGCTCTTCTTCCAAGTCAGGTGGCAGTTCTGTCGGAATCCATTTCAACTTATAAATAACTAGCGTGGTACTCCCCCTTAGGGGCTGATTACGGGGATACAAACTATCCTATGTCACTCTCGGATCCCTTCAAATATCTCCACTTCAAATCACGTCAATCCGTCGCTCTGTTTTGCCGTGAAAGGTGGACAAACAAACAAACAAACACACACATACACTTTCCCATTTATAATATTAGTATGGATAATAATAACCCGCGGGGGCAGCTTGTGGCGAGCTGACGGTGAGTGGCGACACCGCGGAACAGCCTCCAGCGGCCCAAGTGATCTGGCCCTCGCCTCTGTGCTTGCCTTAACCGGCTGGCCAGAGTGGAGTCGCCTATGATCTAGGTTGCAATCGTAAAATGTCAAAACGCTGGCAGCCCTTGAACGGATTACCAGGATCTGGCTACCGCAGACTCAGCTCTCGAAAACCTTACTGCCGCTCAAAAGTGCCCCATTGTCGTAATGTGCGTGCGACTGTTTTGTGGGGCCCACTCAGCGAGCTGGCGACTCACCGCCTGCATTTATACAATTCTGAGACTGATGTCACGGCAAGTGTCCGCTAGTCTCTTTCTATAACCCACTATCCAGACCACCCAACACTCAAAACTACAGCACAAGACCTAAAATTCCATCGCAGTCACTGCTGCACTGCAATAGTCTTGCACCTGGCGGGGACCATCACCGGGTGTATCATCTTGTGCGCTCGGAGATGGTATCCGCCATGTGTATCCCTCGCGTTAGATTAATGTTTAAAGGGCCTCAGCGCTGTTGGCTTCGGCCCCACGTACACCTTCCAAGGGTCCGAGACCCCATGGATCCGACATGGCAAAGACATACGTAATAATAATACTTAAACCTTATTCCATTTTTAATCGACTTCAAAAAAAGGAGGAGGCTGTATTTTTTTTTATTTTTTCAATGTTTGTTACCTCAGAACTCCGTCATTGATGAGCCGATTCGAAAATTTTTTTTTTGTTCGTTTGTATATACTTCCAGGTGGGTCCCATTTTTTTCAAAATTCAGTTAGATGATCGGATCCATGAGGAATTGAGGGGACTCCTCGGGGACGCGTGTAGTGATTTTGGTATTTTCTGTTATAACTAGTGTATTTACATCCGGAATCATAAATTTGGAGGCGAGGAATTGATGATGAAGACCACAGATGACTTATCTAAATCCTCAACTATGTACTTAAAAGTGCAAACGTACGTCACAGGTTCTGATAATATTCCGTTGAAATAGGAACTAATGATGAAGTGCCATTGGTGATGATCTTGGGGAATCGATGGAAGTCCTCAAATATTATCGGCCCACATACAGCGACTCGGTTTTTTTCTATAGTAATCAACGCATTTGCTATCGGAAACCAGTTCATGTGGCAAATTGTAAAAAAAATAATAGGAAATGTTCTCGTGGCTTGGCGGAGTACTAAATTGAAGTCGGTTAAAACTTTGTTTTTAAAGTAAACTATTTAACGGACAATTTCGTCTACTATTCTTGGTTTATCCATGATATTAAAGAAATATTATATTAAGATACGAGTAGTGATTCGAACCCACGACCGCCGTTTGGCAGCCGCATTGGCTTCCTACCCAAAAAATGGAGCAAATTGTGATCGAGGATTGAGTGGATCTAAGGATGCTTGCTCTGTTGGACCTACAATACTCTCTACAGATGCCGCTGTTAACCTATTCAAGACCAATGACAGGGGGACTACAAGCGATTTCCACTAAGCGGAGAAATGCTGCTACGCACTACAGCAGACATAACGTTGCTGTGGGCCTTGAATGGGTTCATCAAAGGTCTAGTGCTTACTTGCTACAGGCATCTTACCTTTGAGCGGTGCTCCAATTTCAATGACTTCTTGCCCTAAAGACTCCGTCAGCGCTCTTGTCACAGTCTTCGATAAAGCACACCCGAGAAGCAGGAAGGAACACAGAATAGTGATACGCATTTTTACAAGTTTTTTAAAATGCCGGGGTGTGCAATTGTTTAAATGTAATTGAGCCGACTAGATTGCGTGCTGATCTAGTAGGGCAAGGTGTTGTGATTGTTTAACTTTGTAGGTATGTATAAAAAGGTGTTACTGTAGGTACTTAATGAAACAAATAGGATCTATTCCGATTCTTCACGAGGCTAAAAGTTTAAATAGTAGTCTAAAATGGCTACTTGGTCTTGACCAGTGTTGCCGAGTTAGCAAAATTTTAACGTGAAGCTTCGAGATAGGACTCAGGGGGTGATTTTTGCGTATTTTTGAAGTGAAAACTTCTTTAGAGGCGCTGAGTACTTTTTGTGATGGGCAAAAATTGTTAAACTCGCGACACATTTTGTGTGAGAGATTCGGCACGAGGCTTGGGGGCGGGGGAGGGGAGGGGGTGGGGGGGAACGCTGGTTAACATAGTTCTAATTTGTACTTTATTGTTAATAACAGTATAAGGTACATTGTAAGTAACAGTATAAGAGCAATTGCATATTCTGCAAATAAATTTGTAATTTTGTCCACGCGTCCTTTACCGTTGCTATTGAGCAAATTCGAATAGTTCAAATTTGGACGTTAGTCCTAAAGAGATAAAGCTTTGAAAAATATTTGGAAATGGCAAAAACAAATTGGTATTTTATTTCATCGTCTCCTTCATCAATTTTGCTGAGTTAAGTTGAACTATAGCGTACTACTAGTAAGGTTGTTATTAGATATATTGGCACGCAGGGTGAGGGAGGATGGATGAAGGTATTTTTTTTAACTAAATTAAAATTATTTAAGTTTTCACTTCTGCTGGCACTCCCGGAGTGCAACCCGGTCTTTTTTTTGTTAGTTAATCCTTATTGCACAGATTGTACTGAACAAATAATGCCTCAAGGCATAAATATTTAATGTGTTTTCAGGCTGTTTTTAATACTTGTATCGTATCGTGTACCTACCTGATATTGTAAATGCGTTCTCTAAAACGGTTCTAACGATATCCGACGTGATTTAAGTACGACCTTGGGTACACCAAATAGAAAAATCGATTTAGCTACAAGTCTCATTTCCGGGAAATATTGTTTTTCCCAGGAGGTCCCTCATGATGACGCAGTCAAGTACTAACTACAAGTACTTACTACATAATTAACTATAGTAGTAAGTACTAACTTAATCAAGGAAATCGTATAAGTATATCGCCACATACAAGCTGAATTTAAAAGTGTACAATTAAAAGTGTTAAATACCCAAATTTTGTAATAAGTTGTAGATAAGTATAGATAGTTAATATTGTGAGCCCTAACAGGACGTCAAGGACTGACTTCTGCAATGTAACACCTTAATTGATATTTACATGATGTTTACAATGAAATAAATGAAAATGAAATGAATTTCGCGACTGAATTCCGCCGCCGAACATATCCTAAGCTAGTTTTATCCAGAAGTGACCCGCGATCTTTCTAATATCGTCCACCCATCGAGCTGGTGGGCGGCCACCGCTCCTTTTACCTAGAAGTAGCCACCAGCCTTGCACCATTTTGGTCGACCAGCCGTCACTCTACCTGTCAAGGTGTCCTGCCCAACTCCACTTGAGTTTGGTAATGAGCACCCAATCGCTTATAATTGAGGTCTTTAAGACTTCTCTCTGACTTCATTACCACCCTACTCATATAGCTCTTACAAGTGGGTACCTCTATCGCCGATTCGAATCAGTCCGTTAGAATGCGGTCACCGTCCTCAGTGCCAAGTTTAACGGCCAGTTAGTGTTTAACCACGGTCTGGACTGCCAGCCAACAATAACATATAGGTAAATATTGTCTCTACCCTTAACCTGCTACCTAAGTTTGTTTCTAAAGATCCTGCGTACATTTTTAGTCACGATTTAATGAACGGTTTTTTTTGCTCCATACCGAGTGAGGCTTGACGCCAAGATTTTTAAGTTCACGCCTCGCTTACACTAAATACTTACTCTGAATAGTCTAAACGGTTCGGGTTTGGTCTGACAAAAATACAAAAACACTGTCAAAAACTTAGGCCTAGTGAGTATTATCGAATAGTAGAGTCAATTTGTAGTTTAATGTCAAAGTCCCAGTGCCGGATTAGCCCATAAGCAAACTAAGCAATTGCTAAGGGCATTACGTCTTTGGACCCTAGAAATAACACAAAAAAATCCTATCCATAGGGCGGCCCACAGGCGGGGACTGCCTGGGGTCCAAGTGCGCGCCGACTTTACATAGATTGGTCGGTGGGCCAAGTAGAGATTGCTGGCTATCCGTATGAACATTGTCTAACTAACGAAAGTCAAGTTCGAAATCTGCAAGTGCTCTCACGTTCTGCAGACGAGAGTGTGTCAACTATTTATACCAGCGATAAAAATGATATGAACGTGACTGATTGATTGAGGTCACCACAAGAGTTAAGGCCAAAACTGAAAGGTCATTTTATTTGGTTCTCTCCAATGAGTTTTTCGGTAAGTACCTAATTTACCGTTGGCTCTTCAGTGAAGGAAAACATCGTGAATATCGTGATGAAATCTATTTAATCCTAATATGGTCTAGTTTTCCCTTTTGGTTTGATTGAAGCAGTCGATTGCGAGTTTCGACTTTCGATTTTCGTGGTAGCACCTTCGGTGGCCGTTTGCATATTAACCATCGCCGTTGTGTTGAAAAAACCCTTGAGGCCTTGCAAAATAAATATTTAAATTTCGAATCTGAATTTTAGATAATGTTGTACATTGTTCCAACAGATGGAGCTGGAGGTACAGCTCTCGAGGACGGCAGACGAGGCCTGGGGCTTCCGGCTCATCGGGGGCACGGACTTCAATATGCCACTCACCGTCGTTAAGGTAACGTTGTTAAAACAGAGGATTTACTGTCATTCGGTACAAATGGAAAATCGTCAACGCGAATTGACCAGACCCCGTATCATGTTCGGCCTTATCACGCGATAAGTGACAAGATAGGAGCGTCGTCTCGTTCTATGGAACGGTGTCAGCCAGTGACGGACGCTCTATCTTGTCAGGTGGCAGGTGGTTGATGTAACTGCGGCGCCATCACGAAAATCGAATCTCGAAGTTCGTATATCTCTGTCTCTGTCGTTCGAGTGCCATAAACCATAAGTGCGTGGAGACGGAGATATCCGAACTTCGTAATTCGATTTTCGTGGTTATAAGGTGAGCTATAGCTCAGTGACCGAAGAGCTGGCGGTTTTCTCGCCCAACGCGTCAGCATTGCAATTCAGCGCGGGAATGCCGCCAGCATCCTCAATGCCTCGAGGGCCTTTTTAGGGTTCCATAGTTAAGTCAGCCAGTGTTCCGTCTGGCCGTCCGTCTGTCCGTCCATCTTCGGCTTAGCTCAGTGACGATTACTACTAGAAAACTGTAATTCGCTAAGAAAATAATAAAACCTTGAAAAATAAATGCATTTTTTTAGGATATAGGATCGTTGGATAGTGCTTGTTCAAAAATATTATGGATTTCTTAATACGATTTTGTCCGTCTGTCCGTATGCGGCTTACCTCAGTTACCCTAAGTGCTACAAAACTGTAATTTGGCATTTACACACATTTTTTTGTAAAAACCCACAGATATAGGAAATAAGGAGATCGGACATGCCGTGCGACTTCTTGAATTCGTGGTTTTATTTGAAATAAACAGTATTTATAGTATTTACCTCTGAAAAGTGATCCATTGGTGTGGAAATTAATCAAATCATTTCGTTGTTTGCAAGTAATTATTGCACAATTTGGCATTTTGGCAAAAAACTGAACTTTCTCGGTGGATAACGGACGGTGAATGTATGGTGGAGTATGCCCAATGAGCTGAAATGTGCGACACAGCCGCCGGCGGCTTGTCCGCTCTATAGTATTTTATGGTCTGAGAAAAAACCGCTCTATTTTTTCCATATTAATTTCTAACATCAGAAACTAGTTTTCGAACTAGACATGGCGGATCCTTTTGAATATACAAAGTTTAATGTTGATCTAGCATGTACTTTAAAAATGAGAAACAAACTACGTTTGTATGAAGAGTCCAGCGTTCTGGCGACCCTTAAACATGAGTATCCCGGGCGCGTGTTGAAATGATAGGCTTGCCTGACGTTATCAACAGATATATATTTATAGATGTTACAATCGTATTCACTCCTCTATAAAATACTTCACTCATTATTCAGATTGAAATTAATTGCAGCACTCGTTGATAACGAAATTAACGAAGCTATTAGCTGAGACAAGACATTTATTAGTTTGACTGCTGTGGTGATTATTCTAACGATGGCATGTACATTTATAAGTCAGTAGTTGGACCTTGCTCATCAACTCATCATCCTCCTAGTGTTATTCCCGGTAATGCCCCTAAAGAAGCCCGGGGTCCGCTGTGACACCTAATCCCAAGATTTGGCATGGAGACTAGTTTTACGAAAGCGACTGCCATCTGACCTTCCCACCCAGAGGGAAAACTAGACCTTTTGGGGATACGACCGGTTTCCTCACGATGTTTTCCTTCACCGAAAAGCTAACGGTAAATATTCCGTACCGGGTCTGGGACTAAACTCATCGGTACCGGGATCCGAACCCACGACCGCCGCTTGGAAGCTGCGAGCCTGACCCACTAGGCTAACGTAGCTCTCGTTAGTTGGACCTTGTTATGGTAGAGATTATTTAATGTGACCGACTTTTTATAAAACTGTAATTGAATAAGAATAAGAATTTGTTTATTTAGCACAAAAAGTAAAGAAAAGGATGAAAAAAGGTAGGTGTAGACACATAATATAAAATATGTATCTCTCACTCAGAATGTTGTCACGGAATCAGATTTTCAGTGCGAGCCCCGAAAAACTAATAAAACTATACGGTAGAGCTACTTTTTGAATATTAATGGAAGTCACTGTGTACATTATGTAGAGTGGAGCATGCCAATTTGTAAGTGACGTATGTGCGTTATATATACTGATAGGCAGACGCCTTGAACGTGCTGTAACCGATTCTTATTTTAAGCTTTTCCAATCGATCAACTTTCGGATCAATTCGAATTCATTTTGGGATCGATTACAATTCACATCAAGGCATGAGGAGAGCTAAGAAAGATGAGGCTTTACCTAGTCGGTCATTTCACCTCTTACTTTATTTTACTTTACTTTACTTACTTTCACCTATATCAACTGTTTCACTCAGAAACATTTGATATATATCCTAATGCGCGTTAGAAAAGTACAGAATTACCCTGCTTGTTTAGAAAATGGCAAATGAATTATATTAACATTTGCTTGGTCTACTTAGTTATATATCTGTGACGTGTCAATCAGTTGATCTCTGTCGATCGTAACATTGACATCCACTGTCCACAATTAGATGCGTCAATAATAGCTCGCTATTGGCGACGACTAGATCGTTGCGCAAGCGCAGCTATTGATGGATCGATATAGATCGTTGTGACAAGAAGTTGCTTTATTTAATGATGTAATGCTATTATTGATCATTAAATTAAAACCTCAAAAACAACCGTAACTTAAGGAGCATTGGACCACCTTGTATAAAAAAATGTTTTTTTTTTCAACCGCCAAGGAAGTTTTTTTTTAATCCTTTAGAGGAACTCTTAATACGCATAAGTATACAACGTGTAAGAAAAATAACGCAAAACCGTATAGAGGCATACAGGTATGGTGCTCTGATAAGAAAATGCTAAGAGAAAAAAAAAATGATGCGATATTTCACCTATAATAGGTGTCTATTAACCATTAAGGTGTCAAACATTGTGACGTTCAATTTAGTTACTTTGTACCGCAATTTGATTCCTAATTAAGAACAAGACACATTTCCATTCATAGAAAACCTCCCTTTAAATAGTAAAAGTGTGAGTAACCAGCACTTATACCCCCAGGTCCTTCCCGACACGCCAGCGGACATGGGGTACCTGTGCAACGGGGATACTGTGACGCGGATCCACGGCGCGGATGCCAGGGTCATGACGCATGACGCAGCTAAGGCGGCGGTGGCGGCGGCGGCGGACAGACTCAACCTTGGCGTGACGCGGTGAGACCTTGTTATGTCATTTTGAGGCCCAGGTTTCTATCATCAATATCATCATCATATTAGCCAAAAGACCCTACTGTTGGACATGGGCCTCCGCCAATAGAGTGCCACAATAACCGGATCTGCGCGATCCGGCCTACGTGCGCGACCTCGAGGTCGTGAGTGATTTGCGGAGTCTAAGTACGACTTAAGTACACTATACTGTTAAGAATTACTTCTTATTTTTATTCTATTGTAATAAAATATGGACTAATTATAACTATTAACAATCTTGACATGTAATACCGAATTATTATGAATAAATATGATTATGATTATGATTATTATGAACCTTCTGGGTCTGCTACGCTGCGCCGGCCGGTATGTTACCACTCGATAACCTTTCCACTCCAACGGCCATCGGTTCTACGTGCAATGCAAGAACAAAATAGTTAAATAGAATCATCATCCTCCTACCGTTTTTCCCGATAGTGCAAATGATCTCGCTGTCCGCTTTGTCACTAAACCCAAGATTTGGCTTAGGCAATAATTTTACGAAAGCTACTGCTAACCCGTGTGGTGTCGGGTTAGAATTTCACCACCCCCTTTTGTTCCCGTGGGTGTCGTAAAAGTCGACTAAGGGACCAGGGTTGAAGTGCGTTGTGGGCGATAGGCTAGCAACATCAAATTTAGTCGATCTTTTATTTCAAATCAAATCATTTATTTCGGAATTGTTTCCATAATTCGTTAGTAATAAAGGTCTTAACAACTATGTTAGTAGGTATTACTATTACTATTCGCAAGTCGTCAGTTGGATGCCCTATGCAACCTATCCCAGTGGAATAGGAAGGGACCATCCAGGCGCGCCGCCACCGTCTGCAGGAGGCTGTTCGGGCCGCGCAGGCGCCTCAGCAGGGATGCGACACGCTTACGCATGATGGCGTGAAACCCATCCGTATGCGCATCGCAAAACAGCCCTGATGCACTGCAATGGCGCGGCAGCAGCCCCAACAGCATCCTAAAACCATTATTATATTGGACGCGTAGGGCGCTGTAAGCCTTTTTTTATACCCAAATTTATGCTAAAAGTGGCGCTGGAACATCGTTTCATGTGCTCTGCCTACCCCTTATGGGGATAAAGGCGTGAATGTATGTATGTGTATGTATATGACTGCTATCTAACCTCCCAATCCGACCAAGAGGGAATACTAGCCCATATTGGGATTAGACCGGTTTCCTCACGATGTTTTCCTTCACCGAAAATCTACGGTGGAAAGGAAAGTAAATCAAATTGAAACGAAGAGAGTTGCATTTGTTTTGTTTCGTTTGATTTTAGAACAAATGAATATTTAAAACTATTATCCGGTGCATCCCCCAAATAGACCCAAAGTGATTGGTCTGGCACCGCTCGCATCCAGCTCCCTCCTTCCAGCATATGCCTCGGTGGACTGATGGCCTGGTAAAAGACGTCCACTACTGGACATAGGTCCAGCAGTGGACGTCTTTCGGCGGATATGATGATGATGATCCGGGGTCTTAGGAAGATATAGACACTAGGTAGGTAGGTGTCCACTATATAACTACAACTTAGAAAAGTTGAGAACCCTCGACATTTTCATTTCAAAGTCCAATATCTCAAAAACGGCTGATCAGATTTTCATGAAACATAGCTAAGAACGCTCGGGATAAAATTATCTATGACACAAAAAAAACTAAACGAAAATCTACCTACGGTGCTAAGAATGAGTCAGTTGCATTTGTCTCCTGCCAGTGGCCTAACTATAAGGTGACTGAGCGGGCACAAAGCCGCAGGCCGAGGGGCCCCGCGGTCAGAGAGGCCGTGAGCACATGAGGAACCTACCTAACATCTAAGAAGGCCCGATGATTTCGCAACGGGCCCCATATGGCACAGTTACTCCCGTACTGTAAGAACAACGAATCCTGGCTCCGTATCATGGTCGGCCTTATCACGCGATAAGTGACAAGATAGAGCGTCCGTCACTGGCTGACACCGTTCGATATAACGAGACTGCCGCTCTGTCATGTCACTTATCGCGTGATAAGGCCGACCATGATACTGGGGCTGAAATCGACCAAAGGGCCGCCAAACTCCTGTGATTCTTCTGGAGTGGAATGCGGCCATAGGCTACAGTGTATGCTTGCCATCATGCAGGCCGTACTGTGCTTGCTTTGTAGGTAAGTACCTAATATTTAAAAAACAACATTCGTTCCGCATCTTACTAATTCTTCAGGCTATGTTGGTAACTTTCGATACCTATTTAAGATTAAATGAATCAACATTAAAGGTCAACTTAGTACATAAACAGTGACTATGACCTAATGATTTAGTAATTTTTGAAAGGGCGAATGCCTATTGTAGTACTAATATAAACTCAAAACACCACTCAAAAACATACTTTAAGAGAATCTATTTGAGTCTAAATTGCATCAACAAGGTGTTTTAAAAATATCGCCCAATGTCAATAGCTCGATAGCTGCCAATGGTCAAATTAATCGATTATTAATTTAAATCTAGTTTCGTAGCTAACTTCAGGCAGTACGGTACATAAATCAAAAGTGGAATCGGTTAGGAAGCGCGGGATACGCAGCAATTTATTGTAACGACCGATAGAGATGCAGCTACAGTTAGAACGAAAAGTAAAAGGGTAGCGGACTCATTCCAACTATAGTTGTCGATTGCGACAAATTGCATCGTTTTTAACGCGTTTCAAATAAGGCTTCGCTATTGGCCGAATTTTGACAGGAACGTGACGCCATCTTGGCTTGTGATCACAGTGAAGTTAGCCGCAGTATTGTGTCCTTACTTTATAACCGACTTGCTGAAGCCGCGTAAGTCTTTCATTGCATTTACGATTTGTATTCCGAACGAAGATAGAACAGTATATTTATTTTAAGGGTGGTCGAAATGAAGTTTTACCTGGTCTATAAGGAAAAGTAAGCATCTGTTTCGTTTAGTTTTCATTCAGATTTTAGCCGGTGTTAAGTTATTGTTGAAACTACAGGACTATACAGAGTGTTCAAAACTGAGTGATGTGATATCTTAACCACATTTATGTTTAAGTAGTCTTGTGTGTTTTTGACTTTTAGTTATTTTGCTTTTTATTAATTACTTGTTTAGGGTTCCGTACCCAAAAGGCAAAAACGGGACCCTATTACTAAGAGTTCGCTGTCGGTCCGTCTGTCTGTCACCAGGCTGTATCTCAAGAACCGCGATAGCTAATAGACAGTTGAAATTTTCACAGGTGATGTATTTCTGTTGCCGCTATACAACGTTGTATGCTAGCCCCCCTGAAATATTTATTTTATTTTGTAGTATTTGTTGTTTGTGTGCCGCTAGCAACAGAAATACGTCATCTGTGAAAATTACACCTGTCTAGCTATCGCGGTTCTTGAGATACAGCCTGGTGACAGACAGTTTGTACGTTACAACAAACGTGTTTGTTTTTGCCGTTTTTATAGATAATGGTACGGAACCCTCCGCGCGCGAGTCCGACTCGCACTTGGCCGGTTTTTTTAACTAATTTCAGTATGAAATTATAAGATTGCTTTTTTTTATTTAAATTTATTTTACAAAACATATGTTACGAAAACATTAAGTGCATTTTATTATTGGGTGGGCCAAAAATATTATGCTAAAATATTACGGTTTTTCATTTAAACAAAGAACAATATTTCAAAATATCGAAATACAATGTTAAAAGTTTTCGTGAATGTGACCAAAAAGAACTTTATTCCTGGCAGGCTGTTCACTAAGCTTTCAAACATCGTGTATAAAGGCTCATTTAGGCCTCTCACAGACTGGCGCGGCCTGGCCGCGGCGGACAATAGTAAACTTGTCCGCCGCTGTCAAATTTTCTATTGTCCGCCACCGCAGTCCGCGCCAGTGTGTTGCAGGCCTTATGCCCGAGTTATGTTTGCAAAATTTAATAAAAAATAGCTCAGTCCCACCACTTTTTATGTTTAAAAAACAATAACATTACATTGTTTTATAATTCAGCAAAGTATAAATAGCTAGGCAACGTAGGGCTTTTTATAGGACACGCTTCACGGACCGACATCGGCAGGACTGTATGCCGGTCGACGCGTGATTCGGCCCGTGTGGATACGTGTCGGAAGCACGGCGGCCAGCCAAATTAAGGTCACTCCATACTAGATTTTCTGTGACCTTGCTTGGCAGTCCTGCCGATTTTGCTCGTGTAGCGTCTCCTTATGGAAAATTCACGTTAATGTTTAACCTTAACTGACGCTTACAGCCCTAATCTGTCATCCGTCTATTAATATCCCATCTTGCCCTACATCTACAATTAACCCAAGTCAAATTAAAGGCTTTTTTGGCTCAGTAATCTTGCCATATTCAAATAAAGTTAACGTCCCAATTATATTCTTTCAATCTCAGGCCGTGTTCATGGTCAAGCGTCGCGTGCGGCGGTGCGAAACGCGTGCTGTCATTGTAAAACACTCGCGGCCGGTCACATCAAAACAACGCCCGTATTCCTAAATAAGTCATGTTTGTTTTTACGAATTCCATCCCACGTGTTGCCTGTCTATAAATGCTGCCTTACGGCACGAGGGAGTGAATCGGACGAAGTTCTACTTATGCTTATGCTTGGGCCGAAAATCGTTCGTATGTCGATGTCCCGTTGTCCCGTTATCTGTCTGTTCTACGGGTCGCATTTCTCAACCGATTCTCGTGAATTTTTCCAAGCAGGTTCTAAATTTATAAAGATTTTTTGGTCGATTCAGTTCTTGGAAATCGCGGGTTTTACAGCTTTTTTCATTTAAGTACTATAAAAAAATATTGACTGTCTATTTGCTCAAAGATTGCTCACATTCATTGCTATGAATTAAAATTTCAAGTGGGACGTTTATCATCAAGCGGTCTTACATCTGAAGCGATACTGATGATCAACAATGAGCTGTGAGGATATAAGCGAAGTGTCTCTACTGGCTATAGTGATCTCGAGATACCATCGGAGCGACCACTTCCTGGTAATTCGCAAAACATATTGCTTTTCTTTATTGAAGCTTAATTTCAACGGCATTCATTATCATTTGACACAGAGAACAAATACAAGTAATAAGTTTCTGCAAAAACATCTTTGGTACAAGCTATTATTGCCAACTGTACTTTTCTGTATACTGTCATCAACTACATCAACGATTCTAACGAGCTCAAATTCCACGGTTACTTCGGTTAAGTACTGAATTACAATGGCCACCTTCTGTCTCCATTATCAGACCAACTCTATGGTGCCATAATATTGAATTGTCACTCAAACTATACCTTTACCCAAAATTTCACTTCAATCGGTTGAAGATTTCTTCAAAATTGAGCTGCAAGATTTCACCCCAACAAACAGATACATAGTTAGGTACATTGCAACTTAAAAGAAAGCTTGTAAAAAAATACCGTGATCGAATTAATTTAACCTAACCAGCTCAATCTCTTTTACTGGAACAGTAGACCTTTGACATCTCCTACGCCAGCATCACAGCTAATTATTTTCTTGTATTCGCAACCTAGCAATCTCTCCGTAATTACTTGTGAAATTCACAGCCTTCCGTAATTCTAATGGGCAAGTTAGGAGCTGGACCATATCAGGTAGTCTCTGTTTAAAGGGAGAGGTGCCGTTAAATACTAACTTAAAACGAATTATATTATATTATCTTTAAACAAAAAAGTGTAATTTGACGTCGAAGTTACCAGAATTAACTTGATATAGAGGAAATGTAGTATTAAGTTCTATAGAATGTGAAATAAAGTAACGCAGCGTCTATGACGTTTGTAGTTCAGTCTCGTGTTTGTTTACGATTGTTCTAGTTTGTTCACTCTTGTTCTAATTTGTTCACGATTGTTCACTTGTTCCAGCGGTCTCTACGACCCGGTGATCGACGACTGCGACCCGATCTACGAGCCCATAGACCAGGACGATTTCGACCAGCCCTCGCAACCGACTGAGGTATTCGAAATTAAACAATTCACTGAAACACCCCTTGACCTTGACAGAGACCCTAGCAGGTCACGGACCGTCTCTTACGGCAACCTTGACTTGTCCTTTAACGAATTGAGGACCTTAAATGAATCGCCCTTTGTTTTATCAACTAAACCTTACAGACCCTTTTCTACGGGACCCTCTCCAGTCCCTCTTTTAGAAAAACCTATTATACTTAACCCTGGATATCATGATGAGTTTCCTAAACTTGAGGATGGTATTGGTCTTCCCAACAGCCTTCCCGAAGTCGATGAGTTTGAAGGGATTCTTAGTGAAAACAGTAGATTTAAACTCCCAATTTCGAAACATTATGATCCTGATGGGACCAAGGTTAAACAAACGACAGAGACGACGACTGTTACAAAGACGGTTGAAGAGAGAATTGTTACAGAAGAGATAGTAACTAAGGAAGTGAAAGTTACTTCGGTAGAAGAAAGATTGGTAAATGAAGAAGAACATAAGGCTCAGTTTATGGAAAAAATGAAAGCGGATATTGATTTGGAGAAGATAGAAATGACTGCTACTAGCATCGTTGATGAGAGCATTGAAAAAGCTATTACTGTAGCTGGTGAAATTAAAAAGGAAATGGATCTAGAACTGAGTGCTATAACTTCAGAATCTAAAACTAGCTCATCAGAATGGATCGAGTCTATGGTCTCAAAAACATCAAAGAAAGAATCTATCATAGAAAAAAGTGAACAAATAGGAACTGATGTTGTTATCAAAAAAAGTGATGTTAGTGTTGCTAAAGAAGTAGCAAAATTTGAGAAAGATGATAAACAGATTATCGTTGATGAACGTAAAGAATTTATGAAGCAAGAGTTAGAAGAAACTATTGAAAGTGGTAGCGTGAGAAGGAAATCGGAGATGTATGATAAAGAAGTCAAAGTTACTGATATGAAAGTAGAGAAAAAGTCTATAGATGAAGCCATTGAAACTGGAATTGTAAGGAAAACGTCAGAAATGTATGAAAACGATGTTAAAAAAGCTGATGCCAGACTTGAAAAGAAGTCTATAGATGAAAATATAGAAAGTGGAGCTGTGAGACGGAAGTCAGAAATGTATGATAAAGATATAACACAGAAATCTTTAAATGAAACAAAAATTGAGAAAAAGCAATCGACAATAAACTCTGACCAAAAACAAGTGCAAAAGGAAATATCTGAAATTAAAAGTGTGTCCAAAACCACTGAAAATATACAGAAATCTGACGAAAGTAAAACTAAAGAGGCTAAATATAGTACTGCTAAGTTGCTAGCAGAGCAGAGAGCATACACCATTGGCCTACAAACTATACCGCATATAAGAGGTACTGTCCAGTCATCTTATCATTATGATTTGTTGCTTAGAACTTTTTTCATACATTTGACTGATATCATGGTAGCCTTATCTAGGTTTATTCTAGCCGAACCTGTACTGTCTAAGCCTGCAGAAACAAAACCAGAAGTAAAGAAAGATACTTCAGAAGTCACACGACTTGAAAGTGAAGTAGTTTCTGATACAACAATCGTGAAAGACTCCGTGGTAAGTCAAAGAAAAATTGAAAGGCTGGAAATAGAAGACAGCCAAGTTCACGACAGAAAAATGGACGCAGCTTCAGATTCAAAACAGGTACAACAGCAAAACGCCGAATATGTAGAAAGATTCGATCATGAACAAAGAGAGAAAATGATGTTATCTGGTGCTGAAATGGCACAGTTAAGTGAAAAAAGGTCGGTGGAGTTAATCGATAAAATGGATGGAGTTATAACTGAATTCCAGACTAAAGCCGGTTTAGAGGAAGAAATCGTTATGAAACGTGAAAGGCGGTCCAGAAGTAGGAGCAGAATAGAAGATGAAATTGTAAAAGAGACCAAACCACTAGAAATTGTTTCCAAAGTTGAACATAAAACCCAAGAGTTTACTGAAGTAAAAACTACGAGCAGAGTTTCAGAATCAATGGATTTGAAAACAGAAACAAGGCGTGAAAGTAAAGATACCAAAAGAGAAACCAAACATGAAATACGGGACGCAAACCGCAAGGATGGCAAAAACACATATATATCTATATGTGAGGCCCATGTTTATACAAATAAAAATTCTATTTTCGATGAAATTGCTGAAATATCTGAATCTGCCTCGGCAGAAAGTATTAAAGAAACAAACTTAGCTCTGGAAGCAAGTGAAGCAATGGTTACAGAACGAGTTGCTATACAATCCCAAGAAAAACAAAAAAATAACATAGTAGAAGAAAGTTTGGTATCCCATGATTTCTCATCCGCTAAAACTGATGAAGTAATTATCCAGGAAAAGAAAGATATCATTGAAGAATTGAATTTCGATGTTAAAAAGTCTTCCATTAAGAGTGAAAAAAAGACTAAAGTTGAGACACTGGAAACAATAGAACCGATTGTGGAATTACACGAGGACATTGTCGAAAAAGCTACTAGCGTTGAAGTAAAAAACAAGATAGATATTCAAGAAATTGAAACTTCTGAGTATATTAACGAGTCAAATATTATCACTGAAGAGGCCACAGAAATCGTGCAGTCGCAAGATATTCAAGAGGTTATCGAAGAAACTAAAAAGGTACAAATGGTTGAAGAGGTTTCTGCTAAAACTGAGGAAGATGTATCTATAAAGATAGAAGAGGTAAAGGAATTACAACAAGAAATAATTTCGGTAAGACAAGAAGCTAAGGTTTCTCAGGATGTGAAAGTAGAACAAGTAATTGAAGATTATAAAGTCGATGAAGAATCTACAGTTGTTAGGGAATCGACTGAAATCAGTGATAATAGCCTTGAAATCAAAGATGAATATGCTCAACTAAAAGTGACTAAGGAGGATATAACAGAAGCACAAGAGGAAGTCGAAGTTAATCAAGACATAGAAGTCAACATCAAAAAATCCGTATACATATCCGAGTCCGATAACAAATATCAATCTTTTATTAGTGAAAGTTCGATTGAGAATGCAGAATACATTCAAGAATCTTCTTTCACTGCCAAAGCTAGTCAGGAATCTTCTTTTACCGCCAAATCTATCGAAGACACTTCCTTTACTGCTAGTTCTACCAAAGAATCTTCCTTCATTATCAGATCCACTGAAGACGCTAAAAAACAGCTGACTTTGGATCTAGACTCCACGGTCAAAAAATCAGACTCAGAAACTTCGGTCAAGAGTACCATAAGTACTCCAACACCATCTACAGTCCCTCCCACTCCTCTCACTGACGAATACGTCTTCCGTCTCCAGATTCCGCTCCCTAAAGTCGATCATCCCATCCCCAGATCTCCTAGCCCAGAGGACGAAGATCCTCATATAGTTAAGAAGAATTTGATTCCTCATATAGATACTGAGATTATTGAAGAGGTAGTCTATGACACGCCGCTACCTACTCCGCCAGAAGACAAGACTTCCCCGCCGAAATTTATAAAACCTGGTTTGAAAGGGGGTGATATGAGACGTATATTTCTCAAGGTAAGCCTAACTTTCAGAGCTCAGCCAATACGTCCAATTTTATATTGCATATTTTTGTGCTGTTTCGTCTTTTGTTTCATTCATAAACATGTTTATTTTTTGCATCAATTGAATATCGTCTGTTGCACATATGCACTATCATTTAGTAAATGAAGCGTTCGTCCCTTTCACCCTTATTATTTATTATATTAGTGACGAATAAATGCATTCGTTCTGACATATAAATACCACTTTGCTAGCTAGTTTGGTTTGATACACGTACACTTATTTTACGTAAACTAAAAAGTTCATTTTTTATTTAATTAGGAGGAGATAAAAGAAATTGAAAGAAAATCATCACTTCTAGCATCCGCCATAGACCAAACTATCAAATCCATTGAAGAGTACAAGGAAGAAGTTGGCATAGACAAAAATATTGAAAACCCAGTCGTCTACAACGGCTACGCCAAAGTTGTGGGGACAAAAGTGTACAAAGATAAACTTGACGAAGTAAACATAGAGAAACAAATTGTCAGAAACACAGAAAATATTAATAAACTTGTAGAAAACAGAGCAAATCCTATTGAAGATAAAGTTGATAAAGTTCATCTTAATGGACACCCTGTAACTGTCACAGTGGCAGTTGAAAATATCGTGGCAAACTCATTGACCGAAGCTGCTGAAAGCAAAATGGATGATTCAATAGAAACGGTAGCCGTGGAAGGTTACAGACCCGTGCCTTTTAACCCTGAAGATGCACCTCATTTGGAGAGGGTAGAAATCAGAATACCGGTAAGATAAAAGATATCAAATTTTACATATCAGTTTAGCTCAAACCAGATACCGTCTCATGCAAAATATAGCAAGATACTCGTATTTGTTCTCATAAAGGGGCAGCTAAAGATTATTCTATAGTATGAGGAGTCATTTGTTCCGTTGTTACAGGGACCAACACCAATAGTAGACCCTGGCAAGGCATTCCTGGCGGAAAATGGCGAGATCATGGGTACTCACCAGGGTATTGTAGATGGCTTAGAAGAATCTTTAGTAGATAGAGAAGTAGCTCGTAAGTAACTAAATACCGTATTAATTGCTATTGACGACAAGAAGCACGTTATTGTACGTTTTATGATGGGTTGGACTTAATATTGGTCAAAGTTCAACCACTGACTGATCAGTTTGGTGTATTTTTTAAACTAATGTAGTAAATACGTTTGACGTTGCAGAAGAATTAGGGAAACCGGGCATGACAGAGGAAAAGATTGCCGCTCTAATATCTGGAGAATCTGAGATGCTTCGGGAAGCGCACGTTATGGGGTGAATATGATTCCACTTTATTTATCACACAAGAGAACCATTACAGTCATTTACCCATGGAGTTTGGATTTTTTGAGGTTAAAATTAGAAAAATAGCGCCGTTTTATTTTGGCGTCATTGAGTCAATATTAGGATATTTGCATTGTTACTCAAAGACTTTTCTCTTACAATATTAGAAATCACCAAAAACCACAATTTAAAGATTCTAATTTCAAACTATTTTAATAAATATTGTTGTTACTACCTAAATATTCTGACCCAAGCTAAGTGCACAGATATAGAAATAGTATTTTTGAGGTAGATTGTTTATTTAGCTTGGTCGGCTCGCATTTTGTACTTAATATAGAAGCGGACTGCATTTTCGACCATCGCCAGTCATTTCAATACATTCATTACTTACATACAATTCGTCTATATCTACATTATTACTTCCACAAACATACTTAGGTACATTTCACATAGAAAAGATAGTTTTGCGCTTGGTAGTAATTACATTTACATATTTTATTGCGTCATTTATGTCATAAATGTGCATTTTTCTTTTTGAACCACATTACCACGCTAGTTTGCATCGAGTTTTCATCTCAGAAGACATTTCAGCTGTAAGTACCAAAATCACATTTATTCACGCATTCATTTAATCTGTTAGCTTAAGTAAGGCAGTTAAGGTATATAAATGGTACAGAAAATAAACTAAAATTCAATTTATATTCACGCTTATTGAAATCCAACACTAAATCAAACATTTTCTTTCACAACACACTTGGCGAACTACACAAAATGGCGGATTTCACAAAATGGCGGACTTTCAAAATGGCGAAACAGACTGTCACGCGTCATAAAATCGCATATGCATCGTGACAATGATGATGATTCCAGCGTTGATTTTAAGAAGATCAAACCCATAGTAGAGTCCTTAAAGGACTCTGAAGTCCTGAAGGCTTTGAATGAGGAATTTGTGAAGACTCAAGAAGATAAGAAGAAGGAGGAGCGGAAATGGACAAAGTTTTTGCAGAAGCCAGCGCGGCCGGTGCCTAAGGCCAAGTTTGGATACCATGGATGGACGGCGAATGATGAGGAAAAAGAGGTAAGAATCATCTGTCTGATCCGACACGGCATGCACCGCGGGGCTTGCTTGTTGCTAGAGTTTGAACCTGCCAATATAAAAAAAACGTTTATTTGACCTATCCAACTTAGGTCAGAGGCACGCCAGTATACGTTTATTAAATGCCTAAATACTTACAGTACGGTAGCCCAAATATGCAGATACCTACCTATTTCCTAATTGGATAAAGATTTCCTATTTCAAATTTCACAAGATTTTATTAATTTCAAAATTGACAATAATACGTAAAGGATACGTAAGGTCAAAGTAATCTTTTTTTTTTTTCAATACTGCTCACGTCAACCTAGTCGTGCAACGTCAACGCAGCCATACATAACGTAGGTATTACAATGTCACAATTAAATAATTAGGTGTTAACCCTGAAGCGATTCTCACGCACACACTGACAGTTTATGTGTTCACTTACGCGCGAACCTTTCCATGTGTTGGTGTGGTTGTTGGCGCGGCGTCAGGGCTGTCACATTTGAGTCATGCACTATTTACTACCGACATTTATTATGGTTTCCTTATTGACGATCGACATAGTAACTTGCATGATCTTGATGTTGATGTTTGATGTGGCCTTGGCACCAATTCAATAAGCAGAAGAAGATTTTGGCACCTGGTGGAATTGTTGAAGTTTTTCTATTTGATTCAGTCTTGTTCATAGTGCCAGTGTGTGTGTTTGTTAAAAGGTGATTTATTCCTAATTAAAATATTTGCACATTACAATTTAAATGAGTTGAGATTATTGATTGTTCTTCATGCGGACTTAACAGTGGACTTTGATTTAGAGATTGCATTTTATGTGTTTATCTTTTGTGAGCAACTCTTCGTCAATTTAATTTGTTCTAAGTACTTAGTGACATCTTTATACATTTCAATTTATAAAGGGATAACTTTGATGTGACCTTCTTTTATACGCGATCAATCGTTCTACCAAACTGTGCATTAATCTGCGCATTTTCCTTTTTATTTCAAATTTATTTAACAGTAGGTATGAGTAACAAAACAATCAACTTTAGTAATCAAATAGCTTTAATATAAGGAAGGTTATTTTTAGTTTTACTTGTCTAAATGTCAAGTTTAAATATTTATTAAGTGTTACTGAACGTTTCTGGTAGTTTTTTATTACGTTAAACTTCTACTCATTGTTTTTTTTTATTTAAGTTTAGGGCAGCTCTATTCGGCTAGAAAGAAATTAATTTAATTTATAACAACATAATTTTATGTTTAATATTTATATTTAATAAAAAATATATATATATTTTTGTGGGGACTATCTTATACAAATCGACCTAGTCCCGAACCAAGCAAAGCTTGTACTACGGGTACTACTTAGACGTCGATAAACATACTTATATACGTAAATAAATACTTAAATACATAGAACACATCCATGACTCAGGAACAAATATTTGTGCTCATCACACAAATAAATGCCCTTACCGGGATTCGAACCCGGGACCTGTGGCTTCGTAGGCAGGGTCACTACCAACGAGGCTACGGCGGTCGTCATGTTCGAATGTGGCACTAAGATCCAAGCCAAGGTTTTTGTTTTGTATTGAAAATACAAAAACCTTGGCTTGGATGAAAAAGAGTAAAACCATTACCCTGACTGTATAAGCTCATATTCATTTTTCTTCTTTTCAGTCTCCTTACCAAGTGAAAATCGTAAAACAGCCCAAACCAAAAGTAGCGCCCGACTACAAACCTCAGGTAACAGCGTGACGAAACAAACAAACAAATTGTAATAAAGTAACAATAAAACTTGTTAATTTAATAATAAAATAAGTGTTAATAACGAAATGAGGAATGCGTTTGGATCCTTTTTTAGCCTTAATACCTTAATTTGGTATAGTCACACACACACACACACACACACACAAAGACACGAAGTCCTTGTGGCTTTCACGAAGCTACAAGTTACAATTTTACCAGCGTAAACAGGCAACACTGCACACTGGTCAAATGGCCAGGGGCGCTACCGGGAAATGAAAACGAAATTCGTTCATGTATCTCCCTCTATGTTATTATGTTATTTTTTCTTTTTTTGTGTACCAAATTTTTCATGAAGATTTGTGTTAAGTGATATTGTTTATTTTAAGACAATAAATATATATTTCTTTCTTTCCTTCTCTCTGTCGCTCGAATAAGCAAGTGCGACAGAGAAGGAGACACACGCGGTAGGGCCTCAGTCGTTATTCTGTGACGTATCAAAAGCTTCCGTGTTGCCGATTTAGAACTGGAAAATTGTAACTTGCCGCTTCGTTAAACGGACCATTAGTAAGTATAGTGTCTGGATTAAAAAAGTCTTCTTATTACACAAGAAGGGCATTTATTTATTAAACTTTACTGGTTGTATAACTGGTGAGCTGGCTTTCTCGCGCAACGCATCATAGCCCGCGTTTTACGTGACCAATATACCCCCGTGCGACAACTTTCGAGAAGCTTAAGAAAGTTGTATCATGAAGATCCCGTGCACGTCAGCTGCGGCTCCGTTGGTGGTTACTCTGGGGCTACCGCGAAACGAAAACGAACTTCGTTCGTATATTTCTCTCTCAGTCGCTCGAATAAGCCAGTGCGACAGGGATGGAGATACACCAACGAAGTTCGTTTTCGTTTCGCGGTAGACCCTCAGAGACAGCCTCCCTAACACGTAAAAATAAAATCGTCATTCCCCCGAGTGATTGTATCATCAAATGATAGTTAATCCAGTATCTTGACGAAATAAAATAGAAATACTCGACGAAATTGTTCGCGGGCTATTAGCATTGCAATTCAGCGAGGAAATGCCGCCAGCATCCTCGATAAAATGCCTCGAGGGTCTTTTTTTAGATTTGACTTAGTTTTCATTTTATTTTGTTAATGTAAATTATTAACGTTAAACTCAATTGCACAAAATAAGAACTTATATTCCAAAAAGCACACTTAATGCATTGTACCTACTAATACAATTGCTTTGTTCGCCTATTGTAGCCAAAACTACGACCTCATCTACGTAATACAAAGAGAATCATATTATATGTAAATATATGTAGCCACTACTTAAAAAAACAATAATGATGTAAGTATTTTCTTGAAAAAGGATTCAGAATATAGTCAAATCCCTATTTTGAATATTCTAGATTTAAAACAATAAAGTTAACTTCGAAAGAGGGTATTAGAGATAATACACATCTAACTACATTTTAAAATCTAACGACTAAATGCGATATGTCTATCCAGTACGTCTATCATGGGGCGGCCGCGACATACTCTCGGTTTTTCTCGCACTATACCTCTTGTTCTAAGTGTTCTAATAAGAGAGAGACGGATAGTGCGAGAAAAATCGAGAGAGCTCGCGCGCCGTCGCGTGATAGGCGTGCTGATATAGAACTCTAAGACCGCATTTAAGCAGAGGCGTAATGTCGTGCGAGCCGTCATGCCTAGTCGCTGACTGCGTAAATGCAGCCTAAGAGGCCGTCCAAAACGTGAAGCCTAATGTTGTGGTAAAATTAATGGGCCATCGTGATTTGGTCTGCAACTTTTGGCCCAGTTGGACCAACGAGAAGTCCACAACAGACGCTACACGGGCCGATATCGGCCGGATAGCATGCCGGCCGACGCGTGATTCGGCCCGTGTGGATACGTGTCGGACAAATCAAGGTCACTCCATACTAGATTATCTGTGACCTTGACCGACACCGATATCGGCCCGTGTAGAGCGTAGGTGTAAATAGTGATTCCATTTTGCACTTGTTTTTCATATTACGCTTGCATTTGCATGTTTCGATTTTCAACCCATTAGCTTTTTAGTTTTTGTCATTCGAAGGTAAGTTATATAAGCACAGCATAAATAATGTGTTAATGAATTAACTGGAAATCTAAATAGCTACCTTTTAAACGTTATGTTTTGTTACTTAACGTGCAAACTACAACGTTTTTTGTCTAGTTTCAAAGAGAACCCAGGCGTAGCCGCGGGATAGAATATAGTCCACATCCATTCTGAAGATTTTCTGTTGAAAGAATTTATACATATATTTTCCGTTTGAAATACGAAAAATTATTAATTGATATCGGTCGAAATCACCTGTCATGTACAAAGATCTCGAAAGCATCTAACCAACGTAAACACGTTCGTTCGTGTATCTCCATCACTCTAGCTTATTCAAGCGACAGAGTTCGAAAAATTCGCATTTCGTTTTCGCCCTCAGCTTCATAAGTAACGAAACGATGTGATGTAGTCAAGACGCATGTATCAAACAAACCCACCCTGGGTTGCACCAAACCGCCCGTAATCATAAGCACTGTCGTTAAACTCTGAATATATGATTTTATCAGTTAATCCCCTAGCCTGATCCCGCAGGGGAAAAAACGGTTAGGTTGTTAGGTGAACTGCGACCCTACAGCGCGCGAGCCGAGCGAGCGAAGCGAGTGTGACGCGATAGCGTCCAGCGAAGCGCCGTAACCGAAAATTATCATTTTTTCCTAGTTTAATATTTATAATAATAATAAATGATTTATTTAGAGTAAAATAGTACAATCAGTGGATATAATCTAATTAAGCTATTTATAACAAAATTTATATCTAGCAGGATTATTGATATACAATATTAATACATTACGTCTAAAAGAAATGGTCCTAGGGGCTAATATACAAGTTTATTGCCTAAACTAGGTTACAGTTGTAATCTGTGTTTTAGGCATAATAGGCCTTTGTTTTATACATATATTGCCTATCTAAACATTTGTTACCTCGCATCAAGAAAACAAAAATATATTTAACAAAAGGAAAGCTTGTGATTGCAGAAGTATTTCACTATAGTTAGCAAATTTTCTGTCTCGTCGTAGGTCAGGGTTAGCAACCATGTTGTTATTTTAGTATTGATAATATTGATATTATATAATAATTGCCGCTAATTCCCCTGGGTCGTCGAGGTCAGGTGATTAACGTGGATAACGTGGAATACTTGGAAAGATTGACAAGTTTCTATTGGATGACAGCTCCCGGCTCCACAACTCTTTTTTTTTTCATTTACGTCGATCGGCCTGTACGTAAGTTGGTGCAACCCGAACATACTCGTGAATCGTCATCAAATTCGACTCCATTCCGATTGTAACAAACCATCACCCACCGAACACAGGACTTCGAAACGGGCCCCCTACCGTGGGAAGAGCGGGCGCTGAACGAGCCTCCCCCACCCCCCGTGGAGGCCGAACCCCCCATTTTGGTCCCGGAGGAGAAGCCAGTGTTCCTAGAGGCCCTTGATTCGCTGCCGGAGAGCGAGGTTCCTGATTTGGAGGAGACAGGTACTTAAGTCTTTGCTAACCTCAACTAAAAAGATCTTAATTTAAGGACTTTTTTGTCGTTCAAACACTAGTTTGAACAACTAGTGTTTGAACGACAAAAAAGTGTTTTGTTCTTACGCCAAGTCATTACGCAATGGACCCAATTGCGTAATGACTTGGCGTAAGAATTCATCATTACGAAGAGACTTCCACGAGTGGTTTTTCTATGCAACAGACTTATTCCCACTGGCAAGCACAGAGGTGTTGCTTTGGTAAAACTACTAGGTAGTACTACTAGGTAGGCAAACTACTAGGTAGTAGACGTGTCGCATTTTTAGCCAAAAAGTTTTTTAGAACAGAGTAATCCGAAATACTTCCAGCTGTTTTAATATTATAACACTGCTTGAAGATAAATTATAAAAAATCGGTGTTGAATGCAAAGTATGATTATAACTTGACCAGAATGTTGACTTGTGGCCAAAAGGCGTAGAATATTTTATGATATTAAAGTCATATAACCCTGCCGTGATGTGGCTGTCATATCGATGAGATACATTTGATTAACTGGTCAATATAGCAGCCACGTTATGACATGGTTATATTCAGTGTTAAATCTCGTAGTGTTTGAAACCTCTAGGACCCGTCATGAATTACGCAAGTGTTCTTTAATTTTTCCAGGCATTGAATTACCCCCTGAAAAGCCAATAGAAGAACCACAACCAGAACCTGAACCGGAAATTCCAGTTGAGCCGGAAGTCAAAGAAGAAGATACCGAGAAGGAAGTTCCGATTGTAGAGGAGAGCAAGAGTGAGAACGAGATGGAGAACAGGATAGCGGAGCAGCTGATGAAAAATGTGGAAGGGATGGTTGGTGAGTATAAAGAACACTTAAAATTTAAGGTTGCTGTATAATAATGTGGGGCGTATGTTGATCCCTGTGACACACCCAAAGCGGCTACCGCGAAACGCTAAGTTCGTTCGTTCTCCCTCTCTGTCGCTCGAATAAGCAAGTGCAGTAGAGATAGAGTTATTTCGGTCATGCAGACACGGAAATTCAATAACTTTTCCTCGTGTTCCTGATAGTTATAAAATATGTCCTTCACCCTAATCCAGATAAGATTAGGATACTCCTGCGTTAAATTCAAAAGAATTTTCAAAAATCCCGACTAATTTAAAAAACCTTGTCTATTTCACTCCCACGTTTGAAAGGAATCCAACGACACCTCATATGTCGAAATCCGTCAAACGGTTTAGGCTGCAGGACGTGCCAAAGTATTCTTTGCATTATTATGCATAGTCACATATATACATACGCTCGAAAACATAACCCTCCTCTCTTTCGGAAGTCGGGTAATAAGCATATTTTTCTAAATAAAGAGCCTACTTACGCACAAGGTAGTGAAGTGACTTAGGCTAAGTTCAGATGAACGCGCGACGACGCGTGGTTGGCTCGGCGCGCGGTTTAAGATTGTAACAAATCAAAGTTGTTGTGTACATGACCGCGCGTTCACGGGCACGCGCGGTGTCGCGCGGTCATCTGAACTTAGCCTTAGACGGCTGTAACAGAGAGCACATTAATGATTTAACGAATATTTGTTCTACCTTCAGACCCGAGCGCGCCGCTAGAGCAGCAACTGGCGCAGATGCGCGCGCAGCTCGCGGCGCTGGCGCAGCTGCCCGGCGTCATCCAGCAAACTCTGGAGCTGGTCACGAGGCAGCTCTGCCACATCACGCAGCAGGTCTGTTCCTATACCCGGGCCACACTAACGAGAAATGCCATTAATTATCGCGATAATGGACGTTAACCGTACGGCCACACTAGGATTATCGCGATAATTAATGGCATTTCTCGTTAGTGTGGCCCGGGCATTACGGCGCTCGTGACCGTAACGTGGCGACTCCCATGCCAGAGCAAACACACGGTGTGCGAAGTCCAATCAGGTGCAGAGAAATATGGCTCCCTTACATGAAAGTTTGTATGCAGAAGGGGTTTACGTTTCGCTGTAGCGGACTGTTCTATCGTATATAAGAAGACTAACAAATGCTGTCTTTAAGATCCTCCGAAGTAAGGTTCAAAACTTTACTATTCAAACGTCGAAATCGAGTATATCCGGCTGGAGGGACCGATTCTCGAGCCAATTTGGAAGGTGTAGATGTTTTAGATACATAGTTACTGAATGTTCAATTTGTCCCCAGGAGTCTCAATCGCACCAAAATGTGACACAACAGCAGATGGCGATCGAATCTTCTGAGATGATGGAAGGTAGGGCATAATATTATGCTGGCTTTCCAGTTTTAATGCAGCCTTTCAAAAAAAAAACTAATTGAGAACCTGCTATAAACCCGCTTTCATAACTATGTTCTATATCATCATCATCATCCTTCTAGCGTTTTTATTTACCAGCAGTACTCAAACGAGCCGGGGGAATTCGGCACCTAATCCCAAGATTTGGCGTAGGCACTAGTTTTATGAAAGCGACTGCCATCTGGCCTTCCAACTAGACCTTATTGAGATTAGACAGGTTTCCTCGCGATGTTTTCCTTTACCAAAAAGCCACTGCTAAATATCAAATTATACTTATTCTTTTTTGAAAAAAAAAAACAGTGGTTGAAAAACAAATTGATAGTCACTTGCCTTACCACTTGGAGTACGATTTTCTATATCAAGTTAAAAAAAAAACATATTCACAGAATCCAATGAGAACATGGAAACAACAATCGAAGACGTGACAGAGGAATCTAAAGAAGAGACTCAAATAGAAGAAGTAATTGAGAATGGAATCACTGAGGCCAAGTCTAAGGAAGAAGTGAAACAGATGAAAGTGACAAAAGAGGTGACGAGCGTGACCGTGGAAGAGAGAGAGAAGATGAAGAGAGAAGAGCAGGAGATTCTGGACGAGCAGAGACGAATTGAGAAGCAGAAGAAGGTATGGTTATATCAATTCCTTTCTTTCATATAGGCAATTGACTATACTTGCAAGAAATATATGTATTTGTTGTAAAATTATGGGCACATGATTATCAAACGGCCATAATGGATGCAATTCAGCTTATGCCAATGCTAGTAGTGGGGAAGAGTGCTCGAACAAATTTTCGTAAATGTGGACACGCTGGACAAAAGCATCAATTTTTTTTCAGGCACTTGATAGGAGATGGCCGACGGAGGAGTCGGTTCCTATCAAAAACTTAAAGCTATGGACCTAACAAGTACCTGAAAAAAAATTGGTGCTTTTGTCCAACGGTATAGTAGGGCAGTTTCAGGTGATAAACTGCCCTACTATAGTGACAATATAATATGCTAAACGACTGGCTGTCAGGGCACACCAGAGAAATTACGAAATTAGTTATACGGTTCCTCAATCTTCGTGCTTTCCTTTACACTTGTTTATTTCAAGAATCAACTTTAAACAATAGCGCAAATTAATCGGATCTAGATTAGCTTGATAGTTGTCCCGAAGACGTATGAAGATTAACGGAGGAAATAATTGAAATAATACACTGTACCTGGCAGGATTTAACGAGCGAAATGCTTGAACAAGAGTTTGAGGAGATACAACAGCAGACTCCGCACGAGATAGCGCTTAGGTTCATCAATGTGAGTGTTCTGTGTAGAGCTTTATATGGGTTCACTTGGCTTCATACATACATACTTGTGTGGCGATAGAGCAGCTTTTCTCTCCACTGGGATCACCGCACGAACATTTGGCGCTGACTCGTTGGATCCTAATCGGAGCATACGTATGATTGCGCGTCGCATAGCACATTATTTCCCGTGCTTTATAGGAGGTATAGTGTCCTAATTAGAAATAAATTATGTTGTCAGCACAACGAACATGCTAATCGTGGTGTTTTCAAAACAATTGCGCAGCTTTGGCTTTGCATTCTAAATATTAAATATTCAATTTGCTATGATAATTGCAGACTGATTATCCACAGGTCAACAGTATTCGCACTACTATTAATTAATTTTTCGAGTAACGTTAATATGGATATCCATTTTTTTTCTGTCAATGTGTCTATAATATGAATTACATACCTTCTGTGTCGACGAATGACGAAGTCTTTAAATTACCAATCAACTGCGGAACACATTTTCTTTATGCACATTGCATTTAACAATTTCAAACATGCTTTGTTGCTATAGTCTATCCCAAACACCACAATTGGCGATAGGCTCTTTCTTTCTGCCTCATCCAGACCATAAGTTCACCTGGGCATTTGAAAACGTAACTTACTCTTATAACACTTTTAACCAATCCAAACGAAACTAACACACCCCACCTTTGACACGACAGGAGCTTATGGGAAATCTTCAACTGGATAAAGAACCTAGACATATGAAGCAGCGACCATCGTTGGCTACACCCACGGTTCCAAATCTTCTCAGTGAACCTAATATGGAAATTAAAGGGACTACACCTTCAGTAAATCTTCCAAGTGGACCCAAAATAGAAGTTAAAGAGGTTCGCAATTCGATCGAGTGCCTTTCACGAAACATCGTCATTTTCGCATAGATTAGACTTTCACCAGTTGGGCGTTGAGCAAAACAAAGAGAACTTGAGACGGGTTTTTCATAAAATAAATAAAGAACTAAAATCCCGCCTCGGTGCCGTTGAATTTATAAGATAAAGCGAGAAAACTGGGGCCATCTCTGTAGCTCGCTCTATCTTCGAGCTTGCCGGATTGTTCTGCAAACGATTGTCGGAAACAATATCAGGCGCATCCATCCACAGGAAGGCGCCTGTGAATTGGATCTATTTATGTGTCGTTTAAATACGTATAAATCATACCAAAAGGGGAACACAACATTACATTAGGACAATCGATAGTTTGTGACCTATTGTAAGTAGACTCATTCACATAATGTATACATCACTTGCTTCTGCCCGCGACTCCGTCCGCGTGGAAGTCGTTTATATCGCAGCTCCATACAAACTTTCAACCCCCCCATTTCACCCCCGTAGGGGATGATTTCAGGGATGAAACTACCCTATGTCCTTCCCCGGGACTCCAACTATCTTTACACCAAATTTCACCTAAATCGGTTGAGCGGTTTAAGCGTGAAAAGGTAACAGACAGACACACTTTCGCATTTATAATTTTAGTATGGATGTTGGCGCAGAAATAGTGTTCCACAATTCTACTCGTAATGTTTATTAAATACTGGCTTAACATTTTACGAAGGAACTAACAATGCATTAGGTAACCGCTTAATTTAGCGCTTATCACAACCTGCGTCTGATCTACGGACTACTTTCGCTTCATTCCAGAAATATAATGCGCTAGTGCATAGCCAACGTCAGATTCAATGCTAAATTTATTTTGAAAACTGTCATGCTTCCATGACTTTATGATATCCTAACCACACGCCCCAACCTTCAACCCGTAACAGGAACTAATAGCGGACCTGCAGCTGGACCAGGAGTCCAGACAGCTGAAGCAGAGGCCCACCCCTCGCGTCGGCAAGCCCAAGCCTGTGTTTGGGCCTCTCACGCCGTCAGAGAGGCCGGTAGTCCTGCCGGGAGGCCGCAAGTGGAGGAAGCCTAAGGATGCGTACAATGACCAGTTTATCGCTGAAACTCTGACGGCTCAAGCGGAGTTGATCCAAGGGAAAGCTATGGGGTACAGTCTTTAGCTAGATTTTAATTAAGATTGTTTGATTTAGAACAGAAATATTGTTTCGATGGAAAAACACTGAAATAGACATCAGAACATAATTGAACATTGGTTAGATTCGATACATTTTCAGAAACCATTTGATTTAGACATATATGTAGTTTTGGCTCTTCATTTCAAATTACGTTCGAATTAAAAGTTTCAGTTAGATCATTGTAATATTTTTTGTAACATGTAGCACGAAGGCATATCAGCAATCTGCCACAAAAAAATATGAACAGTGTCAGTATTTTTCAATGAAAATACCGCGTTAATTGTACCTATCCTATAACAGACAAGGTTCAATTTTGTGTAGTAGGTTGCACTGTCATTTTCTATTTAGGTAACTCATTTGTTTCATTTTTATAGGAAAACATACGAAAGCGTTCATCTGCCATACGACGAGAGGTTGGTCATTTTCGTACATATTTTATAGCAGCTCCACACACAATGCTTCTGTTAATTGAATAATAGTCGTGTGTTCTAGTTTAAAAGACGGGACGCACTTAACGCCAACCATTACCCGCATCTATTGTTGAATTGTCATCGTTAAGTTACGGTTCAAAAATTTAAAATTTTAAAATAATTACTATGTTTTGCATACTGTGAATAAATAAGGCGTCTTTACCTATGGTGCAGGGTGTGCGTTGCTCACGGGCGCAGCGGTCCTAGGGGGCGCCGAGCGCCGCCCGCTACTATTCCATTTTGACCGCGCGCTTACTAGGGGGCGCTAGAGTAATGTTTGCACACGAGCGCTACATGGGCTAGACACGCCTCTCTGCCTTGTCTATATTATCTTTTCCTCTCATATTTGGCAACAAAGTAAGTTGTAAGATCCCACGTTAAGTGCATTCCTCATTTTGGCTAAAACAAAGTATACGGATTGTCAATGATTCAATTCATTAGGAGACGCTACACTTCTCTTTTGCAATAGTTATGAAGTATGTTGAGCTGCTATTATTGCTCTAAGATCTTTGCAAAACTCAAAGATATTAGAGCTTAATTCATGTACAGTTAATAGTAAGAATTACTCACCCAGGGCGGTAAAATGAATGTCTCAGATCGCGTATTTGATGTCGCCAAAAGGTGCCGCCAAATACGAATATAGCAGGCTACAGTCCGCACGTGATTTCGGCCCATGTGGATACGTGTCGGAAGCACGGCGGACGGTCATACTAAGGTAACTCCATACTAGATTTTCTTAGGCCTTTGCTTGGTTGTCGCCTATAGGCAACAGCAATAAGTAAGCGATCTGAGGTTTTCTTTACTGCCGTCCGTGGTGACTGCAACATTTTACGTCTGTACCTGGCCGGGAAGTAAGGTTTTGGGGTGGTACTTAATTGCCACTTTAAGCCCAGATCTGACGTAGTAGTAGGTACATTACGTAACTAGGGCGGTGAATTCGTGAATGCCCCAGATCGCAGGTGTGTGTTGTGTTTGAGCCATAAATATGCGCTCTGGGGCTTTACGAATTACCGCCCGTGTTGAGTACAAAATTTTACGTCTTCATCTGGCCACAATGCGAGTTTTCCCGTACGCGCAGCGTGCAGTAAAACTCGCATTATGGCAAGGTGTGACGTAAAAGTACATTCTTTGTTATTACAGTTTTTAATATCCGCCGTACGTTACCCTATTTGTAAATATGGAGTTGTTGGTATTAGTTATCTAAGCTACTGATGTTGCCATTTTGTATATGATGTATAAATGTATTAATATAAATAGCTCACTATCGCCATGTACATTATTTGTTATTAATATGTGTTCAATATGCATACACCTATTTCTGGTTAAATCATTAATATTAGGACTAACCTTCTGCGCAGTTGCACTCATGTCTGCTGCTTTGTTAATTTACAACAACAATAGATGTTGCTTGGTCACTAATAAAGTGATACTTACTAGTTTTGCGCAAATAATTAGGTATAGTTTGTTCCAGTTTAGATGACGAAAAGTACACCTACTTAAAACCAACCATTGCTGACATCTATTGTTTAATTGTTATCTTCAGGTACATTTGTCAAACAATTACGTATACCTATTTACAACAGAACAAACTGTAGCTACTCCAGTACACGTGATTTAGGTCCGTTTTGTTACGTGTCTTTGTTATCTTTTTCTTTCATTAGGTACTTAGCAACAAAGGCAGTTATAACCCACGTTAAGAGCATTTTCATCATTTTAACTGGAATAAACTACAGCAAACCTGTCGCAACAATGCAGAAAAATGGTTACGAAATGTATTTTGTTAAATATATTTTGTGTGCTTTGATGCCAGCTGAAACTAGCCTAATCTTTTTGAATGTGCTGTGTGTAATATGTGTTTAGTGTTGTGGTTTTCAGGTACAGTTTTCGTGTTGCCTACTTATGATATGTAAATGTGTATGAAATTTGCAAATTATTTAATACAACACTACATTGTATGGGACACTAGGAAAGGAAAAAATCGTTTTATTTAAGGAGTATTACTGAAACGGATTTCTTTATTTCTAACGTTTCGACACGGTGTCACCTGAGACCACCGTGAAACTCTTGTCGAAATGTCAGAAATAAAGGTAAAGGGTAGGGCCTATGCACACTGTGTCTATGTCTATACCTATACACACCACATACAGTATGTTGTATGAAACGCATTTGTAAATCGCGCGTCGACGGTGCGTTTAAAAAACGCGGTGTGCATAGGAGCCAGTTCGCATGAGCGCTCTTTCAACGGGCGTAAAAAAACGGTTGAATGACACAAATTGATAACTACGTATATTCACACGAAGGTGGTTGTAAAGCGATGCGCTTATTTATCGAACACTGTTTGATTTTCGACATTGGGTGTAAAAGGGTCATTGTCAGATTTAGGTTCGCGTGTTTTCGGTGGACATTGCCAAAGTTACGGGCTTTAAAGCCTGATTTTTGTTTGAACTCCGAATCCGCATAAACGGCGTCGCCTCTTCTATAATTCTATGCGATAGAAACATATTAAGCCCTTAACCGTTTTTTGTTTTACTGACTGACAATGACCCAAAATTGAATTGAGAGTATAAGTAGGTATATGGAATATAGATTGTAAATATTATTAACAGGAGTGTCCCATTATATGTGCTGTATTGTATGAATGTGTGTGTGTTTAAGTGTTGGTTTTTGTGTTTGTTGCATGTTACGTGCGGCAGATTGATGGCTGGAACCACATTTGGCCGTGGGGCGACGTCAAACGGGGTATTAGGAAGTATAGGTACGTAGATAAGAATTATTTAATGGACAGACAGACAGACAGAGTCGCACCAAAAGACTTCCGTTTCTTGTTTACCGCTTTGGTGTCCTCCCAAGCCCACAGGCTTGCCTTTGCCCAGCAGTGGGACACTCTACTATAGAGTCCTCTCGTCTCGAGTTCCACTCGTCTCGGTTCTGAGAAATATCTGGCCAATCCTTGCGAAATACGTCCAGGTCGTCCCGCTATCGAATTAATCTGATACAAGAACAAATTTACCATTATTTATAGGGTATACTTATGGGTGTAGACGGTTGTTGTAGAAATTGAAATCTAGAAGATAATCTTATAACTTTGACCTTTAACCACAAAACTGCGAATTTAAAGTCTTAAATTAGGTATCAATTGTCTGCTAACGAATTCCTGAACTGAAATATCCAAAATGGTGGACAAATGCTTTTGTGGGGACATAAATAAATAACACAGCGATTGATACAGCATGTTATCAAGAAACAGATTGATCGTCTGGTACTCTGCGGTTAAGCAGTCGGGTGAATAAAACTACGCTCTGCGCCGGCGCCAGTCCTTTCGCTCGTCGGCCGCCGTGGAGTGAACATCGTCGTCGATCGCCGTGCTCCGCTCTCCGCGCTCGGTGCTGGAAGACACGAAGAATCTGACGAGGGTGCTTCAGGCTCCGGACATACAAACTGTCCTTCTCAGGGCAACGGAAAACTGCTCTTGTCAGAGCAAATTACGTGTTTCCCTGCTTAACCGCAGAGTACCAGACGATCAATCTGTTTCTTGATAACATGCTGTGTCAATCGCTGTGTTATTTATTTATGTCCCCACACTTTCATTCGTTCCGTATTCATGGCCGTAGCACTAGTTATTTTTGGACTAGCGGGGCGTTCTGTGGTGCGGAGAGCGCCTCAGAAGTCGCCCAAACAAAAAACATACGACGTTGCTTAAGAGTGTTGATGTATACGAGTCCCCTGATCATATACATGGCCTTAGCAAGATATACCGTATTCTATATAACATTAGAAAAATCGTGCTTTAACACGCGATTTTAAAGAAAACCTTTTTGAAACGCAAAAACTGTCGTATTATCAGGTTGAGAAAGCACTTGGACACGTTCACTGTCCCCATAATAAACCGACAATGTCACACGTCCAAATGTGCTTCCAGCTCCAAGTTGTGAATACATTGTGACACGAACTCCTTAAAAGCAGGTGCATTATCCACCATTGGGGGGCACTCGGGCAGGAAATCCCTTTATTGGCATACATTATTAGGCCGCTTAAAGTGTGTCACTCTTTAGTACCAACCAGGGGACACGTGCAGGGTTGTGTCAGGTATCCTGCGGACGCGAGTAACAGTTGTCCCCCCTTTGTCAAGTGAGTGGGCAACTGGACTGTTAGAAGTTTAAAGCCCCGCGAAGGAATCCCAAGAAGGAAAGAAACGTAGACGAATGTGTCCGTTAAAATTCTAATGTTATTTGGAATGAGGGATAGTGCACTCCTTTAATAATTCCTGTACCAAATGCTTGACTTGACGTTCCAGAGAATCGAACTGCCATTTGGTAGACTTCCATGCCCTGCGCGATATTGTGATTAAGGCTTATGAGCGTGTTGTAGATGTGAGTTTACGCTTGTGTTGCTCTCATTAATACTGCATGTCGCATTTAAAATAAGGGTCTTGTGTTTGTTTCCAGAGTCTGGCAAACTAAAGCGTGACCTGAGAAAACGCGGCAAATTCAAAAAAAATACATGTGGTATTACTAATTACAGTAGGATTTTCTTTTTTACGGATTCCTTGAATTATTTCAAGATTATCTGTAAACATAAGAAACGGTATGATCATTATCGTTACTATTATTATATCAAATAATTAGCCGACAAGGATTAAGATTACAAAGTCATAACCTAAAAAATCCGACATCGCATCTACATTGTTATTCCTCTTGGAAAACAACTTCTTTCTCCTTTTGTTTTTGCTTGAATTTACTGATCATAGTATGTAGCAGCTTTCGCACATTACTTTTTATTGTTTTACCCATATTACGGCAATTACAAAAACAAAATAATTGAGTTCACAAAATAGTTAGTTAATAATGAAGTGGCAGCCTCAGGGGCCTTTGCCAAACACAGTTTTGATTTGACATTTCTTATAACTCTAACCAAAGAATTTGACGTGCCTTTAACAGATTACAATGTTGCCACTTTTAAAAATGTCCAGGTCACGCTTTCGTATGCCAGACTTGAACTCTATTCTAAACTCTGGCCAGTTTAAGGCTAGGTCACATAGCCGCGCGACGCGAGCGGGACGCGTTGAGTGGCGCGCGGTCACAGAACTCGCGCGCATCGCGCAATTTGTGTGAACAGTCAGCGTCATATAGTTAGTAGCAGCTAAAGTAACCAAACATATGGGAACAAGTCTTTATTACTGTTGGAGTAAAGATGTGTTCCGATATATTTGGCTCCTTAAACTGCTACTAACTACATGATCCTGAGTGTGCATAGTGGCTAACCTGGGGCCCGTTTCATGATGCAACAAGTCTTTTCAATTCCTTTTGATAGAAAGAGACTTCCGCTTGTAATTTGTAACTTGTTGCTTCATGAAACGCCTCTGCTATAACTGTTGAATGTTACATTTTCATGAATTTACCAATCAATGTGATTGCTCGAATTGGTATCACATGTTTTGCGAATAAGCAAATCCTTTACGTTAACGATGATTTTCACGATGTGCAGTGGGCACCTAATTAAATACTCGTTATACCGAAACCTCGCTATGTTTGCGGAGATACCTTTTAAGCATATCGGCGTCTCTGTCAGTCATGATAAAACGCTTCAATAAGCCTCAAGAAGGCCCGCCACATGCAACGTTGCTGAATTCCGCCGCGGAACTCGTCCCGTCCGTAGGCCTCATATCTTACATATGGAGCAGCGGCATTCGGAATCAGTCCGGCGGAATTCTGTATGCAGCGAGCCTAAAACGGGTCCGGTTAATGTACAGCCCGATAATCCGCGTCGTATCATTCTCTTAAGAGGAAACACAACGCCCGTTTTTCCATAGAAACGTAGTCCCCTGTTTTCTCTCTGGATAATGACAGTAGAGCATTTTTTTACATAAATCTATGGCTATTATTGACATTGTGCCTATGTTTACCTTTCTTTTATCAATTCATTATTAAAAGAGATATTAACCATATAAAACCTAAAAAATCAGATTTTCCGCTGTGTTCAAATATCCAAAAATTAATTGTGACTAGAAAAATAGTTAAGTAGGTCAAGTTTTGGAGAACAAATCAGGGGACTACGAAACGTTGATTTTATGTACTTTTAAGCTGCAGTTGTCTCTATCACGCTCTGCGGGGGGGGGGCTTGGAGTTATCTATTTCTAAATTATCTCGCCCTTCGTGTTTTCTCTTAATGCATGAGTTTAAAAGGAGTCACAGATATGTTACACGCGGACTATTTAGCCGTACATTAACTGCTCGCCTAAAACAGCCAACCATAACCCACTATCGCATACAGGGTGAACTTCATGAAGTACGAAAAGCCCCCGATCACGCTCGACCACTTGCAGCACTCTGACGTGTACAAGTTGATCCACAATATGGAGCAGGAGCCGCCTCGACGTGTCGAGATGCTCACGCCGGTCGTCGCCGAAGCTGATTACAGAGAGGTATAATTAAATTATGTACTTTTGTTCTTAACTATACTTACGTACAATAAATACTTACCTTCTTAGGATTACACCTCTAGGTACATATAACTCTTTATGGTACAAAACAATATACGTCAAATGACATTAATTTGCAATATTTATTTCCTAAAATTACCTTCAGTAAAAAATCCTAGGGTAATTGGCCCAACGTATTACGAGCGTCTACCCGCCAAATTGCGAACTGAACCATCTGACGAAGCATTCAAACGTCAGCTGAGAATCTTTTTATTGGAACATCCATTGTATTCCGTATGTGAGTTATGGACATATAATATATTTGACATGTTTAATTTAATTTAAATTGTTTTATAATTTGATAATGTTTCTAGTTTTGCTTTTTTTTTTGACGATCATTACATTACGAGATATCAATATCAATATTTATATTCTTTATTTTTACTTTATCATTTTGTATTATATTATGTCAATAATAATGTTGTATTGTACCTGTGACATTTCAATCGATAAATATTCATCATTTGACGATCATTGAATAAATTCGTGTAAATTAGCTTGAGGTTAACTTATAATGTAAATTTATTTTATGAAATAAAGAAATCTAAATCTAAATCTACCATCCTGTGGCTTCTGTTAACGTAGAAAGGCCGTTTAGTTATTTAAAATGTTTTTTTTCTAATCGGCGTGAACGATTGACAGCCAAATCTATGGAACTTTGAGTCGTTTATGCAGTATAATTTGGATAAATGATTCTAAATATGTATATAAATCTCATAATTTGAAATGTATAAGTTTAAAAGGTGCCGGTTAATGTACGGCCTGATAATCCGAGTCCATCTATATTTCTCTTTCTCTCTTTTTGCACGAGTTAAAAAGAAACGGAGATATAGTGGACGCCGATTATTCGGCCTTACATTAACCGTTACATACATGTATTTTTTTTGTGAACCATAATTCGCTACGAAAAGTGCACAACGATCACTAATAATTAGCGTGTAGTGTGACCTCGACCAAATTTACAGCTGTCCAACCGATGTAGTAGTCTTGGCTGAGAACGTGGAGGACTTAAATACGATGCTCTATGACCTCAGTAAAGCTTCCGAGCGAGTTCGTCTAAGGATGAGCATGGATAACACAAAGGTCATGTCAAACCTACATGTACTAACTCCCATTTGAATCGGATACTTTACGCTCGAAGTTGTAGACGATTATATATACCTAGGACAGACTGTCAAATTCAACGATAGAATTCAATGTACCTATTTAATTGATTTGTTAGATGGGTTCCGCGAACTCGTTGTTTCAATGTCGCATTTTTCCGCGATCTATCAATTTCCTTGTCGCTTTTTTACTCGTAGCTTTATTCAGCGTCTCATTGTTCCGCAATCGCCTTATATATTGTTGGTTTTTTCCGCTCTTTTATAAAAAAAAATAACCTAAAAAAATCACGATTTCTCGAGTAGTGCGAGAAAAATCGAGGGTATGTCGCGGCCGTCCCTTGATAGACGTGCAGAGAAGGACACCCTTTTAAACAAATAAAGAATTTTCCGAATGGTCCAACCGTCTTCGAGTAATGGAGGAATATACATTAAAAACAAAAGATTCCGACGCATTGAGACCCTCCTCCTTTTTTTGCAGTCGGTTAAAAAGCGTGGTTAACGTAACTTTGAAAATGTTAATTAGAGCTTTTTTTTTCAGAAATGCCGCTCCTTGACTCCTGGTGCCGACATGGGACGCTAATCACCTGTCTCATTCGTTGTCTCTTTCCCCCTGTGTTTTGTAATACCCGTTTAAAGTAATTTATAAATACCTCTTGTCGGCGATTTTGAATAAATATACTGTTCTATCTTCTTATATTTATTGTTTTACTTTAAGTCATCATCATCATCATCTGCGGAAAGACGTCCACTACTGGACATAGACCTCCCCCAAAGAGTATCAAATTGACTTTTAGTAATAATTTCTTCTTTAGCTAGCATTTGCTACAGTACTTATCTTCATATTTACTTATTCATTATTAACGGTTTACCCTTCTTTCACTTCGTTTCATAGAATGAATGTTTCGCCGAATTTTCATTTCATCGAAAACAATATTTTTCAGAAACAGTAAACTTTTCAGGGTAGAAAACTAACCTAACCTAACCTAGAGGGTTCTACACGTCCTTTAAGATTTACCTAAAAAGCTAGCGGTTTCTGAGAAAAAAAAGTACGGTGAAAAGAAATTTCGATGAAACGACGCATTCGGCGAACGATGTTTTATCGGTAAAATGAGGGTATTATCCCATTATTAACCTTTTGAACGCCCGACATAACTGAGCAAAAGGCCAGTCGGTATTGGTAACATTTTACCAATACGGCCTGGCCTCAATCTGACGGTGTGCGAGTGTGAGGGTTAAGACTTGCATAATTTTAAGTTGCAGCTTGAAATTGACCACTGTTCTCTAGGATATTATGGATGGCGTTTGAAAGTACAGGCTATAAGTAATAAAACAACAATAAACAGTGATACTATATATTGCAATGATATATCTATACACGTACATGTAACTTGGTAAAGCGCTAACATTAAAGGCATAGTCAATTCTTAAGTAAAATCTTAATTTACTTTAGATTGTTTAAGTTGACCGGTTTGCTTCAAAGTTGTTCAATCAAAAAGCATCTGTACCGTCCATGGTAAGAAATCCAATGACAGTTTTATGAAAAAGTCAGTCAAATTCAATAACTTCAACTGTGGATGCAATATCGTCTATCTTTCATGCAAATGCATTCGGTTTGGGTTTATTTAATGACAAAACTACACGAAGTATTTCCAATTTATTATTAATCCTGACAATGGAGCGACAACTCACTGCGACTTTTTTCCTTGACACAAACGCGTGTTATAGTTTGTTTTACTTAAAATGACAAAAATGCACTTAAAGTGTAATTTTACAGCTGCTATTGTTGCTTAAGAGGCCGCAGTAAGCCCGGCCGAATTTCACCTTCCCATACAAACGTAGTTACGCTCTCATTTTAAAACTACGTGTTGGATTGTGACGAAACTTTGCATATACAATACCATGAGGTATATCTATGTCTGTAATTAGTTTATATGGTTTCAGTTATTAAAAGAAACGAAATACAGCAAAAATAGGTTTTGTACGAAAAACTTAAATTCGCCGTAATTTTTTTACTCTGGAATCTGTAGCTACATAAACTAATTAGAGACATAGATATACATTATGGCATTGTATATGCAATGTATCGTCACAATCCAATACGTAGTTTTAAAATGAGAGCGTAACTACGTTTGTATGGAGAATCGAGCTTACTGCGGACTCTTAATGCAAGGAAAAGATAACCAAGAGACGTCATTAAACTGACCGGAGTGGCACGTGTATGAAGCAACACCGTTTCTTCTATTGTTTATACGTAATTGGTTTACAGCACTTGAAGAAAACAATGAAACAATATATGTCGGTGATGGTTGGTTTTAAGTACTTTTCGTCATTTTAAGAAACACTAATATACCTACACTAACGTGTATCGCAACATTAGCCATAGATCACCTCTCATTCTAACCTGCATCGATACCGTATAGCATTTGTATCGCTGCAAAATTCACTTGCGTCGCTCTTTTAAAAAATGGCTTCCATCTGTGTTAAGATGATTTCGCCGTCAAGTTTGCTTAGAAAAGGCGAAATGCACGCTTTAACCTAAATCTATGTATCCTACAGGTAGCGGCACGTAAGTCTAGCGCTGACCTTCATGCGCAGAATTCGAAAACTGTACACCAGAAGTGAGCGGGGCGTCGTATCGGTGCGCGGGACAGAGTACTTACGTCTGGAATTTGACTGGAGAGCCAATAAACGCTTACGCACGCCCCCGTGCGCACCTTCACTCCCCTGAGATACCTTATTTTCGAATTCTGCGCATGAAGGTCAGCGCTAGACTTACGTGACGCTACCTGTAATTGAAATCAAAATAGCACATCGAATTCTTAACTAGTAATAGACTATACAGTAGAATTTAAATATGAATTATAATTAAGGTGAACGTCGGCAATGAGCCTGTGACAGAGTCTAAAGCGTCCATAGGCACAGGTGGACAAACAGTGACCCGGTTTACGAAGCTCCAAGTTACTATTTTACTAGTGGATGTGAGCTGTAGAGCCCGTCTTTATTGAAAAACTTAATCTGCAAAAACAATCCATACATTTATAGAACCCTGCTCACAATATTTCACGAGAATCGGTTTAGATATGGAACCAGAGAACAGCCGGAAATACGAAAGAATATTCGCTCAAGTGGAAACGGAGGTTCGCTCCGCTCGCTCGTTCTTCGAGTCTAACTGTCAACACTGAGGCGCTCGGCCAATAACGATGATCCGATTTAGATTCAGAAGGGCTACCGCGAAACGAAAACGAGCTTCGTTCGTGTATCTGTCTCTGTCGCTCGAACTCGCAAGTGCGACAGAGAGGGAACACGGACACGAACGAAGTTAGTTTTCGTTTCGCGTTAGGCCCCCTCTGGTAAAGTCGTAACTTGGAGATTTGTGAGTCACAGGCCTCGTGCGTCTGTCAAATTATTGCTATGAAAAGTTCGAAAGTGCCACCTATAGGGGCTGTGTTATTGGGACATTTATCTCAATAATCTATGTTCTATACAAATTTGTGCTACAATGGGCGGATTTGCGTTTTGTCTATATATTCTACATCACTAAAAGATAAGGCTTCATGCAATGGAGTATTCTCCTCCAATTCGTCCAATCGGTCGACCGGCCAATCAGCCCAAAGGGATTTCTTTTCACCGACGGGTGTTTCCAACGGTCAATCAGCCCAAAGGGGTTTCTTTTAACCGACGGGTGTTTCCAACAATCAATCGGCCCATTATTTCTTTTTCCCTTTTCACCGACGGGTATTTCCAACGATCAATAGGCCCAAAGGGATTTCTGTTTCGCTTTTAACCGACGGGTATTTCCAACGACCAATCGGCCCAAAGGGATTTCCTTTCCCTTTTGACCGACGGGTGTTTCCAACGGTCAATCGGCCCAAAGGGATTTCTTAATACCCTTTAACATTTGTTAGAATGGCAACCGAGGAAAAACCCCACTGGATCGATTGAGCGGTCGAACGAACAACAGCCGTGATTCTAGAGTGCTATTTACCTAAATAGTGCAGTGTTTATTGTGTACGAGTACCTTGCCTAAATGCCTATCAGAACCTATTTTTTTTTCCGAACTAATTGTTGGCCAAAATCCAATGTCATTTTTTTCTGTAAGCAATGCTACATTTCCAAGCTTTTAGAACACATTACGTTAGGTTCGGGTTGTTTTATAGACATACTGAAAAGTTAACGGTCGAAATGAAAACATCAGAACAAATTAGACTGGCAAATCAGTCACTCGGAGAAACAATTTTGCGAGGTTCTGATAGGGTTACCTCGTGGTTATGTTAATAACCTGGCGACGCGGCGCGTCATTTTGTATGTGCGAACGCGCCGCTCGACACCATGTCCTAAGCTTCCAAGCATCTACATCACAGTCAACCCCTGTTTTTTTTCTTATGTTTTGGTCTAAGTTTTTAGTTCTAAATTACTGTAGTACCTAATATAGTTATAGTTCCTACTAGTTTAACGTCACGTGAGGAAACAGAGTCGTGCATTCTCTTGACCTCATTAGCCTTTTCACCGCTAGATGGTAAAGCAACTTGCCGTGAAAAAATTATGGATTAAGAAATAATGCCAACATGAAATTGGGCTATTTCAGAGTAGGTTTTCATAAATTAAAAAAAAAAAAAAAAATGTCGGCAAATGCCGTCTTTGGCGTCGGTGTCACGATTTTGCGTTGACGTCATTCGCCGTCTTTGGCGGTGAAAAGGTTAGGCAAGGGACATCAGACCCCGTATCACGGTCGGGCTTATCACGCGATAAGTGACAAGATAGGAGCGTTGTCTCGTTCTATCCAACGGTGTCCAGTGACGGACGCTCTATCATATCACTTATCGTGTGATAAGGCCGACCATGAACGGGGTCAGATAAAACAATATTTCACCAATATATGTATACTGTGTTGCGGTCATGTACGGTGCGGTCTGAAAACCAGCGCTGTAGGTGTCTGCCACTCGGCATAATGCTGTGCCAGCGACCGATTCACTGCCGATAAGACACAGTATTTATCGGTCAATGTTATTACACGTTTACTCCCTTTGTCTCTGTCTTTTGTGTAGTAAATATTATCTTCTTTCTTAGAATGGGGTTTGAAAAAGACTATATTTTACTTTCCTCTCTCTCTCGTTCTTTTGCATCAAGCATCTCTATGAATCCGGTCTTTAGACAAGCCTTCTCATGCCATATTTAAATACATTTTATTTACCACGACGTGGTATAATAATAATAAAAACGAAATCAACGCCAATAAGCAACACTTATAGAAACTTATATGACCGGGGACACATTAGAAAGTTATTTTAAGGCCACATCTATCACAAATCGGGGATTTGTCGAATAATAACCACTCATTTTGATTTAAATTACACAAATTCTATAAATAAATTACACATTTGCTTACAAATCGAAGATTTGCTGACGACGTTGCTAATATATTGCTTAACACGCTATATTTACTTTATTTTTACTAAACCGAACTTAATTGCGTATAACCTCGACGTGTCGGATGTGTTGCTACATGGTTGGCCGCGAGAAATAGTTAAATTTACTTTTACGCGAATAAGTCTTGTTTAGTAAAACTAAAATTCCTAAAGTCGACTTTAACAAACAGGTACTTCATTAGAATTTAGATTGACATATTACTTGTGGTCTGAAATCAAATTATCATAACTTGACATTTGTATCCACTTTATATGTACCTACCAAAACCCTGGTCAAACTGTCAATTATCATTATTGTCCTCGGCGGATATATCAATCCTGTCACCTGTCATTTCAATTGGCTGTTTTAAGATGTTTTACGATGCCATTCGAAACAGTTTTTGGAGGTACAAATGTTTGTATGGGAGCAACTATAAAGTCAAAGACGGACTCCTTAGTGACTGCCGAAACGGTTATTTACTAGTTGGTTGTCATATGAATTAATCGTTGTATGACAAACCAAGTAAAGCTTTAAGTTAAAGTTTCGGTCGCGAAATACTGCGTTTAGGTCCATAGTTTACATTTTATTTTATAAATGCTTATGTATCTATTGTTAGCTTTAAATTTACTTTTGGGCAATAAAAAAATGCATTTTTATTCTACACTTTCAAGATCCGTATCTTATTATGATTTTAATTTAACTCTAGCCGGAATCACAACCACTCCTCCAATGAATTACGGGTCGGCAACGCGCTGACTCCTCTGGAGTCGCAGGCGTTTATAGGCTACGCTAGTTTGCCGCCGTCGAAATAAAAAAAAAACGAAAATCATCATTTTTGGGTGATGGTAATAGTCACGCGGGCAAAAAGTTGTGTAATGGTCATTAAAATGTAATAATATTATATGTAAATGTAATAATGTACTATATAAACTATATTATACTACAATGACAGTTGACAGAATTGACATCTCACACAGAGACGAATGGGGACGAATTCTTGTGCACAATAATTACATTATTTTTAATAATCTAATCAATATTAAAACATGTAGGTATAGAACATATGCATATAAAATAAATGCAATAAGCAACACTCAGCTATAGCTATATTATCGCTAACACTATAATTATACTTAAAACATCTAATTGCGTTCTTATTTTTAACGTCCTTAATATTTGTATATGCTTATCTTTTCATTCTACACAATACTTATTAGGCCATCACGAAAATTATCATCGACAAACTCCTTGTTAGCAGAGAAGTTGAAACATACATTCACCTCTCTCTTTGTGGTGATAGTGTTGGAGTAAGAAAGAGATATATTAACATTTAAAACTGTGTGTAATTTTACCAATGTAGCGTTTAAGATACTGAACTAATTATGACAAATAAGTCACATAGGCTACCATATGTATGAAAAAAAAAACGGTAATAATGTTGACAGTTTTTTTTTACTTTTTATGTTGTTGTGGGCTATCTTGCAAGCATTGCATATTAGTAAATTATATAACAGTTATTTAATGTAAAGTATCGGTGATGTGATCGGCCTTAAAGAAAAGGGGTGTTTAATTACATAAACTATGATCCAAATTATCGTCATTTTATATACAGTGTGTAGTACCCTTCACAAATTCGGTGCGTTATTTTTGTGGCCAAAACAAGCTACGAACAATGGTTTATGCCGGCTGTTAATAATGTAATTCGTTCTGGTGTTAAGTTTTTCAACGATACTCTTAAATTAGATATATAGATAACAAATAAAATAAAAATCGTGATGAATATACCTAGTTTACGGTTTTCACCCCTAGACCAGCTACACTACCGACCTTGAGCCGACCCATCAGAGCGGTTGTTTTGCCTTGCATTCGCTGTCGTTACATGGGGATAACCATTTAACCATTAATTAGATAACGGTAATTAATGGCAGTCACAAAACTGATGATTATTGTCAGGCATATAAGCCTTTGGACGCCATTCTTCACGTACCTACGAAAGTGACACTTATATTCGCCAAGTATGTTTGCACAACACTGTAAATATGAACCATGGTTGAAAGCATAAAGGTGACTTTGACAGCGCACGCCGTAACGCCGTTGGCGCCGTGGACACGACAACACGCAACGCTTTAAGGTAATCTTGGCGTCGAAAGGGTTAAGTCACAAAACTGACAATTAAGATGTGATTTAAAATACAACTTAAGTCAGGTTAGACAATGCAAGTTAAATGAATATCCTTACACACATACCTGCCTACAACTCAACAGTAATTAAAAAAACATTCCATAAAATAACCTGATTAATAGATGTGCAAAGGAAACTTTAAATAGATCATCATCATCCTCCAACCGTTATTTCCGGTTGTGCGCCTAAAGGAGCCCAGGGTCCGCTTTGACACCTAATCCCAAGATTTGGCATAGGCACTAGTTTTACGAAAGCGACTGCCATCTGACCTTCCAACCCAGAGGGAAAACTAGACCTTATTGGGATTTGACCGGTTTCCTCACGATGTTTTCCTTCACCGAAAAGCTAACGGTAAATATTCCGTACATAAGTTCCGAAAAACTCATTGGTACGAGCCGGGATTCGAACCCACGACCGCCGCTTGACAGCCGCATGCCTGAACCGCTAGGCTGCCGTAGCCGCTTAAACTTTAAAGAAACGTAGAAACTTTAAATAGATACTCGTTAAAAAACTTAACATTAATCAATAATTTCATTTGTTTGTTTTGGTGCAATAAAAATATTATTATCATTATTATAATTCAAAATGGCACTTTAAAAATACATAATAAAAGCAACAAAATATTAGCAATCGATTTACTTGCATCGTTATCGCCAAATGCATTTAAATACATGTATATACCCAGGAAATATTTCGTATTTATTTATACGACTTTGGGAAGTAGAGTTAATCACTTCATGGCTTTAAAAAGGGAGCCCCTTATTTCACTGACAAACGTTTGACCGAATTGAATAAAAAATTGAATAAAAAATTGACTAAAAAAGTCTGAACAATGTGTGTGGTACATAGGTCCTAGAATCTATAATCGTTTGCCAAATAATTTAAAGTCGGCTGAATTATCAGATAATATGTATTCTACTCATTAGATGAATTTATGAATAAATACAATGTTATGTGATTATTAAAATGAGATACTTATTGTTGTTAATATGGAATAGATATAGGATGTAAATAAATAAATATGTATAATAATATTGACATGTAACTTTCGTTATAAATAAAGAAACTGAAACTGAAACTGAATGCATTGTTTCTGAAAAAAATGTTTCTATGGAAATGAAAATTCGGTGAAACATTCATTCGATGAAACAAGGGTCGGTAAAACAAGGGTAATAAACCCTTAAAAACCTTAGATAAACATATTTTTCTGTGAAGCTCGTAGTTAATATAAGGTATACATAATTTAATCTAAATACACTAGAAGCTCTGAATACAACTAATAATTTGTAAATACGTTTGAACTCTATGGCACGGACTCTAACAGGGTTAAGTTTTAAATTTTAAGCTAGAATTGACTGAAAAATTCCACCGTTCAACTAAAACTATTCTAAATATATTTTTTCCTTCACTCCTCCTGAAATAAAGACAATTTATGAAGTGTAGTCAAACTAGTCAATTGTAAGTCAAATTTTATTAATAACTCAGACTGTTTCAGAAGGAGGGTTATGATTTTTAGACGTATGTGTATGTCGTGGACAAGAAAAACTATTTCGCAGGTTACAGTTAAAACGGCTTGATAAATTTGGACATTATTTAAAAGAGTTTTCGAAAACTCTTATAATTTCGATTGGTGAAATTTCTGTTCCCTTATAAGTAAATAAGTAATTGTACTCACCTCACTCCTTCATATGATTCATGTTGGTCATATTGGGCATGTTGGCCATATTGCCCTGATAAAAGTCGAAGTCATCCATACTGTCAGGCTCAAAAGCCCGCATTTGCTCGAAGAGGTCACTATCCATAAAGGAGCTCTCGGTGAAGGCGGGCGTTGCCGCGCTCAGGTAACTGTTGCTGCTGTGTAGAATGTAGTTTGTGTAGATTGGTGTGTTGGTTGGAGTTGTGTAGATGTGTATAATGTTATTCGTTGGTTGAGGTGTAGAATGTATGTAGGATGTGATCGTTAGAATGAAGGTTGTGGAGTGATGTGCAGAATGTTGATGTTGTGAGTGTTGTAGAATGAGTGTGGCCGAAGTTTGTAGATGCAATCATGTATCAATAAATTTGGTAGTTTTAAGAATACGTAAGTGAATTATTTAAAATTTTAAGTGTTTTCATAAGTTTTATAGATTAAAATAAAATTAAGAAGAAATGGAACGTTATCAGAAAGTGAAACGTAATGAAATAGATGTGAAAATGTTTGTTAAGCAGTGTAAGTATTGTATTGGTTTTTATATTTGTGTAGAAGTCGACGGCAGCCCCAAGGTCGCAGGATCGGGAAAGAGAAAATGCAACACATTAGACATTCGGTCGTAATAAAAAAAAGTTGTTTTTTTTTTCGCCAAAAAGGCAGCACAGACAATGTAAAGGCAGTGTGTGCCCCGCTTTAACGTCAAAATTTAAGTAATTAAGAACGAAATAAAATAAAATAAATTAAAAACGACCGTCTGTGTTGCATTTTCGCGTAAAAAAATGAGATAAAATTGTCTTATTAATCATTATCATATAATTATTAGTAAACAAGTATAAAGTCACACAAAAATTAAATCATTAAAAAAATTTCAATAAGACAATTCCACCTTGTAAATAAAAACGTTTTCAATAGCACATATAATGTATTCGAAACACATTAGATACAAACATCCAACATATAACCTGACTTATGCATAAATTACGGTCAATTGACTAAACAGCGTAAGACAACATTTATTTTAAACCCTCCTTGGTCAAACTATCATATTGTACTTAAAACTATGTGGACCATTTCATACTAATTGATATCTGTCCGGATCAGTCAAAATAATACTAGACTTTGACATAAGACGGAGACACCAGTGGACAGTTATACGAAGATAAAAAGCCTTTCGCTGGTGCGGCTTGCGGTGGCGGTCAACAGTAGTTGTCAAAACTATTCACCGTCAGCGTCACCGCAGGACGCGCGAGTCTGAGAATAAAACTCGCGCCTTTTCAGTCACACTATAGTGCTATATTCACGCACGTCATTCATAGTAAAAGCCGCCATTTTAGACTATATTCTTTATTACCACGGCTTAAGTTACAATTTCCAGTCTTAGTACATTCCCAAGAATCACGCGCAGATGACGAGTACTTAAAACCAATCATAATCGACCTCTATTGTTTAATTGTTATCTTCAAAACAATTACGCATAGACAATAGAAGGAACAGTAGCTACTCCGACTCCAGTACACGTGTCACACTTCGGTCACTTTTATAACTTGTACAAAATATGATGGGTCTTGGATCTGCGAGACTATGCGAGGTTTACCAGTCCAAATCATGACAGGGTTATCATATATGCACATACTAACTGGTTAATAATCCAGACGATTATTTCCGAAAAACTTTCAAAAGCTTAAATGCCTCCTTTTTTGTATAAATGCCTCCATCTATGTCATACTAGTTTTAAAGGAATTTTATTGAGCACGCTTTTTGGAATACTGTCTTTTTAAAGGTCTATGTCCATTGAATCAACGCCAAGATAAATTGAAATATGTTCCCTTCCGTTTTCTCAGATTGATGAATACCCCTAAGTTTTTGGGGCACAAATGTACAAAATTGCCCCGCATTAATATAATTGGTGCTGTCTTTATGAACTGATATGTCGCAAATTAACGTGCACATATTAAAGATATGTTATATGGTAATAGACATATACCATTATTTTATAAATAACCTACCAAGCTATGATATATAAACTACAGGACAACCTTTTGTTTTTTATCAAATAAATGTATTTAATTAATATATAACTAACTTAAAATTGTGCGTTTATTCTTAAAATTCATGCTTTAAAAAGGCATACTACTTTACAATTTGGATGATTACTCTTTATTAAGAAGCTGCTAATAAAATAGTATGCATATGCTTACTTGAGGTTATTCGCGTTGTCCGAAATGCATCAGAGTAGTGTATTCAAAAAGCAACTCTATCGTCTAAGGCAAACGATTCTAATTCCAGTTACAGGTGTATAAAACTTCGGCCACATTAAATACTCTCGACCATGCATCGTTGTTACGATCGCGATTCAAAGTATGTAAAGCGATACTTGCAGTAATATAAAGAAATAGATGTCTGTTAGAACGAGAGATCTACTACGTTCCTATTCTGTCTAATAATGACTTCCCTCTATTATACAATAACTCTTTATAAAATGCAATCGCGTGCTGTACTTAAAATTGTACGCAAAATAACTAACCAAATTGTTAAATTTGCCCTTTAATGTTCAATTTTGCCCCGTTTTGCTAAAGACAGATATGGAACAACCTTGTATAAGAATATAGAATTCCTAATCTTGAATAGAATTGTTTTTTTTACGCATCAGTAGTTATATATCATAGCAATACTAACTAATAGTCACATCCATAACGCAGAATAGCGTTTAAATTCGTTAGTAAATACAATACCCTAAGAGAGTATGCCTAACTTGTATAACTATAACATATTATCAGGGCTCGTATTTTTCGTACCGATTACGTAAAACTGACGTAATTTTGCACACATGTTGTCGTGATAAATAAAATGACAAGAGAAGTTTAAAGAAGTCCGGAACCGGAAAATCGTAACAATATTCTTGTAAAGATGACCTTGTATAGCCACTTTTAAAACAGTAGTATAAAAAATACTACATTTAATTGTGAATAACAATAACTACACAAGTACAATGTCAACTTGTTGTTCATCTGAATGATGTCAGTCAAAGACCATTTTAAGAGCAGTATGAGGTTGATATATAAATAAATAAATAAATATAAGGAGACAATGTTACACAAATCGAGCTAGTCCCATAGTAAGCTCAATAAGGCTTATGTTATGGGTACTAGACGACGATATATATAATAGATAGAAATACTTAAATACGTAGAAAACATCCATGACTCAGAAACAAATATTCATGCTCACACACAAATATTTGCCCTTACCGGGATTCGAACCCAGGACCTTCAGCTTCGTAGGCAGCGTCACTACCCACTAGGCTAACCGGTCGTCAAACAACAACAACAACAAGTCGTAACTGTTTACAACATCATGTGTGGTTTGATGTCATCGGCACAAAAAGTACGGGCATATTATACTAAACCAATGTCATGACAATTTTAATACAAATATAGCATAAGACCTAGAAAATAAAATAAATTTACTGTTGTGGCCCAGGTATTGAATCCAATAAAATGCAAGTTGTGATATAAAAAATAGCTAGTTAACCAGCGACAATACGTGAACTATAATTAAAAGTATTGATATCTCTAATCTTGTTCTTGCCACTTGCACGAGCTAGATAGAGCTAGTACTTAGTTATCAATACTAAAAATCGTGCGCGATGCCTGTCAAATAAAGGCCCTAACGCACATAAAAATCAGAAAAGAGACTAAAAAACCTGAGATCCCATTTAAATATTTTTTGAATCCTTGGCCTGTTAGTCATTACTTTTAAATAAAACGCAGATAAATTATTCCTAAAATGATAATAAAATGTACCAATCCAAGAAATCATTTGCGATTAAAACGAATGTACTTAATAAGTAACAAAAATCAGCACCAAATCTATACAAAATCACAAGGCATATGAGAAGTAAATTATTGAATACCTTCATAAAAATCTTAAGTTTAATTCTTATCCTATCTGTGAGAGAATTAACAGAAATAATATATTAGCCATATTAGAGATATTAAGATTACGATGTAAGTTCATCAAGCTTCAGATACTACTTAGAATGTTTTTCTCTTTCATACAAACACAAATTTCTAAGCAACAGATAAAGACGACAACTAGTAGCGCGATCTTGACTAAAATAGGTTTGACAGTTTAAGTTATACGATCATACGAGTAAGTATACTTATGATGTATAAAATTGATACAGTAAGTTAGATAAATTGATCATGATTAAAAAAAATACCTAATCAAAAATAATTAAATATAATGAAACGGGTCACTCATGTCTTGAAGGTCGAATATCGCTCACCAATACGTGGTCTTTAATCGTGAGCACCCGCGATGCCGACCCACAAATATCAAATATAAACTTATTTTTAAATACGTCCAATTATTATTTCTGCCAATCACCTTAACACTATGTCAAACATCAATAGCGTAAATGTAAATCATTAAACACAAATACTTACACGCTAGTAGTCAAAAGGACTGAAAACACCTAGCTAGCCCTGAAAGGGGAAATTCGGAATCGTATACATAGTAACTCGACAGTTGTTTGTATCAGCCGCCATATTGCCATTGTATTTGCCATTTCGGCCGCTGTTCGCATTTTTTCGCGTTCCGTCGACCACAAATTCACGCACATATTTGCCCCTGAACAACGTGGGGCAAATATAACTACGAATAAAAATTTAAACAGATTTAGACTCCGATTTACAGTAAATATTTTTGATAGCAGTGACCGTCAAAGATTTAGCAAGGACAAGTTTTCAACAGTATACAATCATCATTATCAAAAACCCTACGATAATTTTATAAAAGATTCAACAGTTTATTACATAGTGCTTCAAAACATGCAGAATAGTACATTACGTAACTAGTACCTCACCTTCGGTTCGGGCCACAAACACCTGCGATCTGGGGCATTTACGAATTCACCGCCCGTGTTGAGTACAAAATTTTACGTCCTCATCTGGCCACAATGCGAGTTTTCTCGTACGCGCAACGTGCAGTAAAACTCGCATTATGGCCAGGTGTGACGTAAACATCTTTACTTCCCTAAAACATTGCAAATTGTTGAACACGTTACAAAGTTATATGAGATTGTACACTATTTTAGGCACTGCATACAAAATGACCTTAAGATACCTTGTTTTTTTTTATTCTTAGTTAGGGGTTCATTTGGGCCTTTCGTGTCCAAACTTCAAAAGTTATGATTGGCTACAAATAACTGGGTTTACTAACGCTTAAGTCTTGTTCTTAATATATAGCCACAGACTTAAGATTAAGTAGTGGATTTACGTATGGGTATCGTTTGCTGTGTTTTTTCGAACTACACTTCGATTATTAACACCTGGCATAATTTTAATACATTTATCAAAACCTAGGTCCAAAGATTCCAGAATATAATACAACTTTATTTTCTACCAGTAATTATATAAATAACTTGGTATACGGAAAATTGGTCTGTGTTTTTTTTAAACTAACTATTATAATAACATCATATATATAAAACATTCCAATCGTTAGTAATATGTAAGATTGTAAATATACCCAAATATATAACGTTTTGAAGAATAAAATATAATAATAGCACATAATTATGCAAACTATCAACAATAAAAAAGAAGTATATTTATTAAGTGTCTCTAGGATTCTGTCAAATATGACAGATTTTTGACTTCGTTTATTAAGTGAAATATTCCTATTAGAGTGATTTTAACTCCCAATAAAATGCAAGTTAAACTATTATTGTAAGTATACAAAAAACTATATATATTATAGTTTGTAAATGTTCAGATAGCAGCTAAAATATAATAAATCCATATAAATTCCATCTTCCCTACAATGCTACGCATTCCTACCCTACATCAGTCCCATCGTTACCATTCTTAAAATTAAATTCAAGTAAATGTGTTATTCTACTGATGTACGTCATGTTATGTATGATATATATGTATACAAATATAGTTATATCAACTAGTTTAACTATCAAGCCCTTTAACCTGTTTTCGATGCGTTTTTGTTTTGGGGCAACTTTAACAATAGGGCAAAGGCAAACAGATTTAATAATAATATTAATAAATCAGCCTATATACGTCCCACTGCTGGGCACAGGGCTCCTCTCATGGATGAGAGGGCACGGACAGTAGTCGCAACGCTGGCCAACTAAGGGTTGGGGACTCCACATACACCTTTGATTTTTTCCTTGCAGATATATGCAGCTTTAATTAATAAAAATTCAAATCATAACTTTAAATTTGTTCTCTTCATCCTTGTTAGAAAAAAACTTATTTTCATACATAAGGCATTAAAAAAGTGCCGGCAGAAGTGAAAACTTGAATATTAACATCAGTGGCGTGCACTTCATAAAGACAAAAAGACACTGCCTACCCTACTATTATTCCGATACCTATCCTTTTAAACTGCTTAATTTAATTTATACTTGATCGTATTATCAGTAATCCATTACTCTAAAAATTAATAAGCACTCCATCTACTGGTTGATCACTGTCATCGATAGACTCAATAGTCATCATCTATAGTATCGCGACGAAGTTTACAGCATGCGGCACTAGCGCCGCTGCGTGCCTTGCACGGCAAAGACAGAAAACATTTCCGTCTAAACCTTTCTATGTGTGCATCTCCGTGAGTCGTAGTTACGCGGTTACAGTGTAGTGGATCTTCCTATAAATACGAGCACACAATGATACAAGTAACGCACACAATTAGACGCAGAAAGGCAGTGTCTTTTGTGCCAATCCGAAACGATGACGCCCAAAGGTTTCCGAATAGTTCCGATGCGATCATTACCTGACTATTTTAAAAAGTAGCATTTTTTATGGTAAGTTAGTGCAAATACGAGACTATTCTTTTATGCGTTTACTGTATTATTTGGGTAAGTCTATTTACATTTTTTATTCGACCGGCATTATTTGTTTGTTTTGGTGAGATAACAGTTGCCGACCGGAAAATAATTGTAATTAATGAAAAAAATGGATATTTTAAATTGTGAAAGTTGTACGGTGGGTGTGTGTGTACAGACTATTAAAAATGATACTATTTCAAAGCTTTCTTTTAGCAAGAAAAAAGAGGTGATCGAAAAAGGCCGATGTACACCGGAATTGCAGTTAACACAAACAAGTGGTAAAGTAAATCGCAAATTCAATCCGAAACAATACGATTCGTATTATTGGATTACGGGTTGAGCCATTACCAAATTTTTGGTAACTTAGTAAGTTAGTAGGTCTTTTTTTTGCCTACCCAGTCTCAAATCACTGTGTGCGTGCGCCACTAATTAACATTGTGCAACCAGTTTCCACTTCAAAAATATATTAAATCATGAGGACATTAGTAGTAGTAGTTAGTTTAGTGACGAAACGTATGCGTTTGTAATTGGCCGTCAGTTTTGTTACGACTTCGAAACAAGCCGCTAATGGTACATATTTAAACGCAAATTCCATACAAATCATTTCTGTTGGCCGGTATTGACTGGATCAATCGTCACTAATCCGATATTGTGCCTCTATCTAGTAATTGCCTTAAGCGTTCGAAATTGCCCCGTTTGATAAATTTGCCCCTATTTTTTTTATACCACGTCCTTGGTGGCAAACAATCTTACGGCCCACCCGATGGTAAGCGTTCACAGTAGCCTATGTTACCCTGTTGAAATACACGTTTGATATAAGATTCCCTATTTTTCGATATATTTCATAATAAAAAATTGACTTTGGAATTGACCAATCTTCTAGGAATTACAATAATCCAAGTAATCGTGTATATATACTTATGTACGAATATGTATACGACATGCATTTTATACTAATTCAATAAGCGATCATAATCCATAACCTCATATAGGTAAACGATTAATTTATAATTAGAAATACTGATAAAATTACTTAAAATATAACTTAAATGCTCACATGAAGGAATTCGAACAACCAATTCGTAATAATACTGAACTTTAAGTCTCATACAATTATATTATAGAAGTATTTAAGAATCTTAAAGATGTGGGAACCGGAGGTCTGTCTCTGTCGCACCTGTAATGGCAGGTAGGTGCGACAGAGCGCAACCGATTGCGTTAGGTTCCCATATTTATTTATTTTTTAATACTTCTATTGATTGGAATCGAGGGTCACCCACAAAGACTATATTATGTACTTTACAAAGGCCATATTGTAATTGAACTTGAATTGGTTTTCCCCGCTAGGCGGGTTCCTGGCAGCTTTTTTTTTGTGGGATTATGTAATTTAACATGCAGATGGCCTTGAAAGTTAAGTGTTTTTGTCGATGACCCATTCTGCTCAGCACATACATATAATTAAATTATCATTATTATAAATCATAAATATAATAACTTATTGCACTTATGTTTTCTCCGTTTAGAGTTGTAGCATTGTTGTTCCACAGCTAGAAGAACAGTTATTGTTAAAATAAGATTATCGAGTACTGATTTTCAACTAAAATAAAGTCTTAACAATCGACTTACACAGATCATCAAATGTAAAAAAAAAAAACATAACATATTTCATTCATAGGAAATAAAAAAAATATTGAACCTACTTTGTGCGGGGCCTACAAAATGTGAAACCAAAAACAAGTACGTATTCAATTCAAAATATTAATCTGCAAAACAATGGTTAAAACACTATTTTTTTCCGTATTTTTTATAATTTAGACTTTATGAACTGTAAATTCAAGAGACAATTTAACTTGGCTTATCATTAACACAAACATCTCACTATTTAAACACCAAGTACTTACTCCAATTTTTATAAAAATATAACTTACACTTATAAAATAAAGCAATAAAAATATAAAAGAAGACAGGCATCTTTTTTCACATTGAATCCTAGCGTTATTCTCATTAATTATTATAATTATCGACCACTACTAAATAAAACTTAAATAATAAACCTAAATATAGTCTTATTTTTAATTTGGCAGGAAGCACGTTTTTGTAAAAAAGGCACCGAAAATACGAGCGAAAATGATTTCAGATAGGATGTGACTATTAAAATGAAATAAAAAAATAAATCTTAAATAATAATAACTATGATTAAAACAAATGTCGTCCTTTTCAAAACTCAAGCATATTGTACCTATAATAAAATATTAATAATTAAAAGCAAATCAAAAGAAGCGTTGGATTTTGAAAACAATAGTCATATTACACATTGGTATAGTTTGTTTTAGTTTAGATGACAAAAAGTACTTAAAGCCAACCATTACCGATATCTATTGTTTAATTGTTATCTTCAAGTACGGTTTTAAAACAGAAACGAATAAACAACAGAACGCACAGTCGCTACTCCACGTGCCACTTCGGTCAGTTTTATCACAGCTCTTTGTTATCTTTTTCAAATTTAGTAAAACAGAAGTAGTTAAGTTAGTAAAGTTAGTTAACCCACGTTAAGTGCATTTTCGTAATTTTAACTTAAACAAACTATAGCAGATAAATTTAATATGGAGTGAAGTAGTCTGCAAATTGGATCCCAATGTTATTTGGTTCGCATAGTACAAACGCCAACGCAGTAACTGAACATCCTGTATTTAAATTGAACCTTATCACAATGCACATATAGTGCACGGATGGTCGATTAGCTGTGTTGTCGATAGTAATGATCTAACCCCGTATCATGGTCGGTCTTATCACGCGATAAGTGACAAGATAGGAGCGTCGTCTCGTTCTATCGAACGGTGTCAGCCAGTGACGGACGCTCTATCTTGTCACTTATCGTGTGATAAGGCCGACCGTGATACGGGGTCAGATGATTCTCGACCGGGCCGGGGCGTGCCTGACTGCGTTTCACAAGATGCCAATGGAAGTTAAGGCATACAGACTTTACATTTGTTCAATTTATTTTGCTGTTGCAAACCTATTTCGTCTCAAAACGCGGTCGGCTACCGGATGCACCTCCAACGCTCCCCGCCGGCCTGGCCGGTAATGAGCGCTAATTTTGTATTAAGCAGTAACGCTGCTAACGAAAATATTAATTTCAAATTGAAGGAAAAATTTAAATTTTTATACCCCGAGCCGGATTCGAACCGGCGACCATAGGCATTCATGGCCCGTCGCTACTAACCAACTGAGCTATCGGAACAATCTGTCTCGGCCACTAAATCTTTCAATCAGTTCCTTCCTATAACAGTTGTAGGAAGGAACTAATTGAAAGAGATGTAGTGGCCGAGACACATTGTTCCGATATCTCAGTTGGTTATACTTGAAACCATAATTAGATTGCAAAAAAAAACCTTAAAATTGCCTTTGAAATGAAAAAATACCGACACTGGCAAACTTACACTCTTCCAAATGATGGACAAGCTAAAATCTAGTTACGTCCACCATTTGGAAGAGTGCAAGTTTGCCAGTGTCGGTTTTATTTTATTTTGATGGCAGTTTTGTGGTTGTTTTTTTGGAATCTAAGTATGGTTTCAAGTTTAGTAGCGACGGCCTATGAATGCCTGTGATCGCCGGCAGGCGCAGGACACTCCGCGATTTACGTTCATCGCTACAAGTACATGCCGGTGCCCCAACGTTGGGGAACCGGCATGCACTTGTAGCGATGAACGTCGACGACGTCAGAGGGCCATAAATCTTAATGTTTTGGCTGAGAAAAAAGCACCTTTTGTAAAGATCAAAGGAGTGTCCCTTCTGTACTTGCACTATTATCTATTCTGTGTCGCCGGTTCGAATCCGGCTCGGAGTGCTACATTAGAGCGCGTGCTGCGTGCACTCGGGCCCTCATTCCGGTTACGGCAGCGGTCGAGTGAGGTCGTGCTTTAGCGGTGCGCTCTTGCCCTATTGTTGTTGTAACCCGAATATCCTCTCCGACTACCTGCTCACTCTTATCGCTCCCCCGCGCGGTGATTATCGCAATTACCACGTGGAAGCATCGGGTGTGTTAGTTAAGACTTTCATAAGTCTCCAGTCGACCCGCGTGTCCCTGCCCCTCTGGAAATCCACGCTCGTAGTGGTCGCAGTCTTTCGGGGCTGTGGGCTAGACACGTCAGTGACTACCCGTTAGTTAAGACTTTCTCAAGTCAGACCCGGGTCTCTGTCCCTTAGAAAGACCACGCTCGCAGTGGCTACACAGTGACGGATCCTAACGGTGCCAACTAAGTCACAGTGTGGGGTGGATACCACCACGAAGCCCAGTAATTCGTACAGTCCGATTCTTCCCTTCGTGTTAGGACACATAGCTGACACTGACACGGCGGACAAGTGGACAAGACTCGACACCGACATCAGGATAGCATTTCGGTTCATATTAGGCGTAGGAAAAGCTTAGCGGCGACCGACCAACCAAGTAGGATGGAGCTGCAAGAAAGGATCACGAGGATGGAGGAAGTCATGCGGGCTATGCAGGCCGAAATCGATCGCCTCGCTGCTGAGAACCGACAGCTCAAGCTGGCTCTCAGCGGCGAGGTCTTTGACTCTGCCCAGGCGGCTCCCATACAACCTCCCCCCCCGACAAGTCTCGACTTGCAACTCCAGGCCCGTCCGGCCACTCCGACGGCCACTCTGGCCGCCCAAGCCCCTAAGGCCACCATGGGACCGCCGCCGCCACCGCCGTCGGCGGCAGCAGCGACCCCTTCGCCCCCTACCCAGGCCCCTAAGGCCAAAACGCCCAGTAAGGGCAAAAGTAAACTCGCCAAGGCAGCCGCGTCTGCCCCAGCCAGCCCTCCGGCCCTTCAGGCCCCCCCCGAAGCGGATTTAAGCGTGAGACAATCGCGTTCTCGCTCCCTCCAGAGGCGACCCTCCTTGCGAGAGGAACGCACTGTCCCACGCTCCAGCTCTCCCCCCCACCCCCTCCTTCGGTGTCTCTCCACGACCAGACTGACCGACGAACAGACTCGCGACCTCCTCTACTCGAACGAGGAAATGACCATGGACACGACAGTCTGGACCACAGTAGGCAGCAGCCGCAAGGGCAAACGTGCGCTGCCGAAGTCTCCTAGGGCCGATTCGCCGGCGAAGAAAGCCCTTCGGACTCCCGCCGTCCAGGCGCCCTCTGCGCAGGCCCCTCAGGCCAGTAGTGCCATTCTGGCAGCGGACGGCGGGTCTTCGGCCCCCAGCAAGCCAACTCCGGTAGGCAACCCGGACAAGCCGGATTCATGTGTCCTGATCGACACACATAGATACCACACTGCCATGGCCATAGCCAGTCAGCGTGGCATCCGGGTGGTCGGTTCGGAGATTTTGAAACCGCCCTTGGAAGGGATGCGCATCACGGTCCAGGGACCCGAGGACTACCGTGCTCTGACCCGTCTCTTCGACGAGCTGTCGATGGCCTACAACCGGAGGCTGACCGTCGAGGAGAAAGGCTACAGGGCCGTCCTCCGGGGAATCCACAAGGATATCCCGGAGGACGAGGTAGCCGCGGACCTCAAACGCAAGGGGATCGCCGTCAGGGAGGTTCATCGCCTCTACAATAAGCAAGTAGGGAAGTACGATATCGTACTAATAGTCACCGACCCGAACCAGCGCAAAGCCGTCCACTCCCTTAAGGAGGTCCTTAAAATGGCGGTGAGAGTGGAGACTCCCAAAAAGAGGACCCACCTCTCACAGTGCCACAACTGCCAGCGGTTTGGCCACGGCGCCCGTGGCTGCCACTCTCCCCCCCGTTGCGTCAAGTGCGCTGGGGATCACGCGACTCGCGATTGCGAGCGCCCAAAAGGCTGCAAGGACCCGAACGGCATACGGTGCTGCAACTGTTTGGGTCGCAAGCTCCCCCATGGGCATACTGCCAATTATGGGGGATGCCCTTGCCGCCCAAAGAGTCGCGACACCGGGGCAAAGTCGAAGTCCTCGCCTCCCTCTGGGCGCAAGCAAAGCGCGGGCCGGGGTGCTCCCCATAGCACTCCGCAAAACTTCCCCGCCCTTCCGGCCGTAGGGTTAGGAGCCCCTAGGAACCCGCCGCCTTCAGCGGCCGTAGGTCCCCGCCCGGTGCCTTCTGCACCCCAATCCCAGGCGGGCCCCTCTGTATGGGGACCCGCCGCCAGTCAAGCGGGCCGGCCCGCTATGGACCCACTCTATGCGTTTATGCAGTTAGTACAGGTACTCCCACCGGAGGTGGCGAGCGGCCTGTCTACCCACATATTCGCATCAGCCACTCGCTATCTCGCCGCACCAAGCGGCAGCCAGGTTAACGGTGCCTATTAGTATGGATAGTACATCCCAGAAGCTTAAACCTGCTTCGATTACCATTGGCATTTATAATGCCAATGGTCTAAGGGGTATGAAGGACCAGGTGATGAACTTCCTTCGCGATCACTCAGTAGATTTACTTCTGGTCCAAGAGACCTTTTATCGTCCCGGCATTAGAGCCTTTCGCGTCCCTGGATACGTTCAGATTAGAGATGATAGGCAAGATGGTAGGCCATTCGGGGGCACGCTCATTTTCTACAAACGTAACTTACATTGCATAAGTCTCAATCCACCGCCCCTGACTAATATGGAAGTGTCGGTCTGTCGCATCTCGATGGAGGGGCACCCCCCGATATCGATTGCGTCAACCTACCTTTCACCTCAACGAGACTTACTTCTGACTGACCTCAACTCTTTAGCCTCCCTAGGTCCTTCGGTCATCGTGGCCGGGGACCTAAATAGTAAGCATATCAGCTGGGGATGCGTAGCATCCAATCCCAACGGCAATCGGCTTCATCACCTTTTGATCGATAGCCTCCCTTTCGATCTCCTCGCTCCCTTAGAGCCGACTCACTTCCCTCATAACGTAGACCACCGACCTGACATACTCGACATAGCTCTACTAAAAAACGTAGCGTTAACTCTGCGTTCTATAGAAGTGCTACACGAACTAGACTCGGATCATAGGCCAGTCCTCTTGAGACTAGGCCCTCACCCCAATAGTACTCCTCGAACCAGGACACTCGTGGACTGGGACAAGGTACAATCAGGTCTCCTACAGACGGACTCCCCCTGCTTAGAGATATCCCAGACAATATAACTACACCCGAACAGACAGACCAAGCGATCGATTCTTTCACCAACTACCTCAACGCTGTTCGAAGCGAAGCCTCAAGGGAGGTGTCGGCGGAGGACATCCAAAACCGACCTCTACCTACGGAACTGAGAGAGTTGGTGACAAGGAAAAATCGCGCCATACGTACCTATTCAAATCACCCTTCTGCCGAAAATCGGCAAATCCTGAGGGATTGTCTAACGAGTCCAAACAGAGAATTGCCGAATTTCGGGAGAACTCGTTCAGGGATCTGATGGGGGAGATAACGCCTAGTCACCTGGCTTACTGGAAACTAGCGAGATCTCTCAAATCCGATGCCTGTTGGACCATCCCTCCCTTGGATCGACCGGATCACTCAACCCCCGCGTTCGAGGACAGTGAGAAAGCCGAATGCCTTGCGAGTAGTTTAGAGTCCCAATGTTCGCCCAACCTCCTCAACACCGACGAAGCCCACATTAGTAGGGTCGATTCCGAGGTGGACAGGAGATCGCGTCTCCCCGTAACTTCACCCATTTTACCGGTGTCGGTTAAGGAAGTCAGTGACCTTGTCAGGCGTCTCCGTATTAGGAAGGCTCCGGGTGCGGATGGTCTATCCAATCGCATCCTGAAACTTCTCCCCGAAACCCTCCTCCTCCTTTTGGTCGGCATCTTCAATGCCGCACTGACCAATGCTCACTTTCCAGCCGCGTGGAAATGTGCAACGGTCATAGGGATAGCGAAGCCCGGCAAACCCCGGACCTCGCCTGCCTCTTATAGGCCGATCAGCTTACTTAGCTCCCTTGGAAAGCTATACGAGCGGATCCTTCTCACGAGAATTCTCAGATTTACGGCTGAGAATAACCTCCTCATCGATGAGCAGTTCGGTTTTAGATCCGGACACTCATGCGTCCAACAGGTGCACCGCGTCACGGAGCACGTGTTGGATGGTTTCTCTCGATTCCAGGGGCTTAAGACCGGTGCGATCTTTCTCGACGTAGCGAAAGCCTTCGACAAGGTCTGGCATAACGGGCTTGTATACAAGTTATACCAGCTCGGAATGCCGGACAGACTCGTACTCACAATACGAGATTTTCTCAGTGACCGAAGCTTTCGATACCGACTGGAGGGAACGTATTCGGACCCACACCCCATCCGGGCCGGAGTCCCGCAAGGCTCCGTGCTCTCTCCCACTCTCTACTCGTTATTCACAAACGACATTCCCAGGCACCCTAAGGTGCAACTGGGGTTGTTTGCGGATGACACCGCGCTCTTTACGACTCATTGTAAGTACGCTACTATCCGGCGATACCTCCAAGAGGCAATCTCCGACCTAGGTCGTTGGTTTAATCTTTGGCGTATCGAAGTCAACCCGGAGAAAAGCACTGCAATAGTCTTTCATCCGTCGGACTGCATTAGTACAGAAAGGCGGGTGGCTCCGATCCAGATGTTTGACCGACCCATCCCCTGGGTCAACGAGGCCAAATATCTTGGAGTGACCCTCGACAGGAGACTGACTTTCCGTAGCCACATCCGTAGGGTACGCAACCGCGCGTTGTTCGTGCTAGGAAGGCTAGGGCCGATGATCAACAAGTTTAGTAAAATGTCACTTAGGAATAAGCTGACACTCTACAAGACTTGTGTTCGTCCAATCATGACATATGCAAGTGTAGCATTCGCTCACGTGCCTATGTCATCGCTCAAGCCGCTTCAGGTCATTCAGAATCGTTTTCTCCGAAGGGCGACTGGTGCCCCGTGGTACCAATCGAACCTCAGCCTGCACCACGACATGGAGATTAGCACCATGTATGGTTTCTTTAAGCAGGCTGCCAGACGTTATTTTGATAACGCTCCCCACCATAGGAATCCGTTAGTTAGGAAGGTTGCTGACTACGTCCCCATCCCTCCCCCCTCTGTCGTTACTCGGCGCTCACTGATTAGGGGCCGCACGGTCCGGCGTCCTAGGCACACACTCACGGACCCGGACGACGAAATCACAGCGTCCATCGAAAGATGGAACGCTGCGCTTTCGGCGTCCAACACATCGCGTACACTTCAGCGTTCCCGCCGGCGGGGACGTCCACCGCGAGACAACACAGACACATACAGTCCGCTTTCGTCCCGGTACCGCCGCATACCGGGTAGAGTCAGTCCGACGCAAGTCGGGCCTAGCTGAGTTTCTTGCTGGACTCTTCTCAGCTAGGCTAGGTTTTAGCGAACCAGCGATAAAACTCCCAGTAGTTCGATACCACTCACACCCCAGATTCGGTTGATACCGTTCAACCAATCTCACTGGAGCGCAAACTCTTAGAGTATTCCAGTGTACAAACTTCCCCGCGTGGTCGTGCCGGAGGCTACCCCTGGATTTTCCCCAGGCCACCCTCCAACCACGCAGTTCGACCGCTATATTGGGTCCGTCCTATTATAGCAACAGTCAGGTTCAAAAAAAAAAAAAAAAAAAAGCACTCGGGCACTCGGGCACTGACCTGCTCTGCACGCTGGGCGTGTTCCGCTGGCTATCGGGCGAGTGCGCGTACGGCGACGGCGACATGTACGGCGGCAGCGTGGTCACCAGCACCGGCTTCACGTACCCGTTCTTCAGCATCTCGTTCTCTGGGTTAGGGTACACTGTTTTTATTTCAATTGTCGGCCATCTTCAAAGTAATAATGAGTAGAGTGAGGCAAAACAGGCAGTTAAGGGGAAACTATTCGAAAAGAGATGCAACACTCTTCTAGAAATTTCGATAAATACCCAACTTAGATAAAATTCAGATTTTAGATTTATTTATATCGAGATAAAAATTACAATATAGATTCGCATACAATGTCAAAATTATAAGAATCTTTATCACGATCGTCAATAATAATAATAAGAAACTAAAATTAAATAATATTCAATATGTCAAATACAGAAAGTGGAAATAGTATCTCCGATTACGGATTGTCATTTAACAACTAGTGGATAATGATTTCTAACCAAAAATAAACTGTGTGTATTTACGTATTACAATTTCACAGTAAAAATACAATATAAATGTTACACAGGAAATAGTATCAGACAAAGTATTAATAAATCTTAGGGGTGTTTTATTTATATTTCATTAAGAGTCCGCAGTAAGCTCGATTCTCCATACAAACGTAGTTACGTCCTTATTTTAAGATAACACGTTGGATTGTCATGAAATTTTGTAAATACAATGAGATTATATATATCTAGGTCTGAAATTAGTTTATGACTCTTGAAATGTTATTAGAAAGAAAATAGAAAGAGTACAAGTTTTGCATTTTAAGACCCCAAAACAGGGTTCAGTTCGGCTGAATACTACGGCCAAAATATAGATTAGATTGAAGTCAAAACCTATTTCCGACATCGATTAAACGATGTAGTTTCATAATAAAAAGAAATTTTCGAAATTGATCGTGTAGTTTTCAAATGAGAACGAAACTACGAAAATCAGTTAAAAAACTACAAAATTTTGATGCGATTCTGCAGCGAATCATTCTAGCACGGGGAAACGGTACGGGGGAGGGCGGTACGCCCCGCCCTTTGTCCTTGGTTGACGCTTCACGCACGCCACGCTTGCCTCGTCGTTAGTCGACTCTTTGCTGTGCGCGTGACTATTTTGGTGAATTCTCTTCGTATGGTAAACGCGGTCTACTAACGACTTGGACTGATAACGGACTTGATATTTTCTTTTTGATACTGGTGGTGTGTGTGTGGTTTATGTTACAAAAATGGATAACTCGGGTAAGTACCTAACTACACTATACCTATATTTGCAACATCAGTGTTTCATCAATTTCGTTATTATAATTATATAGGTACGTAGGCTCGCTCTCTTTATAGTTAGGTAACTAGGTACCTTACTATTCAGAAATTGATACCTACCTACCTCCCCTTCCACATCTATGAACGAGGGACCAGACAAGACAATAACAATAATCCATACTAATATTATTAATGGGAAAGTGTATGTGTGTGTTTGTTTGTTTGTTTTGTCCGTCTTTCAAGGCAAAATGGAGCGACGAATTAACGTGATTTTTAAGTGGAGATAGTTGAAGGGATGGAGAGTGACATAGGATAGTTTTTATCACCGAAATCATCCGCTAAGGGGGTGAAAATTTGTATGGAGCTGCGGTATAAACGAGTTCCACGCGGACGGACTCACGGACAGAAGCTAGTACCTAAATAAAATAATTACGACGCGACGCAACATAGGTACCTAGCATTTGTTTCTCGGAGCTTTGAGTTGATTTGGGTATCAAAATAATACCTAGTTGGTAACAAATTTTGTTTTATAAGTACCTACTTATTTATGTTCTTGTTTCCAGAAGTGAAAAGGTCTGCAAAGAAGGCAACATTATGGCAATCCGCTCGTAGGAAAAAAAGGGGACCGGCTCGTCGTGGAAAAGAAACTACTTCTATCAAGTCCAAGGTCAATTAAATATTTCAAAAAAAAGATACTGTATCTTCGTGGTGTGGACTCCAAAGGGAATATTATTCGAAAAAATTGAAAAGGATACAGGATTCTGGGACAGCATATTCAATAAATTGAGAATATTTTACATGGAATGCATACTACCTGAAATTATAGATCCACGTCTACCTAGAAAGTTACCGATACGTGAGAGTTCTTAAAAATAAGGAAATTTTCATACTTTCATTAAAAAAGAAACACAATATTTTATGGTTTTATTTTACCCAATACACCCAATTTTCAATGTGTCCTAATGAAGTTGAAGTTTATATGATCGTCATTTCGATATCTGGTGGACCATACCCTGATTTTCCACCGTTGTAGCATACCGCTAGTCAGTATGGCCAAGTGACAGTTGATGCTATAACATTGATTTGATAGAGGTGGTATAAAAAGTATCAATTTAAAAATGTACAGTATGGTCTTTACACAAAACCTGCTATTTCTTTTCACGAAAAAATTGTTCGCTGACTAGTCATTATTCGCAGATCAAAGGTATAAATTAAAGGCCTAAATTAGGTTTTTTTCCAATGACCACAGCCTTATAGAACAATAAGTAAAGGAATTACAAAAAATGGCCAAGCTCTCATTATCGTAACAAAAATACTGGTAGTGATATCTGAAAATCTGCTATGATTTGTACAGGTGACGTCTAAGATCATCAACATCAATTCATCATCATCATCATATCAGCCGAAGGACGCCTACTGCTGGAGATAGGCCTCCCCCAAAGAGTACCACAATGACCGTACCTGCGCCTCCGTACGTCATAGATAATTATGTTTTCATATTTCGCCTTATTATAATGGAGTAAGGTGCAAAAGTGTAAACATAATATCTTTGACGTCGACGTTACTAGATCGTTAAAAGTTACTAAATTGTTATTTCTACTAATTTTGTTGGCACATCAAAACTTGTAGCCTATACATATTATACTTTACGCCACATCTGACCAAAAGGCGAGTTTTACCGCCCTCTACGTGTACGGTAATAATGTATGTATAATCTTGGTATGGAGATGTTCTACTGTTATATTTTACTTATTGCAAAAATTTTGCCATTGTATGAAGATATTTTACTGCAATATTTTTACTGTGACATGTCTCTAGCTCCGCCTCCCCGCTAGCGCGCTCTTGCTTTCTTTCTAGCGCCCTGTCTCACTCTAGGTGAAACAACAACAATTTAAGCCGTTAGCGCGTGGTCTCAACTCGGAGTTGAGCGCTGCTTACTGCGGACTCTTAAGTGAGATTTTAGATGAGATAAAATACTATAGTATTAACTCACCAGGCCTCCTCTCGCCCATGAGAGGAGGCCTGTGCCCAGCAGTATTTTAATTTTATTTTTTATTTTACTTGCCGTAAAACGTGCCTACTTTGCACCAAAATTTGCTCCAAATTTCGGAAATTTCGTTTTTTTCGGAAAAATATTATTAAATGATATGTCGTTATGTACATCATTTAAAAGTAGATCATCCCTACTATCGTATTACAATGCTCTTATAAAGCCGCAATCACGTTATATATATATATAAAAACATACATTTAGAAGCAATGTTATCCAGTGTTTGGGTAACTTTGCCTCTGAATTTATCTTGTCCCAAAATTAATACTTTTAAGTGTTTGGCGCCGTTTTACACCGTCGTCAATCAAACAATGCACAATTTATAATCCATACCTGCCCATTTTTGTGTAAATATGAAGAAAAACAAAAATACTAAAAAATATTAGGAACAAAGAAAAACGGACATTTAGTTGAAGTGTTTTATTTTTATTATAATTACGAAATTGTTCAGTATTGGTATTGTTTCACTCAGACAAAAACCAACAAGAACCAAAAACAGTCTTCTAAAATACAGAACTAGGATATATATAAAACAATCAATTTTTTTTAACTATGATTATGAGGTTTTTTGGTTAGAGTATTCCAGGTACTAGTTTCCGGTTCATTATCTATAGTCGCCCAGTGAAGCCAGATCAGAAGAGGAGTGGTGAGTACACATGTTAACACCTTCCGCATAGGAACTCTATCACCTATCACTATATCAATTCTGCGACGAACACGTTTTGAAGTGGCTGTGGAAAAAGAAATTCTAACATTTTCGTAAATTTTTATAATAAAAAATGTATGAGTCAACTGTAAATACAAAATATGATTTTATTCTAATACCATTTAGTTAAAAGTGCCACAATATTTTACTATTTATAAACATAATTAACTTCATGAGGTAACTATGTCCAGGATCAAAGTTACCCCAAAACGTGGTGCAAAGTAGGTACTTGAAAAATAATTTGAGGTTAAGCCTCGAAAGAATTTGAAACTACTAGAAATACTGTAAACAATGAGTAGCCTATTAAATACAAGAACACTTCAAAACATATTTATCGCCAATCGATGACAACTTGCTGAGATGGAGTAGCTTTTTCCCGTATTTTTTTTACAAATTTTCGTAGCGGCACTGTGCGTCATCTGACAGAAAGAGGAAATAGCGGAACGAAACTTTGGACTTTCAGTGTTGCCACTTGATTGCCCAGTGCAACAAATGCGTTTGGAAATGTTGCTGTATTAACCATAGACATCGACTTATAAGGGCATGAAACTAAATACAAAATTGGAGCACATTTACCTAGTGGGGAGCAAAGTAGGCACGTTTTACGGTATTTAATAAACAGACTATAGAAACAGGGTCTCGCAAAACTGTCCGAACAGTTTATCTGTGCGATCATTTTATGGCACAGGGGGACGTATATAGAGGCAGATTTATTATTATTATTAACTTGATTGTGTCGTAAAATAATGTATTGTTTCAGTGGGCTGAGTAAAAAAAGGAAAATAAAGACACCAACTTTGGATTTTTTTCTATAGAGGAAAGCTTAGGCAATCATGTATCGATTAAATCAGATAAACTAGAACCATATATCTGAAAATCAAACCTTATTGTTTCTTACGGCGTTTCAAAGCACACGATAATTTCCAATGAGAAGCTTAAATAATAGAAGAGGAAAGATGATAGGGCACCTCATGCCAAGTTCGTACTCAAAATAATTGAAGGAAAGAGGGGAAGCGAGGAAAAGGAAGACCTAGAATAAACTAAGTACATAGAGCAGCTCAAAAAAGAGTGGATGTCAGGTCGTATCGAGATGTCAAAGAGGTTGCCTGAGATCGGCTTAGCGCATTCAACCAACCGGAGCCGTCATTGACAGGCGTTCCCCTCTGCCGAAAATATATGACCAGTGGTCATACACATTGTATGGACTGACGTTTATCTGACGTAGCTATTTTCACGTTACGTATACATTTGACGTTCCCCTCCCCCGCAAAAAACGGCAGATTTTTTATGTATAGAAAATGACACATGGCCGCTCCTGTTGGTTGAATGCTCTAAGAAGATCGGAGTAGATGGAGGGCCTACTTTGAGCTACACCGACAAGAGCTTAGCTCTTAAATAAGCAGGGGGCCATCTTCAGCTAGCGCGAACAGAGCACGTATCAGATTGCAGGTGTGTGTTGATGCCAAATAAAATAACCAACCATATTGAATTTTCCCGAAATGGATTAAAAACATTATGTCAAATGGAGAAAAAAAGTAAAGCAGGGGGATCGTGACGTCACTAACGCCGAGCGTTTTCTCTAACAAGCAATATTAAAACGGTTGTAGCTTCGTAATTCTTTAAGATATCTGAATGGGATTTTCGTCACTAGGTATACACTTTTGCCTTCTTTCTCTTGGAATTATATTCAATTTTGAGCCGGTCGGCTAGGGTCAGGTACTCACCGTGCTTGGTGTAGTACTTGGCGAACACGTCGTCCTTGGCCACGTTGGGGTACAAGTACTGCAGCTGGGTCAAGTCGGAGAGCCGGTCGGCTAGGGTCAGGTACTCACCGTGCTTGGTGTGGTACTTGGCGAACACATCGTCCTTGGCCACTTTGGGGTACCAGTACTACAGCTGGGTCAGGTCGGAGAGCCGGTCGGCTAGGGTCAGGTACTCACCGTGCTTGGTGTAGTACTTGGCGAACACATCGTCCTTGGCCAATTTGGGGTACAAGTACTACAGCTGGGTCAGGTCGGAGAGCCGGTCGGCTAGGGTCAGGTACTCACCGTGCTTGGTGTAGTACTTGGCGAACACGTCGTCCTTGGCCACGTTGGGGTACAGGTACTGCAGCTGGGTCAGGTCGGAGAGCCGGTCAGCTAGGGTCAGGTACTCACCGTGCTTGGTGTAGTACTTGGCGAACACGTCGTCCTTGGCCACGTTGGGGTACAAGTACTGCAGCTGGGTCAGGTCGGAGAGCCGGTCGGCTAGGGCTCGTTGGGTCAGGTCGCGGGAGGTAAACGGTTGGAGGCTGAATACTTCGCGCACATCTGTGGATTAATATATCGTATTATAACTACAAAAGTTGAAAAACCTCCGGCATTTTCATTTCAAAGTCCAATATCTCAAAAACGGCTGAACAGATTTTCATGAAATATGGCTAAGAACACTCGGGATAAAATTATCTATGACACAAGAAAAACCGCATTCAAATCGGTCCAACCGTTTGGGAGCTACGATACCACAGACAGATACACAGACACGTTAAACTTATAACACCCCTCTCTTTGCGTCGGTGGTTGGTGGCAAAATACCACGTTGGAAAGGTTGTGGGTTGATGGTCCACGTGCATAGCGCTTTTAAGGGCTTACTTACAATTACCGAGCAACGTTAAATATGGCGCCTACAGCTGTCATCCCATAGAAACTTGTCAAACTTTCCATACATTCAGATTTTATCGATCACAGACGGTTTGGTGCAACACACCTTGAGGCGCCGTAGGTTCAGCGAAATTAAGCGAACACAGTTTTTGAAACAATATAATGCGTCTGTTTATAATATAATAATATGGTTTTTAAAAAATACGAATAGTAATCTTGAGGCTTTTCTGCAGGGAAATCAGTGTTTAGAAACATGATTAAGCAATTTTCGCTCGATAGAAAAAAATCACGATCATTGGTCTAAAAGGGTCTAAATTACACTTAAAACATTTGTATCAAATTATGCACAAAGGCTAAAAATATTAAAATGGCTTCTAAAAATCGGCAATATCATGTTTGAGAGAAATCAGTGATTACATTTCTATTTATTTGAACGGCCAGAAAATTAAAATTAAAAAACGTTATATCCGCGCTTCCGAGCACGCACTTCCATCTCGCTCAAGCTTATGCTCAATGAGAGGGAGAGAAGACCATGAACCTACGGCGCCTTAAATGGTGATACTGAAGGGATTACGGAAGTCCACAATTCTGACAGACTTAGAAGTATTGCAGTATCTCGGAACCCTCTGATCTCTGAACCTTTCATATTAACATAATCATTCTCTCACTTTTTGTAGATTATATTGATTAATTACAGTGTGCCTTATGTCAGCACTAGAGTCTTTACTTAGGGTAACTCGGCCTGGTTCTATAACTGGCCCCCTCGTACTAAAAATGAACTCGGTTCCCCTACAAACAGAATTCAATTTAGTCTAACGTGGGCAGTTATTGAAGGGTGGTCAGTAATTAAGACCTTATACAAGAAATGTCTCTATTATAGGTGAACAGAGTGAGGTGCATGACGCAACATTCAGTAAAGGAAATAACCTTGATTATTCACTAGCAGATGGTTTACGCACGAATACACGTTAAACTGTACCCATTAGCTATAAGAATCTAGATCGTAAACCCTATGTAAGCGTTCATCACTCACACAACGAGAGTATATAAACCCTTGTTTTACCTAAATAAATGTTCATTCTACCTCTACATATATCCGAGATTCGTTGTATTATTTACAACCTACGTCTCAAGAGTTAACTTTCAGTAAGAGGTGGCCAGTTACTGGCGTTTTATCTTAATTTCAAATAAGAAAAAAAAATGCCGAAACAAAACTATCACTCATCATCTAAAAATCGGAGACGAAAACCATGACTGAACGCAATATTAACTCAGTAGTATTACTAAACAGCACAGAACTCGGCAACTATAACCAAATGCGCGCGCCGGTCTTATCGCTGGAGAGCGATCTCTACCAGTGCAAGTACTGACCTCCGGCCCAAGCGATGGTGATCCCTCCCAGCTCGGAGTCGCTGAACCGGAGCAGGAAGGTGCCGGCGGCACACTTAGAGAGCATGTCTTCCGCTTGCTTCTTCTGTATGAAGCCCATAATCAATCTGGTGACAAAATTACAATCACATTAATAAATAATAGTACATTACGTAACTAGGGCGGTGAATTCGTGAATGCCCCAGATCGCAGGTGTTTGTGGCCCGAACCGAAGGTGAGGGCCATAAATATGCGCTCTGGGGCTTTACGAATTACCGCCCGTGTTGAGTACAAAAATTTTACGTCTTCACCTGGCCACAATGCGAGATTTCCCGTACGCGCAGCGTGCAGTAGAACTCGCATTATAGCCAGGTGTGACGTAAAATAAATATTAGGACCAATGAAGTTGGCTTTTTGTATGGGGTATTTTAAGAAAACTGTGAATTTCATACATTGAATTTTGCGGTTGAATTGAGGGTTGAAGTGTGTTGTGGGTGATGGGCTAGCAACCTATCACTTATTTATACTACATACCTATCACCATTTATACCCACATTTATGCCAACAGTGGCACTGGACACACGTTTCATGTGCTCTGCCTACCCCTTTTAGGGCTAAAGGCGTGTATGTATGTATGAATTTTGCGGATTATTCAGCAATGTCAAATTCAAATCAAACAAAATTTTGGTAGGAATACAGAAAACTTTTAAGCTACGTTACACTTGTCTTAATTATTTAATACTTAACTACAAATTACAAAAGTAAAAAACCCCGACATCTTCATTTCAAAGTCCAATATCTCAAAAACGGCTGAACAGATTTTCATGAAACATGGCTAAGAAGAATCGTGATAAAATTATCTATGACACAAAAAAACCGCATTCAAATCGGTCCATCCGTTTGGGAGCTAAGATACCACAGACAGATACACAGAGAGACATGTTAAACTTATAACACCCCTCTTTTTCCGTCGGGAGTTAATACATATTAGGGTAAACAATCTTACTCAAAGCAGGCCTATCACACTGTCAATTTGGCGCGAAACGATGTCTATGGTAACCTCATGTGGAGGGCTATAAAGCGTATCGAACAATTATGTTTCATGTATTCGTTCCGTTGTACGTAGTAAAAACATAAACTCATAGATCGCACACCGTTATACGAATTTCTGGCTAACACATCTGGCTAACATGACGAATGAAGTAATCCCATTGGAAAATATGAACTGTTTTGTAAAAACTTAACTTGCCCTCAATTGACAACATTTCATATTTTCAAAGATTCAAAGATTTTATTTGTTCAACATAGGTATGTACAAGGTGTTACATTGGATTTCGTATCACTATGTGATGCCTGTTGGCATACAAATATATTGGTCACAACATATATTGTGTTGATATCGCAAGTATAATAGTAGTAATTTTAATACATGTCATCATATTTGTTAATAAATTGATTAATGAAATTAAATTGAATAGGTCAATACAGATATAACATTAAGATTAAGTAAAGAGTGTAGGATATGTCAATATTTATCAGATACATCAGTCAAAAATTCTGTTACCGTATAATATGCTTTTTCCGTAAGAAATAACTTCAAACTCCTGTTAAAATCTACATCATTTCCACTGTTTGCAAGGATGTGCTGTGGAAGCTTATTGTATATTTTGTGCGACATCCCTAGTATGCTCTTTTGTAGTAGCGCTGTGTTACTTGACTGCGATTTTAATTTGTTTTGGAGACGCATACTTTTAAATTTATTGAACTGATGGCGATTTGTGTTCACAAAATTGACTATTTCGTATATATACAAACAAGGTAATGTAAGTATTTTTAATTTTATAAAATACGGTTTGCAGGGTTCATATCGCTTAATGCCACATAACGATCTTAAACACATTTTTGAGCCTTAAATACGTTTTCCTTATTTGTTGAATTTCCCCAGAAAAGTATCCCATACCTTAAAGTGGATGTTACAAATGCATGATAGGCAGTTAAAACCGATGACTGATTTGCGATTCTTTGCAGATTGTATAGCGCATAGGAAAATTTACTTAATTTTTTACATATAATGTCAGTTTGATTTTTCCATGTCAACTTATTATCGATACTAAGCCCTAAAAATTTTGTTACGTCCGTTTCATTGATTAAATGTCCCTTATAAGCTATAGATAAATTGTCAGGTTTGTTTCTTTGTTGAAATGTCATTATATTAGTTTTGTCAAGATTTAGTTTGAGATTATTATTGGTTAGCCATTCTATTATTTTAATTAATGTATTGTTAATGTCAGATTCATATGCTTTACCAGTTTTTCCAGAAAATACAACAGTACTGTCATCAGCAAAAAGAATCATGGGATGTTCCGTAACCTTTGGCAAATCGTTAATGTAGATCAGAAACAATAATGGTCCTAATACACTCCCCTGAGGTACACCATAACAAATATTTCTATAGTCCGACGAATAGATTTCCTCAGTTTTGGTTTTAGGAGAAATTCTTTTTATTTGTGTTATTTGTTTTCGATTAGTCATGTAAGAACGTATTAGACTGAGAAGTTTCATGTAGGCCATTTTATGATTTAGTTTGCTAGAAAATGTTTTTTTAAGCGACACGTGTTTTTTTATTTCTCCCTTAGTTGTAATTTTCATTCAAAACTATCAAATTGATAAGTAGCGAATTCCAGAAGGTTGTAAGTAAATTATGACGTCAATACTACGACTCTGTATGGCAGCTTGGACACCTTTCATATGGCAGCCATAATACTGACGTCACACTAAGGTGAAAACCACTTTTATACGTTTTCGCGATTTTCTTAAAAGCGAGCAGGAAAAAAACACAGAAAACTACTTTATTACGTTCAGATAACATAATTAAATAAATAAATAAATAAATATAAGGGGACAATCTTACACAAACAGACCTAGTCCCATATTAAGCTCAATAATAAGGCTTGTGTTATGGGTACTAGACGACGATATATATAATAGATATAAATACTTAAATACATAGAAAACATCCATGACTCAGAAACAAATATTCATGCTCATCACACAAATATTTGTCCTTACCGGGATTCGAACCCAGGACCTTCAGCTACGTAGGCAGCGTCACTATACCCACTAGGCTAACCGGTCGTCGGTAATTACCGAAATGGTTATCGATTTAGGCGTCATTACATATTTTGAAATATTGGCAATTATTTTTTGACTTAATCCAAACCAATTGTATTATTTTATTATCATATCATATTATTATTTCCAAAGTTTGATGATGCTTTCGATAACGAACATACGAACTAAAATAGTTATCATTTTTGATGTTCAGTTATGTGGTAAAGTAAGCACCCCGTATCTCACTCTATCATTGTCTATGCATATCAGACGACCTATGTTCAGTTATGTGGTAAAGTAAGCACCCCGTATCTCACTCTATGATTATCTATGCATATCAAACGACCTCCGAAGTCTAGTTGGTAGTGACCCTTGGCATGCCTACGAAGCCGGAGGTCCCGGGTTTGAATCCCGGTCAGAGCATTTATCTGTGTGATGAGCATGAATACTTGTGCCCGAGTCATGGATGTATCATATTTATTTAAGTATTTATTTAATCTTTATAGCACAAAAGAACAACTTATCGTACAAAAGGCGAACTTAATGCCGTAAGCAATCTCTACCAGTCAACCTTTGGGCAAAGCAGACATCTATATATTGGTTTACCGTCGATTCATCGGTCACACCAACAGTCTCCACCTTGATTATCATAAAACCACTGTCTACAGTCGATTAGGCTTGCTCGCACGAGCCAGGATTGATGTAGCATAAGCCGTAGGCGAGGGCACACATGTTGTTGCAAAAGCCGAAGGAACGGATTTATGTTGTGACATGAGCCCAAGGCGAGCGTTCATGATGTCACATGAGCCAAAAGCGAGGGTATATGTTGACGCACGAGCCGAAGGCGAGGGTTCATGTTGTTGCAAAAGCCGAAGGCGAGGGTTCATGATGTCACGTGAGCCGAAGGCGAGGGCATATGATCTCGCACGAGCCGAAGGCGAGGGTACACGTTTGCACACGCGCCGAAGTCGAGAGTTCATGTTGTCGCACGAGTCGAAGGCGAGGATTCATGTTGCCGCACGAGCCGAATGCGAGGGCATATGTTGTCGCACGTGCCGAAGGCGACGGCACATGTTCTCGCACGAGCCGAAGGCGTGGGTTCATGTTGCCACACGAGCCGAAAGCGAGGGTGTATTTTGCCGCACGAGCCGTAAGCGAGGGTTCATGTTGTCGCACGAGCCGAAGTCGAGTGCTCACCGGTCGCACCACAGCGTGCGCAGGTAGTCCCTGGTGACCTTGACCACCATGTAGAACCACTCCCAGAAGGTGAAGGTGCGCTCCGGCAGCGCGTCCTTGCAGAACTGGCTCCACGACACCGTGAGGCTGTTCAGCTCCATCTGGTTGTGAGGCACGTTCGATCTGCTGACATATGGAATTCACATTTAGTTTACTAGCTTCTGCCCGCGACTACGTCCGTCCGTCCTAGGGGATGATTTCGGGGATACAAACTATCCTATGTCCTTCCCCGGGACTCAAACTATCTGTATGCCAAATTTCACATAAATCGGTTCAGCAGTTTAAGCGTGAAGAGGTAACAGACAGACAGACATAGACACTTTCGCATTTATAATATTAGTATGGATTTATTAATTTATTTTTTATTGCACAATCGCGCACAAGAGATCGCTCTAAAGCGATAAGACCGTCTGTTGTTACCTTTATTTATTGAATGTACTCTTGAAACATTTTTTTCTTATGTTGTGGTGCAATAATAGTACATTACGTAACTAGGGCGGTGAATTCGTGAATGCCTCAGATCGCAGGTGTTTGTCGCCCGAACCGAAGGTGAGGGCCATAAAAATGCGCTCTGGGGCTTTACGAATTACCGCCCGCGTTAAGTACAAAATTTTACGTCTTCACCTGGCCACAATGCGAGTTTTCCTGTACGCGCAGCGTGCGGTAAAACTCGCATTATGGCCAGGTGTGACGTAGAGAATATTATTATTATTATTAACTGTAAGCCAACATGTTTATTATAGCGTTACCTGAATATCTTCTCCGCGAGGAAGCGTAGGTTGTCTTCGGAGAGGTCTCCCCCGGTCGCCGAGAAGAATTTCACTCGCAGTGTCTCAGCCAACTGACCCCAGTTCACCTAAAATCCATACCAATATTATAAATGGGAAAGTGTATGTGTGTTTGGTTGTCCGTCTTTCACGGCAAAACGGAGCGACGAATTGACGTGATTTTTTAAGTGAAGATAGTTGAAAGGATGGAGAGGGACATAGGATAGTTTTTATCCCCGAAATCATCCCCCTAAGGGGTGAAATGGGGGGGGGTAAAAGTTTGTATGGAGCTGCAATATAAACGAGTTCCACGCGGACGGAGTCGAAGGTAGAAGCTAGTATATAATAAAGTAAAATGGCCGCGATATACGATGATCAACTATGAAATTATACTATCATAGCTCACTGCGCAGTGCGAAGGGCGTGCCAGGTTGCAGCAAGGTTATACACATACACACACACTTACACAAAACACTAGCTCATTCTTGCTGGCAGTTGTTATAATAAGGTCAGGGGCGCGAAACACGTCCGATTTGCTCTCGTCAGCGGACTGTTTGTATGAGTCATTCTATGGGCCCGTCAGACTCCCCGGGGTCAGCTCAGACGACTCTAATGTCAAGGGGATAGACCAGATCATTTTGAGAAGCAGCTACGCAAATGTTATTTTGCGTAGCTACTTCTGCTGCTGTACCATGCGTCCCTCATGTGACTCTGTTCAATTGTCTGACCTTATCTGGCACGGCGAAGGGCACGCGTCCCGCCGGGCTGAAGGCGTTGTCCCACGTGACGGTGGCCCAGCCGTGGGGCTCCTGGTTGCCGTGCACGATCACCACCACGGGCAGGGACAGAGTCCACACCTACAATAATAACTACAACTTAGGCCGGCCCTACACCTACAATAACTTTGCACAATATTTTTTATAAAAAAATCAACATTAACACGCAAAAGTTGCGCAATATCTTTGATGCGTCCTCGTGGCGGCGACTTAAAAATATTGTTACTGGTCCTAGACGGTACAATAAAAAAGATGGTGCAATAAAAATTAAACTTGCTCAAACTTTTGTTCAATCATTGGGCAATCTTCAATACTAACCCTAAACGGTCGAAAACATTGCACAATTCGTAATTTTGTGCAATTTAATTGATCGTTTAGGGCCGGCCTTAGAAAAGTTAAAAAACCCCAGACTTTTTCGTTTCAAAGTGCAATATCTCAAAAACGGCTGAACCGATTTTCATGAAATATGGCTAAGAACACTTGGGATAAAATGATCTATGATACAAATAAACCGCATTCACATCGGTCCATCCGTTCGGGAGCTACGATACCACAGACAGATACACAGACACGTTAAACTTATAACACCCCTCTCTTTGCGTCAGGGGTTCAAAATTTATATACAGCATTTTTTTGAAACCTTTAGGTATGCCATTTTATATTATACAATAATAAAAACAGACAAGTCGTAGTCACTATGTTCCAGATATGGAACATCAGACACTTTCGAATTAGAGCAACATATTAGAAAAGGCCAATTTCTTAACCATTCAAATGTGTTCCATTTATGGGACATTGTCGTACCTGGAACAGGAGTTCGCCACCGCCCGTGTTAAACTCCGATTGGAACATAAGCGAGTATTTCTTATAAATTAACATTTGTCCCACATATGGAACATTGCCATACCTGGAACACGAGCTCGCCACCTCCCACGTTGAACTCCGATTGGAACAGAAGCGTCAATTTCTCATCCATTACGCTCTCTGTCCCTTTCTTTTCCGCTCGTTTGATTTTGCGCAGTTGCATGTTACTGTTGAAGAAACAAGATAAAATTATAATTTCTAGAAACAAGACTAAACCTATGTGGCTAAACGGGTGTGTAAAATGACCCGCAAATAGGAACCTTTTAAGAGTTACAAAAACGGGATTCTGATTCAGTTTCGTGTCATCAATTTGAGATCCACACCATTTGCGAGAAATCTGCTCGCAATTGGCATCGTAGGTGGTTTTTTTTTGAAGTGGATACTTCTTTGCTCGCGTTCTTGTATATGGGTACAGTTCAAATCACGTGACTTCCGGAATAACTTTTTGTAGAGGAGCCTAATCTGATTTCAAATAATTGTTTGTTACATGTTTTAATCCTTCTTTATTTGCCATTAGTTGTTAATCACAAAATGTTATTTAGTTTATGTGCTACTTATACAGATTTTAGTGAATTAATTCAGATATATATTTTACGGGTACCGGTTTAAATAATCAAAACACTTTGAATTTAACAATTAGACTCGCACTTGGCCTATTTTTTTTATTACGGTTCCGCAGCCAATAAAGAAGTATCCACTTAAACTTAATTAACGGTTGTAACTCCGACACAACCCGCTTCTTTTTTTGATCAGGTTTACTTCCAGCCGGGCCGGGCCACATATGACCCTTTTGCTTGGCGATGACTGAGCGTGTGTTGGCCAGAGGGGCAACCAGCAAAATCGTGGGCGGCTGCGTTGGTGTCCAGCTCTTAAGGTCACGCAGAGAACGCGCGGCGCCGAAACTACTTGCATGTCTTTCTGTCTGTACTGACCGGAAGCTGACGCTGAGCTGCCGGCTGGTGGGCTGGTACTCCATGCAGCCGCTGTTGTTGAGGATCTCCCCGCACTCGACGGGTTGCTTGCCTCTTCCGGCCGGGGATTCGCTCTTGAGTAACAACTGGGCTTGCTGCTCGGAGATTATCACCACCTGATGCAAAAAAAATCACCATTGACAATCCGGTATTCAGTATCCTCCTAGCGTTATTCCCGATAATGTCCCTAAAGGAGCCCGGGGTCCGCTTTAACACATAATCCCAAGATTTGGCAAAATTATTATTACTGCAAAAGAAAAAGTTAAAAAAATATGGCTAGTGACGAAAATCCCATTCGGATATCTCAAATAATTGCTTGATAGAGAGAGAAAACGCAAACGGTTCGTGACGTCACAATTTGCGAGACTGCCGCAGAGCGTGTCGCGTCGACGGCAGTGCCGAACACGAGGGGATTCTATTCTATTCTATATTCTATTCATCGTTTCATATGAAGTTGCGTTTTGAGTTTTCTTAAAACATTTGGACACTTGTAACTACTTCGTGATTATTGAACCTTTTGCGTTGATTTTTTTCTCCATTTGATTACATTTTAATCCTTCGAGAAAATATGACATTATTGACTATTTTATTTAGTGTCTATTGAACACCAAAAACCACGCTCGGTGGTGAAAACACAATTGAATTTAAAGAAATTACGAACAAAGAAAGTACTGTAAGAAGCGGAGTAACTGGCGGCTGACGTCGGTAGACGCCGACGTTTATAACGCCGAGACATAACGAGAATAACGCCGGAGACAATATAAAATTAATAGTACATTACTACAGAGGCCGACAAGTAAGGAGTTCGGATAGTGTAGCGAGGTCGAATAACTATGAGGCTGGCAACCCCTTTTCACGCCGAGATATGTACATAGTGCTTTTCTCAAGCATGCAATGAAATAAATTAAATAAAACTCCAAGAAATTAAACTCTAATTTTCATGGCTGAACGTCGTGATCCTGTGCCACAAACTGTAGAATGGAATTTACGAAAGACCATTTTGCAGGCCAAGCCTCCAATTTTGTACGAAATGCCATTACATGTCTCTCGTCTCGCTGCGCCCGAAACATGACACTTCAAAGCCCATTATGAAGAATACAACGTCAATATTTCATTGCGTGTTTGAGAAAGGTATACTCACAGTGACCCTGGGCGGGGTCATGTGCACGTTGAGCTGACCGCCGACCAGCAGTCGCACCGTGGCCGTGAACCTAATAAAATATAATGAACATTGTTTAACAATTAATAATTAAAATAAGCTTCCGATACAAGATGGCTAATAGTGGGGCAGAGTGCTCAAACAAATTGTCGTAAATGTGGACACGCTGGACAAAAGCACCATTTTTTTTTCAGGCACTTGATAGGTCCGTAGCTTTAAGTTTTTGATAGGAACCAACTCCTCCGTCGACATTTTTTTGTGGCGACATTTAATTATAGTTAATTATTAATATCTCCAGTTCTAAGACACTTAGAACCACAAAATTGGTACGTATTTATGTGATGAGCATGAATATTTGTTTCTGAGTCATGGATATTTTCTATGTATTTAAGTATTTATATCTATTATATGTATCGTCGTCTAGTACCCATAACACAAGCCTTACTGAGCTTACTATGGGACTAAGTCGATTTGTGTAACATGTCCCCTTATATTTATTTATTTATTTATTTATTTATTTATTTATTTGGGTCAGGGAATTCAACGTATAACACTGCATATAAATGTACAACATCTTTTTCTTAGAGTTGGTTTAAGTTATGTTAAAGAAACAATTATTAACATTATTATATTTTTACTACTTGTTATAGAAGCTATAGTAATACATAACCTGCGGAAATTTTGAAATTTAGAACTCGACATATTAATGATATACGTATTTTTCAAAATGACCGCCATAAAATTAAAGATGGCCGATGGAAGAGTTGGACCTAACAAGTACCTGAAAAAATTCGGTGCTTTTGTCCTGCGTGTCCACATCACCTGAAACTGCCCTACTATAAGAACCATCTTAAATACCAAGATTTTCGATTAAATAAACCACACTGAAATCTGGCCCTGATCTGGCCGGTGATAAGTGACAGGATAGAGCGTCCGTCACTGGCTGACACCTTTCGATAGAACGAGACAGACGCTCTATCGTGTCACTTATCGCGTGATAAGGCCGACCATGATACGGAGCCTGTTATTTGTTAATTTGCAAGTTTAAATCGATATCCTACTAATATTATACATTATACATGCGAAAGTAACTGTCTGTTATCTTTTCACGTTTAGACCGCTGAACCGATTGAGTTGAAATTGAGTATGTAGCCCACGCGCTTTTTGACTAGTTTTGACCAGTTTTGAGTTGGGGTGAGTTACCAAGTTAAGACCAACGAACGATTATAGACCGATCAACGTTAAATATGATGCCGGCAGCTGTCATCTACACTAATATTATAGAGAGGAAAGATTTGATCGTTTGTTTGTGTTTTTGTATTGATTGAATAGGCTCCGAAACTCCTGGACCGATTTGTAAAATTCTTTTACCATTAGAAGCCGACATTATCCCTGATGAACATAGGCTACTTTTGACCGCGGGAAAATGCTTCATTCCTACTGGAAAACGGGTAATCCGTGCGAAGCCGGGCCGGGCAGCTAGTGCCATATAAACTTGTCAAACTTTCCATACAATCAGATTTTAATGAACACCGCTTACATGCGGTTTGGCCCCTCTCATTCCGGAAATCACGCGGAAAAGTACCGGGCATAAATACAACTGTGAAAAGTTGTTAAACCCTCGACAATTTCATTTCAAAGTCTAATATCTCAAAAACAGCTGAACAGATTTTGATGAAACATGGCTAATAACACTCGGGATCACGTCAGCTTCCGAATAAAAAAAACCGCATGACAAATACAAATTATTTATTCTGCAAATAGGCCACAAGGGCATTTTTACATGTCAAACGGTAATTTACAATAAAAATAATAATCTTACAATAAAAGAAAAATAATCTAACACAATAATAATTTAAAACTTGCACATTAAGGACTGATATAACAACACACTAAATGTCACAAAGTTAATGAAAACAAAAAAAAATATGACCATTACATTCGATTAGAATAAGGTCTGTGCATTAACAGAAAGTTAATGATATTAATTCAGTATTCCAGAGATGTATGAGGTCTCTGAGCGTCCAAATACAATTAATAATTATTCAATGTTCGTAGAGATGTATACGGTCTCTAAGCGTCAAAACAAAACAATAAAAAAGGCATATTAATGTAATATTGTCAGTGATGTACATGGTCAATAACAATAAAACGTGTCAAGATCGGAATGATGTCTCTCGTCAATACGATAATACTAAAATAACACTAGTATTTAAGAAGTTAGTACTATACCCTTGCAAGCATGAACAGTCCGGACTCCACAAACAGCACCCGATCACGAGTATGACGCATTCAAATCGGTCCATCCGTTTGGGAGCTACGATACCACAGACAGATACACAGACACGTTAAACTTATAACACCCCTCTCTTGCGTCGGGGGTTAAAAATACTAAATGAATAATTCAATAAGTAACAGGAATCTCACCGTGTGTTTGTCTTCATGACTTGCGGCGGCTGTTTCTCGATGACGAAAGTCGAAGTGACGAGTGTAGACAGCAGGCTGGTCACCTGTCAATGACACATTATACATGCGTCAGTTTGGACCTTTGATCAATCCAAATTAAAGGAAATAACTACAACTCAGAAAAGTTGAGAAACCCCCGACATTTTCATTTCAAAGTCCAATATCTCAAAAACGGCTGAACAGATTTTCATGAAACATGGCTAAGGACACTCGGGATAAAATTATCTATGACGCAAAAAAAACTAAACGAAAATCGGTTCATCCGTTTGGGAGCTGCGATACCACAGACACACACGTTAAACTTATAACACTTGAGTCGGGGGTTAAAAATTAAAAATATAATGCTCCCAGCCGGCAGCCGGATTCGAACCGGCGAGCACCGGCATTCATGACCCGTCGCTAATAACCAACTGAGCTATCGTAACAATCTGTCTCGGCCACTAAATGTTTCAATCAGTTCCTTCTTAAAATGCCTTTGGAAGACGTGTAGCGAGATCTACCAGAAGTGTTAGGCTTCTTAACGACACCAATGTCTCAAATTATATCGAGAAATGGTCAGTAACGATTAGTGATGGGTAACTACCGGTAATATTACCAAAGCGAGTATTTTCCCAGTAATGCTACTGGTAATATTACCAAAAAATGGAAATATACGGTAAGATTCAGGACTTGAATGAAAAGTCGAGGTTTTTTCGTGGTTAATACTAAAAATAGGTAGTCGTAATATCCTTAGTAATGAAAAGAAGTGCAGGGTTATTTTCAAATAGTAAATTACCAATCTTACCGGTAACTTACCCAATGTTACTAGGTATCTTACCAATACTACTAGAAATATTACTGCCTTGTAAATTCAGCACAAACCTTTTGATTATTTGTTCCAGAATAAGTTACTAAATGTTTTTTTTTATGTAGATATTGTAGTTTGTTAATTATTAATGTTGTCTTGTGAAAACAAAAATAAAATAAAATATTGATATTAAAAAATCGGTTTAATTACAACAATATAGAAAAAATCAACAAATAACAACGATCACAGATTAATTACAATCATATTTGTAAAGATTCATATAGGTTACATATCGCAGTAAAATTTTCGTGTCTTTATTATACTTACGTCTTTACATATAATAAATAATGTTTTAACTACAAAAATATAATTCAAGTATGTAATCTCAGTAAATCAGTCTTTGCAAAAATCACGTTTAAATGAGATAGATATACATTTTGTTCTTAAACTAATAAATCCAATAAAATCACATTTTAATCAGGTACTTCACAAAATAATTTCGTTTGTCACATTAAAAATAGGTACTTAAACATCTGGTTCTAAAACTAACAAAATCACTTATTGTTAAACCAACTACTACTACGTATGTAGATAATTGGTTACTACCAAAATAGGGAATCAAAATCATCTTCAATCAAAACTTCGTCGACACGCTAATAAAATGTTTTTGATTCTCATTCGCTAGTATTTGTGGCTTAAATCAAGGATCAGTAAGAATGACATTCCCTTCGAGTTCAAAATCATTCTCTTGGAAATCACCACAATCATCTTCGACGTCTAAAAAATCATCTTCAGAATCACTAGAATCTGATTCATCCAAACCTTCATCTGTATTTTGGTTCATGGCTCTCGCCACTTTCGGTGGCGTTGACTCGTGCGTTAATTTCCAATTATGTGAAATAAATGTTATTTTTCCAGCTCTGTTGGTTTTGAGGCGGTTTCTTTTTTTTGAATGAATATTGGAGAATGTAGAGAATGACCTTTCTACAGCTGCAGAAGTTGCTGGGATTGTTAATATTTTAACAGCTATTTGCCCTAAAGAAGTGTTAGCAAACAGTGTTTCCCACCATGTTACAGGTTCTGCAGTTGCTGCCAACTTCCACACAAAGTCTTTTTCCCAAATACCTTTGTGCATTTTATAATCGGATAATTCCATTAGTACATTGGTTGATTCACCTCCAAAATTAAATATAACCTCGCATCCGTCCACGTTTTCTTGATTTGTTAATTGCATGCCTTGGCTTTTGGGATCCAATATTGTTGCCGCAAAATGGATAGGTTTCTGAGCATTTCTCTTCCTTTGTTCAAATTTTTCTGTTAAGGCCGGCAAATTATCTTCTAAAAGATCGATCGACTGAGGGTTAATCATTAATGCATCTAATTCTCTGAAAGCTTTGTACACTAAATGGACCGTGTGGTAGTCACCTTCTAAAGTGAAAATCCATTTCACTATTGGACTTAAAAAACATTCCAAGGAACGTAGCTCTGACCATGTCTCCTCGTTCAAAATTTTGCTTCTGTAAGTTCTCAAAGATGTTGTCGAATCATTTATTACAATCGTTTGTAAGATAACCTTTGATTTTATGTAACTTTGTAGACATGAGAGATAGCTACCCCACCTTGTCTTGACTGGTAACTGCAGTGAAACATTGATCGATCTTTCTTCGGCAAGTTTTCGAAACTCTGCACCAAGGATGTGAGAGCGAGTGATCGTTTTTATAACTCTTACGGGGCCCGCAAACATCTGGCTTACTTTTTTGATTTGCAATAAATCTCCTACTAGTAAATGGAGCGTGTGCGCCAAACATCCTGCCCATATGGTTTGATTATATTTCTCGTGCAAAAGGTGTCCGAGTCTGACCATGTTCGCTGCATTATCCGTCACTATTGCAACAAACTTTGAAACGTGAAATTCTTCCATGACGTTAGTTACTTCTTCACATAAATATTCAGCGGTGTGCCTGTTGTCTTTCGTTTCGATAAATTTGTAGAAATAGGGCTTTGGAGCGTAGAGTATCACATTTAAAATAGACTCTTTTCTAATGTTAGACCATCCGTCAATACCCAAATGAATAACACTGGCCTCATTTATTTTACTTGTTATATCAGTCTGAACTTCTGTATATTCTTTGATCAACAATGATGTTGCCAACGTCTTTCTAGAAGGTGGAGTATACAACGGATTGACACTATGAAATGCTTCCTTCCAAAGTGGGTGTTCGAAGTGTGAGAAGGGTGTACCGGTCACATACATTGCCCTTGCGATTGCTCTATGTACGTTCATCTGAAAATAAATACATCCATTAGTGGACATATTGTGTTTTGTTGATGTATAATGTTACCTAAACCAGAATAGGATGAGAGGTAAAGGTGTTAAATAAATACCACGTGGTATTTTTATTTTTAGCACACCCTTTAGCGACATAATGTACATTAATAGAAAGAAATATAGAATATGTAAAAAAAATAGGTTTCTTTGTACGTTTAGTGTAATAATAAAAAGGTATAACAAAAAAACAGTTGTCAACCAATAGTGGTTTTAAAGTGTCTTCTGTTACCGCGTTTGTTATTTATTGGAATAAAACAGATTCATCACGTGGATATATATCGTCGTCTAGTATCCATAACACAAGCCTTACTGAGCTTACTATGGGACTAGGTCGATTTGTGTAAGATTGTCCCCTTATATTTATTTATTTATTTATTTATTTTATTTATTAACACCATGGTCATTGTGTTAATCCGTTTTAAAGTGTTAATTCTAGTATTTGTTTTATTTACTTACTTGCTCGTCTCTGTCCATGAAAGTTGGCAGTGTTGGCACTATGGCTTGTAAGTCTTGCGACAACGATGCACTGCCGCTCAATTCAGGCGTTTTTGATGGGCGTGTGTGATGTGTTTTTTTGTCATAATGATTAAATGTTGCCTTAACAACATCGGGACATTTTTTACATTTTATGATATGAAATGCAAACTTGGTAGCATTTTCAAAGTTGTACACTACACTGCAAAATTTACACGTGTAACTTTTTTTATTATTTGTAGTCTTTTCAGTAAAATGGCAATACACTGTACTTCTTGGTTTCATTATTTATTCTTTTTTCACTACACAACACAAATACGTGCACTCTGAATCATGCAAAGGTCCGAACTGAGGTACTAGTCCGATTCGCGTCCATTGTTCTATGCAAGATAAGAAATTTGAGTGAAAGAGACAAAAGATGTAAACCATTGGTGCATACTGCTCATTAAACTACACCCATAACCAGTAATTTTAGCGTGATTCTCTACTAATCGTACTACAGTCTCGAATCCTACCGCCATTTGGGAATCTTACTGGTAAGATTGGAAAGATACCGGTAATATTACCAAACAGAATCTTACTGGTAATGGTAATATTACCGCGGCACATCACTAGTAACGATGCACCACCCGCCGCCTTAGGATTTTTAAATATTTCTTTCAATTTAAATTCATAATTTCGTTAGCAGCGTTACTGCTTATTACGAAATTAATTTGATCAATCTATCACCAAGAATCCATACTAATATTATAAATGGGAAAGTGTGTGTGTGGTGTGTGTGATAGTTTGGCTTGTCCGTCTTTCACGGCAAAACGGAGCGACGAATTGACGTGATTTTTTAAGTGGAGATACTTGAAGGGATGGAGAGTGACATAGGATAGTTTTTATCCCCGAAATCATCCCCTAAGGGGGTGAAATGGGGGAGGGGGGTGAAAGTTCGAAAACGAGTTCCACGCGGACAGAGTCGCGGGCAGAAGCTAGCAAAGAATATTTCATCAAAATTAGCCGTTCTGACATGTATGTGACATTATTCATATTCATAATTGTCAATTGATGTCGGAATGTTAATAGTTAAAAGAAAGAATATAATAATATTAGCATTATTCAAAAAGTGTCTATAACAAATTGGTAAATAATACAGTAGTTGGTAATAATTATTCTAAGTCATCAAAAATTCAAGAATTCGTCGTAGCGATAGAATGTGTGCTCGAGAAGCCATTTTTTTAGTTATCTTTTGAAAATCATTAGGAACGGAGCTGACGTGATTGCCTCTGGCAGCATTATGAAGTGTATGTTTTAAGGTGAATCTAAATCCATTGACATCAGAATAGGGTATGTGACAAATTTTCGTGAAGTACTACAAATTTTTCTAAAGCCACTAAAGATACGCTTGATAATTGTTTTTCTTAGATTTAGAGCCATTTTAATAACCAAAAGACAGTTTTAATAAATACACTTCGTATTTCCCGCTGAAACGCTAAGTCACGTGACAAATCAGCGGCCTGACGTCACGATGCAATAGTCTTAAGGCCTGCATACACTGGCGCGGTCTGCGATGGCGGACAATAGTAAATTTGTCAGCTTATGACAACGGCGCCAGTCTGTGAGAGGCCTAATGTATGGCTTAAAGGGCACGTATCCAGACTGGCATGACATTTTGTTTATTGCATCGTCACGTGCTCTGATTGGTCGCTGAGACGTTTTGTATAAATGATGCAAAGATTCAAACAAACTCTTATCTTTATTTAGGTAAATAAAATATTTAATCATTTTTATTTGTAATTTAAGTCAATTATTCTTAATAAGGACCTTAAGTTCTAAAGTATTCAATACAATACTTCTTTATTTGTTAACTCTGTCACATACCCTATTGTATACTCATTTGAATTGTTTAGGTATTCTTAGATCAATGACATGACGACCCGCACCGGTGATCTTAATTTTATATAATTTTGTAACTTATGGACATGTATCTATGTTAATTATTACGTTTAAAATATTTGTTGTTTTGATTTTAATTTAATTATTTGTTATTGTTTTAAAATGGAAGGTAATTCGAAATGTAAAATAACTGACAATCACAATATAAATTCCTAAAATTGATTAACTGAAATCGTTTTAAGAGTCCGCAGTAAGCTCGATTCTCCATACAAACGTAGTTACGCTCTCATTTTAAAACTACGTGTTGGATTGTAACGAAACTTTGCATGTTCAATGAAATGAGGTATATCTATGTCTGAAATTAGTTTACGTAGCTTCAGATACCATAATAAAAAAAATACAGCGAATTTAAGTTTTTTATACAAAACTAGTTTATGCTGTATTTACTTTGTTTTATAAATTGGAACCATATAATCTAATTACAGACATAGATATACCTCATGTCATTGTATATGCAAAGTTTCGTCACAATCCAACGCGTAGTTTTAAAATGAGAGCGTAACTACGTTTGTATGGGAAGGTGAAATTCAGCCGAGCTTACTGCGGCCTCTTCACCTTTCGTATGCCGTGTCCCGTATCCGTACTTATACCGGTAGTATGCCGTAGTGGCTCACACACTTGTACCCGTCGTATGCCGTGTCCCGGATCCGGTCGTACACTATAAAATGCCAAGCCACCTCTCACATTTGTATCCCTAGTCTGCCGGCACTTTTCGTCAATGATAATGGCGATCGGAGAGGCTCAGTTTTTAAAGAAATAATAAGTCATGTTCTTAAATACGTATTACAAGTGTGGTTTTATCGAAAGTCCGTTAAATAAACTATATTTTGCGCTACACATTGTTGCTAAAACCTCTTTTATAATTTATTTACAGGTTCTTGATTCCAAGATTTTATGTGAAATGTCCCCATCGTAAGAAATTACGACTTAACAAAAAAATGGTTTCGCGAATCCAGTTTTTGTTTTATTTTCCAACCTTTAGAGACATCAAAGCAAATACTTAATACAAGAAACTATACAATTTAGAAGAAATTAGTTCAGAATTTTCAAGATGAAAAGTGAGAATCGAACATACAAGTTCGCCATTTTGAACTTGTTCTAGACGAAGTTTTTGACACTCCTGTCGTTTAATAATGCGGTGTAGAATTTATATAAGATATTTTTTTAATAAATTGTGTATCCCTTTTTATACTAAACACACAAAAATGTATATAAGTTAAGTAAAATTAATTCTGTGACTCAAAAACTTAAAATAAGGCGTCTTGAGTGGGCCCACGTTTTATACTAATTTATCAAACTTCTAGATAGTCTATGCCCTACATAAATGATATTATTATAAACTAGAATAAACCAGCTTTCTAAAAGTGCATCACACTCTTTCCACCACATACAAATCATTTATAAATAATAATAAAGAAAAGTGTGTTTTCAAATCGTTCATAAACTGATGATTGTGTACATGTGTGCGTGAATGGTTCTGCCGTGTGCCGTATCCGGGCACGCATAGCCGGCCGTCATTGGCCTCGTGCAGCTGAGGTTGTGTACGTACAGAGTTGCCCGCCATTTTGATTTGCATTTGTGTGCGTGTATTTTGGATGCACTTCGATAAATTATTAAATTTTACTAATATATTTCGATTTACTGAACAAACGTGAGAGTAACAGTAATCTCAATAAAATTATCTTCAAAATGATATACGTTACTCGAAGAAAGTATTACTCAAACTCTTAGGAAACAGCAAATAAGTTACACTCGCGAAACGGTTCTTAGCCAACAGAAGTTTTGATTGTAAAATATTTGAAAACTAGCTGGTATTACAGAGTTTGATGTATTTGTATAGCTTCATAAAGAACAAAACTACAATAAAATAATAAATTGTTTTATCTTTACTGTGTTTTTCTCACATTTTTTCACGACTTTCTACAGGCCACTTGTTCCTCAACCAGCGGTTACGATGCGCGAATTCAAATGCTTGTAACGACCGAATGAGTGAACTTATGAATAAGTGAAAGTGTGCAATGGTATCATTCATTCATGCCGATTCGTTAAAATGCCATTTCCAACCTTATTTTTAGGATATTTAAACTGAAAATTACAAAAACGTGTTAGAACTATTTTGGTGACGGATACAGGACACGGCACACTACTGGTATAAATACGGATACGGGACACGGCATACGACAGGTACAAATTTGGGAGCTCCTCCGGCATTTTATAGCTTTGGTACGGATACGAGACACGGCATACGACGGGTACAGGTGTGCGAGCCCCTTCGGCATACGAAAGGTTAAGTGAAATTGTATTATGTAAGATAAATAAATCATATCATATCATATCGGCATCAACTGTCCTGTTTAAGTTATGTGTACCTGTTTGCCCATGTCCTCAAGCATCTCCTCAAGATGTGGCTGCCGCAGCTGTACGATGGTCTTCCCGTTGATGCGGGTCGCGTTGTTCACCTGCAACATATACAATGTGTTACAAAACTAAACAAAGAAAAGGCTAAAATAGTGGCAACCTAGTCAGCTGTCAAACCTGACCCCGTACCATGGTCAACCTTATCACACGATAAGTCGACAAGACGACCGCTTTAGCCTAGTTGGTGACCCTGCCTACGAAGCAAGAGATCCCGGGTTCGAATCCCGGTAAGGGCATCTATTTGTGTGATGAGCACGAGTATTTGTTCCTGAGTCATGGATGTTTTCTATGTATTTAAGTATTTATATCTTTATAAAGTATGTTTATCGTCGTGTAGTATCCATAGCACAAGCTTTGCTTAGTTTGGGAGTAGGTCGATTTGTGTAAGATTGTCCGCAAATATTTTTTGAAGAATGAAGCGCAAGAGAATGGCGGGATAGACACCGGGCAGACAAACGATTTTCGTCCCAAGCTGAAGCATAGCTTCGTTCGCTTGGCTCGCTCGTTCGATTATTCTTATTGCCTAGGTATGGTGTGGCTAGGTCATCATCATCATCATATCAGCCGATAGACGCCCACTGCTGGACATAGGCCTCCCCCAAATAGTGCCACAATGACCGGTAGTTTTTTTGTAAACAACGACGGTGGCAAACAAGCGTACGGCCCGCCTGATGGTAAGCGGACACCGCAGCCTATAGACGCATGCAACTCCAAAGGAGTAACATAGGCGTTGCCGACCCTTGGTATGTTTGAGGATTGGCCGTGTTGACAGCTGAAGGAACAAGTGCCCTCGCTCTCAACACAACGACTCCTCGGGAGCTCCGGCGACCTTGCTCACCTCCAGGAACACAACACTACTACAGAGGAAGTAGTAGCAGGCGGTGGACACTCCGCGATTTACGTTCATCGCTACAAGTACATGCCGGTGCCCCAACGTTGGGGAACCGGCATGCACTTGTAGCGATGAACGTCGACGACGTCAGAGGGCCATAAATCATAATGTTTTGGCTGAGAAAAAAGCGCCTTTTGTAAAGATCAAAGGAGTGTTCCTTCTGTACTTGTACTATTATCTATTTTGTGGTAGTAGTTTTATTATGGCTGTGGTGTTCTGCAAGGCGGAGGCACTTCCCCAGTTGGGCTGCTCCACATTCGAGCGGGATGACATTTCGCTGTGCCCTACCTCACTTGCCACTTGTACTGCGCCAGCATCCAGCGGACTCCCGCGACCTTTACCAGGTCATCACTTCATCAGTCCACCTTGTGAAGGGTCTATGCCTAGGTATGGTGCGGCTAGGTCGGGCTAGATAATCATAACACCTGCTGGCGCGTGGTCCAGATGAGATCCGCCAGCATCTCGCACCACTCCTGGATGGAGTTCAGGTTGGACTGCATGGGCACGCCGTTGCCGCTTAGTTGCTGTTCGCGTTTCCACCTGTAAGGTCGTAAACAAACTATTACAGCGCGCTCAGGAGGCCTCCATTTCTCTTCAATCTATATACAGTGTGTAAGTCTAATACGGGCGATAAATTAAATCGGACATAGAATTCACTAGTGTAATCATGAAGTAAAAGGTTTTTTTAAGTTGCAGGTCATTACGACCCCATAATTATTATTTTTTAAATTTCTCAACAGCAATGTACTGTAAACATGGTTGCGGTACCGAAATGTCAAAAATGTTCATTAGCAACTGTCAACGAGCGCTTAACGTGAGTGTGTTTGCATTACATTGCGGGCTGAATTATTTTGTATGGACAAAATTATTGTTGCAACTTTAAGTAAATGTTATCTAATTACCTTTACTTTGTCCTATACTAACCACCGTTAAGAGATTCGCCCGTATTAGACTTACACACTGTATGCATTTTTTTAATAAATTTTGTCCAAAATTAAAATAATATGACTTAAACCATAAGTAGATGAACTAAGTATATATCACATTAATCTTAAAAATCTACTTAATTTATAAGTACGTAATTTAAAAAAAAAAAAAATTTCGGCAAATTGTTGTTTCGAAAGTTGTCATACAATTTTTTTTCTATTAAAGCATAAGGATTCTATTGGTATCTTTAAATTTACTCTTGGACAATAAACTAAAGCATATTTTTTCTAAACTTTCAAGGGTCATATCTTTTTACGATTTTAATTATCCATACTAATATTATAAATGGGAAAGTGTGGGTATGTGCGTGTTTGTCCGCCTTTCACGGCAAAACGGAGCGACGGGTTGACGCGATTTTTTAAGTGGAGATATTTGAAGGAAGGGAGATTGACATAGGACAGAATATCCCCGAAATCATCCCCTAAGGGGGTGAAATGGGGGGGGACAACTTTGTATGGAGTTGCGATATAACGAGTTCCACGCGGATGGAGTCGCGGGCAGAAGATAGTATTTTATAATTTATACTTTATTACGATAATTTGATGGTTTACTTATATGAACATTTAGCATCACCACGTTATCAATTTGAACATGAAGCACCATGCCTATTCATCGACCCCCTGAGAAACTATTTATTTAATTTAATCGTATGGCATACATTATTTTGGCCTTTAAAGTTTAACACTCTTTAGTACTAGCCAGGGGACACGTGCAGGGTTGTGGTAGGTAGCTCGTGCGGACGCGAGTGACAGTTGTCCCCCCTTTGTCAAGTGAGTGGGCAACTCGACTGTTAGAAGTTCTTAAGCCGCCCAAAGGCCTCTAACTCGGCTTAACGACTACTGTCATAGACAGCAGCCGGGATCAACTGCGTGCCTTCCAAAGCACACCACAACACACTGAGGAACTGCCGAAGATGGAGTACCTGATGAGCTCGTCGTCCAGCACGATGCTCTGCAGCTGTCGCAGCGTGGCGATGTTCTCCTTGATGTGGTCGACTAGCTCCATCTGGGCTTGCTTGATCTGAGCCACCTGCCGACAGAAATACAGATATAGTTCATCATCATCATATCAGCCGAAAGACGTCCACTGCTGGACATGGGCCTCCTCCAAAGAGTGCCAAAGTGACCGATCCCGCGCCACCCGCATCCAGTGGACTCCCGCAACCTTTACCAGGTCATCAGTCTACCTTGTGGGAGCCTACCCACGCCGCGCCTCGCGAACCACCCACTCGGGAACCTTTCCGCCCGAATGGCCATCATTTCTACGTGTTACGTGCAATTAAGTTTAGCGATCCGGAGGGCTATATCGGATACCTTGGTTCTGCTGCGGATAGCCTCATTTCTGATGCAATCACGCAGAGAAACTCCTAACATGGCCCTCTCCATTGCCCTTTGGGACTTTGAGCCTTTTTATGAGGCCCATAGTAAGCGACCACGTCTCAGTGCTAGAAATCATAAATCATTTATTTGCTTAGAAAACATGGTTTACATAGGTTGATAGTAAAATTATTTTAGTCTCACATGTTTTGTCATATCTAGATGACATGCAAATTGTTTTTTGGTAATAACATTTTGAGAAAAAAAAATACAGTGAATACAGAGAAAAAATACAAGTATATACAAATCACTATGTCGAAGTTATCATTGCTAAATTTAATTTTAAGTTTACCAGCTTACAATGGGTGCGTCGCACGAGATATAACAACAAAATATATAATTTCATATTAATAACGTTCACAAGATATAATGAACGTTAGCTATAACAACAATACTAATACTTTTATAAGGAATAACGGTTAGTTGCCATAATAATCATATTAAATAACATTTTTTTCTATTAAGACTCAAATTGACTAATTTCATTTAGTATAACATACATAACGTATAACGATCATACCATATAATATCTTTTCGTATAACAAACATAACGTATACAGATCCTACGCATATATGTTTTCGTATAAGGATTATAATACGGAAAATTAAGCTAGGGCAGCCAGGAAAAGAGGGGGGCGGAGCCCACATTGGAGTGTGCAGAGTATATGTTTAGTATGTAGTATAAGCGAGTATGTATAGATATAAGATTAAGACGGAGAGAGGTGTGTGAATTTTAGTTGCATTACAGACGCTTTCAAGTACACTCGTCTTTCTATCCAACCCCCCGCTACACCTCATGGCGACTTTGCCGTGCGCAAGCGCCGAGCCAAGGGCGCGCGACGTTGGCGTCAGCGGTTTTGACGCTCCGGTGCAGTCATTTAATTAATGTAGTTGCATCAACAACTGCAGTGAAGGCCAGACGAACTATTACGTGCGTTACGAACTTTATCAGTGTTCTAAGTTCACCCTTGTATGAAATAAAAATTAAACTATACATAGTTAGTGCTGGACTGCTGTTCAGTGAAGTGCAGGAAAATGGGAAACGGCCATACTAAACAAGAAGAGAAGGAAGTTATAGTGACCCAGAATGCCGTCGGAAGCAACGACGCATCAACGGGAGCGTACGAGCACACTAGAGTGAATAATATTATGCTGAGCATTTTGTTTGCCGTCATCGCTATCGCCGTATGCTGCGGCCTTTTCAAGGTCATTCAGAAAGCGCACGAGAAACTTATACAGAAAGAAGTGAGAAGAGAAATGTGGGCAAGAGTTCAAACCAGGCTGTCGGGAAGGAAGAAGATGGCTCCACCCAGGGAGGACGAAGAAGAAGTCTAAGCAGTTGACACTTGACAGAGTGAAGGAGAGTAAGAATATCTACAAATGAAGCGAGGTGAAAAGTGAATATCGGTGATGTGTTGTGAAAAAGGGTATGGAGTTAGAATTAAGTAAGATATACGACCAATTAGAACATATAAGAGTAGAGTTGCGAAAATTAGGAGATGTCAGAAGGCAACAAAGTATAGGACAGTCTAAAATAAGTGTTGCAAAAGTAGTTTACGAGGATTTTAAAAGGCTTATTGCTTCTGTTAGTAGTAGTGACCTTCAAGAAGAACATTTTGTGTCAGAGTTATTGTGTGACAAGATAGAGCAATCATATAATAAGATTTTACAGTATAAAATACTAGAGGGTGTAAACTCAACTAAAATGGCGAAGCAATTTGATATTCGAGAAGCTAGTAGCTTGATCCCTTTATTGGATGACAAAGAGGAATCCATCGAAAGAATGATAGCGGGCATTGAACTTTTGGATAGCATGCTAAGTGAGCCTAATGAAAAGAAGTTGCTGATTTCTTTTATATTAAAGACACGATTAAATAAAATCGCACAATTAAAACTCAAATCGAAATATGACACCGCTACCGAACTAGTAGACGATATTAAAAAATATATGCTACCAAAGAAATCCGCAAATTCTCTTTTAATGCAGCTTAACAACATAACGCAGAGGGACTTATCTATTAATGACTATGGTGACAAGATAGAGGAGTTGTTTATTGGTCTAACAATAGCGCAGGCCGACGGGAAACCCGAGATAAGCGCTGTTCTAAGACCAATCAACGAGTCCTTAGCCATAAAAAAGTTTACAGATGGTTTGAGGAACCGTCGTCTCAGCACAATTTTAGCTGCCCGACAATACACGGAGCTGAAGGAGGCCGTCAGAGCAGCCCAAGATGAAGAGTTGGCGAGACCGCAGCAGGAACCTGTGGTCATGAACATGAGCTACAGGAGAGGCTTCCCGCAACCCCAGCGTTACGGCTGGCGTGGGCCCAGCTACCAGTCTAACCGTGGCAGAGCATACAGCAACAGCTGGACGCCTAGCTACGCTAGGAATAGAGGTACTGTGCCTAGTAATAATTTCTATAGGGCACGCGGTTCTGCGTTCGGACAACGTGGAAGTTTTAGGGGGCATCGAGGCGCACAAAGGAGCCGTGGGCGTCGGGGCAACGGAAACGTGTATACTTATACACACGAGCCGCAGACCACCCACGAGACCCCGAGTGAAGAAACTGAGACCGTACAGTTTTTTCGAGCATAAGGTTTTGACATGTGACGGACTAGACTTTGTAATCTTTACAGTAGGCGAACAAAAAATTACTTTTATTATTGACACTGGCGCAACTTTGTCTATCTTGCAAAAGGAAAAGGTTCCCATAGAATCACAGTCATACGAGTCGGACACTGTAATATCAGGCGTAGGCGGCGAGATTACAAGCAACCATGTTGCGGACGTGACATTACAACACGGTAACACGATATCATTTATGCATAGGTTTCATATACTACAAGATATGCCATGCCATGCAGATGGTATTATCGGACTCGACTTCTTGCGAACTTATAATGCAATAATAAACCTACAGACTAATGAGCTTATTCTGCATAATGAGAATGAAAGTTGTGTGGTACAAATTCATAGAAGTAGCGATAGTGAAACTTGTTTATCATTACCGGCCAGAAGCGAATCGATGCATTTAATGAAGGTAAAATTATTTAATTTAGCGAAAGATTATGTTGTAAACTCGAAACAGTTAACCGAAAATGTATTTTTAGCAGGAACCATAGGTAAAGTAAAACAAGGTAGGATACCGGTACGGATTTTGAACACGAGTGACGAGGATATTAAATTACCTGTATTCGAACCTCATTTGGAAGATTTAAGTGGGTATAATATTTGCGATTTTCAGAAATCTAGCCAAGGAGTAGGTAGAGTTAAAAAGTTGTTGTCATCATTAAAGTTGAACCATTTAAATGACGCGGATCGTAAACTTATAGAGTCCATATGTGCTAAATACGCTGATGTTTTTTACTTAGACGGAGACAAACTAGGGACAACAAATATATTAAATCAGAGTATCACAGTTAAGCCAAATACGAAACCCGTATACACAAAACCGTATAGGTTACCAGCGTCAATGAAATCGGAAATAAGTAAGCAAGTTGAAAAAATGATTAAAGATGACATAATTGAAGCAACGAACAGCGATTGGAACAGCCCCATACTTTTAGTACCCAAAAAATCAGAAGACAGTACAAAAAAATGGAGATTAGTCATCGACTATCGAAAAGTAAATAATGTTATTCAGGATGATAAATTTCCACTACACAACATTGTTGATATTTTAGACTCCCTGTCAGGCGCAATATATTTTAGCCACCTTGACTTACAACAATCATATTATCAGACAGCTCTAGACGACAATAGTAGAAATATTACATCATTCACAACAAGTCAAGGACAATTTCAAATGAAAAGACTCCCTATGGGCCTTAAAATAAGTCCAAGTGCTTTTTCGCGAGTCATGTCAATAGCGATGTCAGGGTTATCATACGAGAAGTGTTTTATTTACATGGACGACTTGGTAGTTTTTGGTAGAAACATGCATCAACATAATAAAAACTTAACTGACGTGTTGGAACGATTGCGTAAAGTAAATTTAAAATTAAACCCTCAAAAATGTGATTTCTTAAAGAGACAGTTACTATATTTAGGACACATTGTGTCAGCAGAAGGTGTCTTACCAGATCCACAGAAAACTAAAGTGTTGCAGGATTACCCACAACCGACAAATACCGACGAGGTTAGACGATTTGTAGCTTTTTGTAACTACTATAGGAAGTTTATCCCATCGTTTGCGAAAATAACGTTACCATTAAATAAATTGTCTAGAAAAAATGTAACATTTACATGGACTGACGAGTGTCAGGAGGCATTTAATATCCTTAAAGAAAAACTCATAACCCCACCAATTCTACAATACCCAAATTTTTCAACAGACAATGAATTTATTTTACAAACAGATGCATCTGCAAAATCGATTGGTTCCGTACTATGTAATAACGATAACAGGCCTATAGCGTATGCAAGTCGACCCCTAAACAAAGCGGAGTTAAATTACCCAGTAATTCAAAAAGAGCTTTTGTCAATAGTTTGGAGTGTACAATATTTTAGACCATATTTGTTTGGAAGACAGTTCACAATAATGACTGACCATAGACCACTTATGTATTTATTCAGTATGAGAGATCCGTCTAGTAGACTGATAAAGTTTAGGTTACAGTTAGAGGAATACGACTTTAAAGTAGTTTACATAAAAGGAAAAACGAATGTAGTAGCAGACGCTTTAAGTAGAATTACAATAACATCTGATGAATTAAAAAATATGAGCGAGCAAATTATGGTCATGACAAGGGCGCAGAGCAGGAAAATATTGCGAGATAACGAATCGAGTGGAAACAGTATTAAGGATCTTAGTATACCCGAAATTTCGAGGTCTGATCAGCCAAGAATTGCGGAGATATTAAGAAAACCTAATAATGCGGTAGAAATGATGTTTGGGTCGGAGGATGAGATAGATAAGTTAAGGAAAAATAAGTTGGTAACTAAGGAAAAAGATTGTTTTGCGTACGTACAAGAAAAAATATTAATTTACATTAACTTTATGTCACATTTCACGCGAGTCGTATTTGCGAATATGTTAAGTGAATTTTGTAAAACAATAAACGTAGAGGAGATATGTATTATAAAAGATGATAAAAACGCGTTATTTATAAAATCTCTTATAGACGAGATAAAAACGAGAAAAACTTGGTCCGGACCGAAAGTAAAAATCCTAGGAAAAATTATCAGAATTAATGACAGAGACGAAAGACTTGTTATCATGAATGACTACCATTTGCTACCCACAAGCGGACACGCAGGAGTTCGCAGAATGGTAAGTAATATTAAGACAAAATATTATTGGCCAGGTTTAGAAACCGATGTCAGAAACTTCGTGAAAAAATGCAGTAAGTGTCAAGTAACGAAGTATTCCAGAAACGTCAGACAACCAATGATAATTACGACTACAGCGTCGTCAGCCTTCGAGAAACAATATTTAGACATAGTCGGACCGCTCGACACCGACACAGAAGGTAATAAGTACATACTGACATTGCAATGCGAGCTGACTAAGTATATTGAGGCGTATCCATTGCAACGTAAGGATACAATTAGCGTAGCAAGAACACTAGTAAGTAATTTTATATTAAGGTACGGAGTCCTGGGAGCAATAACAACTGACCGCGGTGCGGAGTTTATGTCAACAACTATGGACGAAGTATGTAAGTTGTTAAAAATAAGTAAGTTTAGTTCAACCACTTATCATCATGAATCAATAGGATCCTTGGAGAATATGCACAAGCATCTAGCAGCATTTATGAGAGTCCAGGTGACAGTCACCCAGACACGTGGGGTCACTGGTTACCGTTCTGGTGTTTCGCATATAATACAACAGTAAACTCAGCCACTAAGTATTCCCCATTTGAGTTGGTTTTCGGAAAGAAATGTAACACCCCTAGTAATCTGATAAACACTGTAGAACCACTATATAATCCAGATGACTATGCTTTAGAATTAAAATACAGATTACAGTTAGCTCATAAGGATGCCAGAGAAAATTTGTTAAAAACAAAAGAGTTACGTAAGAACTATTATGATAAGCAAGCAAACTCAATGACTTATAAAAAGGATGATTTGGTCTTAGTAAAAGAGGAGACCGGGAAAAAGTTTGACAACCTTTTCAGAGGACCTTTTAAAGTCATCGAGGATGCCGGAGTAAATGTAAAATTAGATTTAGATGGCAAGATCGATCTTATCCATAAGAATAGGACAAAACTTTTTAATACTTAAATGACATATGTAAGGATAAGTTGATGTGAATCAAATTACATTTTGTGTGCTTAGTAATAAGTATATTTCAAAAAAAAAATGAACACATTCTTTTTTTTTCAAAAGCACCCCCCAGGTGGAGTGTGCAGAGTATATGTTTAGTATGTAGTATAAGCGAGTATGTATAGTAATAAGATTAAGACGGAGAGAGGTGTGTGAATTTTAGTTGCATTACAGACGCTTTCAAGTACACTCGTCTTTCTATCCAACCCCCCGCTACACCTCAACATCAAAGGGGGCTCGGGGGGCGAAGCCCCCCACAGTAAAAAACAACCAATACTCTTATAAATGGTATTACTTGTAGGTTAGGTTAGGGTTGCCTTGTGTCCCTTAGAGCGGAAATAGACACCCCGCGAAGCGGGGTGGCGTCGACATGCTGGCGATTGGGTAAGGTTAGGTTAAAATAATTGACGTGTTTGATCTCAAAATAAATTTAATTTCAATCTTACAAACGGTATTGTTTTTTTTTTTCAAACTCAAGTTGAGGCTATCGCTCTAAGAAATTCACATATTTTCTTCATACGGCATTGCTATTAAAATGACTGAAGCCAATTATACTATACGATCATTATACATTTTGATGTTAGATAAATTGAACAATATATGTTATAAACCTTAGGTGTTATGAATATTATACGCTTTAATCGATATATCAATTGATATTATTTCTAAAGTACGTTATACTTTACGAGATTATATGTTCTGACATTATATCTTTCGTTCGTTATGTGCAATGAACGTTATACTAAACAAAGTTATATAGAGTGAGCGTATATATTATGACCCTTATATGATAAGTTGTTATACCTCGTATTACTTACCCGCTTACAATTATTTAATAGCTGCGAAGAATTTCTTTCCGCTTCAAAAACTCGTCAATAGAATAGAAACATTTGTTCTGTAGCCAGAGAGTCAATTTATTTTTAATGAGACACAACAAAACATTACATAACATTTACAACTTTTGCGGCAGTACGGCGACAGGTGCGTGTAGTTTCACGTACCTCTCGACCAGGGGCGAGTCCCACCGCTGAGCCAGCGTACTCAACATCCTGTTACTGGACCTACATCCTGGACGCGCAGAGCGCCGTACGCCCGCTGCGTAAAGTTAGCCCACAGACCGCACGTATAGAAAGTTTGACAAAAAGCTTTAAATAGTGTCAACTTGACTTCTGTACTAGCACGTGCAAACCTGCGGGATAACATATTGCAGCGGACACACAGCGCTCGGGGCTCCCGCTCGATGTCCTCAACGTCAGACTGAGAGTCTGTGACTCAGTGGCCTAGGTACTAAATGGCCTAGGTAAATTTGTCCACTCTCTTTAGCGGAGTCCCACAAAGCATGACCGGCTGCGTTCGATAGCTTTTATTACCTGCTTTAAATTGCATGAGCTCGCTTTTCGACGCATTGTACCTTAGCCCGTGGGCCACAGCATACGCTTCACAAATGTCTACCATTTTTATTATTACTTACGAGGGCATTAAGTTTCCTCTCCATCTCCTCAATCTGGCTGCGGAGACAGGCCTCCAGCTCGCGCCGCTCATTCGTCAGCTGGCCAGAACTCTGCAAGTACTGGATGTGACCTGGAACATATCGTACTAACGTGAATCCAGTTTCACAATACAAATACTCTTGAGTGCACACCTCACGTAGACAAAGCAGGTACAAAAGAACAGAGGAGGTAAAACAACAGGCGGTTTTATAGTTAAAGAGCGATTTCTGCCTGACAACCTTTGGATATGAAGGTACCTAAATATATGATTTTTATACTAGGATCGCATAGATTTGCAACAGCTCGGAAGGCCGCAGGCTGAATAATATTGCAATGAATCAGCTTATATACGTCTCACTGCTGGGCACAGGCCTCCTCTCATGGAAGAGAGGGAACGGGCAGTAGTCCCCACGCTGGCACAGTGCGGGTTGGGGACTTCACATACACCTTTGAATTTCTTCGTAGAGGTTTCCTCACGATGTTTTTCCTTCACCGAAAAGCTAACGGTAAATATCCGAAAAACTCATTGGTACGAGCCGGGAATCGAACCCACGACCACCGCATGCCTGTACCGCTAGGCTACCGTAGCGTCTCGTAGGTTGAGTATAGCTGATTTAAATCCACCAAATATGGGATTTTCTTGTCTAGCTCAACTCTATTCTAGCAGTAACTGGCCGTTGTTCTAAGTAACTGACATTTGTTCTTGAGGCATTCGTGGTACTGGATGGAGAAGGACTCGTGCGACTGCAGCGAGCGGATCTTCTCGCTGACCATCGTCACCTTCTGACGGACCGTCTGCAGGTCCGTCAGCAGCTCAACTCTATTCTAACAGTAACTGGCCGTTGTTCTAAGTAACTGACCTTTGTTCTTGAGGCATTCGTGGTACTGGATGGAGAAGGACTCGTTGTGCGACTGCAGCGAGCGGATCTCCTCGCTGACCATCGTCACCTTCTGACGGACCGTCTGCAGGTCTGTCAGGAGCTGTATGACAAGAAGTTTATTATAAAACTTATCATTAATCGACTTCCGATATTCATATTATATTTGTAGCCTGTACATTTTGTAAGTCGGCTACTTTGCCAGTCTAAAGTATAAGTAGTTATTGATTTAAACTTCGACGATTCTCACACATTATTAATACTAAGTTATACTTAAGTTAACTATACAGTGTTGTGTCGGCCGGGTGACAACCCTATACCCTAGTGTACAAGTGGTTCATAAAGACCAAATGCGGGTAGTTCGGAAAAACCGCGCAGAAACAAGATGTTGATACCCGCATAAGCCAGTTGTCCCGTGACCATGGATGTTGCAACACATCCGAAACGTCGGGAGACCTCAGTTAGGTGAATAAATAAGTTACTTATACGCGATTATGTCCCTTTTTGTATATATAAAGTTTGTTTGTACAAAAGGGGGGTATTCTCTGGAAATTGATTTCGCCAGTGTATAGAATGGACCTTCCCGTTGAACATTGGCTTTATTTTAACACGCGGCCTGTCTTTAAAAACGCAGAAAGTAGACCGCGAAACGAAAACGATCTTCGTTCGGCTTTATTATTTATCAATGTTATGAATTATTATGTATGTCTTTCCCGTTCACGGGACAATGATGTCCCGGACCTTTGGGAGGCGTGCGTGGAGCTAGGTACCTACAAAGTACCAACTGAGCCAACACGTAGAGGCCCTTTTGACAATTTAATGAAATGCAAGGAGTACACCGAGCGGATGCTGTCGCTGCCCGTGTCATGGGACGCACACAGAGACAGCACCCGCTGGGGTGTATAGGGACCATTGATGGTTGATGGAATCTAAATAAAACGGGTTATTGTGTTGAAATGATGGACTAGTGGCTGGGCTATTGGGTGAAACATCGGACGCCTGCCTAATAAAACTGTTTCAATCTTTATCTCTGGCAGACGGTGACTCGCTAACTGCTAGATGGGCCCCTATTAATAGCGACATTAAAAAATGGCCTAAGGGCAACACCGGTCAGAGAGCTGGGGGGTAGAGAGGTGGCACTGGACTTTAAACATATAGCCAACTCGCCACTTAGGTGTCCACATCTACCCTCGAGCAACAGCTCTTGCGACTCCACTCTGGACGGCCAGTAAAGGCAAGCCAGAGGCGGAGGGCCTTATTATTATTATTAGTTCTTAAAAAATTACAATCCTTTAAATATATGTTTTTAACATATTAATATATAGTTTAGAAAATATTATGTTATTGTGTGTGACGAAAACTCGAACGAAACGAATGACGATCCTTATAATATAAGTTGAGTCATTAAGTTTTTATTATTAAAATTGACAAACATGGTAGAAAATCATATAACCTTGACATTTATGCAAATTTATATTGTAATTTTCATCGTGTAACAAATAAATCTAAATCTTTCTCCCTCTCTGTCGTTCGAACCAGCAAGTGCGACAGAGAGGGTGACACGCGAACGAAGTTCGTTTTCGTTTCGCGGTAAGTAAGTCCTCTGGCACAGCCGCGGACTAGGCCACCTTTAAATATTAATAACTACAACTAAGAAAAGTTGAAAATCCCCCGACATTTTCATTTCAAAGTCCAATATCTCATAAACGGCTGAACAGATTTTGATGAAACATGGCTAAGAACGCTCGGGGTAAAATTATCTATGACACAAAAAAAAACCGCATTCAAATCGGTCCATCCGTTTGGCAGCTACGATACCACAGAAAGATACACGGATAGACAGACACGTTGGATGACACATACCTCACTATATTTCCTTTCAGTGTGTGGCTGGGCTATATACTGGCTGGCCGCCTGGATAACCTCCATTTCCAAAGCCAGGCAACGCCGAAAGTACGCGTATAGCTCGTGAGGAGCGTGGCTGCAGAAAAAAAAACATATGAACAGACGATAAATAGCTTCTGCCCGCGACTCCAACCGCATTGAACTCGTTTTAATTTGATACAATCATACTCTCATAGACCTAGTCCTAAACTAAGCAAAGCTTGTACTATGGGTACTAGACGACGATATACATACTAGATAAATACTTAAATACATAGTAAACATCCATGACTCAGGAACAAATATTCGTGCTCATCACACAAATAAATGCCCTTACCGGGATTCGAACCCGGGGCCTCCATCCTCCGGGCTTATAGAGAACGATATATGTACCTAATAGATATCAATAATAAATAAGTACTTCACGGGGGGCCAGTTATTGAAGGGTGGCCAGTTAGTGGCGATTTACCCTAATACCTCGCAAATGTTTCTAGGTTATGGCTATTTTTGAATATTCTGTAAGCAAACAAGTTGTGAGACAGATGTAACGATGTGCATTAAGTGGCAGTGGGCGGGGCACATTGCACGTAGAACCGATCGCCGTTGCGGCGGAAAGGTTCTCGAGTGGCGGCCACGATGACCTGATAAAGTGGATGCGGGTGGCGCAGGACCGGTCATTGTGGCACTCTTTGGGGGAGGCCTATGTCCGGCAGTGGTCTTGACTGATATGATGATGATAAGTTGAAGGCATATGTTTAACGGACCACCAGATATAGTAAAATATAACGCCAAAAAAATACTTTTTACTGCCAAAAAGACTAAATGATCACCAAAATGTTATCTCCATTTTAATGTGAAATGTAACCCAAATTATAACGTCTTACTACCCTATTAAAGAAAATGCTATACAAATAAATCATTGCTAATCCAAAAATAGTTAAGTGATCACCAATTTTTTATCTCCTATTAATGTGAAATAATAACCCAAATAATAAAATCTTACTATCCTATTTAAAAAAACGATATCCTAAAAAATCATTGCTAACCCAAAAATAGTAAGTGATCACCAAAATTGTATCTCCTATTAGTATGAAAACATAACCCAAATTATAACATCTTACTATCCTATTAAAGAAAATGATATCGTAATAAATCGTTGCTAAATTAGAAATAGTAAAATAATTTCCTAAATTCGACGCATCCCCGCTTTCGTTTCTAGGACTCAGTCTCCCGCCGTCCGCCCGGGCTCCCGCCAGAAACTCCAGCTTCTGGCTCCGCGAACTTTTATATATGTCGGCGGCCGATCGTAAAATCCGCCAGATCATGAAATTCCTAGGCATATCGTGTCGACAAGTCCACGTGGAAGTAGCGTGTGCTGATTCGGGTTTTGGTATCACTTGTTTTGGCATCATTATACTTTATTTGGTAATACTCATATATTTTATGGCAATCATAGTGGGTTATTTAGGTAGAAGTATTGTATTAATTTGGTCGCAAAGATTTGGTGATCATTTAGTCAATTTGGTGTTCGAATAAATTTTAATGTGCACTTTTTATTAAAACAGGTAGTACTATTGTAATGGTAGAATTATTATTTTTGGTGTTCAGTATATTTTTTTGGTATAAGATCTTAGGGTATCAAAGCATTTTTTGGTGGTCATTATAATTGATGCCTTAGTTGAATTAGCAGTCCCGGGAATTGTATTAATAAAATTGAATTGAGTCCGCCACCATACAACCCAACATCAATGCCGCCGCCAAAGTGTAGGTATTTATCTATCCGATTATCCAATCCCTACTTACAAAACTATAATAAACAAAGAATCGCAGAACAAGCGTGGACTGTTTTAAAATACGGTTTGGATGGGATGCAACTATACTCGTATCACTACGACGTCACACAATACCTTTATTATCACGATTACTCCAACACTACATTATTTATATATTTCAGGAATGCACCCGAATTTCAACATTATAAAAATTTAAAAAAAAAAAAAAATTGTATTAAAGGGCCTCAGGGCATGCCTTCCAAAAGTCCGGGACCCCATGGTCCCGAGATATGGAAAAAACATATAATGATAATAATAATAATTTAATTAAAAATTATAATAAATGTAATACAAATAAAATTTATTAGTTATTCAATTTCAACACGGCATTACAGCGAAGTAAAACACCGAGAAACCAAATTACTATACTATGCAGGTACAGTCGCCATCAGAAAGTGCTCATCGACGGATCATATCTATTATCGACGTATTAGGGAAGTGTTCAGATATTTGTGAGTGCTTCTGCCGTTCCGCTATATCTGATGGCGATTTGGTTCCTCGGTGTTTTAGTTCGCTGTAATTCCGTGTAACTAAACTACCACGACTAACAAATATATGTATATACAGGGTGACATTTTAATCAGTGTCCAAATTCAAGTATCTTCAGCAAAATTATGAAATACGTTTTTTTGTTTCATATCATTCAGTACAAAATAACGTAATTGCTGCTAAAAGTTATCCCAAAAAAACCTTACCGCGCAAGCACCTCAGCGGGTTTGCGCACGGCACGCCTCCCCTCCCTTGGCCCCGCCCCGCTCCGCGCGTCCAGTAACCACGCTGTACGGATAATTCTTTTGGGATACACAATTTATAATAGTAAAAAATACCTACCAGTTTTTTTCAAAAATGGAGTTTATTAGTGATACCAAATGCGTACAAAAAATTTGGACACTGATTAAAATGTCACCCTGCATATTAGAGCACTATTTTGTTCACTAGTGACTCTAAGACTAATAAAGGATCTCCGGGTGACCCTCTTTATAAGACCAAGTGCGGTAAAACCAAATTATCATGCGTCATTCTGGATGTTATTGAGGAATATTATGAGAGGAACGAAATATAAACAACGCTGGGTTTTTATTGTGATAATGGTGAACGGGGCGAAAAGTTATAAACAAAACATCTTGAATATAAACACATCGGGAATTTATGACTGTAGTCTGTTCCATATTCAACCTTATATAATATAATATACATACTAATCCATATATATATACAATATTATAAATGGGAAAGTGTATGTGTGTTTGTTTGTTTGTCCGTCTTTCACGGCAAAACGGATCGACGAATTGACGAGATTTTTTAAGAGGAGATAGTTGAGGGGATGGAGAGTGACGTATGATAGTTTTTATCCCCGAAATCATCCCCTATGGAGGTGAAATGGAGGGGGGCAAAAGTTTGTATGGAGCTGCGATATTAACGAGTTTTTTTTTTTTATTTATTCAAAAACAAAAGAATTTACATTTTATACCTTATATACAAACTCGCCAAACTGTGACGTTTGATGGCGAGAAACGTGGCGTTCCACGCAGACGGAGTCGCGGGCAGAAGCTATATTTTATAAATATAAATATTATGAAGAAACGAGTATGAATATGTAGAGGTTCAGTTTCTAAAACTACGCAACGCATTTCAGAAATTCTTTCACGCGCACGTAGAATGGATCTACGGGATGAATATCCATACTAATATTAAAAATGCGAAAGTGTGTCCGTCTGTCTGTTACCTCTTCACGCTTAAACCGCTGAACCGATTTAGGTGGAATTTGGTATAGTGATAATTTGAGTCCTGGGGAAGGACATAGGATAGTTTTTAACCCCGAAATCGGCCCCTAAGGGGATGAAATGGGGGGTGAAAGTTTGTATGGAGCTGCGATATAAACGAGTTCCACGCGGACGGAGTCGCGGGCAGAAGCTAGTAGACTATATTTTATTCCGCGGCCCTGCTTTCGATTTTTGCAATACGCGGCAAGCTAGTCTGTACTAATAATTGTTACAGTAAAGTGTAAAAATATGGGTGCACAAAACTTACTCTTTTTTTACATAAATTGATCTAATCTCAAACTAAGCAAAGCTTGTACTGGATACTAGACGACGATAAACATACTTATATAGATAAATAATACTTAAATACATAGATAACATCCGTGACTCAGGAACAAATATTCATGCTCATCACACAAAGAAATGCCCTTACCGGGATTCGAACCCAGGACCTCTTGCTTCGTAGGATTCACTAGTTTCACTACCAACTAGGCTAAAGCGGTCGTCAATATGTCCAATAACTCTGTCAGCGAGTTAAGGTTTTGGTACTTATTTATGAGAGGATGTTATCGTAAATATTTTTGCATTTGACTGTACAAAGAGGAAGTGTCTGTGAGATTGTTAGTTTGTATGTGATTGGTAATATTCGGAACCCTACCCAAACACGCGCTTACGGTATGCGCATGTTCGGACTAAACGGCTGCCTGGCATCGTTTTGACACCCCGCCCCCTTCCCCGCATAATGGCAATGGCACCCATTCTGTGGAGCCATTCGCGGAGCTTCTTAGACTTCTTTTCTTTTAAGCACGTAGAACCCATGGCCGTTGGGGCGGAAAGGTTCTCGAGTGGCGACCACGTACCGGAAGGCGCGGCGTGGGTAGGCCCCCGACGAGGTGTGGGATGACCTGGTAAAGGTTGCGGGAGTCCGCTGGATGCGGTTGGCGCGGGATCGGTCACTTTGGCACTCTTTGGGGGAAGCCTATGTCCAGCAGTGGTTGTCTTTCGGCTGATATGATGATGACTTAGACTTCTATGGTTTTTACGTTCGCTGTCCGGAACCGCATATCCGAAAAAAAAAACACCTCAGACTTTCTGCTGTTTAATTGAGCGGGTTTGCCTGCGGTTTTAATGGACAATCTTTTAAGCATGTTGGAATCCCATGTTAATCATTAGTAACCGACTTCGAAAACGAGTAGTCTCATCATTTTTTGGTTTGATGATGATGATTTTGATTTGATTGGACTGATGATCATACCTGTACTGCGCGTGGAACGCCTTGGCAGCCTCGATCAGCTTCATCTTCGTGACGAACATGTCCGGGGAAAGCATCAGCTCCGCCGTCGTCTTGATCTCCTGCACCAGCTCCTCCACGAAGAACCGCTGCTGCTCCTCCGGCTCGGCCGTCCTGACACACACACCCTCGATTTAGTCATATAGAGAACCACAGATATAGATATACATACTTAGATCACGCAAATGCATGTACTCCGCGTGTCCGAATTCGGTCTCCGAGTTGGCACTCTGACTGACATTCCGCGCGGGTATGTTGTGGTAGCCGGTTGTCCGTGAATATTAACCCGTCGAAGTCAAAAAACCATTCAAAATTTTACTCTATAAATACTTATAGACGGGCGTGGCGGCACGGTGTCCCAATAGGGCGTTCCACGGGTGAAAATGCGTTATGCGTTACATATGTGAAAATATGCATCTAGTACGCTCTCACTTTCATATTTATTTTAGGACTGGCATTAAATTAGATCTTATCTATATATAATATAATCTCCTTTTCCTTTGTACTTTTTTTTATTCTTTTCTTCCCGTGTAATTGGTTGGGTAGCGGTCGAAAATTGGCAACTGACGGTGCGTGTAAAAAAGTTGGTTAATCCTTTAATTGTTTCGTCATTCGTTTAGTTTTAGTTTTAATTATACTATAGTAGTTTTTAGCCAGGGCCCCGCTGAAAATCAGCGCCACGGCTTGTCGTATAATATGCTGAGTGGGGCTCCTTTTAGCGTTGCTTGTTATTTTATATTGATATGTTCTGTGTAAAAGTTTACTGTGGCGTTAATAAATAATTATCTTATCTTATCTTATCTTATTGCAGAATCGATTTTGCGCGGGGAATATCACATCACTAATTCGCCCGTGTGACGTCACAGTAGGTAGAAAAAAGTGACACGGTTTTCATACAGATTGAGGTGTTTAAGTTATCTAGTGTATATCTATATCTGTGCCGAGAACCCTCGTGAGGGCCAACATATGTTTGCTAAGGCATTTGAATGAAACCCACGACTTTCTGTGAACACCGGCTCGTATCACAGCAATCTGCCGAATCCTACCCCGGAGACGACGACGCAACGGGGCCACGCCGTTTCGTCGCTTAAATAGTATTATTTGTTGTTTTGGTTTCGTGATGCATTGGATATCACTGTAATGTCAAGTAAATGTATTTCTCAATAAATAAATCACTGGATTTATTCAAAACACCTATGCACGGAGTATCATTTAATATTTGACAGTGGCTTTTCGGTGAAGGAAAACATCGGAACCTGTCTAATATTTATCTCAGACAACGAGCCCCATATTTACAAATACCTTACAGACTAACATAACAATATACAGGGTGACATTTTAATCAGTGTCCAAATTCAAGTATAAGATTCTTCAGCAAAATTATAAAATACGTTTTTTTTGTTTCATATCATTCAGTACAAACAAATTTAGTAATTGCTGCTTAGAGTTGTCCCAAAAAAAAACTTACCGCGCGGGTAGTAAGGTTTACGCACGGCACGCCTCCCCTCCCCCGGCCCCGCCCCGCTCCGCGCGGTACTGAATGTCCAGTAACCACGCTGCACGGATAACTCTTTTGGAATACACAATTTATAATTTGAAAAATACCTACCAGTTTTTTTTTCAAACATGGAGTCTATTAATGATACCAAATGCCTACAAAAAATTTGGACACTGATTAAAATGTCACCCTGTATAAAGCTTATAAGCATCACGTTAACGGTAGGCACTCGTGATGTTTGCTCAGATGCCGGCTCAGCCCGCTAGGCGGGCAGTAGTATGAACCTACACGCCTAGCGAGTTCTGTAGATTTCTGTGTATTGTTCCATTTTTAACCCGGTTGTGAAAGTGTGCGAAAGTGCGAAAGTCGGCGACGCGCGGCGCAATCCCAATCTAATCCCAATAAGGTCTAGTTTTCCCTCTGGATTGGAAGATCCCGAAATCCTCGAAGTGAAATCTTAACATTAGGTGCCAAACCGGACCCCGGGCTCCTGAAAACCACTACCTAAATGCTTTTGGTGGTAAAAAAATAGATCAACGAAACAAAAGAAATGCTATTCCGTTTGTTTTGTGAAAGGTTCGAATCCCATTTAAGCGGAGTGTAAATAGTATATACCTATTGCACATTGACCCCTTACGAGGTTAAAAACAAATTTCGTCTTTCCCGTAGGCAGTCATTGCCTACGTGCAGGTGAGTAAAGTTATAAGAATAGTCAGCACTGAGAATCTTGAGCGTAACGAGGGATTCATTAAATTATTTATTTTGCTACCGAGTGGCACATACTGCTTTTCACACCTTGTATGAGGAAAATTGAAATCCGTTATCAGAGGGTAACAATGACTTTTCTTAATGGCAAAAACAGGGGGGGAGAAAAGTACAACTTTGATACCTTATCTTTTTCCGGTATTCCAAAATTGTATTAAAGTAATGGCGCTGAAATATTAGGTGAGTCAGAATGAAAAAAATCGGCCATGTGCGAGTCGGACTCGCGCACACAGGGTTCCTTACCATTATCCGTTGAATGGAAGGTAAATTGCGGTTTACGATTTATGACGTTTTTAATACGTCATAAATCGTAAACCGCAATTTACCTTACTACTTACTACATCTCAAACAAACTCATTCAAACCAATTTTCGGTGGAAGTTTGCATGGTAATGTACGTCATATATTTTTTTTAGTAGGGGGGGAGGACACACATTTTACCACATTGGAAGTGTCTCTCGCGCAAACTATTTTAGAAAAAAAAATTAGAAACTTCAATATCATTTTTCATCAAAACACGTATGGTTTTGATGAAAAAAAATTTTTAGTTTTGTTTCAGTTGTATTTATCCCCATAAATACAACTGAAACTCGAAAAATTTAATGTTTTTTTTTATCTTTGTGTGAAAATCTTAATGCGGTTCACAGAATACATCTACTTGCCAAGTTACAACGGTATAGTTCTTATACTAGTTTCGGAAAAAAGTTGCTGTGACATACGGACGGACAGACATGAATCCATAAGGGTTCCGGTTTTTGCCATTTGGCTACGGAACCCTAAAAATGAAATTACAAATGAGATACCGATATTTTTGTACAAGAATATAGGTACATGGCATCATGCTGGCACTTACCATATCTTGCTCTCGATCCACGGCGCCAGGCAATGGCGGACCTCGATGGGGAAATGATCCCCGTAAATCGCTCGAACCTGGTGAGAAACCACTCGTATAACAACTACATTATACAACTACATTACACAACTAAATTACACAAATACATTACACAACTACATTACACAACTACATTACACAACTAAATTACACAAATACATTACACAACTACATTACACAACTACATTACACAACTAAATTACACAACTACATTATTGAGGTTGTCTGGAAGAGATCGCTCTTCAGCGATAAGACCGCCTGATGTCTAACTCTACCTACATGTTATTGTATTTATTGTCTCAAAAACTGCTTTGTTTGTGTGAGGTGTGCAATAATAGTACATTACGTAACTAGGGCGGTGAATTCGTGAATGCCCCAGATCGCAGGTGTTTGTGGCCCGAACCGAAGGTGAGGGCCATAAATATGCGCTCTGGGGCTTTACGAATTACCGCCCGTGTTGCGTACAAAATTTTACGTCTTCAACTGGCCACAATGCGAGTTTTCCTGTACGCGCAGCGTGCAGTAAAACTCGCATTATGGCAAGGTGTGACGTAAAGAGTATTTGTATTGTATTGTATTGTATATTACAGACTAGGAGCTACCGTGAAACGAAAACAAACGTAACTATTTGGCAAGAATATAAATGTATAATATGTAAGTTTTCATTTGAATAACAAAAAAATAAAAAATATAGTTCGATCGTGTATCTCTCTCTCTGCCGCTCGAATATGCAAGCGCGACAGAGAGGGATGTACACCAACGAACTTCGTTTTCATTTAGCGGTAAGGGCTCCGATTAATTCTTTAATGAGTAAAGCTTAGAAAAGTTGAAAAACCCCCGACATTTTCATTTCACAGTCCATCTCTAAAACGGCTGAACAGATTTTTATGAAACATGGCCAAGAGCACTCTAAAATTAACTACGACACAAAAAAACCGCATTCAAATCGGTCCATCCATTTGGGAGCCACGATACCACAGACAGATACACAGACAGAACACCCCTCTCTTTGCGTCGGGGGTGAAAAATAAACAGTACGTAACTGTAGGTACACAGCCTATAAGTTTTTATATGTTTCAATTTGGTTTCAATAGAGCTCTCTCGGCCTAGTGCTAGCACCTAGCGCCCCGGCTAATGACTTTAGTCTTAGTAGTTAAGGTGCCGTAGGTTCAGCGAAGTTAAGCGAATAGAATTTTTGAAACAATATAATGGGCCTGTTTATAATAATATAGTTTCAAAAGAATACGAATAGTAATCTTGAGGTTTTTCTGCAGGGAGATCAGTGATTCGAAACTTGATTAAGCTATATTCGCTCTATAGAAAAAAAATCACGAATATAGGTATAAAAGGGTCTAAAATGTACTTAAAATATTCGCACAAAAGCTAAAAATAATAATTCCGCTTCTAAAAATCAGCAATATCATGTTTGAGAGAAATCAGTGATTGCTTTTTTTTTTAACGGCTAAAAAATTAAAATTAAAAACCCATGATATCCGCGCCTCCGAGCACGCACTTCCATCTCGCTCACGCTTATGCTCAGTGAGAGGGATAGAAGACCATGAACCTACGGCGCCTTAAACCTTTTTCTTTAGTAGTAGTTACAGGGTTTTTTTATTATTTTGTGTAATTTACTTTCAAAACAAAGTTTAAGCGATTTCAAATCAGTACCCAAATCGCTACAAGTGCGCCTATAACATTTGAAGAGTTCCCTCGATTTGTCCAGGAACCCATGATCAGATCCTGACCTCGATGACCATGGGACCACAGGGGAAGGATACCCACGGTAACGAAAAAAAAAACCAAATCGGTCATGGCGTCTTCGAGCAAGGGGCTGTCCGTATATTACGTCATTTCAAAACAGGGGGGGTCTGACCATGGGATGACAGTAGTAATTTTATAAGGCGGGGACCCTTCCGTTCAAGGAATTAAGAGGATGATAATAAAAATCGACAAAAAACAAACGTTGGTGGACAAGCCCTAATCACACAAATAAAAAATAAATAGAACTTTTTTCAAGTTAGTTAAAAATGTGCAAAAGAGAAAGAGAAACAAACTTAAACTGCCTTTAGCTAAAATAGGTATAATGGACGTTTATCAATAAGGACTTGAGGTAAACTAATTTGGGATATAATCAGACCAATATGTCCGCTAAAAATAAACCCTGGAATACCCCGGTGACATTGTATATGCAAATAATTTGCATAGCGATCAATTATTGAGGAAAATGCATCATTCATTCATTGTACGACATTCATGTTGTGGCGAGAACGTTCAGTCACAAAAATAGATGATCAATTTATACGTGGGTAACTGCCTAATTCCAGTCTGTAATTATAGTTTTCCCTCTAGGTTGGACCAACGAGATTTTCGGAACTTTTTACCATGAGCTTTTCGGTGAAGGAAAACATCGTGAGGGTTTCCTGTTTCCCCATGTTTGAAAAAAACATTGCATAAGAATAAATAATCACGAAGTTATGTGTCCAAAGTTTTAGGAAGGGGGGTATGTTCTGTCGCTTTTTCGCACAACGCAACTTCATACGAAACAAAGACGCTAGATTGTGACGTCAGTAATAGACGCCAACCTGCCGCGCCTCGTTCACGCGGCCCCCCGGCAGCCACGCGTAACGTGACGTCACACACTGTCTGCGTTTTCTGTCTAACAAGCAATATTAAAGCTGTATTGTACCTTCGTAATTCTTTGAGCTATCTGAATGGGATCTGATTCTTTGATCTGATTGACGAGCTACGGTAGCCTAGTGGTTCAGGCGTGCGGCTGCTAAGCGGCGGTCGCTGGTTCGAATCACGGCTCGTACCAATGAGTTTTTCGGAACTTACGAGTATGCACGGAATATTTACCGTTAGCTTTTCGGTGAAGGGAAACATCGTGAGGAAACCGGTCTATTCCCAATAAGGTCTAGTTTTCCCTCTGGGTTAGAAGGTCAGATGGCAGTCGCTTTCGTAAAACTAGTGGCTATGCCAAATATTGGGATTTAAGGTGTCAAAGCGGACCCCGGGCTCCTTTAGGGGCACAACCGGGAATAACGCTAGGAGGATGATGATGTAGGTATAGGTAACTACATCATTTACTCGACGACCTGTGTAGGCTAGTTGGTAGTGACCCTGCCTACGAAGTCGGAGGTCCCGGGTTCGAATCACGGTGAGGGCATTTATTTGTGATGAGACTGATGAGCAATATCAGTTCCTGAGTCATGTTTCTGAGTCATGTTTCTATGTATTGACGTAACATTTATTTATCTTTATATCATAATCATAATCATTTATTTGCCTAAAAAAAGGGTTAATTACAAAAGTTGTTCCATTTTAACAATATACCACAGGTCCCATCTTTTTTAGCTATATTTTGTGTATGTCTGTGCATATATACACAGCATGCAAATTACAATCTAGTCAGCTACCTAATCTACTATTACAATATTAATACAATGTCGAACACGAATTAGTACCCAAGAATTAATTTCATCCAAATCGGTTGAGCCGTTGAAGCGTGATTGAGTAACAAACATCCAAACATCTAAACATCCAAACTTTCGCATTTATAGTATTAATAGGATACTAATATTATAGAAAGGAAAAGTCTGTGAAATTGTAGCTTAGTAAGTTGGTATGGTTAGGTTGATCTACGGAATCACTAATCCGATTACTAAAATTCTTTCACCGGTGTGTAGAATGGAGTTTCTGGGTGGGAGATGGTTATAGGAAATATTTTGTCCCGTGAGTTTATCAGAAAATTTCTAAAAAACTGAGGCGTCACGTAATTAATGGACGCCCCCAATCTAAAACATAACAATAGTACAGACCTTCTGCAGACTTTCCTGGGGCAGCTGCTGAGCCCTCGCCCAAAGCGACATTTTGTATCTGACACAGAAAAAATATAATTAGTTAAAAAAAACCTTACACCACCATGATTATTTGAAATTGGACCTTCTTTGGATAAAATTTGAACAGGTTTATTAGAAAACATTTTTATTTCAAGCTGGCCTCATAACACATGATTGAAAGATTCTTCTCATATCTTTGCATAAGTCAAACAAACTAAAATAATTAACATTATCCTACACCAGTCCTTACACGCCAGGTGCAGGAGTGCATGATATACATAGTTACTGTCTATGTAGTATACCCGCTAGAAATGTTCACATCAAATTAAACTAAAATTGATATATATTTACAAGAAAAAAACAAGGAAATTTTTCACCGGCAACAACAGGCACACATGGCCCGTCGCTACTAACCAACTGAGCTATCGGAACAGTCTGTCTCGGCCACTAAATCTTTCAATCAGTTTCCTCTTACAATGCCTTAATTTAATCTAATTTCGATTTATTCGACATCTCGAACAACATTTCAACACATTTTTTTACATTACTTGGCAGTTAACAAAATGCTTCCAAAGAAATGATATTCTAAATAACTTCCAGAAGCGTGATCTCGAATAGCCAGCCTCGAATCGATTGCATTAACTAGTGATGTAATTAAATGTTGCAAATTCCGCTCTTAATTTAATTTGCCTTAATTTTACAATAAGGAAAACGGGCAAGAATTTATATTATTTTCTTTCCTTGAAACTGTCTTTACACAGCTAGATGGATTTCATCACAATTATATAACATTTGTAATTATGACATTTCAACTCAGTACTTAATAATATCACTAATAGTACATTACGTACCTAGGGCGGTGTATTCGTGAATATTCCAGATCGCAGGTGTTTGAAGCCCTAACCGAAGGTGACGGTCATAAATATGCGAACTGGGGCTTTACGAATTACCACCCGTGGTGCGTACACAATTTTACGTCTTCTCCTGGGTGTGAGGTGAGATTTGCCGAGGCGCCCGTGGTCGGTAAATCTCACTTACCGCCCAGAGTGACGTAAAATACTTTAAATTATTAATTTCCTTGATAATTTCTATACAGCTAGATGGATTTCATAAAGTATATAACACATTTAGTTAATACGTCCTCACGTTTTGACTAAGTACTTGTTAATATCGGTTTAAGGCTTGATAGGACGCTCCATTCAAACGCAGTTTAGTTCTCATTTTAAAATGACCTGATAGAATAACTTGAAACATTGTTTACGCAATGGGGTTCCCCATATTTAGGTCGGAAATTATTTTCTTTTGCTAAAAATTAAAATAGAAATTAGTGAGAGTAGAACGTTTTTCATAGCCTCTAATCACTTAAATTAATTCAATCATTTGTCCTTCTAATAAAAACGTTTAATTATTATTATATATTTATTTTATTAGTATTATTTATTCAGACAACCCACATAGCACGTAGAACCGATGGCCGTTGCGGCGGAAAGGTTCTCGAGTGGCAACCACGCACCGGAAGGCGCAGCGTGGGTAGGCCCCCGACAAGGTGGACAGATGACCTGGTAAAGGTTGCGGAAGTCCGCTGGATGCGGTTGGCGCGGGATCGGTCGCTTTGGCACTCTTTGGGGGAGGCCTATGTCCAGCAGTGGACGTCTTTCGGCTGATATGATGATGATGATGATGATTCAGACAACAAGATCCACAGTTTGTTAGTAGTTTCCTTAATCCTATGTTAGTAAATATATGTAGCTAAAGATATAGAATTTTTAATTAAGTGTTGCATTATTGAGCACTCACTCCTAATGGCTACAGTTTATAGGATGCCTTTTGAGCTTAATATAAGAATTAAAAAATAAACTGATTATTATTTAAATATCCTTATTTTTTTTCCTATTATAATTTATAGCAACAGCAGCTAGTTTCAGAGGGGCTACAGCAAAGTGAAAACGAACTTCGTTTGTCTATCTCTGTCGTTGTCGCTCGAACTAGCAAGTGCGACAGAGAGGAAGGTACACTAACGAAGTTCGTTTTCGTTTCTCGGTAGGCCCTCAAACCTAGATATTGGAAATCACATACTGTACAAAAAGTTTCATGTTATTCCAGAATGTCCTTTTAAAATGAGAACCAAACTTTTGTATGGAGAGTGGTCTTGAGCGTTCTGGGGCGTAAATCGTTTTATTACAAACAATTTGATTTGTCACAACCGACAGAGACACAGCTATAGTTAGAAAGAGACAGCAATACATTGTAACTAGAGCAGTGGGTGTAAATTGTTATGACAAATTGAAAAAAAGACAACCAAAGACTTACCAAGTCTATATCCCTGTTAATACTGGAAATTGTTGGCTCCTAAACTTCAGTCTTAAATTAATACATGGAACTAAATCTGGAACAAAAATAATTATTAAGTAATTGCAAATTTTAGTCAAGTGGGCTAATCAACTATTGTTTGTCTCCGTCTCGTCTCCTGGGTCACTCTTTTAAACTTTAATTTAATGGGGTTAAAATCATCTAAACACATATTTTTGTTATGTTGGTAAACCCATTTGTTTACTGTATTATTGTGAATAAACGTAAGACTTTTCATTCAATTATTGTTATTGGGATGAATGCAATGTTTCCTTCCATTTTCAAAATAAAACTTATTTGGGTCTGATAGAAACAAGTATATTTATCTCTACAGGTCATAATAGGTTATTTTCCTCGTTTTAAATGCATTTACTTATAGGCAAACAAAATGTTACTTTAGGCATTCAATTTAATATAAACATGGCCATCTTCCCAAGCAACAAGGAAAAATTAGCCAAAGTAGGTATAATTTAAGTAGTAAAGCAATCAATAGATGATTATGGTCAATTAGATAAATTACCAGGTAACCTGCAATTATTATAGACACATTCATTCATAACATAACTCATGCAACTTCATTTTATCTCACTCCTTAGCCTTGAATATTTAAAAAAACTTTTTACGTTTAAAAACTAAAAAAGCCAGCAGCTACTATAACCTTTCTCTATCAATGAATTTATGTAAAACATCACCTTTAGAACAAAGACCTTTTAAAACAAACCACCACGAAAAAACACACGATACTACGCAACACTTACATCTAGATCACCCGAAACGTTTAATAGTGGGTTTATTACAGAAATTACGGTAAGTTTTGGTTTCTGCACCTGTTGATCCCTTATCCCGCGGCGAACCGATATCACTAAACCCAGGGACGCACAGTACTGTATCGTCTGTATCCCTAGAATTTACCTGTATTGAGCGGCTCCGACGTCCGCTACTGAATTCCAAGAAATTTGACGTTTACACACAGCCACACAACAACACCAATTGCGCCCGCTACGCACACTACCACAGAGAATTAATTTTAGATCAGACAACAACACGACCTTTACATTTTAAAATGCACTTTTCCCGATAACCTATTGGATTTCCCGACTAATGATAATAGTAGACTGCAAAAGGGTTAAGCTAAATACGATGGTATACGGTCTAATAAGCTAATTCTCATGGCGTGGTGAATAGATTAATATTTACCGGCAAAGAACACGAGGCCGCACGAATCATTCTTCGAGTCACGTAAACAGCGTAAACTGTAATTAAAAAAAACCCATCGTGCGTCATTATTCTTTACCCACACAACCATAGATTGTCAAACTGACATGCTATAAAACAGCCATACGAAAATATATCCTACTACAAATTTGTTAGGGTTGGTTATAGTTTGGCAATATGTATAACATTTTATTATCAGTCTTAGCGCACACAGCACGTAAACAGTTGAATGTGTTTATTTTAGGGTGGCTAAAGTAAAATGCTGATTTTACCTGAAATATATTTAATTGTAGAAAGTGCAAGTGCATGAAATGAATCATAAGACAATTTATGCGAACCATAGGTGAGGGTCGAGGATGAAAAGGAGAGAGTGGATTTCATGCACTTTGTTTTTCACTTAAATTTCGAGTAAATTACACAAAAATCAAATTTAAGTAATAAGACTAGTTAATGATATTTAAAATCGTGCAACCCGGCCTCGTGTGGTTTTGCAGGGAGCGTTCCGGACGATAGGGAGGCTGAGAGTGGATTTCATTTCATGCACTAGAGCAAAAAATACATTATCCATCCTAAAGTTAATATGTTGACATAAAAGCCAACTTTAGGCCCATGACAAGTAAAAATTGTTTTGTCATTTTACTCTTGATATTATAAATGTATGCAAATAAGAAACATACTACATAGTTGCCTGTTTTAATCATTACGATTAAATCAGTAACGCAAAATGAACTACTTAATTCGTTTCTCAACCAAAACAGAGCTAGCAAACTAGTGGATGGCTTATTACCAAGCTTTTAGTTAATAATTAATAAATAATTTTCATTTAATTTCATTTTATTTCATAGTTGCAAAACTAAATTAAATTGATGGAAATTTAAAGTAAATTCTCCCAGTCTTATAAATAACTCATGTCAAGATTGGCAACAAGCCACTGCAAGAATTAATAATTTTATATTGTCGGAAATAGGAAAAGGCTAGCAACATTACTACGTTTCATTAGAAGCTACATGTCGAGAATTGTCACGACTTTATAATTATAAGCACCTTTTTTACAACTAAATATCTTAAGCAAAAAAAAAAAATATTTTTAGTTTACTTGTAAATAAAGTAAGTTTATTTAAACTTATCGTTTCAAAGAATTTTTTTTTATGTTTCCCTTCTTTTAACGTAAAACGAAACGGCGGGAACTTTGAAGTTAAAACCGATATGTCACAATTTCGAAAAGTTATGTCGCCAAACATCAAAATTACAAAATTGTAGGTGAAATATTTTACCGCAAAATATGAAAAATAAAGAGGGAAATTTGAAATGAATGAACAAAAAACAAAGAAGATAAAGAGTTATAGGTAAGTTGTAGTGAAATTTCGCTGAGCTAATGCTATGGTACAAGTACAATATACAAATAACTTGTTCACTATTTGCGATTTTATAAACTCTTTCACCTCTATATATATCTTAGAATAGTTAGAATGAACCTCGGGGATGTAGGTAAAGTCGAGGTCTCCAATATCTATACAGACAACCCACAGACAATCTTTCAAAAATATCTACATACACTTTCCCCAGGACTCAAACTCAAACGATCTCTATACGAAATTTCATCTAAATATGTTCAGCGTTTTAAGCGTGAAGAGGTAACAGATATCTACGCAGACAACCTTTCAAAAATATCTACACATGTCTTATGTCAGTAGCAATAGTCTCTGTATACATAATTTTGAAAGGTTCTCTGTGTAGATATTGGAGAACTCGACTGTACATCTATACTCAATACATACGCTGAACAAATTTACATGAAATTTCGTATAGAGATAGGTTGAGTCCCGGGGAAAGACATCGGATAGTTTTGTCCCAGAAATCATGACCTAAGGGAGTGAAATGGGGGTGAAAGTTTGTATGGAGCTATGATATAAATGAGCTGCGCACAGAGTTTTCATAAATTTAAGAGTTAGTCTTGACGGTGTAGCTTCCTCAATCTGACTCTGTCTAATGCTGCCTCCTTTACTAATCTGTGCCTCTGTATATGACGTTGATTGCTATAATTTTTTTATTGGTAATACAATATTTTGATCATAGTGAAAATTGAAAAATTATTTGCCCTCACAACCCACCATATTGAACCCACAACCTTTGGAATCCGTCCATCGCTCTGCCAATTGAGCTAGACCGTCTAATCTTTCAATCCTTTCCACTATCTGGGGGCACGGCAGTGCCCCCGCCAAGTCGAGCGCCAAGCAAACACTGCCGTACCATCCTTTACTGGAACCATTTCGCCGCATTTTCAGGCCCCTATTTGAGAACCTCTGGATAAGACCAGAACACAGAAATTTTCGTCATCCAGTAAACTATAATCACATGCTTAAAATCCAAAATTTCAAGTCTGTAGGTCATTCAGTTCCGAAGTTAAGCGAAAGCAAATTTCGCATTTATGACACTCACTCCACTCATGATCATGAAAATAGAACTAGTACTTCCCATAAACTCAGAGAGCTGAAATTTGGTACAGAGTTAGGGTTTAATGGCCACATAAAGAGAAAACTATAAAAACTAGGATAATCGAAGATCTGGAGTACCTGGTGACTCTGATTAGAAAACACAAGAGCCCAACCAAACTATTAGACAAAGTCGTGCCAAGTCTCAGGCATTCTTATTATTCTTTAATAAGCCCACGTTTCTACAAAAAGAAGTGAAATCCCATCAAAAACATTCTGTAAAAAGCTGCCAAGTCTCGATGGAGCTGCTTGTTTATCTCTAAAAAGTAATGAAATCTAGACAATGTCGTACCAAGTCTCAGGCATTCTTATTATTCTTTATTTGCTAACTAAATAAAATCGACTTGGCTAGCTTTTTACAGAATGTTTTTGATGGGATTGTATTTACACCTCAGGGAGGCTCGTAGCGACATCTACCGCGACATACATAGTACTGTTAATTAATCTTAGTTACTGTTAAATACAACATTGTCAGCAGACAACACAAGTCGCCGCAGCGACGTGTGTCGTTCTCCAAGCCCTGGACTCCAACCAATTGGCCCATTCAACAAGTGGGTTCCCGACACGGATCCAGGGAGTGAGTATTATTATCACGATACTGGAATGTCAATATTATCGCGAATTTCAAAGTTTTTGACGGTACGGTTAGTTTTTCGACGGGTGACTGTACAAACTGAGCGCTTCCGGCTGGGCTTTGAAAGACACGTCGAGTTTAGTGACGGCGTTCGCGCAGGTGCAACTAGTGCGTATGCTCAGATAGCATGTGTGGGCTACGCCGCTCCGCAGCGAATTACGATGGTACAGGTTACAATTTTACAAGTCTCCACTAGTATTAGGAGACGCAACACGAGCGAAATCGGTACGACTGCCAAGCAAGGTCACAGAAAATCCAGTTCGGTGTGACCTTGATTTGGCCTGCCACCGTGTCCGACACGTATCCACACGGGCCGAATCACGCGTCGGCTTGCATGCAGTCCTGCCGATACCGGCCCGTGTAGCGTCTCCTATTAGTATAGATAAATCTTACTCGCACACACACTCAGTCCGTTTGCTCAGTGACCCAAAATGAATCTTACCCACATTATTTTTAATAAACGGGACTAAGGGTGAGTTGCACCAAACCGTCTGTAATGGTAAGCGGTGTTCGTTAAAATCTGAATGTATGGAACGTTTGACAAGTTTCTATGGACTGACAGCTGTCAGTGGCATATTTAACGTTGATCGGTCTGTAATCGTAGGTCGGTGCAACCCGCCCTTAATCGTGTATAATTAACTTATTTATTTATTTTACACTGAGGTCTCCCGACGTTTCGGATGTTTCAACATCCATGTTCACGGGACGACTGGCTTGAGCGGGTACATAAACATCTTCTTGCTGCGTGGGTTTTCCGAACTACCCGCATTTCGTCCTTATTAACCACTTGTACACTAAGGGTAGGCCCACAAGAGTGCGCAATTTTTCTCGGTTCTGCGCTAAACTCTTGGCATTTTTAAGGATCCGTACCAAAAAGGTAAAAAAGGAACCCATACGGTGCGACTTCGTCCGTCTGTCTGTCATAAAAGTTAAATATCTCAAGAACTACTTATTCTATCAATTTTAAATTTGGAACAATTGTAAAGAAAATGAAATTTTATAAAAAAAACTGTGCAAATTACGAATATGAGAGGAGTTAAAAATTCAAAGTCTAGTTAATAGATCACGTGGGGTATCATATGAAAGGGCTTGAGTTGCACTTTCTAAAACCTTTTTAAAAATATTTCTACTGTGGTATAATTTGGATTTATGAAGGAAAATGTTTAAAAAAATACCATCACCCCCTCCCATATCTTGAAATTATAACATACGATTAAAAGTAATATACATACTACAGGAAAAATAAAAAAATACCTATCATATTTTTATTTATTTATCATTTATCAAAAACCATTACTTAAGTAAGTTTTTTATTTAATTACTTTTGTGTGTAATTTTATGTCTTTAAATTCTTTTGACATTTTTGCTAAAGAAGAAACAAACACACTAGGTTGCAAGTTATTAGTACCAAAATGCAGATGGCGCTGTACAGCGGTAACTTCCACTATGAGCTGTTAAGATTGTTCAAGAATTAATGGGATCGTGACGTGATCGTGACGTGTATGGTGTATGACCGTTTGTACGGAACCCTCGGTGTGCGAGTCAGACTCGCACTTGACCGGTTTTTTAACACGTTCGCAACCAAGAACCCGCCTCGTAATGTTCGCTCAGAGGCTGAGCCCGCTAGGTGGGCAGTAGCATGAACCTACACGCCTTTTTTTTGTCTTGGAGAATACCTGCGATCCAGGTACCCAATCACCGGGGGATGACTGGTTTATGTGGTATTTCTATCCACTAAAAATTCCACGGTGCCCTGCATCTGCGCTCTTATCTAGGGGACTACAGGATCTCATGTTGAACGCACCGAAGCCCCCCCCCCCCCCCCCCCCCTCGTCACATATGGCTCGTCCTAGGACATTGTCACCTTCCCTGGGGTTCTTAAGCGAGTGCCCCAGCCCCCGCCAGAACACCGCGACCCCGATTACCCCCTTTAGTCGCCCTCTACGACAGGCGGGTGAGACCGTAGACCCATTCTTGCCCAAGCCTACACGCCTAGTGAGTTCTGGCGGTTTCTGGTGTAGTGTTCCATTTCTATTACGGTTGCGAAAGTGTTAATCTTACGTTGTTGTAAATCCGCAGTAAAGCGCATCCACTCCCCCACGGAGTGTCATCCCGGTCGATATTGTCCAAACCTTCGGTGAGATTGGACCAATCACAGAGCATCAATAAAGGAGTATGGTGAGTGACTAACAACAAAGACTAGGTTATAAATTTTTAAATCAAAGGAAACATTGAAAAATGTAATGCTCCGAGCCGGATTCGAACCGGCGACCACAGGCCTATAAGGCGTTGTATGAAGTAACTGATTGAAGGATTTGGTGCCCGAACCGGATTGTTCCGATAGCTGAGTTGGTTAGTAGCGACGGGTCATGAATGCCTGTGGCTGCCGGTTCAAATCCGGCTCGGAGCATTAATTTTTTCAATTTTTCCTTTGATTTAAAAATTTATATTTTTTTACTGCTTAAAAACAAAAATTAAAGACTAGGAATGTACCTAATTTATATAGACTGCCCAATGCCTAAACAATGTTGCGTGCCTTTCAAATAATAAGTCACTATGTCAGTTTATAAAACAAACGAATTATCCAAAACAAGTTTTGTATGAAAAACTTAAATTCGCTGTATTTTTTTACAATGGTATCTGAAGCTACATAAACTTACTCGTATTACACACCTAGATATACCTCATGTCATGTACTATGCAAAGTTTCGTTACAATCCAGCACGTAGTTTTAAAATGAGAGCGTAACTACGCCGTAGGTTCATGGTCTTCTCTCCCTCTCACTGAGCATAAGCGTGAGCGAGATGGAAGTGCGTGCTCGGAAGCGCGGAAATCATATTTTTTAATTTTAATTTTTTGGCCGTTTAAATAAATCAAAAAGTAAACACTGATTTCCCTCAAACATGATATTGCCGATTTTTAGAAGCCATTTTAATATTTTTTTCTACTCCTGTACCGTTATCTGTCATTTATATAGGCTTTAGCTCAAATACAATGACGCCGATAATAAGTCGTCGAAAAACTCTATGCTCTATGGCCCATAAACGCACACTTTAGTGTACTTTTTTGGTTCATACATTTTCCATAAAAGCACTGTTTACCACGATGTCAAATCATCTAACTTTTTTTTAATCAGCCACTATATTGCAGTGGTGCCAACTTCATAAGCAAATTTTTCGAAATAAAGAGTTTTTATTTACTATAAAATATTTGTAAAACATAAATTATTTATTAAAATAAAAATAAATTATCATTTATTGTGTGTTAATATACATATTTTACCAATTATTGATATTATTTATAAATATAAACCGATCCGATTCGGTTCGTATCCGGATTCAGTTTGGTTCGGATGGCAAGTGCAAGGAAATTAAAAACAAAACAGACCATAAACAAGAGGTGTCAATGTGTCATATTTCTAATTTCCCACCAAAGTTCCAGTTCAAAATTAAAAGACGAAATATGATAACTATTCGTTATTAATAACTTCTTAAGATTTGATTCGTGTTTGTGAAGTGAAGAAAAATTTGTACCTACGTTCCTTTTAAAATGGACGAAGAAGAAAATAACTGCACCGCTGAAGAAATTGCGTGAGTAGTAATAGAATTAACGGAAAACTTACTGCCCGAAAAGTGAAATGCTATTTATTTAAAATTAATCGTAGAAAAAGTATTGTATGCAACGGTGTATAACTTGGTCTTAAAACGCTCGTGGCGTCTTTAATTGCGATGCTCGCCAAGGCTCGCATCGCAACTCACGACACTCGCGTTTCAAGACCCTACTTATACAACAGTTGCATAAAATACTATAAGCTTTTGTTCGTAATTTGTAACAAATATTTTAAGTGTATTTTAGACCCTTTTAGACCTATGTTCGTGATTTTTTTCTATCGAGCGAAAAATGTTTAATCATGTTTCTAAACACTGATTTCCCTGCAGAAAAGTCTCAAGATTACTATTCGTATTTTTTTAAAACCATATTATTGTAAACAGACGCATTATATTGTTTCAAAAACACTGTTCGCTTAACTTCGCTGAACCTACGGCGCCTTAATGGCCAAGTGTACCTAACGTAATAAAAGAAATGTAAGTACTTTTCAATGATCTGTTCAGCGTGAAAATCAAGAAACACGACGCGAGTTCCTCGACTACTGTCGACACGCGGCGCCGCTCGCAGTGCGACCCGACGCCTACGCACCTGAAATATGGCATGTTTCGCAAGTGAGTCTAGAAATTCTAGAATTACTGACTACTTCAGCCGGAAAATGTACCTACTCGTAGTTGCGCAGGTTTCTTTCAATAAGCGTGAGGACAGACGCTACACAGACACAGACAGACAGACAGACAGAGCTACGGTAGCCTAGTAGCCATGCGGCTGTCAAGCGGCGGTCGTGGGTTCGAATCCCGGCTCTACCATCGAGTTTTCGGAACTTACGTACGGAATATTATCGTTAGCTTTTCAGTGAAGGAAAACCTAGTGAGGAAACCGGTGTAATCCCAATAAGGTCTAGTTTTCCCTCTGGGTTGGAAGGTCAGATGGCAGTCGCTTTCGTAAAACTAGTGCTTATGCCAAATCCTGAGATTAGGTGTCACAGCGGACCTCGGGCTCCTTTAGAGGCATTACCGGGAATAACGCTAGGGGGATTAGGGGGGTGACAGACGAGCGTAATTTGCGCGCTTTGGCTTTCCTTACCCTTATACTACGTTGGTGAAGAACATGGTTAGCCGTCGCGGCGGTCACCGCAGTCTAAAGACGCTTGCAATTCGAGGGGTGTTACACGCGCATTGCCGACCCTTTAAAAACCCTTTTCTTGAAAAACCCGTACCTGTAGCCTGTAGTCATAGTAAGTCCATCGTATTTACAAGCTTTATATTAACTTGCCCTCTTAGTAGGTATGTATGTATGGAGGTATACTCTTGCTTGCCAGAATTTCATTTGCCCGAATTTTATCTGCCATACTAATTATTTACCATATTAATTATATGCCAGAATCTTTGTTTTCCATAATATCAATATCAATAATCTCATTTTCCATAATCATTGTAATCCATAACTATCACATGCCATAATGCCATTTGCCATCCATCTCAACATCCACAATATTCATATGTAATAAAGTGGGTACGTATTGCAGTGTCACAAATAAATATAAAATACCTCGAACCTATCCGCGATCCGAGTCGGTTTTGCCACTAAGTAAAAATAAACTTTTCTCTGAGATTACCCAATGCCAAGATAGTGGTGTATCGTAGGCAGTAGGGAACAGGGGCTTAGTGGCAAAACCGACTCGGATCGCGGTTAGGTTAGAAGACGGAAGCGGGAGCTTTGCTTCCGCTTACGTCTTCGAGGTTATTTTTTTTATTAAAAAGCGGAAAAACTAACAAATTAACAAAGATGAATCCGAATGCATGTTTAGTATGGCGTTTAAATATGAAATAATATTATTGCAAACAATAATCTGGAATACAATACGTATGGCATTCGTATCATTATGGCATCCAATATTCGGGTAAACACGAGTATGTCAATTAACTATTACGGTAAACGAAACATTCGGGCAAATGAAATTTGGGCAAGCGAAATTCGGGCAAATGATTATTATAGTATATGAATGTCGGGCAAACAATAGACAACCATGTATGGGACAAATCTTGCGAGTTAAATTTGTCCCACTTCCCGGTGACCGATTGAGCTGAAATGTTGGGTTTAAGTATAGTTTGGATGACAATTCAATTTTACGGTACCATCGAGCTGATCTGATGATGGAGCCGGAAGGTAGCCATGGGAATTCAGTACTTAACCGACGTAACCCAGTTGAGTTTGGGCTCGTTAGAATCGTCTCAATGAGTGGTTGATGATGGTATACAGAATAGTACATTCGGCAATAAAAGCTTGTACCAAAAATGAAATTTTTGACAGAAACTTATTAATTGTCAATTTGGTATTGCGCAGATTCTCAAAACTCAGAAAGCATTCTGATATCATAGATGTCTCTCCACCGACAAGCCCAAAGCGACGGAGTGCCGTAATTAAACCGATTCTCTTAGCGCGGAACAGTATCTGCAAACAAGAGTCTTTCGTCAAAGTTACCGAGACACCATCCATCAAAAGAAGTATTGCTAGTAAGTACTTAAACGTGTCTGTCTGCACACTTTAACGGTGCGAGTATAGACAGCGATAGAGTGTGAGCGAGATAGCATGCGAGCGGACGCCATTTTGAGATCCATTCTTTATCTGCGCGCGTTATACCATCTGTTGTAAGATATTGTATCTATTGCTGTCTTATCTATGACACTTCATTATGACAACCAACGGGCGGTCATGATATATCCAGGGCCCGTAGACAAGGTTACAATCGACAAGCGCTAACGCCAATAGAAAATAATAAAATGTATGGGAATGACAGATGCCGACGAAACACTTTTCGTTGACATCTGTCATTCCCATACATTTTATTATTTTCTATTGGCGTTAGCGATTGTCGATCGTAACCTTGTCTACGGCCCCTGGTGGTTAGCTTAATGTGATTTTGAATACAGAACTTTTGAATAGAAACCTTGGTCTTTTAATAATACTACACCATCAAAAGAACATTTTTCAATCCCCGACGCATAAAGAGGGGTGTTATAAGTTTGAAGTGTCTGTGCGTTTGACTGCGGTATCGCAGCTCACAAATGAATAGCGTTTTTGTCCGAAAGCAGACGTGATCGAGACGGTTCTTAGCTACGCTCAATAAAATCGGTTCAGCCGGTTTTGAGATAATAGATAAAATAAATCAGCCTATATAGCAACCCTCCCACTGCTGGGCACAGGCCTCCTCTCATGGGTTTTGAGATATTGAACTGAAAATTAAAATGTCGGGGGTTCTTTAATTTTTCTGTTGCTAATTACTCTTCATGCGATACGCCATATCATATCAGCATATCACAATATGTCATTATAGACAATTTGAAAAAAGCGGTTGAATAATCTTTTGAGTTCACTTGTTGGGCCATCTTCTAGGTAAGTTAGAAGTCCAATATCGTAAAAAAAATTCAAAGAAACTCTAATTTGGTCTGCTGGTTAACTGGACAGAATAACAAGAAATAGTTGATTGACTCATTTAGGACGACTGCTTTAGGTAGTGACCCTGCCTACGAAGCTAGAGGTCCTGGGTTCGAATCCCGGTAAAGGCATCTATTTGTGTGATGAGTACGAATATTTGGTCTTGAGTCATGGATGTTTTCTATGTATTGAAGTATTTATTTAACTATATAAGTATGTTTATCTGCGTCTAGTACCCATAGTACAAGCTTTGCTTAGTTTGGGACTAGGTGTGATATTGATATGTGTGTCCACAAAATATATTACTCATATATTTATATTGTACATTATCTTCGCAGGACCCTCGCTCGCTCGTGTTCCACAACCACCGCCGCCCCGGCCGCAAACCAAACACGTCCACCTCTCCCGGACTGCCCCTATCCACCTCGATATCAAGCCGAAGAGGTTCCCCTCTATGTTGTGGTGCTAGTCTGTCAAAGTCTTGTCCATGGAAATTTAGCAAATTCTTCATATGGCAACAATTTTACCTATGAAATAAGCAGGTATAACCTATTAAGGAGAGGCTACACGAGCGAAACCGGCAGCACGGCCAAACAGGGTCAGAGATAACCTAGTATGGAGTGACCTTGACCGTGTGGGTACGTGTCGGAAGCACGGCTTGCAACCAAATAAAGGTCACTTCATACTAGATTTTTCTGCAGTCCGGCCGATGTCGGCCCGTGTAGCGTCTCCTATAGGGTTGCACCAAACCGTCTGTTTGACAAGTTTCTATAGAATTACTGTGACATATTTAACGTTGATCGGTCCGTTATCGTGAGTCGGTGCAACCCGCCCTTATGATTTTACCAATTAAGAATTGTCACCTGACAATGGCGATTTCACATACAGTCAGCATCATATGATAATAATGAAGATTTATTTGAGACTAAGTCCATATAAGAACAATTAATTGCTACATTATTAATAGAAAATATACAGTAGGTTTAAAACGGGACATACAAAACAAAGACACTACATACAGTTAATTGGTTTGTCTGTCAGTAGATGAATTTGACGTTTGACATTTGGCTGCTACTAACTGGTGGTTAAGGAACCATTCCACTTGTCCAAGTTCTTTGTCCAATGTGCATTGCGTCTCACTCACTCTTCAGGTAAAATGTGAGACGCAAATACACATTGGACAAAGATCTGACCAATTGGAACACTTGCCACCCTAAGTAATGATGCCATTAAGCGACCAGCTTTGCTAGTCGCTTGGCAAGGTTTAAGCCGCGTCAAAAAATAAATGTTCACCATCATCATATCAGCCGAAAGCAGTCCACTGCTGGACATAGGCCTCCTCCAAAGAGTGCCAATGTGACCGGTCATGCGCCACCCGCTTCCATCGGACGCCACACGCCAAAAAAATGTGTTGCCATTTTAGAATCTATTCTTTATTGGCGCAGTTGACAAATCTTTTGGCTGGTATCCCGCTACAATTTATAACCTCAAAATGTCAGACTACTATGATGACAGCTGTCACCCATGATGTTGATTCCTACTGGTACAGTCAGCAGGAGAATTAGCTAAACGGAACTCGCTCCAAATTATCCACACAGTTCCATGTCTTGATATAGTAAATGTTTAAATCATTTTGAGTGTAGCTAATTCTGCTGACTGGGTAATATTGAGAAGGAAAGCAAATAGTTTAGTAAGAGATAACTGTATGTAATGTTTATATGACAATGCGCGCAAAATGTCTGGTGCAATTTTATTACCAGCGTACGTCAGATATTTTCGAGTCACTACAGTAAATTTACGTTCTGCTTCATGAATGACACGTGACAAATTTATTTAGCATGACAAACTAGATGTATCGCTTTATCAATGAATTGGTCGCACAAAAGTGGAACATCTTCATATTATTATGGTTCATTCGGACAATCAGATTATTTGCGCAAATATAAAAAAATAAAAGCAACAAGGTATACACATTGTATTAAATAGGTCAATAATATAAAGATTCTGTATTTATCATTTTATTGTATATTTTATTTAAAAAACGGTAAACATTTTATTGTATTTTTTAGAAAACAGAAACCAATCCTAAATCATAAATTAAGTAAAAATAAAACATATTTTATTCTTTTTAACCAAACTTAAACTAAATTAACTATGTTTATTTATTATTATGCAATAAAAAATAATAAGTAAACTGTTACTTCAGACTTCAGAACGCCATGTTACATACACCAAGGTTGAATATAGACCAGACGAATTTGAAGATGTGTTTGCTATATTTGATACTTTGCATGCTTGACAACAGCTATAAATAAAACAGCTTCGTACCTCTAGTGGATATTCGCCCTTTTAGTCACACGCCAACTCCTTTAGAAGAATGACAAAAAACATTTTAACATAATTGGAACACTGTCAAATTTTTTTTCACTATTAATTATTGCAAGGTATCTATTCCCACGATGCACTATTAATTTTCGAAGTTAGAGTAACCTTTTAAGTCGTCTCTGACGATTAAAAGGTTAAAAACTAAACTTAAGATAAAATCCTCTATCTTCTGTCATAACAACTGCTGAAAGGCAGTATTTAACAAGAACAGTTGTCAATACCTTTGACTATGTAAATAACAATAAAGAATACAATACAGGGATTCATTTTCGTTCATTTTAACCATTCCTTCGTTACCTTATTGAAAAACACGCCTGGGGTCGTGCGACATGATCAGACCCCTATCACACTAAGTTTTATGTCGGACATAAAGCATTTGTCCCTCTTGCACTCGCATATTTGCCAGAATGGGACGAATGCTTTATGTCCGACATAAAACTTAGTGTGCTAGGGGGTCAGGCCCCTATTTCACCATCTTGACAATTGTCACCTGACGATTACAATTCCGCGTACATAGCTGGGGCAATAGGCTGTCCAGCAACCAACTTAACCTATAGTAGAATTTTCATTGTCTGGTGACAATTGTTGATATGGTAAAATAGAGGCCAGCACTATATTCAAGATATGTATTAGGGCGTATGCATACATAAGGACAGTCAGCATCGAATAGTAGCAGGTATTCAAATATATCGTATTCACACCCTTATTCTCACAGTAATAAACGTACCGAAATATTTGGCTACCTTCGAGCGAATGTCCTCCTGTCCCGCTTTTCTACTCTCTCTCTCTCTCTCTCTCTCTCTCTCTCAATTATGTGAGCAGGATCGTTACTTATATTTAAAAAAAATCTAAACACTTTTTCTAAATTATAAAAATACCCCCCCCCCCCCCTCGTGTGGTGTCGGGTTAGAATTTCACCACCCCCTTTCTTCCCGTGGGTGTCGTAAAAGTCGACTAAGGGACCAGGGTTGAAGTGTGTTGTGGGCGATGGGCTAGCAACCTTTCACTGCAATATCACATTTTGTCGATATTTTATACCCACATTTATGCAAAAAGTGGCGCTGGAACATACGTTTCATGTGCTCTGCCTACCCCTTTTGGGAATAAAGGCGTGAATGTATGTAAAAAATAAAATTCCAGAGGCGAATTCTACACTTCACAGAGCCACTAGGTACTTTATAATTGCAACGAATCCAATGAGGTCGTATTTTAACCAAGATCTGTTTCACGGCGTATAAACTAGCATAACAAATATACAAAATAAAGCTTAAAACTTCTACATTAAATAATTAAACAACTTGTTTTTACGTAGATTATACAATCACGATGGAGCGATAGCCCTTTGACAAACCACTAACCACTACTCAATATTAAAGCTCCTTGCCCGTGGTCCACCTAATCTGTTCACCTGGGTGGACCACGGGAAGTTTTTTCTACCCGTGGTCCACCTAGAAGGACTAAGGTAAAAACTTATTGGTGGTGGTTCACCTCGGTAAACTTTTCCAGTAGACTGTATAGATGAATGCCCCAAAATTACACGCAAATTACCAAATACGTGATTTACCAAAATGTTTTTACGCGTAATACCAAAATTACTACCTAAGTCAGGTCGGTGTAGGTACGACGACGAGCGAAGCGAGGAGGAGTGTTAGGTGTACTGCGACCTTATAGCGCGAGCCGAGCGAGCGAAGCGAGCGTGCCGCGTTAGCGGCCGGCGAAACGCCAAAACCGAAAATGTGATATTTCACTTCCTCATATTAAAGAAGGTCTTTTAGCAAAGTTTACATAGATGTACAGTCGAGGTCAAAGATATCTTTACAATTGAGTGTTACAAAAATACCTTTACATTTAAATAAGTTTCCACACCACATGACAAAAATTTACTTACAACGCACATTACAGTTTCATCTTTTCACTTAATGCACCAAAGTTCTGTTTACCATCAGTCTTCCATAGAAACATTTACACACATTGGGCCATAATAGGTTTACATTACATGTTACAAAATAAGATTTCCTGTCAATGTGCCTTAAATATGTTTACATTTGCAGTGGCACTTCAAACTTTACGCTCAAGCGTACTTTTCTTTACTTACACCTGTTGCTACATAAATATCTTTACAGTTTGACACGAACCTCGGTTCTTATTTCAAATAATAGTACGGTACGCGAACACTATAATTTGTCGTCAAACTAACATAAGTCCCAAGTTTGATTTTTTTTTGTTATCAGCGAGAGTACATTAAGTACTATCAGCGAAAAATATTTTCTAGCAGTTTTTGATTTCGGTTTTCGAATAATTAATTTTTTTGTAAGGAACACTTGTAAAACTTTGCAAAGATTATACAAGTTATAGTTTTTTCCCATAAAGCATCGCATTTGATTATTCAAACCTTACATATCGTTTTCTAATAGTTTTGTCAAGAGATTACGTTAGCAAAACCGGAATTGATTTAAAATATTATAAATCTCCTAAAAGAATATTCAAGTGACTAGTGGCTACTAAAGTGTATTCAAAAGTAATTAAAAAAAATTCATTTCTAACATATTTATCAATAGCATTTTTTTTAATTAGGAATAATATCTTGAAACCATTCTCCTTACCATAAAAGAAATCTCATAAATTCTCAAGTCGGTGTAATTCATTTTAGTTCTATCGAAGAATATATAAACACAAATTCTAACGGATTCGTCAATAGCTCTAAATTGTATTAGCTTATCAGTTATTATCCGTAATTTAAATCTTTCGTTTCGTAAATTCGTGTGCAGCATGCTGCCGGCCGAGTACCTCCCCAAGGCCGAGCGTACGCTCAAACTTGTAGGTACAAACTTTAAGTACTTGATTGTACATTATATTTAGTTACTTAGTAGTTGTTTTTCGGTCGAAATGACATAATTATCTATTTTATTTAACCAATAACAGCAGGTAAAGAAAGTAATATAGGGTTATTAGTATTAAACTTTCTTTAACTTTTATTTTATTTGTAGACTGAGAGTTGTTGTACTTATTTACTAGAGGTTTTCCAGGTCCCGATGTCATAATGATCTGGGGCCCGTTTCATGAAGCCACAAGTTACAAATTACAAGTGGAAGTCTCTTTCTATCAAAAGGTATTGAAAAGAGACTTACCCTTGTAATTTGTAACTTGTTGCTTCATGAAACGGGCCCCTGATGTTACTAATATGAAGAAAGTACGGAAAGTATAAACACAGGGTTATTAGTTATCTGTCTAATAGTAGTAGTAGGCAGTTAAATTAGGGTGCAGGTTGGGGGTAATCTCCGAAAATAGGTACCTTACCTACTCATTCGATTTCAAAGAATCTTTCAAAGTCCGATTGGGGCCTAACATTAAATTATTAAATTACCAATAACCCTCAGAAAAGTAGTTTTTCATCGATGTGGAAGAGGACTTTTTTTATTAATTAATACAAAAATCCGGAGTTATTGAAAATGTAGATTTTCGATGCACATTTCTTACATACGTCACGTAAACGCTTTCTTTTAGTTTTGCGTGTTAAGTTTACATTCACGTTGGTTTATATTAAGGCGAAACTTTCTCTTTTATCATATTTAAGGCCAACCTTACCAAATATAATAACAATACTAAATGGATTTAATATGATTACATACAAATTGCTGCTAGACAGATCATCTCGCATCTAGGCAGATGTCGGTACAGCCCTAAGGCCTTGTAAGAATGAACTGATTGATAAAAAAGGTGACCGAGGTGGATTGTTCCGATAGCTCAGTTGATTGAGAGTACGGAATGCAAAACCGGTTTTAACCGAAATCGAAGAAACCCGTTATAACCGACTGTAAGAAAGCGGGCTGTGGGTCAGCTAGAGATCTGAGGGGTAATCTCGTAATGTTTCGAACGTGCGTTAGGACAATTCAGCTGTCGTTTTTCATAAAAAAAAGACATTTACATCTAATGCGTTACTTGATCGACATACCGGTCACTCATGGGTGGTTGAAATGGTTCAACCTAGCTTGATTGAATAAGTAATTGCATAAGTACGTTGAAAGGTACTCTTTAGATCAATGATGCTTATTAATGTATAGTTAATAGACGAAAAAGTCATCATATTAAGATTAATTTATAAATTGAACACTGTAGTGTTTTTGTATAATCATACTTAATCGATAACAATCTTCTATTACTACACTGGAGTACCACACATTAAACAAGTATTGATGTATTTTAGTGTCACCTGACAATGCAGGTTATTCGTAATCTAATAATCGGGTCTATATTGGGTGGCATAAAATTGTTGATCCTAATATTTTGTCGCATACCAACTTTGTGCCGAATATCGAATTGCGTAAACATTGTTGTGCATATTTTTTATTTGCCGAAATTGTTGTTCCTAATATCGATTGTCCTAAATATTTATTGCCCGAATGTTTATTGTGTCAAAGGTTTTTTTTTAGAATTATTGATGTGCATAACTTTGATGTTACTAATATTTAATGTACTAAAAATGTTGTGGATACATTTTGTTACGCATACATATCTATTAGAATTGCCTATTACTTGAATAACATATGATTCGCCCTCATGTCGACGGAGCCCCGCTTCGCGGGGCCCCTATTTCTGCTCTGAGGGACAAAAGGCAACTAACGAACCTATCTAATTTATCTAAATGAAGGTTGGCTCTGCTGAGAATTGCCTAATACTTGAATTACTTATGACCAGCCCTCATGTCGACGGAGCCCCGCTTCGCGGGGCCCCTCTTTCTGCTCTGAGGGGCAAAAGGCAACTAACGAACCTATTTTATTTACCTAGATGTAGGTCGGGTCTGCTCAGAGTTTACAAAT